>CM062218.1:5995000-6652500 GCA_031216445.1 Lateolabrax maculatus
AGGTTTTGTTAAAGGAAGGTGGCAGTGAGTTTCTGCTCCTTAATTAAACATTTTTACTTTTTAATGTATTTTACCTACATGTGGCATCCATCCAAGTGCCATTAATTTCTGTTCATTTTCTATTTTTCTTTATGAAAATCTTTCAGCAGACTTTAGCAAATGTGTTTGAGTTGTGTAATCCACCACAGCTAACATAAAGCCTGCTTTAAGTTTTGTCAGGGTTACATTAACTTTGCATGGCAGACTTCATACTATATTTAAAAATAACTGATGCTTGTAAAAGGTAGAAATGCAAAAAAAGTCATGTATGTGACATTTGTGGTAAATGGGCTATAACATGCAAAGCATCCTGTGTAAATGCTTGTATCCCTAATGTAAGATGATTACTTAAACAATGTTGATGATTAACCTGTATATATGCAGGTTAATACACTGGGATAAGACCACAGAGTGTGTTGGTAGAACTGGTGAAATACTTACTTTTTTTTTTTTTTTTTTAATATCTTCTTGCAGCTTTCTTTGCCCTAAGGGCTTGAAAGAGACTGACTAGTATAGAGAAAAGGTTCAGGCAAAGATGTGAAGAAGTATCATGCAGAATAGCAAAGCAGCCATGGAAAATGGAGCATTATACTGTTATTCCTGCTTTGTATTTAAAGGTCTGGCATGGATTTACGTACGTTATTCTCTATGAGACACAACAAAAGAAAAACGATGTGCTACCTCACTCTGCAGTGCACTGACAGGTGGTCTTTGGGGGAAACAGGCAGACAAGACAGCAAAGAGTCAATGAAGGCAATGTTTGGTCTGCAAAGCAAATGTCAACCTTTGTTTCCTGTAAAAGCTTGACTTTTCAAACAGAATCCGATGAACAATTGTCCACCAACTGCACGGCGAAACTGTCAGCATTCATTTAACCAGCAAGTGTCCAGAGAAGTCCTCTCCATGATAGTGTTCACATGAGTTTATACCCAGAGTTGAGTTAAGCTGTTCCATGAAGAGATCAAATCACAAGTTTACTAGGGGTGTCAGTGTAAAATACCACACATTTAATAACAAATGGTAAAAGAAAGACCTGCCACGTGTGATTACAACATAAAATTCAAAATCCTGTCACTGTTTTGGATTGTAAATTAGTGAAAAATGAAAAATGAAGATGGCTAAATCAAACTAAAATACACCTGTGACATTAGTTATTATGAACTCTACAGAAATTTAACATGGTTATTGCATGAGTTTCAAAGTTAAATGTTGACCTCAACGTGGTTATTGTATGGCTTTCAATCATATCACATGATCTTCATCAGCAGATAGAGTTTGCTCAGTTGTCATGGAAATTCAAATTGTTCAAATCTTTATTTGGAGCATTTTGGGAACATCTCGTACATGTAGGCTTATAAGTTGAGTTTTTTTTATTTAGTTATTTATTTTATAAATATAAGGTTTTATTATAACATTTACAGCTTCATTTGATAATGGATAACAGTAAGGTTGGCCCACTGTGAGTTTTGTTTTAATGCAACCAATAAGGACAAGAGCAAAGTTCACTTAAGTGAAGAAAAACAGTGATATTTACATTCTGTCTCTGATGAGCATTGATATCGGGCCTTGGGCAGCTGATCTTGTTTTTATATCTTTATCTTGTTACTGCTTATTACCATGGTGAATGTTTGGCTTTTTTTTGTCATGGTTTTATATCCGCTACACCATGCTTTATTGCACCAAACATTTTCAATTATCTTGCCTTCATCAGGGTGGCACCTGAGGCAGCTTCTGGTTTCCTTATATAAAACACACTTTGATTTATCATGTGATCGATATATCATCATAAATACCACGTATACAAAACTTTACAGAAAAATACCTATAACCAAAAATGCAGAGTATATAATTACAATCAACTTCAACTTTTACTTGGGTAAAAAGGTTGAATATCAACTTTTCAATACAGGTGAAAAAAATCTTTTGAACCTAAATCACCTCCATCACTTCATATTTATGAATAACCATACGTCCATCCAAGAATGACACACTGCCAATTGTTCTCAAAGAAATCCAGTTAATGGAGAACAAATATAATCCACGATTAAAGAAAGCCAGAAAATGAGAAATTGTGGTTTTATAGAAAAATGTCTGCATCACAAGCCACAACTTGACCCATGCAGCCTCTCTGATGTATTCATTTTCCATTTATACCAAAGGGGGAGTAATGAATTCTCAGTGTATTTTACTGGGGAAGTTGTTCTTCGGTTGGTCCCGTCAGCTGATGTGGAGGGTCATCAGGGTAAAGTGAACCGTGTTGGGAGAGGTGGAGCGACGTGGGTGGGGGAGATGAAGGAGCGGACACATCAATGGTCATGGCAGAGGGATGAAAGAGTCCTTTGACTCTCCCACAGTTTGCTGCATCTTTGAATTGATCTGAACCGTCTCCGTGCATGGATCTGAGAACAAAAGACCTGTTTACTTTGCACTCTTTTAGTTCACTGTAAAAACCACAAATGCAAGCTGTGAAAGATCTTTTTCTTTTTCTTTATCCCCACGAGACTCCAGATTTGTTTAATGAAGGAGGGAATTTCCAGCACATGGAAAACAAACAAGTTATTAACATATCAAGTGCAGTGTTTGTTGCCGAGATTTAATGAAGTGCGGGCTGAATGTTAAAATAAAGGTCAAAAAAAGAATTAGGTCAAAACATAATTAATGATCCTTGCTCAATAGGGCAGATTAAAATATCATATTAAATCTGCCTTCTTTGAAATATTATCTGTACTGGAAAACTGCTTGCTTTGATTCATTAGATGATTCCTTCAGTTGGCCAGTAGGTGGATTCCTTCTCCCATTTTTCTAACGTCTCCCTGCCTGTAGTTTTCCATAACAGAGCTGGCTTTTCTTTTCCGACCATCATGTCCATGTTTAGATATCTACAAAAGAAAACAACACAATGTCAGTGTGTCAGAGGGTGATTAAAATGCCCTCTTCAACTTGGCTTTATGACACATTTATTGGTATTTGACTCTTGACTCACTGCTACTGTCATTATCTCTGTGTGCGTGTCACCAAGCAAAGGCTCTGCCACATCTGTCACTGCATACTTTTGAACTGTCAGTCCTTGCTTTGGAAAACCGAGGAGTAATCTGCAAAGGCCGTGTGAATCCCCTTTCCCATGAGGGGGCCTTGACAAATGTTTTTGTCTCAAATGGGGATTTTTGGGGGCAACATGAGACGTCACTGTATCCTGGACAGACTCACGTTGGCATTGTGCTCGCCCACAGAGTCGGCCCGGGGTTCTGCACGGACCTGCAGCATTCTGGACCTATTATCTGAAAGTTTTTCTCTTTATCTCACGTACATTGAGCCTATTGTATTCATTTTTTCCTCGCTGTAACTGAATCTGCAAGGTGAGATATTTCCCCCTTGAACCTATTCATCTGTGGGTGCTGTGGTCTTTCTGTCATTCTTTCTCTCACCACGTTTTTTTGTCTCTGCCCCCCCTCAGGCAGATGGCCTTGACTCAGGTGAGTCATCTGCAAAGCCCCCTCATCTGGCTAACATCCCTGTCACAGTGAGGACATTAACTGGAGCCAACCGGCTGTGTGATGACTCAAGGTCCCGCTGCCTTACTATTACATGAAGACATGCAATCGTCTTCCAGTTGTTTCTATGTTCTCCTCTTGGCCATCTTTTTTTCATTCATATTAATTAGTCAGATTAAAACAATCCATATACAGGTAATCTAAAACTCATTCCTGATTGCATTTGCTTAGAGGAATACTTCAATATTTTGGGATATAAATGTATCCGCTTTCTTGCTGGTTTTAAATGAGAACATTGATGGGGCTCTCATGTCAGTACTGTAAATATGAAGCTACAATCAGCAACTAATTAGCTTTAGCACAAACACTGATAACAGGTGGAAACAGCCAGCTTGCATCTGTCCGAAGGTAACAAAATGCACCTACCAGCACTTTCAAAGCTCACTTATTAACATTTTGTATCTTGTTTGTTTAATCTATTCAATAACTGAAGTGCATGGCTTTTGGATGACATGATCAGTATTAAAGGATAGGTTCATATTTAGTAATTAAGAACAAATGTGTCTTAAAACAATAGTCGGGTGCCCATAGGCTATACAGTATGAAGACTAAAACAGGTTTGTTTTGCTGTAACTATTCCTTTTATTGTTTTAAAAGGTTGTGAACTGGTCCTTTAAGCAGTTAAGCAGCTAGTTATAGAGCTGAGGTTACACAAAGGGACTAGCAAATTAATTTATGTGTCAAAATATTTTCTATAGAAGAGGTATTAAATGTTTTTCATAACGACATCTGTATTGTCACGAAATAATACTGTCTAGTAAACATCATCCATCATCCAGACCTACAATTACTTAATTGTGTTTCATGACAAATGTTGTTTTATGCGTCCATTTTATTGATCTGACTGACTTAAAAGAGACATATTAACACCAGTGCCATAGTAGTACCAACTGTAGGCCTAACAAAAGTTTTTTTAAAAGATCACTAAAACTCTATTGTTTGGTGCGGTACTGGTGCACAAATCTAAAGTCAAACAGAGTTCACGAGGGCAGGCTCTCTGATTCCCTTTGTAGTGAGAACAAGGAGTTCCCAGAGACTCACCTTTGATGGCTCTCCACAGGCAGGTGTTCACAATCACAGTTTAAACAACTGTGTTTGAAGTGGCACGAGTTATATCGAGGGAACGAATGAGGGTTTGATCTCTCTTTGGCTCTACATGAAAATAGCTGCACCTGAGAGGACCCGACGTTTGACCACAACCAACGGCTACACCTGCGTCTGACAAAATCTTCCCCCGGGATGTCTTGATCCTTTATCTTCCTATGAAAACTCCCAACCTCTTATATATTTTGGTGCTGTTCATTTCTTATTTCTATCCTTTAAACAACAACAACAAAAAAAAAAACCTTTTGAGATATTTTTGTTTTCAGTTCCTTTTGTTCCCTGGGAAATGACAACAAAATGACACAAATGATTAACAGCTAAGAATTAGTCTTGGTAATTTATTGCAGCGAGTGGTATAACTCGGGGTTTATGTGATTAGAGGGATCTTGTCTCTTTGAAGGGTTACATCAAAAAAGTGTTGAGTGACCACTGATGCTGCTGCTCAACTGTGGGAAACCCGGATCGAGATCCATATTGCTTCAGGCAACGTAATTCTGATGAAAGACAACCAAACCTTGTTGCTACTGGCTAGAAATGTTTAGCTAAGGCACAAGACTCGAGCAGTGCGGGTGAGTCATCACAAAGAGGACGAGCTGCTTCATGTTCCTGCACGTGGGAGGATCTGGTCTTTCATTGAGAGAAAACTTTTCCCCAGGGCTCAGATTTTCTGTTTTGGTCAATGTCAAAACAGGGAGTCATTACTGGAGCTGTAATTTGACTTGTCTTCATTAATAACTGTTTTACTTTGATGGATTTTTATTGTGGAGGAACAACAACACCACATGTTTGTGGTGGCAAAAAGAGAGAAAAGTTCTCAAGGAGGCCAAAAACTGAACATGTAACATAAGATAACTCGAAAGTAAGTGAGATTTTTTTAAAGTGCATTAACATTTTGATCCAATGATAGCGCTGGATCAAATTTAAAGGGATCCCCAAAGTTATCACAATTCATCCTGAAGGGGACATGAACACTTGTACCAGATTTCATGGCAATCTGTCCAATATCTATAAAACAGTAATACAACAAAGGCATTAAGATCTGTTTCTGCACTGTAAACTGCAGTGTAGCCAGTGTATTCATACAAGAAAAAGCCAAGATCTGAAATTTCACTTATATTCTAACTTAACTCCCCCCTAGAGGCCTATATCCATCCCAGGGTCACTATAACTTGTCTGGAAAGATGGAGGAAAAAAGGAAAGGGATGAGTGCCAGCAGTATGTGGGTGATGCAGACAAGCTTAACACCAAACTTTCCAGAAGCATAAATGTTTCCGGCACGTTTTGAGTCAGACAAGCAGCCAAAACCATCCAGTCCCAGCAGGCCTATCAACGTCTGGGATCTGGCCTTACACATCCTTCTGTAAGAGGGGGAACACAATGACCCATATAAAACTGCAGTGTAGATTACACTGAGGCGATCAGGACACTGGGCTGTTTCCATCACAGTTCTTTTCAAAGTCCAGGTAAGCTGTGAAATGCAGCGGCCTGTGTCGATTTAACCCCAGCGGTACTCAATGCTCAACAATGACCATGAGGCATTTATGGTTCCTGCTGATTAGACGTCTAAGCTCGGTGACAAAA
This sequence comes from Lateolabrax maculatus, assembly GCA_031216445.1. Lineage (NCBI taxonomy): Eukaryota > Metazoa > Chordata > Actinopteri > Acropomatiformes > Lateolabracidae > Lateolabrax > Lateolabrax maculatus. The sequence goes on from CM062218.1 coordinate 6,001,276, forward strand.
AGCTCCTGAATCACCAGCAAAGACCTCCACTGAGATAAGAGCCCTTATGTCTGTTGTTGCAGGGCTCTCGAAGAGAAGACGAGAAACGATTTAGACGACAAATACCTCCGCAGCATTCGTATCACCAGCTAAGAATGTGTCAGTCTTATCAACTGGATAACCTCAATGGACACAAGACAAACAAAGGTAGCCTACTTAGGGTCACTGAGAGCAGTGTGATGCTGTTGTGCTCTCTCTTTGTCCCCAAACAAGAGTTAAAGTTCAACAAACACAACCTCCTGTCTAGACTACTAGTTTCTTTTAATGCATTTTCAGAATTTCACTACTACAGAAGTTTTTTTTTTTTACCTTGTAGAGTCGCTCTGGACATGTGTGAACAAATCTTTAACAATTAACCTTTAAATGGAATCTGATAACTGTCGTAAATAATAGGCTGCTGAGCAATTAACCTTAATTAACTAGTGCTGAATGTCACAGCAGTATGAACTGTGATGCATCCGCTTACTGAGGTACGTACTGAAATGGCTTTTGATCTGATTATAATGCTAATAAAACATCTAGCAAACGACTTCAACTGTCAGTTGTTTAAAGATTAAATATAATTCACACACTTATTTCTGTTCTTATTAATAATAGAGTTGTCATCGTTTTTTTTTTTTATTAAACCAAGACCAGAATAAATTAGCACTGTACTTTTTAAGTATATTTGTAAGACGACTTGGAACAAAATGTCTATACCATAGAAATTAAACTAAAAGTTAAAGAGTGAAATTTAACAAATAGTCTTCCTGATACATACTGTCATTGTATTTACTCATATATTTGATAAATATATAGGTTTTGTCCTGGATTGTGATCATTGAAGGTAAAGTACTACAGTTATTTGTATGTCTTTTCAACACATTTGTCAAGATACGGCTCTATCTTTTTAAATTCAGTGTTAACTTGTGACAAAAGCCTGCCAGCACAGAGTCAGACATTGTTGATCTTGGTAATGTGACAGATCTGGAGATGTGACAGACTCGTCTCTGTCTCAGAGATGCCATCTTTACTGATAGGCCTGTCAAACGGAGAAAAGCGCCATCACGTAACTTTCTGTCTGCCCTTTTCTCTCTCAGAATGACTTGAATGGTTCGTAATGTGGGTGTGTAGCTTATCCACTCAGAGTAAAATGTATGACTCCATATTTATACTTAGCTGCCCAGTAAGTTTTCCTCTGATGGGATTACAGCACACAACCTTAAATGAGTCATCCTTAAAGTCTGCAGTGGTGAGCCTAAACAAAACTTATGTCATTGGTGGAGGCTGAATCCTCCAGAGCTAGTCCTGTGTCACTATTCCCATAATCTGCTCGATTCATTTCCACAACACATGGATACAATCAACAGCCGTGCCTTTCACCCCTGTGAGCTGAAAGACACAGTTGACTATTTACTAACCCTCCTTACTGTCCCATCATAGCTCAGCAACCATAACCGGACTGTCAGGCACTGAAAGAGTTTTGAAGTTGGTATCTTTCCAAAAACAAAAAAAACAAAAAACCCAAAAAAAAAAACACAACTGCAACAGTGTAAGGAATTGATTAAACTGTGGGTTTATCTCCTCCAACGTTACCATGCTGGGCTAACTAACTTATACAGTTGAATTGAATCTGCCAAAGATCTGCTAATGTCAATCTCATCAGTCGTCGGCTGGAAATGAGGTGCTGTTTTGTCTACTTCTGTGTGAAATCAAACACCCAAAGTTCCTAAGAATGACGGGCGTACAGTAAGCTTGTGCCTCAGGATAAACAAAATCCATTTCACAGAAATGAGCTACCATTTACTTTAGAAGTCATATTGAAACAGATGTGTTGACAGGGACATGTTCCTCTGAATGATTTAATTTTTTTTACAGACCTCTTATCAGCTTTTGTTTCATACCTGGCCATGTAGGGGGAGCATGGGGGGGCAGGTGCAGCGTCTCATTCTAGGTGAGATGAGGATTTGTTCAAGCACAACACAGGAAATGACTCCTATTAATTATTAAAAACAATTTGAGACAGCAGAGAGGAGCAGCAAGGTGTGGATGTGGGTAATGATTTGTTGTAGATACGATGAATTGATATAGAAATGTGTCTAAACATCAGATTAAAGAATAAAGATTAATTTATGCTGCCTTTTATCAGAAAATCACATTAAAAAGTACAAAAACAACCTAGAACATCACCTTTACATGACTTAAGTGTGATTAATCTAAGAAACAGAAACTTGAGATCGAGAGGACGACCACTAATGTTCCTTCAGGCATAGACGGAGGCCATTGAGGCTGTTACGTCTGTTATTATTGCGTAAGGTGTCTACTTCTAAGATCAGATTACACCTTTACCTGGATTTTATGAGACGTGAGTGCATATTTAGAGATAATAAAACTTAAACATCTCACTACAGTAGACTCCTTTGTTACCAAAACCTCAATTCACCAGTGTCTTCAAACCCTGAGAGGCATGTACTAACTGGACAAACACTCCCACCAAGTCACCTCCATATAAGGCTGCTATACAAGCTTCATTGTATAACACAGCTCACCCCAGAATTGCCCAGTACCTGCACAGTCAAGAAAAGAAGTGAGAACACACTTGTACTGTTTGTACCTTTAGTCTTTTGCTGTATTTGTCTTTGTGGTGCTGAATGAGCTCTTCTCTGGGTTTCGTGCCCAGAGTGCTGATGTCACTGAGAGAAAATTACAGGGTATCACCAACAGCAGTTGCTAACATGGATACACTGCAAGGACAAACAAACAAACAATGCTCACTTTGTCTGCTGACACTGGATATTTTATTGTTATTTTAAAAAAAAATTTTCTCAAAATTGACAACAGACAAACTGAGCAGCCAAGATTATTATTAAGTTCTGCAAATTGAGTGTTTTATCAAGATAATTTCAAATGAGAAACTGGTGCCATGTTGCACAGGTCAAGAAAAGCCTATTTTTAGTTGTTATGAAGTGCTATAAATACCAGTCTGACTATTTCATAACACATGGAAACTAACAAACAGTTGTTGCGTGTTAATAAGATGACAGAGATATGTGTCAGATTAGTTTAGTTTGTGAACAGCAGCTCTGGGCTACAACATGTCTTTGGTATTTTCCTAATTCAAACATCTGGATTTAGTTTTGCTTCCATTTTCTCAATTGGTCTTACCCTACTTATAGCCATATTTTGTATTATTATCTGTTTTTAGATCTGTTGACTGATTTTGTTTTGTCTGAAACTTTTTGTGCTGGCTGATGTTGGTGCAAAAGAGTACTGTATTTCATCTGAGACCATTCTTATATATTCTCTTTAAAGATCCCTGATATTTAATATGCCTTACAACAATATTCTTTGTATGTTCCTTCCTTCTTCCCAGACGAAAAAGTTATTAATCATAAAAAGGCAATGTTATATCGACTGTGAATGTGACACAAATTGCGAACAAGATTTTACATCTCTCACACGGTGTGACATATTACATTAGATTCAACTTTATTGTCATTGAAGGCAGAAAGTACAGGTACTGACACAACGAAATGCAGTTTAGGTTCCAACCAGAAGTGCAAAAAGCAGTGCAAGTACAGCGTAATGTACAAATGTATAGAATAAATGGTAAGTAGTGAGTAGATATGAATAAGATATACAGTACAGAGTATGAATGAAAAGTACAATAAGTACAAACAGCATTTTTCCTATAAACCACCATTATAAAAGACACATAGAACTGCAAACAAAGTAAACAATGACTCTGTCTATTATTACATTTTAAACTATGGAGGTTATGTAATTGCAACACTTCCCCAGAGCCTAGAAATGCTATTTTTGAACATGTGACACTGTCCCAATGTAAAGTGAGTGGGTGCCATTTTTGAATCCGGTATCCAGTTCTTATAATCCATCCCTGCTTTAAACTAGTAAAGACAGATACGTGGGATGTGTCCCTTTCTCTTAACGTCCTAATTTTAGAATCATTTTAGAGGATTAACTTTTAAATCTGAGGCACATGATCCAATTTAATCCAGTGTTTACAAAACATTTGTTATCTTCCATCCTAAACTGCATTTAAGTGTACACACATCCACTGTCAGTCAAAATAACTTTCTTCAGAGGAAAAGGATCTTTCCCTTCAAATATTTATGGAAGGTTCGGATGTACAACAGATGCCCCCTTCTCACTTTGCCCTTTATTTGTATGCATGTGGTTGTAGCCGAGGAAGGGGTCATTATGCATCTTGGGTGAGCGACTTGATGGGTCACAGTTCAGCAGTGGAGCTTCAAATGAGGAGGAAGGGAGGCCCGGCAAGGATGGCTGCTTCTTCCATCTGCATTACCTGAGTCTCTGGTGGCTGCTCTCTCACTTACAGACCCTCTGTGTCTTTTTTCACCAAAGAGCACAAAGTACCCATGAATACCTCAGCCTGAACTTGCAGACATAATGGGATCCACACAAAGGACAAAGCACACTTGGCTTTACCAGTCTCCCTTAGAGAGTATCATACACATACAGGCTTTCTGATCAGGCACAGGGAGCACGTTTGGACAAGAGGCCGCATACCAGCGGCTAAAACTGGGTTGGAAAATAGTTTTTGTGTGTATATTTGTGTGAGAATAGAGAAATTCCTCAGCATAAAACGTCCCGCTTTGCCATCTGATATGTTGAGCAGAGTTGCCCCATCTCAAAGCCCCCAGAATGCAGAGTATTTTCTTCATCTGGGCTGAGCTAAAGGGGAAGGCATGCGGGCCTGATCCCAGGGTCACCACGCTTAAAAGCTGATGTGGACAGCAGCCAGTCGAGTGAAGACGCTGCCGCAGAGAGAGACTGACACAGGGGGCTCGCCTGCATGTATGTCTGTGCGTCTTCTTGTTTGTCTTCGTCCTGCGTGGCTGCCTCATTTGAGAGCAGGACATCAGGGAGTGACTCAGGTTTTATGTGTCCTCACAAGGCGAGACGTCAGCTGGTGGGACACAATCCACGAGCCTCCCTAGAAGCCGCTAAGGTATTAATCTTTTCCTGCACGGTTACAGAACCGTCTTCTCTACCCGATGAGGAAAAGCAGGTCTGTTAACAGCAACAGCTGCCAAGAGAAAAAGCTGGAGGTGTGATTGGAGAAATTGTGTCTCAATTCTGCTTATGAAACCTTTGTTTCTGACAAATGTCAACTTTTCAGGGACTTAGAAAAATGTATAAACATAGACCACAGCAAAAACATGCTTAGAGCACCTGTCACGTCACACATTGTGCAGATTTTTGTGGGGACTGAGTTCAGTTTAGCTTTGGTGAGCAAGGAGAAACCATAGTTGAGTGTCATGTTGCCAGTGAAGATAACCATTGCACTGGGTGATATGTTCCCCACATACAGCATTCTGCTGTTGTAAATACTCAGTAGCACACCAAATGTGTGTTATTCCACAGCTGAAAAGAGTCCCCAACAAATGCACTATTTACTCCTGTTTGAGAAACATTTGGTTAAAGTTAAAGTAGGAAATGATGTAGCCTTTTCTAAAAAAATAAAAAATTAAAACTATACCTTTGTGTCCCGTTTTAAAAATTTTGGCTTACAGTGCAAACCAGTGGGAAAATGTAGAATAACGTCTACCTTTTCCTTTAATATCGTCTTCAAGCCGCCTTCGTTTTGAACATCACCACCAATATTTGCTTTAGAAAAAGGGAAATTATTGTGACAATCTTTGGTGGGAAAAATATGTTGACTTTGTATATAAAGAGAGTTAATTCACTTTTTTATTAATTTCCATTTACTGTAGTTTGAGTTGTTTTTTGAGCCAACAACCATTGGACCAACTGCATATTGAGGCACTAACAAGCTGGAATCTTTAGCCAAAGACAAAGTAGGAAAATCACAAACCTACATTTTTTGCCACCAATGAAAACAAAGAAAAATGCCTATAGAAACTAGAGTTATCAGGTTTTACACAACAGCGTCATGTTTAAAACAGCACCAGTGCAGTAACTATCTGCCCAGATTCCCATAATAACAGGGTTCCCATCATGAATCGCCCCCTCCTTCCCATTCAAAGAAGAATCCACCCTCATGGCTCACCAGCCAGGCAGCACATCTTAACTCCATGACACTCCTGAACCCCAAGCCACAAAGCTTTCACCAGTGAGGCCCCATGGAAAAATTAAACTGGACACTGCGAGGAAGCCCAGCTTTGTGGTCATGGCAAGGGAATATGATTGGATAAACATACGGCAAAGCCTCAAACCGGTTCACTCAGTGCCCGGTGGTGATGTGACGAGAGGCAGGCAGTGAGGTATTTATTCTGTAAGGGGGGTAGTTGGATCCGAAGGGCACATACTGTTCCTGGAATCATCGGTGGGCCTGTGAAGCTCAGAGTTTTACAGAAGATGGAAAAGAACATTTATCCATGTAGAGCAGGCCAGGCAGCAGTGACATCCTCAGTCACTGTTTATTAAAAACAGGCCTAATTATCCAGCCCACTCTGCCTGCCTGAGCTATTTCAGTCTGCGACGAGCAGGTGACTTGTGTTACAGCGAACTGGGTCGTGTGTTTGTACGTCATTCACCCTCTAACCTGAGCGTGCCCCCACTAGGAAAAAAACCCTCTCATTTTTCAATTAAAGCCAATCATTAGCGTGTTAGTTCCTGTTTGAATCTGTAACCAGCTGTGTTCCTGAGGTCATCAACGTGTGTGTGTGTGTGTGTGTGTGTGTGAGCTCAGTGCATTGTACAACAAGCCACCAGAGGTCTTGAGTGACGCTTTGATGTGGATTTCCATATGGGTAGTTTGAAGGAGCCACAGAAAGAACATTTACTTTTTTATTTAAATAGTTTTTTGAATGGTTATAGCAACAGAATAAACACTCAGCTGCCAGTTTATGCCAGGTACAACGAGCTAAAACTAATGCAGTCTAATACAACAGTCCTGCAGTAAATCCCCTTGTGATGAAGGTTACAGTGTGTTTTTGTTTTTTTGGGCCTGTTTTAGAGAGGTGATTCAACTGTACGGTCATTTTGGAGTGGAAGTTTCTGAAGTGTTTCTAATATTATTTCCAACCCATTTATATCAACAAGGGTAGAATGAATAATAGAAACACCTGTCAGTATATTGCAGTATAATTCAGCAGCACCACAAACCACATCCTCCAAATGACCATGACTGTTTTATTAGACTGTATTAGTTTGATCCATTTTTTTCTTTATAATATGTGTAGGAAAATGTAAGCAATCTATTTTTAAATGTAGAATGGAAATGGAAGAAAGAAAAAATAAATAAAACTAGAGCAAAAAGAAAGAAAATGTAAAAGTTCTGGCTTACTAAAAATTACGTAAAAATTTTAATAGTTTGCATGTAAAATGTGTTGCAGTTTAAGTTAATATAAACTTAACTATTTAAAACAGTTGAAGCACTGGAAGGGTTTCTATGTGTCAGCTAAAGTGAATTTAAATGAGTTGAAATGTCTTTTATAGGTCCAGTCAATCCAGAAAGTGAGACAGTAAAATTCATCCGTGTGTCTTTGTTAAATATTTGGTTCTAGAAACAAAAGGGTCAAGGTCAAAGGACAATCAGCTCGCAGAGTTTATTCAAGAGATGTGTTTGTATCTTAAATTCCTGTCTGTGTAAAAACATTTTTTCCCTCAATTTATACTCAGACAGAAGAAGGTTAAAAAGCACTGAAGGGTGACACACAACTAATAGACTACAAAAATAATACTTCCCTTAAACGTTCCCTTTCTGTTCCCTTAAACATCAACACTGGCACGACATCAAGGTTCACCAAAGTTCAGCTTGGAGGAAAAATTCACTCAGCAAAATTTCATTGTTTTAAATGCTGGTGTGACCCAACCAAAAGAAGCTTTTTAGCTGAGAGTTTTCAAAAATGTTACTTTCGTGCTCTGTAGTCAGTTGAATTGTCTGAATGTACATATGAATGAACATTAAGTTAGTAAGTGGTGAAAGCAGGTGAATTTAGTAAATTTCTTTCCATGTGACTTTTTCACATATATGTGGCAAAGTTATTGCTGCGCAACGAACATTACTTTGTTTTAAATTCACCATCAGACCTTATCTCACAGGGCAGACATTTGTGGATGTAATTTGGAAAATTTCACTAAAGAAACTGTTAAAAGATTTCCTCACTTATTTCCAAACTGGATGTTTAACAATTTGGATGGGAACTCGTCCTTTTGTCTCCATGCGTCATAGTATAATAAACTCATCAGTCTCCTAAATTATCTGGAGTGAAGAAAATTTCACTCTCTGTTCCTCATCATGATTTTTTCCCCCCTTCTCTCAGTCTGATGAACTCATTTGCATGTTATTACCCAGCCGTCTTCCATGAGAGGGACTTGAATTTGAAATGCAAATCGTAGAAACAATTACTACTCGGCTGCGCCGTTACAATTCAGCTCCGTTTGCGTTGCTAATGGCGTCATCCAGAAGAAATAAGATGGGGCATTATTTTCTATGTATCCACAAATTCTCAGTTTCTTTCTTTGTCTTTTTTTTATTCCATTTTTGTGCTTCTCTCTCAGAGATTAATTGTTTACCGAAAGAGAAAAGTTCATTAACTAGTCATTAGCCAGCCTTTGTCAAAGTAAACCTTTGGTAACTGTGAGTCCCAAGAGTGTTTTTTAACAGATTGGTGTGAGGATTAATTCAAATTCCACACAGACTCTTCCTCCAGACTGAATGCTCTCAAGCCAAACCAGATGTCACTGTAATCATAAATAAATCATGGTGTCAATTTAGTGATTTAATGTTTGAAAACACAAATCCTGAAGGCCTGGAATAACACACGAGGAAAGTTTACTCATTTGAAAAATGATGTTGTTGCAGTGGCAAGGTAGGATTTTGATCGTATGTGACTGAAGTTCCATAATAAGATCTCAAAATGACAATTAAGTCATTACAATGACAACAAACACCATCCACTAATGTAAAGCTCTCTATATAAATAAGCTAGAATATGGGAGAAGGGTGTTACCCCATGTTCACGAAAATGTGGTAAAATGTCCTCTAGGGTTCTCTTCCAGTGGCGAAAACATGATAAAGTCATACAAATTAGGTAAACTGACTCTTTAAGGTTTGCATACCAACGCTTATTTTCTTCTATACCACATTACAACAGTTACAGTTACACTGAGCACACATTTATAATGAAACACAAAGTAAAACCACAGAAATAATACAGCAAATTGAGCAATAAAACTCAACATAATCATCTGATGATGAAGTAAATGGGCTGCTGACAGTTTCAACATGTTGGATTATAGAGAACGAGAGGAAGCGGCTGACTTCAGTTACATTTATAGATGTTCTTTCAGTTGTTTATCACAGATGTCACTTTCGTCTCGACTTTTACTCAAACTACTAATGGAGCCAACATGTGTGTCAGTGTTTGTGTGACACGCACGTCCAGCCGATGACAGAGATGAACCTCCGTCCGTGTTTAGACAGGCTTGTCAGAGAGTCTAGCAGTGAGGCTTATGGCTGGTTTTTGCTTTTTCAGGTGGAGCCACAGACAGTTGCTGAGGTCAGACGGAGACGGCGGCCTCCTGCACCCACGGCTGCTTCCTGTCCGGCCTCTGATGTCCCAGTGGAGCTCAACAGTATCGAGACATCTTTTCATACTCAGCTTAGGTGTTTTCTTTAATTTTGTGTACTATATTTAATATATTTTTTAAGTATATTTTATTTAATTCCAGTGTTTTTGTTATTTCATCTGTATTTATGATTTAAAATTGACTAAAGACAATGTTCCACCTTGAAGGACAATAAAATTACATTTCACTCTTTCTTCCCCATGGAACAGTTTACAAAAACCTGCGAAGAAACATTATTTCTAACATCAATTTACATAAATTAACCCATTTTGGGTTTCAATGCAGAATTGGTTTTACTCAAGGCTTTTCCCCCCCGACTGGAAAGCAAATACTGGGGTATTTATATATCTTATTTACAGTCAAGTTGTCAGTATGCTCAAAACGAACAAGTCAGTACAACCTGTTGTCTGACTTGAAGACGGGGATAAAAGCCTGCAGTCATAAAGAGGGGATAAATGTTCAAAAGGGGATAACAGCGCACACTTTTAGACAATCTTTCCCTTAAAGCTGTGATGGTGATTCAATCGATACATACTAAAAGTGAAGTAGTAAGAAAAGAGAGAACTTGAGAGAGGAAGTTCTGATCCTGGTCTATGGCTGCGTGGATGTGTTTGTCAGATGAGGAAAGTAACCAAAATGTTCAGATCCAGATACACTGACATTGGTAAAGGTGTGTGGGGGAGGGAGGAGGGTTCAGACTTTGGTTGAGGCATACACACACATTATGTTTTTTTTCATATTGCCTTGTGTTTATATCTTGTTTTAATGCCTTTTTTATGCACACTGTTGAAAGGTGCTGTACAAATAAACTTGCTTGTCTTTCCAGGAGGGTTAAACCTGCATAAATAATATGTTATATGTGAGTTTTTTACATAAACAGACACAACCCTGCCCTCATCTCTCTCTCTATCCCTTTCTTTTTATCTCCGTCTGAGTCTCTTTCTCATCCACAAACACAACAGGGAGTTGAGATAATCCTCTCAGAGCAGCCGATGTGATGACGTGAGGCTGTGGGTGGTCTCAATGGTCAACAACCTCTCTGTCTCTACAACCCAAAGAAACCAAAGCTGATGTGAATCGACAGGCAGCTTCTGTCTCTTCTTCTTTCTTCTTCCCACCACCAAAATGTTTCTTCTGATCAATAATGAATTACTTTTGCTCATAAGTACAAGGAGCAGATTGCACCAGCTTCATTATTATTTTCATGTTTGTCAAGTAAACCTGGTCCATGTAATTGATAAATAAGATGTGATATTGCATGATTGTGAAAATCACCATTTGTTGCTTATGCATACATGTTCCTTAATTGTTTTCCTACTAAACTAAATAATAGATAATTGAAATGGTTTCCAAAAGTATGATCTAATTTGCATTTGTACAACATAAATTAATTCATAGTTCATGTCCCTTTACCATAAAGTGTTACCAGCTGAGACATTTCTTAAGTTGTAATGATGCAACCCAATTTAGTAAGGTGGAAACTAACTTAGGAGTTCATAAGAACTTAGGAAAGACATTACATACGAACTTAGTAATGGATATAAAAATAGCTAGTTGGATGAACCACAACAAAGATGGAAAAGTCATGAGCCTCTAAATAATCATTTCTCTTTCTGACATCGCCTGACCCTCCTCCAAAGCTAAATATTTCCATCAGTTACCCCACAGGGCTCGCTGCTTTTTCTCAGCCCGTTTCCATGCACATCCCGCTCCATGTTGAATCCCTGATGACTAAAACCTAGACTTAGTAAATCTCCTAGTGAAGCATTGGCTAGCCTCTTCTCAAATGATAAACTGCACACATGTAATGTCTCCTGGAGTAAGTGGCAGTCTGTGAGCGCTGGACCAAAGGCTGAAGGATGAGGTAACGCATGTCTGCTCAGTTATTGTAGGAGAGCTGAGACTGCAAGGAGCTGATGAGCTGAAACTTGTGCTGCTATTAATCTTTATTTTTTCATACCATGATAAGGCTGTCATTAACAGGAACGAAGCCATACACGATTTGACACAGCTGTATAATAAAGGCTATAAAACTTGTAAAATTACAGGTAGAGTTTGTTGAGGTTATGGTCTTGCTTGGGGTATGCTACCAACACCAGTTTAAGTAAAAATGCACCTGTTTTATCGAGCAGTTAACTCATCGTTTGTCACATCAGTTGAAGAAATATGTAATATATTTAAGAGCTGTTATTTCTGTAAATTGATTTACAATTTACAGCTGCATCCATCCCATCCAAGCTTTTCACCATTTTCATCAGAATTTTCTGTTGCCAATTCAGCCATTGGCTCTGGCACAGGAAGATGACGTCTTTATTCTTATTCCACCTACAAAATTAGGATTTTAGTTTATAATTTCCAGGGAAACAGCTGTCAAGCACAAGATGAGATTTGGGGCGAGAGATTTGGAATGATGGATCTCTCTCCCCCCATTTTCTGTCACCTCTATACTTTTGCTGTCCAATAAAAGGTAAAAAAAAAAGTACATATAACTTAACAAGGCAACACATCAGGATAGGATTATATAGTAGAAATAGTTACAAATAACCCTCTAAAACCACAACTGTTACTGTTTGAGTACGGATTAAACAAATAAGATATAAAATGTTAATCAGTGAGCTTTAGAGGTGATTTTATGCAGATTTTTGAACTTTGGAGAGAGTCAGACCAGCTGTTTTCCCCTGTTTCCAGTCTTTATGCTAAGCTAGGGTAATCGCCTCCCAGTTCAAGCTCATACTTCAGAGTGCACACATCAGTGTCTCATTCCACTCTTGGAAAGAAAACAGAATTTCACCACAATGACTCCTTTAAAAACAAGTATATTCCAGTTTAAAGCATTGCAACATGGCTGATTTGGTGAACGTGCAGTTTTACAGGATTTGTAGGTATTAAGTTCAATTTCTCAAGCAGTTATCCCTTCTTGCCATATGGAGCTGATACCGTGCAAAGTTTAGCTTTTTAATTACCCAGATTAAACACTAAACTATTGTGTGCTGCAGCACCAATTATGGTTGCGCTCAGAGCTGCACTGTATGGTTAGTGGCATGGGGTATTACGGTAGCCAGGTGTGCTACTGGTGACGTCCTAAGGAAGTGCCAAGCTGAGCTGGGGAATCATGCTGGCTGAACGCCGACTGCCTTGCGGCGCGAGGTGATATTTTGTTGGGGAACACCTGGTGTGCAAGCTTTAGGAGCAAAGCTATGAGACAGGGGGAGTTGGAGCGGAGCGTCAAATCTGAAGACCTATGTCACTGTTTTGGGGTATAATGTGTGGAGATGTAAACTCATCATTAAAGACGACGAGGATGCATTTCAAGTTGCGATACGAATAAACTATGCCTTCCGGGCGCTCATATTTGTTGAGGGGGGAAACTAACCTGTGGAAACGTGACGCTATTTATTCAATCAACCTGTTAACATATTGACCTTTGATTAGAGAACTGATAAGCCAAAGAGCAGCTGGTGCTTTAACATGTCCATCAATATTTTTCTCTAACTACTGTGTTATCACCCTGCTGAACCTCTCAGTGGGACCCTAAAAAACAAAGATTAAAACCTTATTTGGGAGCAAGACCTGGAAAAACAAAAACCTCATGAGTAAACAAATGTCTCACTCCATTCATCATCAACATGGCTGTGCCAGATTTTACATCTGAGTGACGTTGGAGCAAGGGTTTGTTCTCTACTATCTAGCTTTCAGTCTGGTGCATGTTCACGAGTATTGACTGAACTCTCCTGAGGCACAGGAAGAACAAATGTGGTGCTTTTTTATTTCTTTCAACTGGAGACATTCCCTTAAAAAAACATTCCTTCCGATGCAGCGCTGTCAGCTCACGGTCCCTCAGCAGCTCTGAGGAGACGTTATGCTGTCAGTGTGTCTGGACGAATCCCCGGGGACGTCCGGAAGACGAGATGAGTGTGAGATACGAGTGCAAAGGTCAGGGGTCGGGTGTGGGGGCTTAAACTTAAACTATACACTCCGTACCTACCATGTTTGAGTTCGTGCTGTTTCATTCGTGGACAAGAAACACAGATGTTGAATGAGAATCTTTGTTTTTGTGTATCATGATCATGGATGGATAAACAGACCACAAACCGCTGGGCACAAACATGTCCAAGGCCCTCCACCTGTCCTACGTAGCAGCAAGACACCCAGACTGAAAGAGACGCAAAACAACTTGATTTTTTGCATGTTTTTTGTAGTAGTCTTTGTGGTTGTTTTGTGTCTCTTTGTGGTTGTTTTGCGTATTTTAATTGTCGGTTTGTGTCTCGTTTTGCATCTCATGGTCTCTTTGCACTCGGTTTGCATGTTTTTGCATTCATTTTGTGTCTCTTTGCCGTCATTGTGTGTCTCTCTGTGTTCTTTTTGTTTCTCTTTGTGTCTCTCTGTGGTTGTTGGGTGTCTCTTTGTTGTCAGTCGTTGTCAGTGTTATTTTGCAGGCGAAGCCAAAGGGACCCCCTGACCACTTGGACCCCTGGCCTTGTAGAGTAATCCATATCCCCGATTATGATGCTTAAGAGCTTTAATGCTCCCCATGTTTCATGGTTATTTCCATCTCTGTGATGTTCGGTGTAAATGAGTCATTAAAAGACGTTGCTGTGTTCAACAACAACCTTTTCTCTCGTGTGGCATCATGAGTCAACATCTCATTGAGCTGCACAGTGGCATATGTCATGCTCATTCATTGTGCGTCCCCTACACTGTCCCCAAGGACTTCTCTTAACAAGGCGGGGGAACACCTGATCTCTCTTGTGCTTTAAGTGGTTAACTCTCAGGTTACACTCTCCGCTGGGGGTGAGGCTGTTGCATTTTGTTCCCCCATTTTCCCACAGAATCTCAGAGCAGAGAGGCCTCAGTACGTTCTGTCCTGCATGAAACATTGGAAACCAGAAACTCCTCTCACCTCAATCCAGTCTGAAGGTTTCAGAGTACGCAGGGAGATCATCTTTCAGCTCCCACGTCTACGACAGGGTTTACCTGAGAGGGCCACGCCAGGCTCAGGCTTGTCAGTTTTCTACTCTACATGCTGCGAGAGTAGCTGCAGCATTGGCAGTTTAGGTAGTTTAATCCATGACCAATATTAATCCAACAGAAAAGAGCAGTGAATATAGCTGAGATTGATGTTTAGTCTTTGTAGCTAAAACTAGATCACAGCTGAAACTGGATTTTTGAAGATGATATCAATTCGAATTTAAGATTTTTAATAGTAAAAAATATCTGATATTTTGGCGATATGGACAGAAACTGAATCATTTTACTTAACACAAGTACTAACAATACTATGTGCTATGGAGCAGCAAAACTGTACTTTGTCCCTTTTATGTAGTCATTTGTTTACCATTGTTGTAAGTCAAAACATCAAGAACTAACACTTATTGGACTAATCCATATGTAACAATTGAAATACATTAGATAGGATTGTTTTGTATGTATTTGGAGACCATTAAATACACCAGAAAACAGTCAAATGTATGGATTTATTGTTCGACATACAGCTGGCCTTCAGCTGGGTTCAGCTGAGTTCAGTTCAGCCCGTCACGGTTCATGCAGGTGTTTTTTCCATCAGACATTACAGCCTCAACGCCAACACTGCTGCTGCTTCTCTCTCTCAGCACTTTAAACAGCCTCCATCTGCAGGAACAACACAGTCAACTCTAGCTTGGTTGGGCAGGTCTGTGCACCACATAGTTTAACAACTAAACTAATATCTTTCCAGTTGAGAGATGCTCAGTTCACCTCAAAGACAAAACTTTAGTGCTAAGAAGATCTTTGGGACACATGAAACTACATTCAGAAATATAACTCTATGTAAACCAAACTTCACTTAGATTACCAGCCTTTTAAGACAAATAACTATGCCTTACCATTGTTTAAGTTAAGTCAAGTTGTACAACAATAGGGTATTTTAAGCAAACCTACCCTAATATGAGGGACTTTTTGGTTAATATTTGGATGCTTTGGCTTACAAACATAAGAACTGTGGCTAATTATTTAACCACTTTTTTTTATTTCCCACTACATCAACGCTGACATTGCATGTTGTGGATTTACAGCCTCTGTTCTGCTACTTGGGACCCAACGCCCCTCTGGCATTGCCCCAAAAGTCTGGTTTTTGATAGAAAGTAGGAATCTTATGTTTCAGCACAATGGGGATGTTTTATTTTCCGGTGGAGATGCATACACACAGAACCTGGGTATGTGGGGTTTGTGTGTATGTGTGTTTGTGCGCGCTTATTCACGCATTAACAGGTGTTGGAAAACTACAGAAACAAGGCAGTGTTAAGGAAGTGGATTACTGGAAGTGAATATTTAACATCACCATGTAACACTCCCTCCTCCCTGACTCTGTGGTGTCTCAGAGTGAGTTACTGTCACAGATCAGAGAGGGTGTTTCCAGAGAATAGACACTGCCCTTCTTGTGGAGTCAGTCTGTTGGGTAACTCATTAAAAAAACTGTGAGAAAACAGAGCTTTTGGATGGCAGTGTTAGTTTGTTGGTCTACCACTTGCAGACTGAAATATCTATCCATTGCGTGGATTGCCATGAAACCTTGTACAGACATTTAAGTTCATTTTAATTTTAACCGAAACAATGTAATTGCCATCACCCCCAGCTGTACTTTGATGACAGAATTGGTCATTTTGAATTTGTCTGAAAAACAGAAGGATTAAGTGTTCCTGCATGGGTTGAGAAAATTATACTTCTACACTTAAAATAAATAAACTATTAAAGCCTGCTTGGATTAAACGAAAAATGCATTGCTACAAAGCTGTTTTTCTCAAAGCTCATGAATATTTGACTTTTTAGAGATACATGGTTCTCACAGGACAGCGACGCCACAAACATATGATGATCTTATAGTATATGATGCAATGCTGTAGATTAAACTACTAACAGTATATAAATAGTAAAAAATGAGCTCAGCTACAGCAGCAGCAGTAAAATGCAACATACACATTAATACAGAAATTATATTAATCCAAAAAAATCTTATATAATAGTAAACCACAGCATTTTCCTGCAGAATGATACTTTAAGCAAATTTAGCTGATAATACTTATAGGCTATGTTTACTGGTGTGGTTTGGAGTGCTGGATTTTTACTTGTAGTGGAGTATTTTCATAGTGTGGTATTAGTACTTTTAGTTAAGTAAAGGATCTGAATTCTTCTTCCACCCCTGACTGGTAATCATACTTCATGTACCTAATCATATTTTACCTATTGTAAGTTGTTGCAAAGTTTTCACCTTCCTGCCATATAGTGCTGAATTTTATTCTTACTTGAATTGTATTCAGCAGAAACAAATCAGCAGACGCTCACAATTTGAATCTCATGCCGCTAGACCAGAGCAAATTTGAATTTCACAATCAGTTCATCTTGAGGATAAATTGAAAAATAAGCATTAGTTCAATAAGTTTTCATCTAACTCTTATACCGACAAATCAAAAAATCAGATGCTTCAATTACCCAGCGGGGCACTGCAGCATAATTCCATCCTCCTATAAAAACAATGATACCACACTCTCCCACCGCCAGGCACAAAGCCATGCCATGGATTACTATTGTACCTCAGAAGCTACCAACTGGTTTCCAGCATGAACTCATTCTGGATGAACATAAGGATTCTTGGTTTCCCTCTTAAAGTGCTTCTTGTTCCTGCAAATGGGCTGCTGGGAGGGCAGAGGAGTACATGGGAAAAAAGCTTGTTAATTCATCTTACGGCAGGATTTCTATGGGCTTCTCTTATGTGACAAAAGGGGGGCGAAAACAAAACCAACTGGCTTATTCTTTGGTTTTGTTATGCAGTAAAACCTACCAATCAATGAGGCACACATTCCTCACAGTGTGAAGAGGAGTATAGACATGTTAGTTAAGGCTCAGACATAAGAAAATACTGTGGCCTTTGGTACTTGCAGGTCATTTCATGTGTGTTTTCAGATTTTAATTAAAAATGACTGTTAAACCCTCATTTGAAGTTTGGGGGGTGGCCTTTTTTTAAGTCTATCCAAAACCAAAAACATAAGAGCTAAGTGTAAGGAATGGAGTAAATTGCATGTTTATTTGCTCTGGATAACTGCTGCATTAATCAAACCTTTTCTCTTGTAACAATAAGTGAAAACATGCTGTTTAAAAATATAAAGCAAAAGCAGAATCTTAGCAAACAGGCGTGTGTTGAGGCTCTGGTGAGTAGACAGACTTTTTGCCTGCGACTCGCTTTATCCTCAGTCATTTAGCATCAAACCATAACTCAGGACAGTCTGGAGTCCGGCTGCTGTTTACACTCAAACAAGCTTTGGATGTTTCTTAAATAACATGCGCAAGTTGGAGAGGCACAACAAGTAAGACTCTTCTGTACACATGTAACCTTGATATGGGGCTAAAATGCATAATGGACAGTGGATTTATCGTTATAATCCAGATGAAGGGCACTGCTGTAATGCCATGTTGCATCATCAAACAGTTTATCCAGATTGGATGAACTGTTCTGGGTAAATCACCTGTGTGTTGCGTCTAGTAGGACGCTGTCACCCCTCAGCCAGTTTTGTTGACAGTGAAAACGTGTTTGTTGACCTCACTTCCCCCTTGGGTGCACTTCATGTAGTCTGGGATGGAGACTGAGCACCAGAAAAGCCGGGCCGGTGACCCCAGCCATCGGCCAGAGGCTGGAGGGATTTCCCAGAGTATAAACAATGGTGTGATCCCTTTTGAGTTCACACACATTTTAGATGCACGTCCACAGGCCACGTGTCCAAGCAGATGATTCTGAGTGTCTCCATCCCATTGTTAATACTGCAACAAGTCAGGGTAAAACTGGTATTTTTTAGTTGTATTTTCCCAATAATTCTGGCATATTTACTTTTAGGTTTGAGACAAAAAGCCTCTCTATGCTTCTATCGTTGTGATATTCATATTTAAAAAGGAACAATTAGTCAATTAATTGATTAGTGGATTAACAATCATTTTCTGCATTTTCTGTTTTATATTATTGTAAATTGTATATTGTGAGGATAAAAAGATAAGTTTGGGGATATTTTATATATTTCCTGTTGTCAACAAAAATCATGAAAAGATCCAAACCACAAGTATTGTCTGTGTGCAGCTATTATGATAATCAATTATTCATTACTACATTTCATTGCTCCTTCCTCCAGCTTCTAAATCAAGACGATTTTTGAACAGTTGGTCAGACAAAACACGACATTTGAAGAAACAAGTTTGGGCTTTGGGAACTTATAATGGGTATTTTTCCACTAATGTCTTATTTTACAGATTATCAGCAGATTAATGGATATTGAATAATAGCTGCAGCCATCCAGTTATTTTTGTACAATAGTACAACAAAGCCAGAGTCTCCTAGTCATTTCGTCACAATAAACGTGAAGCCTTCATTTGGTTTCTCCTTTATCGCTTCGTTCCATTGTGCCCGAGTTGAATTGTCTTATCAGTGCACTTCATTATGTTTCAGTGTTTGCTGTCAATCAACTGCTGCCTACACAAAGAAACAAGAATCTCTGCCAGAATATGGAGTGAAAATCTGGGTGTCTTTGTTTGCTGGAACAGAAGTTAATTTCAAGCTTGGTTTGACACACACACAAAAAAATAAATAATAAGAAATATGTTAATAAGAAGAACCTGCTAATTAAGTACGGCATGCATTGCTAACAGATTGGGAGAACCGTAAAGTAAAGGTAGACAAAGATAAGTAGTCGATGTGTGATGCCGAGACGTGCTGACAGCTCAGTAAAACAAAGCTGCATCTGTTCTTGTGTTCTGCAGAGACGGATGTGAAAACAGCAGGGGAGCAGGTATGACTCCCTGCAGGCCTCCACGCGCTCAGTCTGCTCTCTCCTGTTGAAGCTCTGACCAATATTTCATTGATTTTTCCCTATTTCCGTGACAAGGTAGAGAATAGGTTTCAAAGACATCACATCCTCAGAGCTCTAACCCAAATGTAGCAGCAGTGGAAAAGGCTTTAGGTTGTCGTGCCGGTGGGACTGCAGTCTGGCTGGGCTTTTACCGAGAGGGGCTCGCCTGGTTAGGAAACAGCTGCCATGACCCACTTCTCTGCTCCATGAGTAGCTCGTCTCCGGATTTCACGTGGTGAAGAGATGCGGAACAAAAGGTGGTTTTATATCTATGATCTATTACAGTTTGGGCCTCAACTAAAAGAGGCTGCACACAAAGGGCAGTTGAATCTGATCGAAATACTGTAAACAACAGTGGAAAGTACATTTATTTAAGAACTCTACTTAAGTACAATTTTGAGGTACTTGTACTTTACTTGAGTATTTCCATTTAATGCTACTGTATACTGACAGTAAAGTACAATGAAATACAGTCCTGCGTACAAAGTTGCACGTACTGCATTTTTGTTTCATTTTCTATTTGACAACAAGGTGAGAAAAACCGAAACAGATAGAAACCACCAACAACAACAGCTGCAATGAAAGAGAAGTTACAGCAGTTATAAACTAATATAGGTTAGTTTTTTTTGGCACCATAACAGACAGCCTTCAGATACTGCAAAAAGTGGATTTAAAAAAAACAAAAACAAATGAAGCCTGCTACAAAAAAAATAAAAAATTTCATTCAGTAAGTTGGAAAGTTTTTTTTCTTTTCAAATCCGTTCTACTTAACTTGTGGGAAGCCATTTTCTACCCAGTGACCTCTCAATAACATTAGTTCACACACAGATACAGTTAACCTCAAAATTAACCAATTTCTTTATCTGACACTGGCAATAATGATTCTCATGTATTTTAACTGTCATCTGATGGAGAGCTCAAGCTGAGTACCAGGAGAGGTCGAGAGTCATCAGCCTGAACTTCTGCACATTCACCCCTTTACAGATTGAAACAGCCAATCAAATTTTAAACAAGTGAAGAAAACTTTAAATTTTTTTTATATTGACGTCATGCCGCTGTGTGACGTCCAGAGAAATGCAGACTTTGTACATACTTTGTCTGTACAGACTGTATCCACACAGCACTTTGTGTGTTCTGCAAATGTCCTCCCTTCCCCCTCAGAATTTCTTTGAGATCCACTTTCAGCCATTGCTGTGGAGCAGGGTAATGAAATAGCTCAAGTTGCCCTTCTTTTCATTCACTTGAGACGTAGTACGGCAAACAAACAAGGAGAGTGAAAGGCTAACCCTGTTGTTTGGGAGTCAACTACATCCTGTACAGTATAATCCCTAAACGGAGGTCTTTTGTTGTGAAGGACTGAGCTAACTGCAGGGTGTGGTGGTATTACTGTACCATACCTCGACAGAGCTGTCAGCATGAAATACAACTGCCTTCAACTCACACAAAAACCAAGAGAAAGAGGAGACGGGAGCACCAAGGAGGCTGATATGAACCAGTCTGAAGGCAGACATGAGAAGAAAATAAAACCTAAAATAAAGGCTTCAGCATTGTTGTTTTGTCCTGGATTATGGTTCAGACAAAAAAAAGGCCTGCGGTTGACGAGCTTAAATCATATTCATAGCTCTTAACAAAATCAGGTCATTTCATAATGGGAATGTTGTATCCCAGATGACAGACAAATCCAGCCCCAGTGTGACAGTGATATACAGTAAACGCCCCTGCAGGCTCAAAACAGGCAAGGATGGCAGTGATAAGTGAGAGAATGGCTCACCAGACTTGTTATTATAACAGGACGTGGCCATTTGTGGCTCCGCTCAGCACACATCCAGCTGCAGGATTGCATAATATGAGAATAGGAAATTCTGCTGATAAACGCTCTATTGTTCCAAAATGCCAAGCAGACCAACAAAATAAACACAACATGGGCTTGTCCGCTGGCTGGTCCAAACAACAACACTAAGGTGCTGTGTGGACCAGGAAATTAAAAGCATATTTGTGTATTTTTCTTTTACATAAGGATAACAAAAACGTAAAAAAAAACTAAACAGATTTCAGTCAGAAACACTGATGTCAAGAAACTAATATATAAAAGTGATTATACTCTTAGAATAGGTAGAAAAGGATCTGATTGAATATGATTGGACGTTATTAATCAGCTGGAAGCCGAGCAGCTGAAGAATGAGCCGGTGATTGGTAAGCCTGAATCAAGCAGCTGATGCCAACCATCTAATGTCTGAACCAACAGTGTGCTCATTTTGTGGAGGGGAAAGTCTCCAGAATACAAAGTTTTGGCCAAAGCACCTGCAGTTCTGGTCGGCTGATTACAGCTGAGAATTGCTGCATACTGCCATTTTTTCTATATAGCCCCAAAAATTCAGATCTTTGTCTATATGACATGCTCTGTCCTTAGACCTTTGAGATTTTGATTAAGAAAAACACAAAAATGACCCTTTAAACTGTGGAAAAACATTTTTAAAAAAAATCTCTTCTCCACCACTTACAAACATGCAATAGTCGTCATAGTATGCAGTGGGGGCAGTAAAATTTAAAAATGGATAAAATTAATCACAATATTAACTACATAAAAGGATACATCTGGCAATATCTTTTCTTATTTTACTTATTGTCAACAAGACCAAAACCAACAATGTGTCACAGCGCATTGGGCTCTATTGAAGACTTTTTTTTTAAAGGCAAAAGTAATTTCCTTAAACAGCTGAGCACTGTGGATTTTAGCAAATGTTACTCAAACAGGAGTAAATAGTTAATTTCATGGGGAATATTTTGAGCTGCGGATGAATACACATTTGGTGCTCTGGTGAGTATTTGCAGCAGAATGACTGTAGAATTCACTCAAAATTAACTACAGTGACTGCGTTCATTGTTATGATGTTTCATGTGGTTACACGTGTGCATATTTATTTAGAAAATGTGCTTGTGCTTGACAGAAAAAAGCAAGTCTTGGTCTGTTTACAGAAACGATCATACAGTCAAATGAAAACCACATACAGTAAATGTAGATCGTAGTCTTTTACATCCAAACATCTAACAGTCCTCGAGAGATTTCATTAGCGTGCCCTCACAAACAAACATCCTCCTCCTCGCTTAAAGCGTAACGTGGCCTCCTCACAGTTTGTGTGCAACGAGATGAAAATGTGGTCTCGGTAAATGGGTGAAGCCGGGATGCGGGCTCGGTTCAGCAGCAGCAGTAAAGCCTCCGGGGAGCTTCGAGCAGGCAGGTTATATCAGGGCAGGATTGGAGCTGGATACCCTGCAGCGGCCGGCGGAGTTGGTATCCTGCCCTGTTTTCATTCCAGCCGCCTGCTCCGGGACCCGCTCTGGTGGAATTGGTTTAGCCCCAGGTAGCGGTGGATGAGGAATCCATATTTTCAAGCTAAGTAGGGAAATCTGCACTGCTGTTCAGTGCAATAACCTCAACATCAGTGGTAAAAACCAGACGTGTATGGCTTCGAGACAAAAGGTTAGCTGTTTGCATTGTTCTTTTTGTGTCTTTTGTAGGAAACAGCTTTTCCATCACTAAAAATTGGTGTATTTTATAGTAGTTGAGCTGAAATGAGCTTTGGATAAAAATGACGACCAAATGGCACATAATATATATTTCCAAACGCTGTATTTCATGCAAGAATAACACAACAAAAACGCTATTTCCCAGGACCATAACACATCACATCTCTGACTCGAGCTCCAGTTGTTTCGTCCATGACTTGGAATATGAAATGATTTACAGTGAGGCACATTTTTCACCCACATTAAAACTTAGAGCTGCTTCCTCGAGCCAGAGGAATACAAATATAAACATCACTTAAAGTTCCTGCGCCCAGATGAACTCAATAGCAAAAACAAATGGCTGGTTAAGTCAGGCACCGAGCCTTGTGCACATTCTTTTCACCAAATGGATTTTTCATCTGCTGTGAGTTTTGGGTTTTGGTCTCTTCTTCAGCATCTGTTGCTTGGAAATCTAAATACAGCATCAATCTGAGGTGGTAAAAGCTCCTAGAAATGTTCCTGTCAGAAACCTGTGGGGAATCAGTTCTCTAAATGGAGAGTTTGGAACGTCATGACTGAAGAAATTAGAAAAATATGGTTGCAGTGACTTATAAAAGGCCTTTATTTTTACATTTTGGTAATGATTAAAAATGCACTTTATACAGAATACTTGAAAAAATGCTGCTGTGAAGCATTTCGGAAACATTCTGGGAAATGTATTTTAAAAAAGCAACATTTGTCACAGACCTTTCTAAATAGGAGGGGGACGAAACAAAATGAGACCACAGTCAAAAGGTTCATCAGTGAGTGAACATTTTAGCTCGATTATGAGAGCATTTTGTTCATGCACTTATACACGTGTTGCTTCAATGTCTTTTCAGACACCCTCACGCCTTTGACCTCTCCTCACTAGTTGATGAGCTGATGGAAGACACATTTTATTGATTTCCTTCTCATTGGCATCAGCTGATTGAGTGATTGCCTATTTAATCCTCTAGAGTTGTGTGGTCTGTAAATGGCTCATTGTCTTATAATGCTTTGTTTTTCTCATTACCTGAAGGATTAAATTACCCTTTATGGGCTCAGAAAACTCTCCTACTTCTTATGTTACTTCTTGTTTTAAAGTCCATTGGACTCTTTCTGAAATGTAGCGTTAGAAAGCTGAAAACAGGACTGTTGAGGCTTTGGATGTAAATTGTTTTCACAGGACAGTGGCCATATGAAATAAATTGATCTTTTTGGATCATGGTGACGCTCAACCTGCTTAACACATGTCTTTGGTAATCCTAGATTCAAAAGCACAAAAGTCAGGTTAAAAGTATTTTGCGGAGCAGCAACATTGCTCAACTCTGAAAAAACTAGATATATTCAATGTGAAGGCCCGTGTATAACTACCGTACGTGTGGCTGCCCTCATTCAGATTGACTCTGACTGTATGGGGGGACATGACATTGAGACGAAACCACTCCGGATGGCCGAGAGCAGAAACTGGATCAAACTGCTGACCACAAGTTTGGCTGTGTGTGTGTGTGTGTTTCAGAGAGAAACAGAAAGCAGAGGACTTTGAGGCAATGGGAGACCTACTGGAGATCCTCGGCTGATTGACTTTCTAAATATAAAACTCGTAAAAGTATTAAATCTTGAAAAGACGTGTTTTGTATCTGTAAAGTTGTTGACGCTGAGGTTTCCTCACTGGAACATCAGATCGATTATTGTGTGCTAACAATCCCTGCCTTGTTGTAAACATCTGTTTTGTATGCGAGTTAATGTGCTCGTGGCCTGTACGTAAATGTTTTCATGGCACTCACTTGCACAAAGAAACTTCAACCAAAAACAGAAAAGGGGGTCAGAAAGGGAGCATGCATGAAATATCATCCTTCAATGAAACTCAGATGCAGGATATTCACTCCCCTCTAGTTACAATTTAATATGATCAAGTTAGTCGGCTTGTTAGCTTTCTAACAAACCAATAAAAATGTGTGTTTTGCTGAGTTAAAATGCTACTGCAGACAAATCCTGGCAAAGATCTCTGATTGGACTAAAAAAAAAAAAAAAAAGGACAATTGAACATTTTGTTTATCAGATATCCTGGCTGGAGGAACAACTGACCGATCAGAGTTTAGACGGGATCAAGAACAGGTACGTCATTTTTTTCATTCTTGTGAAAAACATAAAAAGTTAGTTGCTCGTACAGAAGCGACTGCTATCATGGCCTCTAAATTCTTGTACTTTGGATTACGCTAAAGCCAAAGTCAAAGTCACTCACAGTTACTACTACTTTGTATTTTCTTCAATAATGTTCGCTTAACAGTTTTAGTGGCGAACGCGTTGTGGTTTTAGGAACATTAATGTAGGTCTGTTGGTCGGTCTTATCACCATTTTGGTCCAGACTAAATGATCTGAACAGCTATTGGACGCATTGCCCTAAAATCTAATCAAACAGCATCCATGGTCTACAGATATTGTATAATAATAATGTAAAGTATCCTGACTTTTCCACCATGAGGTGTTTTTCAGTGAAATGTCTCCACAACTAAAATGGTGAACATTATAAACCTGTTAAATATCAGCTTGTCACCATTGTGGGCATGTTATCATACTGTCTTTAGCCTTTAGCTCAAAGTACCTGCATGGTGCTAGACTAAATTTTGTTTTTCAGTCAACTTTTTCCTTTTCCATTTCTGTTGTTAGCTGGTTCGTGTGACCTTCAGAGTGGTGCCAGACATGCTTTCAAAGCCTCTACTGCTACAGCCTGTCGATGTAATCTGTTTGTTTCCATTTCACATTGAACAAACATAGCGTCATTAATACCAGCGATGTCCCTCATTTCACCGTGTCCCATCATGTCTCCTCCAACACCAAATCCAGATGTACGCCAAACGCTCGCTTTGCTTTTCAGCCGCAGATCCCGGGCAGATCTCCGTGTCCTGACAACAGCAACCAGAAAGCAATCAGAGCAGTCAGACCCTGTTCTCAAGAGCCACAATTAGATTTGTAGCGTTTTTTTTTTTTTCTTCTCCAGACTTGGTGTTGAGCAATCCGCCAGCCCAGACTACACCCTGCTATGAGTTCATTAAGAAACTACCCACACTACACCCATTCATCTCAGTCAGCAGGGTATGCAGGAAACCAGAATCCCATTTCCAATGCACCGCTGGTCATACCAGAGGCACATACTCACAAAGGCCCCAGCACGGATGGCTTGCATTGTATCACTGACTTTCCATCCTGCGTATTCACATATTTGCTCAGCTCCTCTGGTATGATTGTGTCCCGCGATCTGTTTTTGGTAGGATTAAGTTAGGAAAACATTTACATGCAGGTATGAAAACATGGGCCCGAAGCCACAGTGAACACGAGAAGTGCTGGTTAAATAAAGCAGGAAGGAGAAAAGGTTAATGTGTGCAGTGCAGCCTGAAGAAGCTCAAAGTAGGTCACTTGGCAGGGAGCCATTTGTCTCGCAACAAAAAGGTGAGTAACAGAACCTGAGGTGAAGACAAAGGTCAGGAATCCCTCTTAAAATCTTGCTTGTTTTCTGTGTCTTTTTGTGCATATTTAAATGTGCGTGTGTGTGTACTTGAGTGCACTCTGGAGCACCGTATTTCGAAAGCCGGAGGCATTGGCGGTCCTCGCCATCCACTGACACGTTGGGGGGAGTTGTTGCCTCGTTTAGATCCTTCACTTCCCAGAATTCCCACCCGCATCGCCCCTGCCCGCAGAGCACAAAAGGAGGGATGGATCCTCTCCATAAATAACCAGCAGAGCAAAGCCAAAACCACTATGTTTTTCTCTCCATGCTTTGTTTCAAAGCCCCGGATAACTCTCTCATGAAAGTAGCTGTCCAAATGTGCTGGATCCATCACATGGGCAGATAAATCTCTGGCACACATTGGAATAAAGGGAAAATAAAAGGCCAGAATTTTGTAGATAGAAGGGAAGAAAACTGTGAGCTGAAATTGAATATGATCAGATTAGACTGACTTGTCTGCACATGAGATTATAAACAGAATAATGTCAGAACGTGTTGATATAATGTGTCATGAAGGGTTAGTTCTTTATGCAAAGAAATTAGTCTAATCATCTGAAACATCACCTTAAATGAGCGCTGTAATGATTAGTCGGTCCATCAACACAAAATGAATCACCAATTTTGACAATGCATTAATTGTTTTAGGTTATTTAAAGCAAAAATGTCAAACATTTGCTTGTTCTAGCTTCTCAAATATGAGGATTTGCAGCTTTTGTCTGTTTTATATTATTTAAAAGGGATATTTGAAGGGTTTGGTGTGTTGGTTGGACAAAACAAGAAATTAAAAATGTTACTTTGGAAACTGTTCAATATTAAATATATAACCAAGACATGATGAAATGACTATTCAATTAATAAATACAAACAAAATATTCAGCTCATTTAGACCAAAGCAGGAGCCCATAAAATAACTGGCTCTGCCCTGCTTGTCTTGGTTGGCAGACAAAGATATGGTGATGAAAAGTGTCATTTTGGCATAAAACAGTCATAGGGGAAATAAAAACAGACTTCAGAAAAAGGACATTTTGAAATAAAAATAAACTGGAATGAAAGAAAAATCATCTGCCATAAACTGTTAAATAACATTTCATAACATCAAGCGGCTGTACTGAATTATTTCATGATTTCATGTTTTTATGAAACTAATAATGATTTGATTATGTTGCTTACAGTTATTTTAAATCTTAATTCATTTTTTTTGTTTCACTATGTATGCTACATTTACCTCCAGCTCTACAGAGCGTTTTAGCATCTTTCAGCTCGTTGTTTCGGTTTCATGGCCAACAATGTAACTGTTTTGGTTCAGTCTCACTGTTCGCGTCAGCATCAAGACTGTTCTAATCTTCTGTATTTGGCAATAAAAGATTCATCAGCTAAACAACCCAACACCTCATATTCAATCTGGTTTTATGTTACTCTGCTTTCTTCTTTACCAACCTGGGGTCATAACCACTACTGAATCAATAAAATAATGATAAATTGATGATGAAAATAATTGCAAGCCTTTGTTGGATAAGTTGAATAACACACACACACACACACACACACATAAACACCCTCATCATCTCAAGCTCGGCTCAGAGTGTCTCATTTCACTCCCACAATGCTGCAGCTTTAAAGCACCCTGGGATTAGTGGCCTGATTAAAGCTGTGTGCGCTCACACATCACTGCAACACACACCACATACAGTAAACACACATGCTCACAGGGCCCCACACACACACACACACAGACACACAGACACACACACACACATACACACACACACACAATCTCCAATCAGACAGATAGCAGAGGGGGTCAATAGGCTCTGTCTGTCACCTTGCCAACTGGTGGTCTTATCATGCCTCCAACCAGGTGGAAAAGCATCTTGCAGCAGAAATGTGACTGTCAACACATTATCAGACATCATCACCCTGAAATCACGGCTCGCTCTCTAAATCCCAGACCAGTGGTTCCCAACATCTGTCTGACGACCCCCGACAGCCCCTTCATCAGCCTTCATGTTCGAAGTGTGTCGATGTGAATTGATTTTTAACTGGATGTTTTTTCACACTGCGAATCATATAAAAATGTATTGTTACAATGTTATTTTCATACAGTTTCAGTGTTTATGTTGGTTTGGTCAAATTTGCATTCAATACGACCACTTGCAGTAGCAGAAGCTGGATGTTTCAACCATTTATTCATTAAAGATAACTAGTTAAACTGTACTTTTAGCTATTTTACCATTTATTCATTACTTTAGACTAAATATTTCAGCCTCTACTTTTACGTTTATCCATTACTTTAAGTTAATAATTTCAATCTTAATCCATTATTTTAGCAAAATATTTTACCATTTTCTCCACCATGTGTCACACAAGGCATCAAGGTAATTTATTCTCATTTCACAGCACAGGGTTGCACAACGAAATGCAAGTTGTAGTCCCTTCATGCTACACAAACATATATACAAATAATTACATTTAGAATAGAATAAGATAGAAAATAAAATAAAATAATATAAACAGTTACAGTTTCTGTGGATTGAGTGACATATATACAGGCTTACTGGTCAGTGAAGTGGATGATTGGGAGCAAGACCTGAGCCTATACTGTGTCAATACATCATATGTATGACCTCGGTGTCACGCATTTAAAGTGCTAAAATAAGTATTTTTCCTCTCTCTTGTTTCCACTAATAAAGCTCTGCTGTATGCAGGGATCTGTATGTCGTCTGAATTTTAAAACTGCTCTTGACACTGAAGCATTATCCTGCAGTGGCTGGCGACAGAATGATGAACAGTTGGCTCTGCAGCAGAATACAAGACCAATCCAGAGGCAAATTACTCACAGGGGAAGGTGTGCCCGGGCAATACACAATGAATGAACAAGTAAGAGGGATAAAAAACAGAGTGAACATTGAACTCTGGATTTTAAAAGATGGCCTTGGCATCCAGTTAAGATAAATTCACGTTCACAGTGAGCATTTACGTGTGCAGCACAATCTAAGTCTAATACAGACTTTTATGGCCTTGTTTTTCAGCGACCGTGGATCACTTATCACTGCCAAGTTGAAGGCCAAATAAAGCAAAGCCTTCAGCAACGTACAAGGAGCTATTCAGGTCACTGAAATACAACTGTGACAATCAGACGTAAATGAGACCCTTCATGTTAGTGAGGTTGGTCAAACTGGAGCCTTGGAGTGGTTGCTAAAGCCTACAGAGCTGTAGTGCTGAGACTGTTTCCTCTGAGCTGTGGCTGATTCAGCTAATGATGCAGAAGGGAATTAATCTACTGTAATGTTTGAGCAGTGTGACAGAGAACGTTAAGCACAGCACATAATGTTTTCAGAGCAGACTTGGAAATGTGGTGACACGAAGAGACTGATTTCAGTTCGGGACCATCGTCTCGGTTTCGACCAAAGTTCACTCTGGAGGCAGAAATCACAAATCATTTAAACGAGACCGTTTCATCCAGTTCAGTACAAAAGATTTGTCACTG
This sequence comes from Lateolabrax maculatus, assembly GCA_031216445.1. Classification (NCBI taxonomy): domain Eukaryota; kingdom Metazoa; phylum Chordata; class Actinopteri; order Acropomatiformes; family Lateolabracidae; genus Lateolabrax; species Lateolabrax maculatus. The sequence goes on from CM062218.1 coordinate 6,031,262, forward strand.
TTAGTGGTTTGTTGTTTTTGAAGGAAAACATTTTGAGGTAAATGCTTGTTCACTTTCTTCCTCAGAGTTAAACGAGATGTCTGTTCGTTGAGTTTGAAGCCGGATAATGTCCCAAAATGTCTAACTATTTCTTTAAACTAATCCGTCACATTTCCATTCAAATGCACAAAATAATCGTTGGTGTTGTCATGACGCTGTAATGTGACAGTTTTACTTTAGATCCACGGAAAACCTACATGAACCGGACATTTAAAAATTCACTTTTGTCTTTTTGACTTTTTGGACTGTCTGAAACCATAAAAACCAGTCAAATGTTAATTAGACCTGATCCAAAACATGCTCGACCCAAAGAGACTCAAATAAACAAAGAATACCAACAATTAATTAACTAATTTACAAATAATTTTACCTGTATTTCACAGTTCACACTCTCAGTCTTGTCTCAAAAAAAAACACTTTTTTGCTCCTTTAATGATAATGACACACCACGTGATCACGGCTGATCCACTTGGATCTACTGGTGTGAAACTGACACACAAACCAGAGACCTTCAGAAAACTATCTGGATCCAATTAGACTTAGGACCCATGAATGCCCATGAAAACCTGTTTTTCTGACTGTCTTCAGTCCAGTCTCGGATTCATTCAAGTCTGTTGCTGGTTTAAACTATCACATCATGATTGTTTCTGTGGATTTTGAGATTTTTCATTGAGCTTTTAACCAGGAAGCAACATAACATAAGCTACTTCAGTGAGTCTAATGCAGCTTTCACTCAGTTCAGTTTGAGGATATTGTTTTAGAGACTATTTTTTTCATGCCATCATGGCTGCACCTCTAGATTATCTCTTCTTCCAAAGAACAAGAAAAATAAATACCTGAGGTGCAGTGAGCAACAGTGTGTTGTCAGAAGTACTAAGAATTTACGAGAAGAGGAAAAGTAAACAGTATGGAGGCGGATTGGGTTCGACCCAGTTGCGTAACTACAAACCACATGTTATTTTGCATTTTCTGTCTCAGGTACATGGATGAGAATGTGGCCACTCCTAGATGTGGCCATAAGAAATGTGTTTTTGTTTGTTTTTTTCCCTAATTAGAGGGTTGGCTCACCCACAATTTATGAAAACATTATTCTCATTCACATTTACTGAAATCTATCCATGCAGCAGCTTTGGTTATATGTGCCCTTGTGATATGTTTTTTTTCAACGTCTGTCGATGCCCACGTGCAGTTCAGGAGGTCATTAAGGTGTGTCTGACTTTCATCAGAGTTCATGTACCTTCTTTTTATGAACCGTGACCACAATCTTTTCCTAAGTGTAACCGAATATTCTGCCTAACTTTAACTATTGACCCAATCATAATTCATTTTCCATAACCAGGACCTTTCCCTAACCTCAACCATACCATAGTTCCTATGCGCTGATTAAAAAACTTTAAAAAACACTGTTTTTGGTTTTGCAGATTCTTCCAATATCAACATTCTTGTCCGGCATTAGGGCTGGAAAATTCAACGGTAACATCTCTTTCCAAAATCAGTGTCTGTGTTACTAGATAATCCACGGAACAACAGCTTTGTTCAGTAAAATTGAAAACATGTTGAGGTCTGTGGATTATCGTATGATGCTGCTGAATTGCTAAATGTAATATTTCCATTCACCTCCATTGTATTGTTGTAGTGGCAGAAATCTGAGAGAGAGATATCTGAAAGCAAATAAAACCAAAAGTATCTGCATGGCTGGAAAGTTTGACAGATAAGTGAGAGAATTATTTTATGGTATTGAGGGGGGAATGAATCTTTAAGGCATAACTTGTCACAGTTTAGGGTACAAATGACAGAAAAACATCGTAACCTCAACTGTGTGCGGGACTCTTATTTTCTCAGTCTTCTGTCTTGTGTGTTTTGTGCATTCCTCTCTGCTGCTGCCGGGCCACAAGGCTGCTCAAGGTCACAGGGCACAAAGAAGGAGACACTGAGGACGAGTGGGGGGCCTCGCCTGTCTTTAGGCAACAAGAAGGGTGGCGGAGGGGGGTGGTCCCATAAATCTGCCTGAGCTGGTTTGCGAGAGTTTGAGGGACAGTCTTTCACAGGCAGCAGTGAGGGGCCACCTCTGCCTGGCCTGCACAGAGGAGCTGTTGTCAGGCCTTCTCCACCAACCAGCGCCTCCTGCTTCCGTCCATCCAAATAAAAAAAAAGCGACGAGGAACCCTGCTCCAGGCAACACAGCCCTGTGATCTCCACTTATGGAAGATGTATGGCTGCTCTGCCCTCTGTTAAACCTGGGGTCAGATCTGCGGGGGCGCTTATGTAACCCAAACATCACAGACACCTGGCAGAGATGAAAGGCGGGCGGCTCATTTTTCACTCGCGCTATTACAGGCTATTTCCGCGCTGAAATGTGCCATAATAATACTGAAAGACCTCTGCACCCATAAAGACTGGAGGCCTTTTTCTGCTCATGTAATACAGTAGGTGTGAGACCACAAATGCTGCGGCCAAGGTGGCAGTTGTCATGGCGACCGGGGTTCGCCACTGGAGCCCAGATGCCAATACAAATCTCCCCCTGGCCGGGGATTGTTTGGCTTCTCCACTGAGATTCAAAAGGAGGATTTTGGGCTGTAACTCAAGCGATATTGCAAGAGGAGCTCTCCAAAACTCTCATTTCTACCAACGAAAAGCTGATAATGCGTGTCAGGCGTGTGTTGAAACCAGCCGAAATGACACGCCACTGGAGATTGAAGACTAATGGACTCATTCAAATCCAGCCAAATGTTGTGAAGAGGGGATAAACAGCCTTTTTTTGGCTTATTTCAGGCTGTTTTCTTCCAAAGCGCTGATATAAACAGATGGGAAAATGAGTTGTGTTTGTCATAGGAAACAGGTGCTCGCACGCACATAATCACATGCCATACAGCGAAAAGAATAGCCCCCCGTACCCACTTGTGGCCCAGAGAATGGGCTCCAGCTGGGCATGGTGTATATTACACAAACAAGCGTTTTGAGTGCCCTTACAAGAGGCATTCATCTGAGGATATGAGTGTTCGCAGGGGACAATGAGAGCCGATAGGGTCCCTGTGATTGTGATAAATGAGCTGACACAAATTAGAGCATTCGGAAACACATGAGAGGCCGGTTAATTACAGGAGATTTCTGCCCCTTTAAAGCAGCACAGAAAACAGTCCCAATAACAAACAGGCAGACCCACATCAGGCCTGTATGTGTGCAAAAGAACGCACGCCCCATTGATTTCTCTGCATTCACGAGATGCAGATCTTGGGCATGATAACGTACTCTGCAGAGACTGAGAGAGAGAGAGAGAGAGAGAGAGAGGCTGTGTGCACCGAGGTGTCAGCAGGGTGATACAGAGAGGCGAACGCTTTCCTGCCAGTTTGTCAGAAATCAGCTTGGGTGTTTCTTGTCACCTCCATTAGACGCAGAGCCAAGTGTACAGAGGCGACATCTCCTGCGCTGTCTTCACTCAAGTCAGGGTGAGCACTAAAAACAACCTGTAAATAAATGTAAAATAATCTGCACTGTCTTTGAGACAGAATTTAAAAAAAAGGAAGGTAATTGTACTTTATTGTATTGTACCGACAGACTGAGATTCTTCTGATTTGTGATGAATTTCTCCAAAATAACCAGTTCCACCAGGTAATCCTTGTTGATAGAGTCAGCAAATCGTCAGTAAACAGTGGTTGACATTTTCAGATTGTCGGAGAAATCATTAAATGACAGGCCCCTATAGTGTTGCCTCATGTTCAGTTTAGGTTTCCTTAATTCTGAAGAGCATTTCCTGTGGTGGAGCTGGGAAGTGCTGCAACTAGAAGTTGATATCACCCGAGAGCAATCACAAATAACTAGATTTTGTGCGGCCAGTGTTTTCAAACATGCAGACTAAAACTATAGTTATTGATTTTTAAGTACATGCTTGTGTCAGCTGAGCTCCGCAGTGCAGGGCAGCTTTGCAAAGACAAATGTTCAGGATAGGATACAGCTTGGAGAATAACTTGGTTATTTATGTATTTATTCATTCATTGAAGAGCAGGGTGATGGTTTTGTGAGGTATAGATAAAAGGTTGTGTTACTGGCTGTGACTAGATGCTAGAAAATCACACTTCCTTTATGTTCAGGGTGTTACTGGTCCTAAGAAAAACAGCACACGCTTGTGTTTTCATCATAGAGGCACAAGAACTTCCTGATGAGTAATCAGTCAAAAAAAACTGAAAACCTTGTACAGCGTAGACTTTATACTGTATGTCTTAACAGCTTTTTTGTCACAATCAGCTATTGATTAAATATTGTTGACTAGATAATCAGCTCAGAAAGGTTCGGCTTCCTGCTTGTAAATTTTGATTTGACAAATTTAGGATTTAATAATCTGGAGGCTGATTGCCATTCAGACACAGCAGAATGAAAAACAATAAACAATAGGAGGTGAATGTTTGAATTTTATCCGTCTAAAACTTTGTTTAACTTGTTTTTGTGTTTAAATCCTTTACAAAGTTGAGAAATACCCGAGGGGACAGGTAAAACGATGAATTTATGCTGAATCCCTTTTAGCCTGATTGCCGCAGTTTGCGCCAAAATTCACACTTCGTCTCCGAGTAATAACTCAGTCAAATCTGAACACAGAGATATTTACATTCAGTGTGATTTACCCGTCCTGATGTAATCGATCACAAATAAACATCCATAATCCTGCTTGGAGATCATAGAAACATACGTTGCCTATAACTCAGGACGTTTTTGAATTTTTTCAGTATCAAAGTGATCCAGTGATAGATCTGTAATCCTATAGGTTCATTACAAACACAAACTGATAAAAGATAATCCAGAATACTTTTAATGGTGATTATACAGTAGTGATACTACTAAACAAAAAGAGCGTGATTATTCCCCTAAAGAACTAAATCAAAGGAGTGACAAAACCTTTTAATATTATCTTTTTTTCATGTAGCACCATCTATATATATATATATAGACATTAATGAACCCCTGTTGAAATAAAATCAATTTATCAGGATTTAATCCGCCGTTGTACCGTGATAATGACGTCACCTCTGTAACGGAGCAGGGCGCGCGGGGGGGGGGGGGGGGGGGGGGCGGGACCTGAGTGTGCCCCTCAGCCAATCAGCGGCGCGCTATGCAAATGAGCGGGCCGAGCGTCAGCGCGGCGCGCAGGAGCGCAGAGGAGCGGCGCTGCGGCTCCGCACTGAGTCCTGCCTGCGCCTCCTGCTCCCAGCGCCGAGCTCCGGATGGTTGGAGCCGCCTGAGCCCGCGCAGACACACCTCGGCCCCCGGTCCCTCAGATGTGCGCTCCGTCGGTGCCATAAAAAAAGCGGATATTTCTCACTTTTACCGGAGTCACGGAGACGAGCTGCGAGATGAAATACAAAGTAAGTGAGGCGGCGCGCAGGTCGGGTCGGTGACTCTTTTTCTTGTGTCTCGCCGTCCGTGATGTGTGTTGGAAAGAAAAAAGAAAATGTATTCGCAGCCAAAGCTGGGCTCGTCAGAGGAGCCCGGGCTGTGATTATCAAACTTATCGCATCTGGGTTGGTGGCGGTAATTGTAACTTCTTGAAATGAGCGCATCCGGGTTTGTTTCAGAAATAAAAAAAGGGAAACTGGACTTACCAGAGGCGATGTGAAGAGAAGAGGATGCTGTCAGATGTGTCTGGTAGATATAGGCTCTATATATATACATATATATATATATGTGTGTGTGTGTGTGTGTGTGTTGCTTGTATGTAGGCTATCATCTCTATCTTCAGGCTACGTTTATTTCCATCAGGGGCGTCAGAAACTCCCCCTCCTCCCTCCCTTTTGAAAAGTTGAAATAGGAGCAGAAATAGAAATATGTTGTTTCTTTGTTTCCTTGTGCTCAGAGTCTCCTGCCAGTGTTGAGCTGCTGTAAAAACCTTTCACTGAGAGTCACCTGACAGGTGTAAAAAGCACCTGGACACATTCATTATGGCTTTGCAGTGTCACTCATGTTCTCTTCGATTAGGTGAATTCATTAATTGATAGCTGCCGAATAATTCTGTCAGTGGACAGAGAAATTACATTTTCTCTCAAATTAATTGAAGAACTGTTTTATGAGTAAAATTACCAAAAGGAACTTGTTTTTTACTGTTTTTGGTCTTATCCAGTCAGTTAAAATTATGCAATTATACTGTTAATAAAACCTAAAAGTAGAGGCATTAAAGGGAGAGCTACCTCTGTATAACTGGTTCAGATAAATCTCCTAAGATTGACAAATTCATATCACTTAAAAGGGAATCATGTCCTCATAAAATCCCCTTCACGCTCTGGCCTTGATTGGAGCTCCCAGGTTGCTCTTCACCTCAGCACGTAGCCAATCAAAGCCTCTGCTGTGTCACTGTTGGTCTCGTAAGGTTTAATTTGTGATGGGCAGCTCGATCAGCTTCACGTGAGCTGCAGGAAGCTGTGGTTTGACCTTTGTGGAAAGCTGACATGCTTTGACCTCTACGCTTTTGAGCTTTTAACACTATTTGGGAAACACAAGGCATTTAGGAAGAGACGTGGTGCCTTGAACTGTTACAGTTAAGTGCCATCTCCCCTTCACTTTAGTCTGAAGTCTGCCTCACCATATTAGGGAAGCTAAAACTTGACTTTCCCAAGCAAAACTGTGTAAAGTGTTTGGATGATTCAGGGGTTTGGAGGGCAGTGCCTTCACGTTTTCTCAAGTGTGAAGTTGAGATTTTGCTCGGACTCTCAACTTGCTACAGCTCAAGCTGTCAGCTGTGCAATCTGGGTGTCTTTTCTTCAGCGTCTACTGGGCCTGGTGTCGCTCTTTAGCCGGGTGTGGCTGTGATCGGAGGGCGTCCACACTGTGCATTTGCGTCATGGCCCTAACTGACTCATTGTCCTGTTAAGTACACAGTTCATGGAGCAGAGAGAGCCGAGCAGTCCAGGGTGGTGATGATGGTTTGGGCGCGAGGCCAGTGAGCGAAGCGTGGACTTCAGGAAGGGGAAAACAACTTTGTCCAGGTCTCCAGGATCACCGTTTTCATTCATTGATCAGTGGATGTTGATGAATGTGATCAACACCGGCGTTTCCAAGCTGTTAACGTATGTGTAGGAAGGAGCTCTGTGCTGTTCTGACGTAAAACTGCGTCTACACTTCTTTGTTTGCCTCGACCACATTCAGGCGAGATAAGGAGAGCATAGAAATCATGAAAAGTGCTCTTTGCTTATGGTAAACATATCAGCATGACGCAACACTGTCAGAGGAAAGTATGGTGGCTGGGGAGGGAGAAGAAGGGTGTGTAATCAGGCAGCCAAAGAGGCCTCGGCACACTTTGCGTCACGAGTTTTGTTGCAGGTCAGCTTCGTGCAGATTCTTGTCTAAATCTGTTTAGTAGTGTCCAAGTTCACCATGCCCCCTATCGGATCTCAGCTGCGATTAATTATTCTCCGCTATATTAAGCGTTCCCTTTCCTCGCAGAGTGGTAATGTTTCAACAGAAGCTTAACAAGGTCGGGACCGGCGGTCGGTGCCCCGTCACATGTCCTGAGGTGAGGTGCCGCAGCCAGACAGTGCCCCCCCCATCCCCCTGACATTAGAGATGGTTTCCGCCGGGTGTTCAGGTGTGAAGAGAAGGCTTGTCTTCCATAGGTCACCTAATGCGTATAATCCCCCCCGATGGGTCCGCACACAGGCGGATCTCTTACAGCGTCAGTGAGGCCCGGAGGTTTCTGAAGACAGAAAGAGACGACACTCCGGGGAGTTTAAAGGAATAGTTGAATATTTTAGGAAATAGGATTATTGGCTTGCTTTTCTGGGTGAGAGTTAAAGGAGAAGAAAGCTGGAGACAGTTAGCTTAGCTTAGCATAAAGACTGGAAACAGAGGGAAACAGCTAGCCTGGCTCTATCTAAAAGTACCAAAATCCACCCACCGGGAAAGAAAACTCGCTATGTCTGGTTTGTTTACTCTCTAAAAAAAGGAAATATACATTGGACTGTCCGTATACATTAGGCGAAGAGTTACACCTCCCCCCCTCCAAGCTGCCCAACTTCCTCCTGGCTCCAGCTTGATATTTACCTTACAGATATGAGTGTATATAAATGAGCACATTTCGCAAAATGTCAAACTATTCCTTTAAAGTGTCATGACACAACTTTTGGGGTCAAAAGCCCTCTTACGTACATTCTCGCCCAGAGACTTCTACAACCTTTAAACTCATTCCTTTGTAGCTGACGTAACTGTTGCAGAAATAGCTTCACAACCACAGTGAAGAGTGATTAGGTGAACCCATATTCTGGCCAGTATGCATGAATGCGTGTGTGTGTGTGCGCGTGTTTTCGTCAGTGTTTCTTTTTTACGGGTTCAGGTTCCAGGCGCTTGTCCAAAAAGCAAAGAAGGCTGGTGGAGAGCGGAGCAGACATTGTTCTGGGGGGGAGGAGGAGGAGGAGGATCTGTGATGCTGAAAGGGCCTGAGGAAAATAAAAGAAAGAGGAAGTTGTGGGGGGAAAGAGAGGGCAAACAGAGTTGGATGTATTGGGTGGGGGGTGGGAGCCGGGAGGTCGAGGAGTGCCCTGGGAGAATGAGAGCATTTCAGGCGATTGTGCGTGGGAAGGTTGTTCAGAAGATGCACATGATTGTTTCAAGGTGCCCCTTTACATTGTTAATGAGTCTGGCAGCCGGGCACACCGGGATACTGAGTCTTTTCTTTCCTGTGCGTTGTGCATGTTTGCTTGTGCAGGGGGTGGCGTTGTGTAGAAAGAGACATTTTGTATTCTCCTGAAAGACCCAGTTTGTTCAGAGAAAACCCGGCAGGCAATCCTTTCCTATGCTTGTTCTGCAAGTTTTACGCACACATTCATGCAGGGAAATGGCTTTTCCATGTGGCCTTTTTTTTTTTCTATTTCCACTGTCTTATTATGAGATTGAATTCAACACAGATCATTTATTACACCACAAAATTCAAGGTATTGAATTTGTCGAGTCTCTTCAGTGTTTTCAGTACATTTCAGCACAGAATGACTTGCCCCTGTGTCCCAAGTTTGTTCCTGTGCAAGACTTTCAGTGAGCGTGAAGAGCTTCTCCCCCAGCAAGAATGAATAGCCCCCCCGATGCGCCCTCACACCATGAGCCAGCCATTAACATTTGAAAACGGTCAACGGGGAGACAGACTACATTGTGTGCTCATTTCAGCCAGAGAGAGAGAGAGACTACCCAACATCACCAACAATGCATATAATCATTTCCATGTTTGACCTTTGGCAGAAATAATTCTAGCCACCCCCTTCCTTCCCCTTGAGAATGACAACTATTTTGCAGGGTCATCTCTCAGTATGTAGTGGGCCTCTGTCAGCTTGGTTCGACCCTGTGGAGAGTCGGCCCTCATGCAGACAAGAGGAGGCACGACAGCTGGGAACACCGGGGAAGAAAAGTGTTTAATACCGTTGCACTGAATTTGTACACACAACCTGGAGTTACTTGTTTGTGCTTTGAAAGTGTGTTTGGAGGACTAACTGCTGCAGAGATGCTTAAACTGGATGAACATGTGATATAAATATGTATGTGTTGAGTTGAAAAGATTTGTTGATTCACAATTTCACAGTTTTCAGTTGTTTTATTAATTGTTTGTGACTTTTTTTAAGCAAAAATGCCCAAAACTTCTCTGGTTTTAGCCTTTCAAATGTGATTAATCTAAAATAAAACCAGATTAATCGTTAGTTCCCACTTTCCAACATATTCATGAACCCCTATTGGCAGCTCTCAGAGATAGTTATTTGTGCAGGTGCAAAGACTAATAGCAGCAACATTGTTGTTGTGTGTTGAAGCTTCTGTTGGTAGAAAAATCTGAATCTGGTTATTTTTGTACAAAATTTTTCTCTGTGTGATTGTTGGAAGTTGGTTCAAAATAGTCCAAGAATCAAAATAAGTCTTTTTTTAGGAGCTGACACTGAAGTTCATGTTTGTTTTTGATCACTTGGGACATTTTTTGCCATTAAACCCCACTGTAGTAGTAAAAAACAAGTCTAAATGATTTGATATGCAGAGCTGAGACTCAATAGACTGAACTTTAACTGGCAGGTAATTGAAAAGTTTAATCGTTTTTTAAAGCAGAATTCCAAATATTCGCTGTTTCAAGCTTTTTCTTGTTTTTGTTTTCTATCAATGTAAGTTGAACATATTTGAGTTTGTCCAAACAAGACATTTACAGACATCACCTTGGGTTCTGAGAGCTTTTTTAATGGGCATTTTTCACAATATTCTGACATTTTATAGACAAAACAATGGACTAATCAAAATACTACTCATCAGATGAAGCCCTAATCACATAGTTTCAGTTACCCACAGAAATAAAGAAAATTGTAAAAACAAAGTACATCATCAGTAGATGATTTCAGAAGCACTAAAGTGTTAAAAAGGGTGAATCTTTCCCTCCAATAAACAACAGATCCTCCTTTCATCTCAGATGCCCTTCACGGTTCAAAGGGGGAAGATGGCAGCCTCCGTTGTTTGGCTTTTTGTGTCTGTGAGATCTTTGCATAGCGTGAAATCGGGAGGACGCTGGAGTGAATCTCCATCTCATTGGCTATTCCTATATGTAAAACCATTCAATGTGGCCCTGCAGAGATACCATGAAACATATTTCACATCTCGGGCTAATGCCCCCTGGAGGGATTAGCTCTCGTCTCCGGGGGTTACCACGATGCACTCATGTACCCTCGTTTGGCATCAGTGCCAAGCTTGGAAATAATCCACCACTCTGCTCTGCCAAATCTGAGCGCTTCTTGGACCGGGGCCCCATGAATACCAACCATACTGTTGTGTTTTTGTATTGCTTGTGTGACCCCTGTAGGTGCAGTAAATTGTCTTTTGTAGGTCAGAGGTCAGTGTCAGCAGCCAAACAAAGCCCCTAGAGCTCGCAGAGATTCACAGCTTTGCTCAAAGACACTTCAGCAGCATGGATGCCTCCCAACATGGGTCCTCAAAGTGAAGGACAGCGTCTCTTCCTGCTGCTTCGCACCATTCACACGGCCCTGGAATGACTTGGCAGAATATGAGAGGCAACGTTGCACATCATGTTTCCCCAGCAGCTCTTCCAGTTCACAGAATCTGATACACTTTTGAGAGAATATATCCAGTGTGGCTTTCACTTCTAATTATAGGTTGCACTTTCAGGAGCAGAGTGAGGGAGTCCAAGATGTGAATGGATAAGTCCGGGTCAGTCGGAGCCTGGATCTCTTTGGGTTCTGCAGGAGGCAGGAAGTGCCGCAGGCTAAGGAGTGGGACAGAAACAGAGGAGGGCGTCATGTCAAGTTACTTTGTAGTTTATGTGACAGTAAAGAAATAAAACCACTATAATGAATGAACAGAGTGAGGAGGAGCTGGAGGAGAACAGTCATTTTAACCAACAAGTTTCCCAAATCACTTCCTCTGACATAATCAAAAGGCAGCTGATGTTGCTGCAGTTGCATCATATTTCATCATGATTTTTACTGCTGTAGTTGGCAGAGTCCACAGTCAGATTCGTGGAAATTAGGCAACAAATTATTCTTTTAATTCTAAATTAATCTGACCACTATATTTTCCATTAATTGCTTATTCATTTTGTCCATAAAGTGCCAAATTACAAATGAACATGCTTATTTTTGTTTTGCTGTCATGGAAACACCACGATTCTGACACAGTTTTAGTCATGCGTTTTCACTGACTAAACAAACCTTATTTCTCAAACAGAAATGCTTTTGAGCATTGGTGGGTTGTCACACCTTGCACTGTGGTTAGATGCAGCATGGCACATCATATCCTGTTGAAGAGACAGTCACCATGCTGTTGCTGTTTAGATGTCTCGGGGTGTGGAGATTTCCTCGCAGCACCGCAGCCGGTGCTGAGAAAGGGAAGCTGGGTGTCATATTTACACTGGGGATACAATAGTCTTTTATGCAGTAGCAGGCAGAATGAATAGAGCCTTTTCTATCAGCCTGGAGGAGCTCGGTGTGCTGTGTCTTCGTATTTGTGGCTATTCAGTTTGTTGGAAAAGAAACAAACCAACAAGCCAATGATGCGATTTCTGTTTGGCAGATAAACTAGAACACAGCAAGTCGATGGCTGCTGACTACAAGGCTGGAATAAGCTATTGATTGTTTAACAGTTAGTTACAACCCTCTTCATACAAACTGTGTCGTAACTATCGATTTACTGCTGGATAAGATATCAATCAGTGATAGTGTGGCAGCAGTGCATGTGTTGGATCACGTTTCCCTGTGTGCTTATAGGTTCAAAATGAAAGCACCAAAGTTGTGACATGGACTTTTTTCCACAAGACTTCTTCAGAAATTGAGGAGGTGAAGTTTCCCCCGAGCCTGCTGTGTAATTATGTTAATACACGTCCACTGGCTTGTAAAGAGGCTGTAATCAGAGGGTCAACCTTCCTGAAAACTGTCCAAATGAAGAAATTACCATGTACCCTGAGCTCTGAACCGCTTCCCATGAGCCCTTTCTACCCAGAACCCTTCACACGGCCCATTTATTTGAACTGGCTCTCACCCGCAACAGGCCGCACTCTGAGGAACGGCTCGTAAAAGTCATCAGGTCCTCATTATCGTCATTACTATAATTATTTTCTATATTTAACCATGTGAAATGAGGCCAAATGAGTGTGCTGGTTCGCCCCTTACGGCAAAACAACCCCGGGACACGTGTTACAGTGGTACGGCCCTAATTCTCACACATCGAGGTGCTGCGTGTTGTTCTCACAGTCGGAGCGTACCACTTTTTTGGGAGCAGGTCGTGTTTGTTTGGGTGGAAAACGTCCTCGTGTCTTTGAAAGCAGGGCCGCTCCCGTTGCTATGGGGAACGCGGGTTTCTGCTATGTGGTGTGGTTGTGTTTTTGGCCGCAGTAGCAGGAGAATTTGAGTATTTGCGAGCTTGTTTGGCCAAAGCCACCTTCATTATTATTAGATTGATGTGTACCCCAGAGAGGCCGAGCCAAAACCACCCAGAGAGCTCTTACTGAAAGCAAAGGTGGGGCCCTTTCAGCAGGCGGTGAAGTTACATAAGGGAGGTTTTTTCTTTTTTTTTTTGGCATGGTCAGCGGGCTCTCCACACAAACGAGAGGACGTTTATACTGTTTGTGTTCAGGCGAGACGCTGGTGGAAAAAAATGCCTTGTTGATGTAGGGGTGTGTGAGTCATAGCAGAGAGGGGCTCAGACAGCTGGGTCTTCAGGCTGTATATCGTGCTCCAGGTGCGAATCTGAACGGCTCAGCTTTGCACGATTCCTCGCTTTCTAATGACGAAAACATACCAGGCCGTGAGAGAGTCTCTGAAGCCAGATGTTGCATGGGGCAGTATGAGACCCGGGAGACCCCGAAATAAATAAAAATACATGTGTGCTGAAGTTTTATACCTCCTTTTATCTTTTATACCTTTTTAATGTCTTCTGGACCTAATGTTTTTCAGTAATTAGGCCCAAGTTTGAGTTTAAGCCTCATCTTTAACATCTTGAGAGCTGAAACAATCAGTCAATTAAATGATGATCCATTGACAGAAAAATGATTACCGATACTTTTGATAATCAGCTAATCGTTTCAGTCGTTTTAAAAAAAAAATTGTGAAAAATGCCAAACATTCTCTGATTTCTGCCTCTCAAATGTGAGTATTCTTTTAATTTTCTTTGTTTTATATTATAATAAACTGAATTACTTTAAGTTTTGGACTAAAGAAAACATTTGAATATGTCACTTTTAAGCAAAAATGGAACAAATTAAATGGTTATAACTTCTCAAATGTGAATATTTTTGGGTTTTCTTTTAGCTTTCATGATTGATTGATTTGCAGGTTTTCTTGATAAATCAATTATTCGTTTGTCTATAAAATGTCAGAAATAGTGATAAATCATTCCAAAACTCCCAAATATTAATTTTGCGATCAGACGTGACAAAAAAATCAGCAAATACCCACATTTGAGAAGCTGAAATCAGAGAATATCAAAATGTTTACTGATTCATTTTCTGTCGATCGACTAATTGTGTAATCGACCAATCATTTGTTTGTTTATTTTTAGAGCATTTCACTGGATTGTGTTAAAAATAAATCAGGTGACACAAATTAAGTCAAATCTGAATATATTTAAACTATAAATGTAAATTTTAAGACGAAATGTAAAAGATACTGAGTCAGTAAGCCTTATTTCCTTAGACAAGTTGATCAAGACCAAAAATCTGTGCATGAAACAATGGACAGACTTGTGTGTGCACATAAAAGGTCTGAAATATAGCAAAGAGCAAAGCTGTTAAAAGAACTTGAAGTTTGTCTTGAGATAAGATCTTATTTTTACCACGTAACCCCGCCCATACACCGCTGCCACCTTGTGTTATTTCATTACGAATTGAGATCAGGACCAGAAGTGCTGCGTATTTACATTAGGAAGCAGCAGAACGCCTCTCGCCTCGCTGACTTATAACAGATAACTTCCTGGAAGCTCGCACTCATCTGTGGGTGAAGCAGAAGGGGCCCTCCCTGCCTGCCGATGGCAAACACATGTGTTTACAGGAGGATCAATGACAAGTGGTGGAGTCACCATGTTGTGACTAACCAATGTTTATGCCAAAGATCTGACGCCCGGTTTAATAGTCAGTTTCACCTGCTCCGATTACAGCGGTGCAGCGGACTGAAGCAAACAAAAACACAACAACGGGAGCTTCCCCCTCCGCATCACTTCAAAAGGATCTGCATGTAGCTGGTAGCCATTACTGCGAACAACCTGTTTGTTCAATATGATTAGGGGTGACATTTCACATGAACCTTCAGATTTAGAATATCAGACATCGTGTTTGAAATCTACTCCGCTTCATTGCTGGATGATTCACTCTTTAGTGGTCTAGGTGCTGTAAAAGTGATCATGTTCTCCGTATATATTGTCTGCATGTTTACCTACTCACAAAATCTGCCCTAATAAAGCTTAACCACAGTGAGAATGAGGGGAAGTGTGTGAAAATGTGTCACACGGTTTTGGGATCTTTGTGGTCCCCAGACTCACCACAACAGATGATACTGTATGTGTTCATGTTGGTTGCTGTGTTTTTTTTCCCACAAGCTCTGTCGGAGGTTTGACTCCTACAGAAGTCCAGATGCAGAGTGGTTTGCTCATGGACTGCCAGTCATGATTACAGCGGTTTCGATGATTGCAGCTTTTTATCAAGGTTTTAGTAATCTTAATAGATCCTCAAGGTCTTAGCTCTTAATATTAACCCTTGTGTTTTGTTGACATTGACTTTACTTCCTCATTGTTTGTGATGTACAAATGATAACAATATTTGCAAAATCAAACTTGTTTTTTTTACTTTAAATATTTTTTTCTTTCATTTGACCGCGTTAAAACCAAATATGTGGTAACATATTAAACTTTTGGTGTGGCCACAAAGTGGACATTTGATGAAGATGACAAAATATTAAAAACTCCAGTAACAGAAGTTCAAATAGAATAATTTGTACGGTGGCCCTGAAAGCTCAAAGCACTTCAACAATTTGTTGTCAAATGTATGAAAATATTTTCTTCATTTGATTGTGTTTTGTTTATTTGCATGTTTTATTGTATTTAACCATGTTTTACAGCAGAAGTAATGCATACTTTTCTGCAGAAGACTTCTGAAACATAAGTTTAAGAAGTTTAACATTAAAATAATGTTTATGAGCAGTTCTCATAAAATTAAATTGAAGTCGTGAAGTATCATGGTGAAATGTTGTGTTATGTACAAAACAAGGAACCAAAACAAAACATCAGGGTTAATGTACATGTTAAGTCTTGAGATCTGCACTGAGGCTTCATGAAAGTGTGAATTTGTGACCTCGCATCTGTCCTCTAAAGCACACTGAAACTCAGCTCTGCACATCTCACAGCTCAGAAACACAATCACTCACTCACACCTCTTCCTCCACCAGCTTGTATCTCTGCAAAGCGTAGCCAGGCTGAAGGTCGAATGAAGGTGGTTTTTGGTACATGAATGCATGCGTGGGTTTGCGATTGTGTGCACATGTGGTAGGTGAAACTGCCGTTCTTGGTTTGGCTGCTGGTCACAGCGATCACTGTAATTAGTGGAGACAAAGGAGCGTGATACGTGCTGTTCTCGTGTCTTCGAGGTGATTTAATTTCTCCGCTGAGCATCAAACACAAAGCAGTTCACCACAGCAGGACAGTGGGCCTCATGCACGTACGAGTCTTGCATTGAGTGACTGCCTTTCTGATTAAGAATCATGATGCCAAAATCAGTATAATAAAAAAGGAAAAAGTTCTTGTGTCAGGCTCAGTGTCTCTGCCGCTTTAAACTTGTCCCTCATTTCTCAGAACAAATATATTCAAAGTCTAATTGGAGCTGCAGTTGCAATCACAGTAATCAGCAGCTTGTTTCCTCATGGATGCCTCTGCCAGCCATGATCAAATTATTGGAATGAGCAGACATCCAGATCCGCTCCCTTTGGGCGGCATTGACCTCCGGGGGGTCACAATCAAACTTGTTGCAGCTAGCTGGTGGCTGGGGGGGGGGGGGTGATTGTGAGGGTCTAATTGTGCGACGGGTGTTGCTGGCTAATGGCCCTGACAGTGCACTCAGACAATAGCCAGGGAGGCCAGGGAGGCCAGGCCCGAAGGGAGCGATAACGATGTTACTAGGAGGGAGAGTTTCACATGGGAACTGCCACATTCAGGCCGGGCGGGTAAGAAAAGAGGAAAGAACGTTCAAGAAAGCCTCAAACCAGCAGCAGCCACAGAGTGGGCTTCCTGATTCCCACACTCAGCTACTGAAGGGAACTAGAAAGATAAGTGAAACTGAAGAACACTTCCTTTTGAGAAGCTGTAAGCATTGAAGTATTTTTCTTGTTTACATTTTTCTGATGATCCTCACTCTCAAATGTGCATGTAGCTTTTAGTCCGTTTAAGAATCAGATTTTATCCTCCACTCAGCTCATTTCATCTGATATGAGTGAGTTTAATCCAGCGCACTGTGCTGCAAAATAAGAGTTTATGAAGATTTAAAGTCAGCAGCAGTGTGGTTCCATCTTCATTTAAAGACATTTTTAGCCATTTTATTGCTGAATCAGAGGCAATAACTGTGACTAAACAAGAGATGTGTTACGGGGTGAAGGGGGATTGTCTGCGGGGAAAACTGAACAACAAACACTCTCCTCTCCCACAGTATCTAACGTTAAGGTGCCCTTGAGCAAGGTGCTTAATCCTTAATTGTATTTATGGAGCTTGCGTAGCTTAAAGTACAGGACTGTTGTGTTGGGCAGCTCCCAGGAGTTCAAGTTTGTTATTATGAAGCAGCTGAAAAGGAGTATTCATGCTCAGTTAACTCCTTCCCTGGATGAATAAAGGCTTAAAGAAATAGATTGATGCATTTACTGAGGCAATTAGTCTTAAATGCCTCTCTCAGACACAGAAGTGGCACACTCTGGGGCTTTTCCTATCTCCAAAATCTGTGGTTCTGAGTCATTATCCCTCAGCCCTCACTGCCCCTTTAGATAACTGTGCCCTGGAGCAGAGCGCAAGCTGAGAAAATCCCATCATTTCAGATTGGCTTGAAAGACATCTGGCGTGGGGCTGGGGGCTAATGCAATCCTGCATGGTAATTTGAAGTGCAGAAAGAAGTTCACCAGCATGTCATTCAACAAAGCATTTTAAAACATCCATAAAAGTATTGTAAATAAGGGTAAACTCTTGTGTTTTAAAGGCATATTTTATTTTTTTATTAAGTTAGACACAACTCATGTCTGTACTGTAAGTATGAAGCTACAACCAGCAGCCAGGTAACTTAGGGAAAAGCCGTTGTTGCAGCCTGTTTTTTAATAATTAAGCAGATAAATGTGTCTAAATAATGTCTGCTCTTTCTTTCTGCAGAACCTGATGGCAAAAGCGTTGTACGACAACGTGCCCGAGTCCCCGGAGGAGCTGGCCTTCCGTAAAGGGGACATCCTGACCGTCATAGAGCAGAACACCGGAGGCCTGGAGGGCTGGTGGCTCTGCTCCCTGCACGGCCGCCAAGGCATCGCCCCTGGCAACCGCCTGAAGCTGCTGATTGGCCCCATGTTCGAGGCTCAGTCGCCGGCCGCCGCCGCCGCCGCTGCCCAGTCCTCTCCTCAGAGCTCGCCCTATCAGCAGAAGCCTGGCTCGGGGGCTCAGGGGATCTACCAGGTGCCCCCGTCCCTCCAGAGTCCACAGCAGCAGAGTCAGCAGAGCATCTACCAGGTTCCTCCTGGACAAGACGTCTACCAAGTCCCGCCGAGGAGTACTCTGGCTGCTGACAGCACTCCGAGCAAGGTGAGACAGAGAGAGAGCAAGAAAAGGAGGTTCTAGTTTACATTTCCCCGAGGGCTGCAACCATCTTTCATTATCAGTCAATCTGTCAATTAGTTTTTTGATTAATCATTTAATGAGTGCCTACAAGGCCGGACCAGCTGATTCCACTGATTTGCTCTCCTTTAAGCAGAGGGGAGGAACTCATCGGTGAAACCACCTGCCGGGGTGATTGGTTAGAAGGAGGGAACACCTGTGGACTGTTGGCTCTCTGTGGCTCATTACTCCCCATCCCTGGTTTAGACAATAAAATGTAAAAAAAGGACTGAGAAATGCCCCTCACAAGTCGGCACAGCCAAATCTGACATCTTAGTGTTGCTTGTTTTGTCCAAGTAACAGTCCAAGACTTCAAAATATTAAATTTACATTTATATAAAACAGAGAAAAGCAATAAATCCTCACATCTCAAAGGTTGGAACCAGACAATGTTTAGCAACTTTGCTTAACAAATGGCAATCGACTTATCATTTGAGCTTCAATCCTTTTTATGAGATTAGATTTTCTGATTTTTTTCATTTAATGTGTTTTAAACATAGTCATAAAGTGGGTTACGGACTTTAAATGATGACTGCTCTGTTCGCTGACCTCTGGAGACAGTTTTTTGGGATCAGAGCGGATTTAAAACATAACATCAACTCTGACGACTGAGGGTATTAGATGTGATAGGACATGACATTTGCGCATTTACACCGTGACTTGTTATCCTGCCAGTCTGCCACGACTCCAATCAGTGTGATTGCACACACAGAAAGCAGGGAGGCCGGAGAGATTGTGGGTCTGCGATGTGAAATGTGGACAGGGTGTGCCGGGCCTGGCGCTTACCACAGAGCAGGGTAGTGTTTTTGTGCAGGGCTCCTATTTGGCTTTTCTTGTATATTGGCACACTGTGTGTAGCACAGCCAGTCTAAGCCACAGAAGGGCAGCGAATATGGGAATAACTTGTGGAAAAGCAAACAGTACAGAGCTGTTTTTTTGGATTTTGGTGGAGCCCAGCTGCCTGAAAGTATTTTTTTTTCTGCATTTAAATGCTGTACACAGAGTAGCTGGCAAACCCATCACACCTGGCATGGTCCTTTATTATAGCTATACACACCATGCACCAAGCAGTGTGTCCATTATGTATATTTGTTGTTTTATTGGCTGGATGGTATATCATTTATAGCATATATCTCAGGCTGTCCTGAAAATACAGCCTGTTTTTGCTCACAACTACAACCAGATACTCACATTTGTTCTGATCCATATGCAGAGGAATGATCTGGACAAATAATACTCTGAATTGTATGTTTATTCATTTACAACACAGAGGAATAACAAAGATACATGTCATGTCCACAGTGTGCAGGCTCATTGACTGTCACAATCTCTTTTAAAAGGTCTGAAGAAATAAAAAATTTGTTCAAAATATAAAAATAGACTAAAGATAATTAAAACATTAAACATTTAAAAAAAGAGAATATTGATACATTGGATAACACTGATTGGTTTAAAGTGAAACTTTTGAAAGAAGAAATTACAAGATTTCCTTTTTACAAACAAAAAATTGAATTTATAAGCAGTAAAACATCCTTAATCTGTCCAATACACGGAGGTTTTGCCGCTAAAACTTTACATCTATACCATAAGCAACTGGCCAACACATCAGCAAAATTACCGTTTTCTAAGAGACAATGCCAATCCAATTTGCTGACATGGACTCTTCCCTGCTTGTGCTAATGTGCCTCTACATTTTATCATTTTCTTTTATCCAATAATCATCGTTTCTGGCTATTTTTCATAACCACAAATGTTACACAGTCTTGGTTTAAACGCACCAGTTAAACCAAGGTGAGGAGAGTGATGTTTCATTACAAATGGAAGTCATTGGCAGGTGTGTGCTTAAACAGGAAGGAAGATTTTTCCTGTTTATTCAACCGTTTAACTAGTTTTAGCAGCTCAGACCAGATCATCCTCCAGGAGACGGATAATAATTATATGCTGGATGAGCTTTTGACGTCCTAAGGGTGTTTTTTTTTTAACAAATCAGCTCCAGCCATCGTAGAAATGAGCTAAGGTGTGCATTTTAGTAGGTAAATAGGCGGCAGGCGCCAAAGGCTTAGAGGACTTTGTGTGATTCACTTTGTGATAAAGTCAGTGAGAGCCAGGGGCTGAGAGGAGAGGCCTGTCAATCAACCTGCACACAGCAGTCAACCAACACCTCTCTTTTCCACTAACAGGCCTCAAGGCTTACACAAGGAATGGTATTAAAAAAGGCTTTGGTGATAACATGGAAAATGAAATGTGCTTCTAATGAGAGTGCGTTTTGTGCTGTAATCATGTTGTTGGAGAGATTAAATTAAATCTTGGACGTTTAACTTTCCCTCCAGTCTGTGGTTATCAAAGTGGTGCAATTTTCGGCGGTTGTTCCTGTCTATTAAATAGAAAGATTTTGACTGTGTGTTATATTTGCGTCTGTGTGTCAGTGTATTGCAGTAGTCCAGACAAGGGGCTGTTGTTTTCCAGTGACGTCTGACTGTTGGACAGAAGCACCATCGATCTCTGTGGCCACAGTCAGTCCTGTTAAAGCCAAAAAGCAATATCTGTAGTAACTGGGGGAGAAAAATGATTTCAGGGAAAGTGTTGTTGGTCTGTACACTGAAAGCTGAAGGAGTTATTTTGGGCATCCAGGGTTGAAAAAGTCCCCTTTATTCTTAGACATTTAGACATTGTTAAGTGAGTATATTCACTTATAGATAACTCAAAACTAATTAGGCATCAACACATCCATCTTCTAACCAAAGTTTTTTTAAAAAAATCCTGTTTTTAGAGGAAATGTTTTCCTCTAAAATCCTATTGACAGCTGAAAACATCTGGGACAAAGAGCATGGTATGTTGGAGAAGAGTTGTGCTACTTATTTAATTTTGGTGTGTTGTTTTGTTCCAAATTGCAATGACTAAGCGTTTGCAGTTTGTTGTAGCTTCCTCTCTATAGCAACAGCGGCTAAAGTTCAGCAGACTGATGCACAAAACAAGATCTCTCAGAGCTGAAAAATAATTAAAACTGACGGCCGTAATATAAACCATTTTAGTAAAGTCAGAATTATCCAAGAGACTTTAAAGTGGGAACAGAACCAGCAGCTCCGTCCACTTTGAAACTCTATAAGCACAGTACACTGAGTCATAGAATTTGTGGATTTGTTGACATGAAATCCAAACCCTGACCTTTGCTCTTCCAAACACCAAACTCAGTCTTGTTTACTACTGCTTGTCTTTGCGAAGCAGTATTGATGACAGGCTGCGAGCGTTGACTCACGCTGCATGCGGTAAAATGCTCCCAGAGCCAATGGAGCTGAAGGGGAAAACAGACATTTTCTTGTTGTCAAGTGCAAACGCGCATGTGAGGCACAGACACTTGCTTCCCGAATGATTATGGAGACTGATGCAGACTTCCTAGACTGATAATCCCCTCTCATATTACTCTAAAGCCTCCCACAGAGAAAGGTTCCTGCATGTCCTTCACCGTGTGTGTGTAGGGAGTCATGCATGCATTTGCTCTCGTCTGCACACATCCTCCAGAATGCGTCCTCGGGGTTCGCATGCCAACCCTGCAGTGCAAATCCAGATTGGTTATTTTCTCTTCATGTGGCGTGGGGCTCTGGTATATAAAGGCACACTGAGGTTTGGCGCTCTCTGCTTCTCTGGATGTTTGGTTTGATGCTGCGGCCCTGTCCTTGGGTGACCCTCCTGGGAGGGTGAGCTACACAGCTGCCCCCCCCCCCCCCTCCCTTCAAGGCCTCTGAGATGGGACCGTGTGGGACAGATGCCTGGAGCTCTCGGCCACACAAAGAGGCTCCTCACATGGAGGCCAGGAGAAGCCTTGCACCGCCTTTTATCATTCTGCTCTCAGAGGCCCATTTTTCATCTCAGTCTGCTGCTCTTGATTTCCTCTTTCTTCTTCAGCTCTGAAAGGTGTGTCTGTTTCGCTCTGTCAGTTTCTCTTCAGTGTTCCCGTTTCCTCTGTGCTTCCCCCTCTGACTCAGGCGCTGAGGTCACGGTGTTCAAAGATGGGTTGGGTTCAGAGTTCAAAGAGCTCCGCCGAGCTTCTTATCTACTCCTACCAGACGGCCTTTTCATTCCTCACTTCCTGCCTCATAAGGTCTGCTCCTTGTATGGGCATTTCCTCCATTCGCTGTGTCATACCCATAGATCCAATCTGCTCAGTGGTGCCATAAAGAGGTAGGGGGGCAACAAAAGGATTAATAAACTCCCACACAACTCGAGGAAGTGCTCTGATAGTTGTTTATGTGCCATGAGGGTGTGCCACCTACCTTGATAAAAGTCCCCTTATAGAAGTAACCAGGTTTTGTGTAATGAATGGCTTGTTTGTTTGCCTCTGCCATATTTTCTCTGCCTAATCATGCACATGACAATCTCAGCACCAGATAAGTGAGTTATTTCTTCCCGGAGCAAGCCAGCTCCTTCAGATGCTTGTCTGCTCGCCATTGTCGCAGATGTGATGAATCGCTGGCCCATGAGGTTTGACCGAGGGGGCAAGGTCATAAATCAGTTGTACTAAAAGTAATCTGCTCTGCGGTGTGCATACTGAGAAGACTTTCTCCCCTTGGAAGTTGAAAACAGAGAATGTGATAAATGAGCAGAAGTAGGAGGAATAGAGGACAGGAAATGCTTTGCTCAACATTTTAGCAGCATGGCTGTAAAGATGGCAATTACCAAAACCCAAGTTGACATTCAAATTGCTTTTTTTATCCAACCAACTGTCCAAAAAACCCAAACAGATCCAGTGTCATGTAATACAAGACAAAGTAAACGAGAAAATATTCACATTTGAAAGCCGAAGCAAGTGCATTTTTGACATTTTTAGCCATGGATGGCACTGTCAGCCGGTCGCTTGGTCAGTCCCCCAATTTGGTCCAGTCTGAAATATCGCAACAACTATTGGATGCATTTCCATGAAATTTTGTACTGACTAGTATACACATGTCTTAGTACAGCCTCACATATCTAATGTCAGTCACATCTTTTAACATTTCTTCTCTTCAGATAATCATGGCTCCGGATTAAGAAGCGGCTTTGATCAGAGAGGATGAAAAATGATCCTTATTAGTGCTAAAATCAGTGTGTTCTCCTTTAATGCTCCTCATTAAGCCTGCTGTCTGTTTGGGTTTAGCCACTTGGACGTGTTATGGAGACGGCTGAAAGCCTCACAGGATTCACGAGTTAATTACCTGCATTAATTAGTTTGGCACTTTAATGGGCTGCTGCAGCTCCGAGTGGCTGAGGGGAACATTATCGAGCAGTTCTGAGCAGAGAGCAAAATGGCCCACAACACTGCGAGAGACGTCTTTGTACCGTGATTCAGCAAAGCAGAGAAGGGCAGGTTACTACAGAGCAAAAACACACCCTACATTCAGGAAAGTCAGTCAAATACCAAATAACACACCCTAATATATGATGGTTAGATTGCCCCTAGGTGAGACTCTTTTGAAAGGTGAACCTACATGCACTGTGCTGACAGAGCTAAAGGGAGAAACCCGGCGGAGGTCGACTTTGTCAGCTTCCAGATGGATGGATAAGAGTACAAGAAAGGAGATGAGGAGGTGTGAATAAAGACATGGAAGGATGGATGGATTGCCACTTCGATGGCAATGTCATTGTGACCGTCTTTTATAAGCGGACCTTTGTTGAAAAGCCTCTTTAGGGTTGTTGATTTGTGTCAGCAGGCCATTATGGCGGGGGTGAGTGGGCGTGCTTGTGTGTATGCAACAGATGAAAAGGTGTGAGGTAATGTATTCCTGTTAATTTGTGCATCACGTTGCATTGTCAAATCAGAAGTACCATTACTCATCCACAGGCAATCGTGCAGAAATGAAGCATGCTAGGGCTGGGCGATGTGGTTGAAAACATAATGATATTAATAAAGATATTTTCCAATATCGATGTACGGATGGGTGTTTTTAGTGAGATGAAGGGGCCACAAAAAACTGCCAGAACAGCTTCAGTGCAGTGAAAGATATGAAGGAATAGGCCTTTCTAGCTGTGTGGCGCATAAAAACGTAATGCTGCTTCTTCGTGTTAAGTTTTGACTTTGAGGACAATAAGTTCCAAGGTTCAAGATGAAATAAATTTTTAAGTGCTTTAATAACCAGTAGAAGTTATTTGACACACAGGAAACCAGTGCAAAGAACTTAAATCTAGAGTGTTGTTTTTATTTTGTAGAATGATGGGGTCATATCCTCGCAATATGATTATGCTGAAAGTTGCTGAAATCTAAGAAAATATACGACAAGCGGGTGAGGTAGTTGTTGATGTTATGACGACACCTCGCAAATGACTCTGAAGTAAAGCTGAAAAGCTACCTGCCAAAACCTGAGCCTGCCAGGATGCTAAGTAAACACACACGTTGCTGAAAGAGCCGTGAGTCACTCACCACGACGCGTAGGAGCGTTAACAAGCCATCTATTTGGCTCCTCGGGGCACTAGTTTAAACCTGATCCCTCTTTAGTCACTCAGTTTGCTCTGCCTCCTCCATGAAGGAATCCTAAGAGCCTATCACCTGAGTGGGAACAAATGTTTGCTCAGTCGCCCCGGCTCTTCATGATGTCATCGCTCCCGCTCTCGCCGTGCAAGCGCCAACCTCATTGGACGTGGTAAATATTTACCCACCAGCAATTATAGCAGCGCCGAGCGGCCTCGGAGCAACAGCCTGCTGGGTAAACAGAGGGCGGAGATGGGAAATAAATGAGCAGTGTGCATCTGGCAGCGGCTGAGGGGAGCCACTGATGGGACGCGTGCTATTCAAAGCGATGACATGTACCTGTGGAAAAGGTCACTGAGGTCTTTGACAGACACCTCGCTGCCATCTGCATGTGGCAGCTGAGTCCAGACGTCCCCTCATCGTCAGCAGGCTCGACCCGCAGGGACGGCAGCCGGGCTAAAGTGACCTTTTACTAAGCATCACTTTGTTGTTACTTGGTGAAAGGCTAGTTCCCTAACCGCTGTGTGTGGTTTCATGCTCGGCCTTTTTTTTATTCTAACAATGAAATTAAAATATGTGAAAGATTTAGTAACGTAGCTCTTGTGTGTACATCCGTGGGGATACTGCGAACAGGAACTGCTTTGTCTGAGGGGGAGTCCACAGTGTCTTCCATGAACCAATTACCTGTAGTATGTAGTGTACAGTAAACCAATTCCCCAATAATAGACATTTTCACAGAACTGTACAGCCAGATGCTACATCATTGAACAAATTACAATAACGTAGTTTCCATCACTGCACTGTATATACTATAAAGTAGAAAGAACCCCCTTTGTTTTCTTTTTTTTCCCAGTTTAACAGCCTGAAGTGTGCGAGCGACAGTGCGTGACAAGAGCCAAAAGCAGCAAGTCTATTTATTCCTCGGCTGGTTTATTTCAGAGCCCGGTCTGACGCGTTTAAAGCCCACGGTGTATGTTTCAGCTCTGACCCCACAGGCCCTGTTGGGATGATGTATGCACGGACAGGAATGCCAACAATGAACACCTTAAATCACCACAGGCTTGTTCAGATTGGACTTATGAAAACCATATGGACTACTGTTAGTCAGACTCCTGCTCAGATGAATGGCATTCCTTTCCATACTAGGCGACGCACTCTCATTTTCCGTTCCTCTCACTTTCCCCCTTTTGTTGCCTTTTTTCATAAATCTCTTTTACAAACCCCCCCCTCCACCGCCCCCCTCCTCATCTCCATCTCTGCTGCTTCCTCAGAAACATTAATCCCATTCTGGCTCGGCCGAGGTTACGGCTCCTACCGCTCACGCTCCGATAAATGTCTCCGCAGTATAAGAGATGGTATTAGGATATTAACTCGGCTATACAGCGACTCATGACTGGATACTGGGACTAAAGTCTCATACCTCCCTGGAGACCTTCCCCTCTGCCAGGAAGCCATGCGTATGGTTCCTATTTTCGAGCCCTGTTAATGAACCCTGCTCGCTCCAGTGTGGCGATACTGGTGCGTGGGGGCAGAAGTGGAGCACTGGGCTCAGGGAAGGACATTCCCAGCATTCCTCTGTCTGTCTGACGCAGCAAGGAGGTCTGCAGCTCTGCTTTTAGGTGGACGGCGGCATGAGGGGGAGGGGGATGGAAACACTGGGATTAGGAGGTGTGGAGGGACTGATTAGCACTGACGGGAAAAGAGGAGGGAAAATGTGGTAAAAAGTGTTTTAACGGGGGCAAAAAAGTCACGTGCGTAGGTGAAGCGAGCAGTTTTTGTTTGTGTTTAGTTTTTTTCCAAGCAGTAATCACACTGGTATTCTGCAGCCTGTCTGCACCACAGTGTAAAATATTTTAAAGGTGTATTAAATCCTGCAGCAGAAAATGCCCGGGGTTTATCACAAGGTTGTTCATCAATACCAATGACCCAATGATTACTTCACCAGGTCCTGGAGATTTGTGGATTTAAAAACTCACAATCCAGCCAGTACAACGATAAAACTACTTCTCAAATACCCTTTAAATCATAAAACACCTTCCATTCAGATGAAGTCCTTGCAAGCTAAAAAGAGTGGATTTAAAGTTCCTTACTGTTTTCACTAGTTTTACGTTGCTCAACTGAACCGTGCTAGATTTATATTTTATTTTGTTTTTATTAGCTGAACTGCAGGATTGTGATATTCTGTCTGTTTTCCAGTAGAGCCCTAAATCAGTTCTTAGTTCTATATTCACAGTTTGTCTCTTAATATTTCAGCTTTTAGGCTAAAAACAAAATCTTCATGATACAAAGTAAAAGTTGAATTTCTGACCAATAAAACGCACTCTTGTTTAATTCACTACAGCCAGAGGTTCTGCTGCTACAGCCTTGCTTTAAATTATTTTAAAGTACAGAGCTGAAACAATTAGTCGATCCACAGAAAATTTACGTTTGCCTGTGTTAGTCTCTCCAGTGTCACGATTTGCTGCTTTACTCTGTTTTATATCTTTGCAAATTATATTATTGGCTTTTTGGATAAAGAAAGACATTATGAAGGGCATTTATTGTTATTTTCTTACATTTTATTGACAAAACATGTAATCAACTTATTGAAAAAATAATAAATAATCATTATACAGTGTAGAGCTGACAGGAAATGGCCCCAGGTCGGCCTGTTTGCTCTGCAGCTCCAGGTTTCTGTTTATCTCTTGGTTTCCTGGGTTCTTCACAAACAGCCTGAAACAGGGAGGATGTTGGTCCGACAGAAAATATCTGCCTCAACTGTTATCACTTACTGTCCCCGGGTCACTTGAGGACTGGGCTAAAAACAGAGAAAACAATGGAGGACAGATGTACAGAGGTCTGAGAGCTGGGTGGCAGGACGAGTGTTTGTGATTTGTGATGTCTCGAGCACTGCTGTGTCCCAGGTGTCGTTTTTTAGACAGCAGCTCTGATTTTTTGTCTCCCCCCCCCGCTGTGATTGGACAGGTGGTGACCCCGACCAGAGTGGGACAGTCCTACACTTACAGCCCAGGCCAGCACAACCAGCAGGACCTCTATGATGTCCCCCCGAGTAGATCACAGGGATCACAGGGGGTAAGTGTCTCATGTTACCACAGCATGTACAGTTTACCAGTGTGACCTATACTGCCTACTAAAAAGTCTAATAATGAAGTCTAATGTAAATCTAGAAATGTGAATAACCACGAGTGGACATTCTGATTGATTTCAAGGGTATTAAAGTGACATTTTGGCTTCTAATCAAAAACAAAAAGAAAAGGAAATGATCAAATATGTAGTAAAAAGTAAAAATACATTTTTCTGCAATAGCCGTTTTTTTAATCTTAATGATTCATGCCAGAGTCTACAAATCTGACATACTTTCCTACCTTTTCAGGCATCCGCAGGCTTCTGTTAACATCTGAATAAAAAAATAAAAAAATCAGTGAGCAGATTCTTGAAACCTTCTGGAGTTGTATAATCCATCACAGTGTACATTGAGTCTGCAGTAAGTTTTATCAAAGTTGCATTATAGAGAAACATGAATGCAGACTTGAGGGTTCTTTGTGGTGGATTACACAACTCCAACAAAAGTTTCAAAAATAACCCAAATAACTTTCCTATCAACCAGAAATGGAAAGTGGAAGGAGTGGCTATACGGTGTTTAGCTTTCAAACACATTAGGATGGCTTTAAATTGTTAAAACTTAAATGGTATTTGTGTTGTGTTTTTGACCAAATCAGTTATGGTTTTGGTGGTAAATTGTCACATATGCACATTTTGCTCTAATTTACTACACTTAAGCAATTCAAATAAATAAATTAAACATTCAAACTACCAAAAATGGCAAGAATTGAGTTAGATGAACAGAGCAAGAAAGCTGTTTCTTTGATCTTCAGTGTGTTCCTGTTTTAATCTACCACATATCCTGTTCACTGCAGTGACCTTATTTTCTCTGAAAGGATCTTTGACAATTATAGTTTTGTCCTGTCATCTTGCCTTAATCTAAAAAACCCTTCAGTAATGTTGTGATGTTAGTTTCAACCATTGAATAAAGCCTACAAAGTAAAAGGCTGAAATTTACCTTATACTGTACGTTTTGTGTTTTACCCATAGTTGATGTTTATCTATTGTTTCTTTCGTGTTTCAGGTGTACGATATTCCACCTGGTCAGATGTATCCAGGTGCCAGAAACCAAGGAGTCTACGATGTTCCTCCGTCTCAAATGGACCTCAAGACACAAGGCGTTTATGACATACCTCCCTCTTCACAAGGGGTAAGAGGAAATTTCAACAACTAGTTGCTCTTCCACCACAATGAAAGGGCACATCAATCAGACACTCCATTTATTTCAGTCAAATAAAGAAAATTAAGGAAGTGGTAGCTGCTTATGACCAGAAAATGTTATTTTATGTTTATTGATACTGTTCCTAGTATTTCTCTTAATTGCCTGTAATAAATGAATAATACGTCAAATGTCATATTTATGACATTCTTGCGGCTGCACTAAATGAAAGCTTTGCCTGCCAGGAGAGTTAAACCAAAACTCCTTGCGTATAGTTCTGTGTCTGAACTCTCCAGCAGGGAAAAAAGAAGTCAAGGACATAACTCTTCTCTTTCCAGACCCTCTAAGATTTCACCAGACTTCCAGACCCGACCAGGCAGAGCGCCACCAGTTTGTTTGTAATAACCTGAAATATGCTGGGACCTGTTATTTGCGTCCTTCCTAATTACAGTTTGGGCAGGCCTGTCTAGCTGTAAAGAGTGCATTTCAAGGCTGATGGAAATCACTTACAGGCCACCATTTTATTCACCCCACTGCGCTCCCATCATGCTCTCTGCCATGTACTTCAGAACACACACTCTGCTCTGTCAAGTTAGCAGGAGGTTAAAGCGTTGCCGTCCTCTGACTCTGCAGCAGAGGAAGAAACCTTGAGGTTTCAAATATAGTATCTCCACAAGCCAAAAGGTCTTTCACTTCCTCAATCTATAACTGCAGTACTGCTGTACACACTGTATCCGGTGAGAACCCGCTGACATTCAGTGCCTTTACATACACTTAGCGGGTTACAGTCGACTTATTCCACTAAGCTGATTTCTTAAATATCATGTAAACAAAAAAACTGGTTTTCCTAATCAGGGTAAGGAATTAGAGAATCCTGATTTCCCCAGGTAGATGTCTTCTGGAGAACGCAGATTTCTTGTGTACGTCTAATCGGCTTTCCACAAGTACAAGTGCATGACAAATGACTGCAGACAGACTGCCTGAAAGGAGAGAGTGATGCATCTTTGTGTTTAAAATAATTAAATCCAAAATCCGACTAAAACTGTAATCTCTGTACTAAAATGTAGCCTCTAGACGTTTAAATAAATCGGTTTCGACTAAAATCTGATCAGTGACATGCTGTATGTATGTATGGATTTGCCGTAACCAAGTTACTACAGTGTGTGTGAACGTGTCCTTCGATTACCTGCGCAACCTGATTTCTCTGAGTATCTTGGTTACTTGCCTACATCATGTTTTTGATTTACAAGGAGAGATGATCTGGGGATGTTTAGTCTGATGAAAAACAACCAGATGTGAGCAGAATTTAACCACATTCAGCTGCACTACCGTTAACTCTAGAAACAGGCGCCTTACTGGTGGCCCTGAAGAGATAAAACTTTGTTTGTTATGTGATTTAAGTGAGATTGAAGATTGAGTCAATTTCATGTTTTATTGCTCATTATATGATGATTTAAGGGCATTTAGTAAAATGTCCCTTCTTTTGAATGAATCATTATAAGAAACTTGAGTTTGTGTTTTAGTAAAAGAAACCTTTTGTGTCCACGTGGGCTGGGCACTTGAATGTAAAAGACACCATAAATAAATAACCAACATAAACACACTGATTGTACTGCATGGCACCGGACGTGAACCTAATGATTGTCTTTGTCTGCAGGTCTACTCGGTGCCTCCCTGCAGGACCAACCCCGCCCTCCAGGAGGGGAACTACGACTTCCCGCAGCCTCTCAAACACAAACAGGAAGGCATCTACGACGTGCCGCCACCTGCCCTCAAGCCCACACAGAGCCCCCAGTCGCATTACGATTTCCCCCCCAGTGTGGAGCCTCCTGCCCATCACCAACACCCAAATACGAACGGCAACGAGGGCATTTACGACATACCTCCACCCGCCCATCACTCAGGGGCGGGGTCTCAGAGGGACGTGTACGACATCCCCCGGGGCATGCAGCCCTCCCAGCACAGAACCTCGCCGGCTGACAGAGACGGAAGCAAAGGCATCTACGACATCCCCGCTCAGGACGCTCGTGCAGTCGCGGACGTGATGGACGGAGTGAACCGTCTGTCGTTCTCCAGCACCGGCAGCACGCGCAGCAGCATGTCCACCTCCTCGTCCTCCACGGGCTCCAGCTCCGAGGGCCGCCTCGCTCTGGATTTGGACGCCGCCATCCAGAGGTTGTACCGCCTGCAGCAGGCCGTGGAGGCCTCGGTCGGGGCTTTGCATTCAATGGCAGCTTCCCCTCACTGGAGGACTTTTCCCTTCATGGAGCGCCACGCCAACGACGTCCGCACAGTGCTGGACAGGGTCCGGGCTGCTCTGGGGGACTTTGTTGTGTTTGGTAGAGGGGCTGCAGCAAATTCTACAGCTCTGTCAGACTCCAGCCTGCACAGCAAGCTGAAAAGGCAGCTGGGACGCCTAGAGGATTCCCAGCAGATCCTCCTGCAGATCTACCAAGTCCTGGAGAACTGCAACTGGGCTCTGAACGCCCTGGCGTCCTCCGGCAAGCACCACAACAAGACCGACGACCTGGATCGCTTTGTCATGGTCTCCAGGACTGTTCCCGATGACGCCAAGCAGCTGGCCTCCACGATAGGCAGCAATGCGGAGCTGCTGTTTAGGCGGACGCACATGGACGGGTCTTTCTCTATCGGGAGCACACCCGACGAGAACATGATCCACCCGCTCACCTCCCCCTCCTCTGATAACGACAACTACGGAGGCCCGACCAAGCCCTTCCCTGTGCCCTCCAGCCAAGACAAAGACAACATGAACAACAGCGAGAAGTGTGTGAAAAGCTGGATGGAGGACTACGATTATGTACATCTGCAGGTAAATCCTCACAGAGAAAAAGTCTAAAAAACAATGTGTTAAAGCCCTTATGTGAAGAGCTTTAATGGGATCATTGCATCTTTAAAATGATTCTGATGTCTGATGTCTTTTTTAACACTACCACGAGTCAGACAGTTTTAAACCCTACACACAGCAGCTTTAATATACAGCCAGTGTTGTATCTGTAATAGACTGATTACTGTTTTTTAGGACTTTAGACATTAGACTGCTCTTATTCCTTTATTTGCTTTTTTTTTAGAGTTATGTCTGATTCATGAAGGATGTATCAAAGGTCAGAGCTGGGCTTTTCTCACCTACTTGTTTTTCCTCTGCAGGGCAAAGACGACTTTGAGCGTCAGCAGAAGGAGCTGTTGGAGAAAGAAAACATTATCAAGCAGAGTCAAGTCCAGCTGGGCCAGGAACAGGTGAGGCTTCCACAGACATTGTTGCATTTATCAATCATAAATATTTATATATTATACCGTACTGTCAGATACACACAGCTGTTGACCTTTTGGGGCTCAAGGGTGCAGAGAGTTTGGGAGAAAAAAGCCAGAGCAGAGGGAGACAAACATTTGGACCCTTTTGTTGCAGCCAGATGGCACCTCAAAGCCTCACTGTACATGCAGTATAGACAATAATTAAGATTAAGACAGATTAGTAAGTAAATCAAAACGTCATGACAATCAAATCTGATCCAACCACACCCACACAGTTCTGATGAAGCGCTTCAGCTGAGTTTTGAGACTCTTCATAAATTGTTAATAACAAGTTTTCTTTTTTACTTAAACAAATTTTGTTTAGAACATTAAATCTAATGTTATAAACAAATACTTCAGATTTGAAACCAAGTTTTAAACTTTTTAGTCATATAACGACCCACTGTAGTGCTCCTGATCTGACCGTTGGAAGTAGGGCTGCAACTAAGGATTATTTTCATTACTGATTAACCTACCCTGACTAATCATTTAGCCTATGAAACATCAAAGAGCAGAGAAAAATCTGAACCTCCCAGAGCCCAAAGTGTTCCTTAAGTTGCTTATTTTATTTGAACAAGAGTCTAAAAGCAGAAAATCTTCATATTTTAAAAGCTGGAACCTGCAAATATTTGGCATTTTTGCCTGAAAAATGACTGAAACGATTAATCGATGATCAAAATAGTTGAATGATGTTCTTTTGATTGGTCGCAGTCCTAGTTGCTATGGGCAGAATTTTGCATTTTCACAGACGTCCCACCTTATATAAGTATCTCTGTGAAATCAGAAGGATGTGGTGCATGTTGACAAGCGATATCGGAAAATAATCTGAATTCTTTCACCCTTCACAGATCAATCAGTTCAAGAAGCTGGAGCAGGAGGTGATCAAACCCGTGGAGAACGACGTCACACAGTGGATCTCACACCAGCACTCGGGCGTAACCTCGGCCCCCCCCTCGGACTCGTCCTCCTGCATTTCCCCCGCCACCCACGTGTGCGCCCGGGACCGCCAGCTGCTCGGCTTCTACTCCGAGCAGTGCGAGCAGCACTTCGTCACGCTCCTCAGCGCCGTGGACGCCTTCTTCGGTTGCGTCAGCGCCGGGCAGCCTCCTCGCATCTTCGTGGCGCACAGCAAGTTCGTCATCCTCAGCGCCCACAAACTGGTCTTCATCGGAGACACTCTGTCCAGGCAGGCCTCGGCTCCCGAGGTGGCCAACCGGGTGATGAACTCCAGTAACGTGCTGTGTGACTTGTTAAAGACGGTGGTGGCTGCGACTAAAACGGCCGCCCTGAACTACCCAAACACGGCTGCCATCCAGGAGATGGTGGACAGAGTCACTGATCTCTCACACCACGCACAGCAGTTCAAAGAACAGTTGCTGCAAATGGCCAATTTGTGATTTTCAACCATGTTGCTCCAGTACATTTCACCACAGACTCCATGTGTACATTAATCTAGCATAAATATATATATTTACAGTATATATATATATATATTGATCTTCATCTTTAAGCTGTTTTGGATGTTGTAAATAGTCTGTTCTGTAAATATTTGCTCTATTTTTGTGTAGATTGTTTTATATTATGGTATGAATATATATGTAGATGCAGTATTGGTGTCTCTGTAGGATTATGTAGAGGTTTTTCATAACATTCCTGCCGCATATTATGAAGCACCTTATGAGATGTCCTGTTTGTTTGTTTTTTCATTTTTACCTGTAGAATGTCGTTGATGTGTCTTACTGCTGGGTGTGACAGTAAATCTTGTAAATCCTGTTAATGTCGATATGTGTGTGGAGCGCTCCACAAAGTAAAGGATTGTTCTTAACCATGTGACTGTGTTGTTTAATTTCTCACATATGACATAACAGATTTGTTATAGTGAAAGTGGAATTCCCAAGAGAGGAGGACTGTGTATAACAAAATGCAAAACTTTAAAGAAAGGTTAGAGACCTTAAAGAATTTAAACAAAATGGGTTAAAGGCCAATACTGATGTTTTTGCACTAGATCCTATATAATACTAATTAATTTATATAAATATTAATCATTTTCACTCTGTAATGTAATATCCCCTCTCAGAAATGTATTCACAACAACTGAAACTAAAAATAATATAAAGCTTATAGTTGTTTGTTATTTTGCCAGTTCTTGTTGAAGACCATAACGTTTGTATTTGAGCATGGAAAGGGAAATGGTAGTTTCATTAAAGGTCTACATACTAGCTTTTTTCCGGAGCTTTCAGCCATAGCTCACGGTCTTCATTAGTGGACCGTTTGCTCAGTTGTCATGTCAAGCTACAGACAAAAAAGCTAGTTTTGCTACTGCTTTGAAATAAATTATGAACTTGTAGACTTGAAGTGTTTCTGGAGCTTTCAACCCCATCTAATGGTTTTCATCAGCATGCAGCGTTTAGTCAAGCTCTGTGGCAAAAAAAAGAAAAACCAGCAAGTGCACCTTGAGTCTTGAATCAAGAGTTTTTTTTCATGCTCATACATCTAATATGTTTAATTTTTGCCAAACTCTCAACTTCATCTCATGGTCATCATCAGCAGATGCTCAGCCGTCATGTCAGGCTTCTGCAAAAAAAAATACACATACACAAAAAACAGCTTGTTAGTCAACGTTTTTTTATTGTTCTTGTCCAAATACTATTTCCAAAGTCGCAGGAGTACTTTAGCAAATATAAAATCTATATACGTTTTTTTCTGCAGCTTTCAACCACTCCTTACTTTGAGCTTAGTCAGTTGTCATGTGAATCTCTGGTCAGAAAAAGCTAACAAGGGGGCCTTGAGTTAGGATTTTTTTGTCAAACTACTATTTCCAAGGTCATGAGTGAACTTTAATGCTGAAATATAAATCTAATATGTGTAGTTTTCCTGGAGCTTTTAACTGCATCTCATGGTCTTCATCCACAGATGAAGGTCCAGAATAAACATTTCCACTGAAATCTAATGTAATATTTAACAAAACGTTTAATATCTCTTTAACAATTTCAGTGGTAAGAAACAGAATTTACATGAAGAGTTTATGTATCCAAAGCATGACTCAGCAGTTCATAAATAGCTTAATTTGCAAATAAAGTATCATTGCAAGTTTTAGTTTCTTTTCATGAAACCGTGGTAACCAAACATCTTGTCTAAGTCAATCACATCCTGGTGTACCCCTGCAGGATATTTTTGATTTCAAGTCACATCTGATCAGAGTTAGTTGTACCCTCTAATCTAACGAAGGGGGCAGTTAAAGATGGAGCCTGTGCCAAGTGGTTCTTCACTTTGCTGGTAGGACATTAGATATGACACATGGCGAATAACGAGGGGCAAGGAAAGAGCGGGACGCTGCTACATATGTTCTCTGGACCGTGAGAAACATTTTTCAGAGTGATACGATCTGCTGCAGCACATTTTCTGTGGTTCAAAGTGTAGTGAATTGTGAAAATGTAAAGAATGACGGAGCGTTTCCTGCAAAAGCCTCCTGGGAGCATAAAGTCGAAGACTAACTGTAGGACACAACTAAAAACTGTGTTTGTGTTTTCCTTCTCTTCACCTGCCCCTAGTTCCTCTCTTTCATTATAATCTGAGTGAAATACCGTCTCTCCCCGTGGAGAAGCTGTTTATAGACAGATTGATGGGACTGTGTGAAGGAGAGATGCCCATGAACACAGTGAGACTTCAGCTCCCAATCAGAAAATCTCATTAACAAACCTCACACAGGCCGGCACTTAAGAGCAATCTGACTGTTTTTATTATTCACTGCATTCCTCTCCGTGCTCTCCAGGGAGATGAGAAAGAAAGGAATTTGCAATGACTTTAAAAAGGGTTCCCACTGAACCCAAACTGCAGACAGACCCGGTAAATCAGGAGATGTCAAGTCTGTTTTATCCTCCACTAATCTGCCTGCAAAGGGAGCAGAAACTACAGAAGCAGTGATGTTGAGGAGAA
This sequence comes from Lateolabrax maculatus, assembly GCA_031216445.1. NCBI lineage: Eukaryota > Metazoa > Chordata > Actinopteri > Acropomatiformes > Lateolabracidae > Lateolabrax > Lateolabrax maculatus. The sequence continues at coordinate 6,067,570 of CM062218.1, forward strand.
ATGGTTTAAAGGTTTAGGCTGATAGAAATGATTGCCAGACCGACCAACATTTAAGAGTCTGTAGCTCGTAGGAGTTAAATGTATCTCTGTTTTTCTGGGTGTCTATCCATCTACTGTTAATATTTATATTTAGATCAATATAAGGAAATTAGTTTACAATTTAAAAACATTTAAATATGTGTACTTAAATGTAGGTTAATAACACTTAATTGCACTAATTCCACTAGAGTCAAAAGCTGAGATGGCTGTGAGTGTTAGCAGGAGATTAGCTCAGGTTTTTTCCTCCATCATGTTTGGATCTTCCTACTGCCTCATTATGTTAAATAACCAGGCAATTTACTAAGATGTTGGTCCATTAAAATTTATATTGTTCAATTACAGATAAGAGCTAGGGGGAAAAAATCAGTAAGTAAAGTTAGTTTTAGCCTTTGTAGGGCAGTAACGATGGCATCTCAGGACAATCTTGTGGCTCTAAACAAGTGAGAAAAATAGCTTTTGGCTGATTAATGCTGGAGACCTGGCGAGCGATTGGTGAATCAATGAGTTATTTTAGTCCTGGCAGCTCTAATACATCCACAGAGGCCAGGACACACAGTCCTGCACACAACAGCAGCAGAAAGCTTCTGTCTGTCACCACAGGCAGCGTGCCAAACATCTCATAACTGGCCGTCTTTGGTTCACCACAATTGCACAAAGTAGGCAAGGTGCTGTGGAGACAGAGGGCTGAAGCTGCATTTTTGACAATCCCCTGGAGCAGTTGTCTCCACGCTCCCCGATGAGATACTGTCTAGTCGGGCCGAGAAAACAGCAAACAGGTGTTGGACTGCTGAGGTGGAAACTCGCAGTGATATACAAGAGCAGAAGCAATCAAGAAGTCAGCTGCTCACCTGTCTGTTGAGGGAACAAACAGTGGAAGGTCATCGGAGAGGTAATGTGCAGTACCTGCAGCCGACAACGGGAGCAGAGAGCCAAGCGTGGCTTTTGCTGTATATATAGAGAGAGAGAGAGGTAGAAGAGCACTGGAGAGTCTATGTCATTTCCTTGGCTTACCACAATCATTTCCTGTAAAGTATTTGCAGGCTCTGAAATTACAGCTTCGTAGCTCAGCAGGGCCTAAAAGAAAAAGAAAAAAAAAAGCCCCAGCTGCAGGCAGAAACATACTGAGCCAGATCTGAGGGAGAGGTGGCATCATTAGTATGAATAAAACTACGAGTGAAGGTTTGCATCAGCTTAAATTTACTGTAAGGGTGGTTTCTTAATTTTCTGCATCTGTTTCCAGTGGATAATGGATGCAGGATATTTTGGATCAACATTTGAGTCATTACCACAGTGAAATGTGTCAATTACTGCACTTTAAATATTTCTTCTTTGCATTTAATTAGATTTATGTTCTTGCAGTGGTGGAAAGAGTACTCAGATCTCATAAAAGCAGCAATACCACAGTTTGGAATACTGTTACAAGTAAAAGTATTACCATTAAAATATACTTAAAGTGCCAAAATGTAAGTCTCATCTGCAAAGTACAGCAGCTGTCAGATACACATTGTGGAGTAAAACGTAAAATATTTCCCCCTGAACTGTAGTGGAGTAAAAGTATAAAGCATTGGAAAATGGAAATACTCAAGTACCTGAGTAAATGTATTTAACTACTTTCTTTATTGGTGCTTTTTTGGTTCTCAAACAGCAAACATAACGTTATAACTGCAGATAGGTTTGTGTTGCAGTCATGAGTGAAACGATCATTTGAGCTGACTGACAGATATGTGTCTAAAAAACCACAAGCGCGGTGGAAATTCAACAAATCTGACCTTTGAAAAGTGTCAGTAGTATATGTAATTTACTGCTCTACCATTCTGTTTCTCAAACTTTCCCATTTAAGAAATAAACCTGTATGTATCCTGCATCATTGCATCGCATTGAGGACGAGCACTTTAAGAAGAAGCAAACAATCCTTGAGGCTGAACTGGATTAAACCTTGTCAAAGACTGAAATGCTCTTTTAAAGCCAGACAGACTCAAATTAGGTTATACATACAGTAGATTCATTCACTGCATTGAGGTCTGGGACAGCAGTTTAAAGGGTGCACAGACAGGTTAGCAGAGGAGCTCACTGCAGTCAGAACATGTGTTTCTGTTCGTACGTGTTTTATTTTTAGTATTTTATTTGTTTAAGCATCTGTTTTTGTTTGTGAATTCCACTCAAAAGCAAAACAGCTGCACTGTTTGTTCCAGAGAAACGTCATGAACTCTTCACTAATGAAAACTATGCAAAAATATATTAGTAATATTTCTTTATTAGAACACTTTCCTTGTTTATCTCCACACGTGATGTCTAGACTTAAGTTGAAAAACATCTTCAAACACAAAGATTCGGGTGAAAGGATTTTATTCTTTATCCACATGGATTCACACTCACAAATACTGAATAGAGGACAGACCAAAGTGATAAAATATGTACTATCCTGCTCAATGGTTAATCGTTTTCCTTCAGCTGATACTGCAGTTTGTCAGGGTGCTTTTTTCTGTCAGTGTCACACTGCCACCTTGTGTTCAAACTCTAGGATGTCTGCAACACCTTTAACTTTACACACTATTTACTCTAATTCTGTTCTTAAGTACAATGTAGAGGTACTTGTACTTTACTTGAGTATTTCCATTTTATGCCACTTTATACTTTTTACTCCAATACATCCAGTATTTGATAACTTAAGTTACTTTCATGATTCAGATTCATTATACAAAATATAATTAACAAATAAATTACAATAAAGACATTATTGATGCCCAGGGTGGAATTCACAAGCTGAGTAGAAAGATCTGATTACTTCTTCTACCACTGGAGATCAAATTATTGCTGCAACTAACTGTGCAAAGTCAACGTGAAGACGCTTATTTTCTTTATCGATTAATCTGCTGATTATTTTCTCGATGAATCATTGGGTTTATATAACAGTTAAAATAACCATCACAACTTCCTAGAGCTAAACCGAAGATATTCAATTTACTGTAACGTCAAGGTTTGGAAAGCTGCAAATTCTCACATTTGAGATGATTAAACAAGAGAATATTTACATTTTGTATTTCATCAAAGGACATTTGAGCATCCAAGTATTTCAGATGCAGGTGCGCTGGAAAGTATCACTTCAGGGACCAAAACGTTCAATAAATGATGATACTGAGCAAGACAAATGTGCGGATTCTTCCTTTTTCAAGACTGATTTTTTTATTTAAAAAATGACAATCAATGATCAAAATACTTTGTCAATCATGAAAATGAAATTGAATGAATTTCAACATGATTTTTTCCATGTGTACACATGGGATGAGGCCGTTTAAGTTTTTGTATGTTTATTAGTTTATTATGTGTATTATTTATTCATAGCTAATATAAAAAAGTACTTTGAACCATCTGTCACATTTTCTCCAGAGTGACTTTTTCCTCAAAAACAAACAGGTCAGCGCTCAACATATTTATGGCATTATTTATTTGAAGCTACTGCTCCACTGAAGAAAAAAACAAAAAAAAGTTTTATTTGGAGGGAGAATATTACATAAATATTGACTAGGCCCTGGTCAGCTGTGATTTTCCTTGTAATGGAAACCAAGCTGCTGTCAGCATTACAAAGGACATGTAACAAACAGTGGATGCCATGTAGACAGGCACTGGTACAGACAGAGGCACAGGGAACGGGTGAGGGTTCAGAGAGCACTCGGGCAGCAGGGAGCCTCGTTTCACTGCTCCTACAGGTTAGATAACAATGTGTAGAGCTGCTTCTGAACACCAACAGTCAGTTACTTTGAAACTTTAGTTTCCCCGGACTCTTCAAGTAAAAATCTATATTAAAAAAAAAAAGGGGTGGAGGACACAACTGGAATGAAACTGTGTCTTTTGTCATCTTCCTTGGAGGCTTTTGGGCCATTATATACTGGGTGAGACAGTTTCCATAATACGTAGAGTAAACTGTGCAAAGAACAACAAAATGACAGCATAAACATTCCTCTCATTGCACTTTGTTATGTCTTAAAACAAAATAAAGTTGTCAGTTGTACAAATCACTGTTTCAGTTTTGAGTTTATCTTCAGTTGTTGAAATTATGTCAACGAGCTCATATTTTAACATTTATCTGCCTACTTTCTTCAAAGTAGGACTTAGTTCTGTTAAAAATACAAGATTAAAACTATTTAGAAGTAACACATCTATCTGTGTGATGGAGCATCTTCACACTCCACATAGGTGGCAGGAAGCAGCATGGCCGCTCATGACAGCTGGCCGTCACTATTGCAGGATAACAGGAACATGAGTACTGCTCGGTACAGATGTACGACTGTGTGTTATTAAACATGTGAACAGGTGACTTACAGAAACGGACAGTAATGTGTGTAAATGGCTTTTCCCTTTGACACCAGGAGATCTGCCTGGTCAGTTTAAAGTGTCCTGGTGAAGAGGAGGGCTGACTACCGAGTGTCCACCAGGTCCTGGTGTAGTGTAGAGCGCAGGGTCAGTGGGGAAACATCTCCGATGGTCACGCATGAAGTTTGTTTGTGTTTGTGTGGGCTGACGAGCGGTCACGGTGAGATTCGAAGGATACGCAGCAGCTGTCAGGATGATCTATGAAGTGCTTTCTGGAGCGGCGACTCTTTGGCGTGCAGTCCTGGGCCGACTCCGCGTCGGCACGTTAGCTGGACGTTCGGTCTTCGTTTCGGACGGCTGCGTTTCGGCCTGCGGGGTGCTGGCGTCGCCGACAAGCTCGCGCAGGAACTTGAACTTGGACAGGAAGAGCTGCCAGACTACATACCAACCTGAGGGGAAAAGAACAGAAAATATTTATTTAAAAGTCATTATAAAGGCATTCCTAAAGCCGGAGGTGCTCAAGTCTCCTTTGTGCCTCTCGTGTATTAACAGACCCACCGACCTCCTAATCCAAACAAAGATGGTAGTCAGAAATTACACATCTTTGCTTAATTTGAAAACGCATTTTGTCTATATTGATCTTCCTTTTTGCTTTCTTTTTATTATTTCCAGACAAAATGGTGCGTTTATATTTTTCTTGTTATACAAAATGTGCAAGCAGATATATTAATTTATAGCTACATGGATAAGAACTAAAGTTGCAACTTTGTGGTGCAGCAGGCAAAATATTTAGTATGTAACTAAGTAAATACACTCAACTACTGTACTTCTGTGCTTAAATAATTCAATTTTATTCTACTTCACTACACTTCAGAAGGAAATTTTGTACTTTTTACTTTTACTTACATTTATTGAATATCTAGATACTTTGTGATTCATATTTTAAATACACAACAAGTGATTAGTTTATAAAATATGATGCATTGTTATGGATTAAACAACCCAACAGTATAAACATTAATGTCCTGCTTACGTACATATTAATAGATCAATAATAATGATCCAAAGGGGACATTCTGCATAAGGAATAAGTAAGTTTTGCTGATAATACTTCTGTACTTTCACTTTCACTGACATTTTGAATGATGTGACTTAAAATGTAATATTTGTACAGTGTATTATTGATACTTTTACTTCTGGAAATACCTCCTCTGGGTATTGATCTGAAACTCAGATGTCCTGCTAATGGTTTTACATGAGAGGCACAAACCAACATGTCATATTTTCCATCTGTCCCTCCTCCCTTCACCAGGTGAGTCCCGTGTCTCAGGAGGAGGAGGAGGAGGAGGAGGAAGAGACGCAGCCGCCTGCGTGCACCTGCACACGGTGAAGGGAGCAGCCATGTTTATATCCTGCCTTCAGCGCATGATAAATATAGAAACCGCTTACTGGAATCGAAACTTGCCCGTCAAAGACATTCAATCCACCCCAGACCTGCCACACGAGGCGACTTTACAGGAACACGTTTGGGGACATATGACACTCGATCTTAGTTTTCCACCGAATCACCAGTTTATCAGCTACTGCGGCTGAAGGGGGTTCAGTTATGTCGGTAGCTGGTCGTCTCTAAACTCACCGAACAGCATGAAGAGCAGCGCACAGACCAGCGTGGCCACGATGACCAGCAGGGTGAGCCCGACGCTTTGCCACATCTCAGCCGGACTCCCGACAGCATACAGGGGGGAGAGATGCGGTGTGTTTTCTGCTTCGTACCACACACAGAGAGAGAGAGAGAGAGAGAGAGAGAGAGAGAGAGAGAGGAAGTGTGGCTCCGGCAGCTGAGTCAGGCGGACATCCAGCCGAGACGAGAGGGAGAGAAAAACAACCAGCGGCGCATCGCAGACTCACGCCAGCTCCTCGGGCTAGCTGGCTAGCTGGTTAGCTGGTTAGCGACCGGAGCCGCGGCGGTTTACCGAGCGGGAGAAAGTCTGCGACACGAGCTGCCGTGAGCCGGTGTCCGCGGGGGTGAAGTCCGTCTCCCGTCCGCTACATAACTGCGACATGTGTCCGGCTACTTCACACGGGCGACAAAACAGCAGCAGCGGCGGCGGCGGCGGCTCCGGTAACTGGGTTAACACAACAACATCAGCGTCATGGAACCGAGTCGCACTGCGGCTGCGCAAGATTCCGCTGGGCTTCTGGGTAGTGGAGTTTATTTTTGAAAGTTCACTTTTTAAAGTTTTTGTAGTTTTTAGCTGAGATGGCCTGGCATCATTATCCTTATTTTACTATTATGACCATTAGTAGTAGAAATACAGAAATATATTTCTAGTACTAATAGTGTAATTGTGATAGTTAAAAGTTTTAGTTATTAACTTAGTGTCATGGGACCCTGAACAATGCAAGTAGTCAAAGATAGAGTAATTTATTACAGTAGAATTGTCTTTGTACCCATGTATTTATAATTTTGAGCAGCTGAATTTTACTTTTATTCTAATACAGCATGTTCAACAATACAGGGAGGAATAGCAATTTGTTTCAAGGTGCATAAAAGTATTTCACATCAACTAAGAAAAGTCAGTTGATATTTAATGTTTTTGATTTATAGATACAATATTTCCCTGAAAAAGAAGTTATTCACTTTTCTGGTGTCAGTTTGAGCAGATAAAAACAAAACCACGTGTTCGGAAAAATAAATTACTTCACAAATGCAACCTGAAACTACAGAAGAAGATCAGTGTTTTTTCCCAAAATTGAGTAACAGCAGTTACAAATAAGTAATAATGATTCTATGTCAGATTTGTAAAATGTGAATAAAGAAGGAATCTTTAAATATATTTCATTACTAAATCCACAATGCATGAAAGCACTATTGTATTTACTCTTACGTCCAGCAGGAGGAGTGATGATCACACGTGTTGTCTGGTGATTTGTTTTCATGTAACAAATTCCTTTTTTAGGAAAGCTGTAGCTGATGTTTTCTTGTACTCTGAGGCTGACACGGAGCAACCAGAGATTTTCCACTAATGTTCTCATTATCAGATCGGGTCCTCTTCAGCTGTCTTAAGTTACACAGGAAGCTGCATTTAAACAGTATTTAGTGTCTTATCTGGAGTTACATGTGTTCCAGTGGTAGAGCAGAAAGTAGGCTGTGGATTTATACTTTCTTTACAAGTTACCAACACTGTCAGGAGACCTTTTATAAATTCAAGAGTATATTTTTTATCAGAAATTACACGTCCATGTCACCCTGAAATCCAGTGGTGGAATGTAGCTAAGTCCATTTGCTCAAGTACTGTACTTGAGTACTATTTTGAGGTACTTGTACTTTTTGTATTTCCATTTTATGTCACTTTATACTTTAAGTCCACTACTATTTGAAAGCAAATATAGTAGCCTACTTTTTACTTCACTGTATTTATTTCACTGGACCCTTTCTAGTGACCAATGGGGTCCAACAAGATGGCATACCATCACCTGTTCTTTCCAATTTGTATATAAATGATCTTTCTTTAAAAAGTTAAAAGAGTGTAAGACTGGATGTATGGTAGGAGATAGGTCTTATTAACCATCTAATGTATGCTGATGATCTAGTCGTTCTGTCTCCTTATAGTGCCGGCTTACAGTAACTGCTCAGAGTCTGCTCAAGTTATGGTGTGCAGTATGACATTAGACTTAACTCTAAAAAGAGTGTTGTCATGACTGCTAAAACCAAGGAGGATCAGAAGCAACATTTCCTTCATTCTTTATGGCAGACCACTTTGTGGTGAACAAAGTAAGCTATTTGGGTAACATGATCACGACAATGTGCAGCACCACTGTTGCAGACTGCGCAGGCCAATATGCTGCACAATCAAATTTCATATGTGTACAGGTGATGTTAAAACAGCCCTTTTTAGAGCCTACTGTACTTCCAAGCTCCTAAGATGGACGAGTGCAAGTTGTATTTTTGTGATTACTTATGTCCCCACCTTTCATGCTGTGTTGACTTTGAATTTAATGTACTAATTTATGTGTCGATTACTAATTAAATCCTAATGGCATTATCTGAGCCTACACAAAGTGACACAATGTACTTTCTCATGTTTTTGGAAACATTGGAACAAATGTCTGTGTGTGTTTTAATCAATGTGAACTTTTTAAATATTTTTATACTAATATGGACTTATGAAATAAAGTTTAATAATAATAAAGTAATTAAAACAAGCTCCACCTTTACCAGCTGCAACATTAAACTGATGTAGAAATTAATGCATCGATAATTATAATCCAATAATATAATATTCTGAAATGGACCAAATTTACAAAATTAACACTTTTTAATTTTGGTACTCTAAGTATATTTTGATGCTATACTTGTGTACTTCAACTTACGTAAGATGTTGCATTCAGGACCTTTACTTGTAACAGAGTATTTCTGCACTGTAGTATTGCTACTTCTACTTAAGTAAAAGATGTGAGTACTTCTTCCACCACTGCTGTACTTTAGGAACAGCAAAGCATGTCTTGACATGTGCGCACTTGCAGTGGACTGCATCCTTAATGCATACCAGTCTCAGTATTTGCATATGATGCTAAAAGGGCAACATAAGATGAGTCATGCCTCAAGATGGAATTTTAAACGCATGTGAGTAGAACAGTGTGTCCAACCAGAGTAATAATTTGAGTCCAACCCATTTAACTGAAAAGCCCTCAGGAGTCCTTTCTCTGTTTTTTCACCTACAGGATTATTATTCTTAGGTTTTGGATGGTTAGTTCCAAAGTTTAAAGTGGCTATAATCAATGTTTTTATAAAAACAATGCATTAAATAACACCGATAACATGAAAGGAGTTTCTTGTGGTGATGAGGATTATCACCTGAATCTGCAGCTCCCTTCGGCTTCACTGAGCTTTCTAGTGAGCTTCAGCATTGTTCAGCTGTCCGGCCCACAACTTTACTGTTTTAGGTGGCTCTCACCGCTCTCGTAGTGTAATTTTCAGCAGCAGACAGCCAAACTCTAAAAGGTGCACTATCTGCTCAGCACCAAACGGCAAACAGACACAGTTAGGGACTATCTAATGAACCTAGTGGAGCATTTTTCAACTAAAGAGCCAGATATTTCCTTCAGGAGTTTTGGAGACCAAAAACAGCTAAAAGAGAGATAATATTGGAACTACATTCATCATGTGGCCAGAAACAACTACAAAGCAATGATACTGATGCTCTGTAACTGCTGGATGTGTAAATAAGCAACTGTTATGGTATTATTTATTGCTATAAATTCGTCACATCAACTTAAAAGGTGATGATATGTCATGTTCACAACTTTCTGCTGCCCACAAGTGGCCAAAAAAATAAGTTATTGCAGGTTTAAGAACAGAGATTCTGTCTGTTTTCACAACTAATTCAATAGGTGCTGAAGATCTTTATCTGATGTTCGGCAGGACCTTCAAGCCAGTCAGAAATGTGGTTTGGTGTCAGTTCTCTCAAGTCATTATTTCTTTCCAAGAACCTTACATTTTCCATTTCTGTGAAAGGAGGGTTTCATTTTCACAGGTTGACTTGTCTCCACATGAATGTCAGATACGTTTTTTTTAAAAACATATAATTGCTTTATTTTACAAAACCTCATGATGGGAACATAGTACTGGCATCTGCATGGCCTCTTAGAATATTTTAAACTGATAGCTGTCAGTTGCAGATACATTTAATTTGTAGATTATCAGCAGGGAGAGATGACTTGTAAGAGCAGGACTGAGCGATTTACGGTTCCATTACAACAGCAGCATTACAACACCTAGATATTTCGTTGTTCCACATCCGCACTCAGGTACCTGTGCTTGCTTGTAATGTGCATGTGTATTTAATATATATTCAGGCAATATCTAATTGCACCGTAAGCAGGGAAAGTACAGTTAAAGCACATTATTGAAAAACTGTTTCCGTAAATGACTCATATTTCTTTGGACACACGGTTAGAGTTTTTTCCCTCCAGCAGTTTGTTGTCTGTGTTTGCAAAATGTGGCCACTGTGTGACAATATATAGAGAGCAAACAACGCTCAATATCTTTGACACCTGCCTCATGCAAACACAGTAACTTATGGTTATCTAATACGTACAAAATGGATCATTGATCCTCCTTCAAACACATTTGGTCGTAGATGTATAAAGATGATACAAAAATGCGGTTTGACTATGGTTTGGTTGGAGAACAAGTTTGTACAGCTCATGTTTGTTTTAAGCTGCATAGATGAGATGTTTTACAGAACATACAGCACGCACACATCACTGCTAAGCAAATACAACAAACCTGTTTCATCTATATGTACTCTAGCACATGTATACATTATACTCCTTAACTTGTTTGCAAATAGTCAGCTGTACAATAACTAAGTACATTTACTCACTGTAAATTTGTGGTACATTATATATACCACTTTAGACTTGTACTCCACAATTCAGACGGACATTTTGTATTTTTTACTCCACTACATTTATCTGAGAGCTTTAGTTACTTTACATATAAAACATATAATGACCTTCTTACATATGATGTTATAGATTAAACTACCCAACAGTATGTAAAATAGGTAAAATTTTCTCCCTGACTCTCCTGACTGACTAAAACAGTAAAATGCAACATACACATTAATGTGTAAAATACATTTTTGGCATGAAAACATATACTGTTTAAGTGTATTTGCTTCTAAGTTATATTACACACACACACACACACACAAACACACACTCACACACACACACCCACACAGTGTTTTCATTGTCAAAAAGGAGCTTGGAGTTGAAGTATGCCATAACTCACCGTGACATGTAAATTCATTTGTTTATTTTCAACAGTTATACTGTCCAGGTTCGTCATGCTCAATCGACCATTGATCGCCCTTTTGCAAATAGTATAAATGAAACTATAAATTAACACTAACACATGTTTGTTAAACTCTCCTCTGAATCTCTATTCTCATCGCAATATTGACAAAGTATCAAAATCAAAAAGGCAAAAACACATTCAATTAGAAAAAAAAATATTATGCATTATAAAGCTTAGTTTAGTTAAAAAACTAGTCTTAGTTTTAAATCTCCTTTTCTCTGAAATGAATTATTACTTATGGCAACTACTGTCTTTATTAATTACAATAACTCAACACAATCATTTCATCATGACACTTTTGCTGAAGGAAGATTGATACGCCCAAACCTACCCAATAGTTGGCTATGGAAGCAGAGACAGTGCACAGTGCCAATATGACACAAAGACATGTTTGTTCAGTATTCATCTTATCCATGCCAACCAACAACAAATAACAGGTGATTATTTTAACACCTTTATGACAGCGTCAAAGAACTGGGAATATAACGCTTTATAAAGCCAGTTTTTTGAGTTCCATATCTCATTTTCTATGAGATGAATTATTACTTATGGCAAGTAGTACTATTAATGGTGCATCACAATAACTCAACACTATCATTTGATCATGACACTTCTACTGAAGGGTGGTTGATATGTCGACGTCAAGCATAAACGGAGCACAGTGCCAATGTGACACAAAGACATGTACATATTCAGCATTCATCTTATCCATGCCACATTACAACAAATAACTGATTATGTTAACACCTATATGACAGCGTCAAAGGAACAGAACATTGCAGGTATAAAAAATTAGATTTTATGACAGAACAGTTGTATTGGATTGCATTTGATTGTACCTAATGAAGTGGACACTCAGGGTACCTTAAAAGTGGCCTTTTAATCCCCTTTAAATCCTGTTACATTTTTAAATAAATGTACAGTTTGTATCAATTGCATACAGCCTCTTATTTTATTTTATCCAGTTCACTTAGGCAACTTACAAGTTGCCAACGCATTCAAATACAGTTTATAAAAAGGTGGATACCACAATACATAAATACACAAACTCATGTTTATCTTGGCCTCTTCAGTCTTTCCACTGAAAGACGTGGGTTCACACTGGCACTGGACTTCATCTCATCTCAGCGACCTGTTCTGACTCTGCAGCACGAGGATCTCAGCAACCAGCATCTGTGGATCCATCAGCTGGGGAAACATGTCCATGGCCGTGTCCACCAATTGGGCACTGAAGATAGCGAGGAGCTTCTTCCGGACAACCGCTCTCTCCTCCCCGCCACTGGGACTCGGCTGCGTCCCCCGGGGAGGCTCCCAGTGGGAGCGCTCCCCGGGCTGGCTGTGGAGCGCCGGGGGATGAGCCCTGAATGGGTCGGACCAGTACTGCTGCTGCTGACGGCCGTGGACTGCCGGCTGACTGTACCCAGGCACGCTGACTGGGTATGTACCGTAGCTGCCGTAATGAGGCGGGCAGTAGGCGATCATGTCAGAGCTGTGGCCGCTGACAGGCCCGAGGCTATATTGCTGGCTGTGGTGCTGGAGAGCTGGTGTGGTCCCCCGAGAGGAAGGACCATGTGAGCAGCAGCTGCATGGTGCGCTTATAGGAGGGCCATACTGGTTTCTTACACTGTGAGTATGCTGAAGACTCCCGTATGGCGCCCCATACTTGTTATCACACATACTCCAAGGAGCATCCATCGGCTGACTATCTATGGAGCCTAAACCAGAGTCCAGCTGCTCCTGAGAGCCACTACGCCGCACCGAGCCGTGGTCGGCAGGCAAGTGTTGGCTGGTCTTCTCCTTTCTAGATGTGGCCCTCTTGCTGGAGCGGTGACTCGCCTTCACCTGAGCTACATGTTCATTTTTCTGGTCTTTCTTTAAGGAGCCACTCTCGTGTCCCAGCATCAGTTTCTTTGCCATATCCTCCACCAACGCAAGGCTCTGTCCAGGAACAGGACTAGAGCGAGCTGAGGACGGTTTCTGAGCCGTGGAGGGGTGCTTAGCGCTTTCCCGAAGCTCATCGGCAACCGAGCGGTTGGACTGTTTGGCGCGCTCAGGATGGTGGAATTTACATTTGATTCCATAAGTACATTTCTTTCCTGAAAGAGGAACAGAAACAGAACAGTTATTTAAGTTATTTAACTTTCATGGCAATCCATCCTAAAGTTGTTGAGATATTTCAGTTTGGGCCAAAGTAGTGGACCAACCAACATCCATAAAGCCACGCCGCTAGTATGGCTAAAACTATTAGGCATAAAACAACAGCATTTGTGTCACATCTAATTTGAAATCAATGCCAGGCAGGACCAGCAATGTGTTATAAATGTTCTCTCACCATAAGGGCATGGCTTTTTTTTCTGAGTCTTTGGAAACCTCCGCAGGAAATTCTCCAGGGTCGGTCCATGGCGGCCAAGAGGATCATCAGGAGGCATAAACCTGCGTCAGGTTGAAATTCAAACATTAGTCTAAAAGTGCAGCTTCACACAGAGCGAGGGAAGCTCTGTATCAAAAAAGGCAGAACTCACTTGTTATTAACAAAGGAGTACATGAGCAGCCTCTCCTCGATGAAGCGCTTCCACATCGGCTTCTCTCCCTGAAGGTCCCGGTACATGTCGTTGGACACGATGATGCCGTCAGACTCGTAAGCCTCCTTCACGATGAAGCAGTCGTCATTGCAGACCACCCGTTTGCCTCCGACACGACGCGATGGTGTGAACACCAGAATCTTCCTCCTCTCCAGGTCTCGCAGAATGTGCTGATCTGAACATAAAGTCACATTAGGTAATTGTTAAACCTGCAAAAACTGATTACCTGGCCACTTGGGGTGCGGCGGGAACACGTTGTCATTAATATGAACTTAACATATCATCACTTTTAAAGTTGATACGGTGAATTAAGTCCAATATTGACTCTCTTTTAGCTCTTAGCTGCCAAATACTTTACTATGTTCACCAGTTACTCAATAACTGTGTCTGTCGCCTGGCCCTGATGGGTACCCTGCAGAGTTCTATAAAAAGTTTTCTAGTAAACTGTCTACAATCTTACTTGATATGTTTAATGACTCTTTGTCTCATGGATCCCTTCCGCAGACTCTGACTGAAGCATCAATTACCCTCTTGCTTAAGCCAGGTAAAGATAGCACGGAATGTGGCTCATATCGACCCATCTCCCTTTTAAACTGTGACGTGAAGATCTTGGCCAAGGCCCTTGCCTTACGTTTAGAAGCCACAATGCATGACGTGATTTCTGCTGACCAGACTGGTTTTATTTTGGGGCGACATTCATTTACAAATATCCGCCGGCTATTAAATATTATTCACTCTCCTGCGTCCAGTGCAGTCCCTGAGGTGGTTATCACGCTCGACGCAGAGAAAGCCTTTGATAGGGTAGAATGGGGATATTTATTCACATGCTTAAAGAAATTTGGGTATGGTCCTAATTTCATTTCATGGATTAAACTCTTATATACCTCACCCAAAGCCTCAGTAATTACAAATGGTAAGCGCTCTCAGTATTTTCAGCTGTCAAGAGGCACCCGTCAGGGCTGCCCTATCAGCCCACTTCTATTTGCCCTGGCCATAGAGCCCTTGTCCATTGCACTCAAATCATTACCCTCATTAAGTGGAATCCATAGGGGAGGGGAAGAGCATAGAGTATCTCTGTACGCAGATGATTTACTAATGTATGTATCGGACCCTGTTTCAAGCGCCCCCCATGTGATCCATGCTCTGAGGAGATTTGGTGCTTTTTCCGGGTACAAATTGAACTTTAGTAAAAGTGAATGTTATCCTGTTAATGACTTGGCTCTTCAAATACAGGACAATGCTTTGCCGTTCCAGATGTCTAGAAATGGCTTTAGATATCTGGGCATTAACATCACAAGGGACATGCAGAAGCTGTACCAGGAAAACTTCTGTCTGCTATTTGAGAAAGTCAAATCGGACTTGAAGAAATGGAAAGCACTTCACCTATCTTTAGCAGGAAAAGTTAACTGTATAAAAATGAATGTACTCCCCAAATTTGTTTATCTGTTTCAGTGTATTCCACTTTATCTCTCTAAATCTTTCTTCAAATCTATTGATAAGGTCTTCACTTCATTTATATGGGAGGGGAAGAAACCTAGAATACGGCTAGAACTGTTACAGAGGCCTAAAATGCAAGGTGGCCTGGCTCTCCCAAATCTTTGTCATTATTATTGGGCCTCTAATGTTCAAAAAATCATGTACTGGCTCCACACTCCTGATACGGACTGGTGCCATTTTGAAGCTGCATCTTGCACTTCAACCTCTCTCAGAGCCCTGGTCACCTCCAGCCTTCCCATCTCTACTTCTCAATACACCAACAATCCAGTAGTCATAGATACCCTCAAAATATGGTTTCAACTTAGACATAGCTTCGGGTTTAATAATCTTCTCCATATAAGTCCCATACACAATAATCATCTTTTCCTTCCAGCTAGATTAGACTCAGAATTTACTCTCTGGCAAAGACAAGGCATTTACAAATTTAAAGATTTGTATATAAACAGTATTTTTGCTAGCTTTCATGACTTGTCACATAAATTTGGCCTCCCTCGGTCTAGCCTGTTTTGTTATTTCCAAGTCCGCCACTTCCTTCAACATCATGACCTTAACTTTCCATATTTACCATCACCTTCTGGTTTAGATGATCTGTTAGAAATTACCTTCAGCTTTAAAGGACTTATTTCAAGAATCAATAACTGTATATCCTCTTTTAAAAATACAACTCTTGCAAAGATAAAGGCAGCTTGGGTGGATGAGCTGGGAGAGGACTTGGAAGAAGACATTTGGGATAGTGCTTTACTAAGAGTGAATGACAGCACTTCATGTGCCAGATTAAGCATAATACAGTTTAAGATCTTACATCGCATCCACTACTCCAAAGCCAGACTTGCTAAAATATATCCTAACGCGGATGCAAGCTGCGACAGGTGTCGAAGTACTCCTGCCGACTTAACCCATATGTTCTGGTCGTGTTCAGCCTTAACATCCTATTGGTTTGCAATCTTTAAAACATTGTCAGAGGCTCTTGATATTGATTTACAGCCCAATGCAGTAATGGCCATATTTGGTACTACTGATAGAAGATACTATACAATAAGGAAAAGATATAAAAATATCATTGCTTTTACAACACTGCTTGCACGTAGAAGAATTTTATTACATTGGAAATCTAAAAATCCACCTGGTGTGTCTCTGTGGTTTAATGACCTAATGCAGTTCATACAGTTAGAGAAAATAAAATACACTCTCAGGGGGTCCAGGGACAAATTCTTTTCAGTCTGGGATCCAGTGCTGACATACTTGGGTAAACTTAAGACTGTGCCTGCTTAGCACCACTTAGCAGCCCTCTAGCATCTACATCTACAGTTGTGATATTTATCCTTGTGAGTTATAGTGTGTAATACACAACTTTTGAAAATGGTGAGCCTATGATTGCGTATGTTTTTTTTTTTTTTTTTTGTCCTGGATGGATGTCCTGTATGTTCGGGGGGGGGATAATTCATACAAAATGAGGTGAGCATTGGTCTAAAGCCCTTTTGTAAATATTGTACCATGTAAAACTCCTGTGATGAGTGCTTAATAAAAAATATATTCAAAAAAAAAAAATAAATAACTGTGTCTGTCTGCTGTTTGGTGCTGAGCAGGTAGTGTAGAGTTGGTTTCTAAGAGCTTTTTCTTTAAAAAGAACCAAACAGTAAATTTACAGACAGCTGAACGAGCTGAAACTCACCGTAGAGCTCCATAAAGCTGAGAGGAGCTTTAGGTGATAATGTAGGTAGGTTCATTACTACCAGTCACAGTGTTAAGTAAATCATACACAAATAAAGGAAGCTGGATTTGCATTTTACCATCATCACGTGGGTCTTTCCCAGCAGACAGATTTAACCTGGTTAAATATTAATTAGCTATAAAAGTACATCCTGCTACAAAGACATTTATCAGCAGAGTCAATCTGTTCATCTACATGAAGCAAACAAGCAGTACGGTGTCAGTAGTTGCTTCCAAATGTAGGCCACCAAAGGCTGTTATAATCACTGATGGTGACAGTTCAAACCCATCGGAAAAACCCTTGCATTTTAATCTTTTGAGTTATAGCTACAGATATTACAAACAAACCACATTTACTTAGCATTTGGGAAAAAAAACCTACATGGGGTATTTCCCATTTCGAGCAATACAGCTCACCCTGAGAATCATAGTCGTATCGAAAATCCGGTCCTCCTCTTTGAATGGAGCTATTTTTAATCCTGGCTCTGGCTTTCAAGTCTATTCAAACCAAAGCTTCTCCAATAATCTTTAGTCTATAAAATATCGGTTCATCTAGTGAGAAATATCTGTGCTCCAGTGAGATATATCTGCACTCACGCTTGTTTTATTCCTATAAAAGACTGCTTGTTTTATTCCTATAAAAAAAAAACCTGTAAATTCTTGCTTGAAAAATGACTAATATTTGCATTTTCTCTCAGTTAACCGATTAATTAATCAACAAATAGTTTCAGCTATAATAAACATGATTTTAAAAAAGGCACAACCTGCTTTTCTAATCATAAAAATGTGCATATTAAGACCTCACAGCGATCCCACCACGCCTTGGTTCCATAGTCTTAGGCAAAGCAGGAAGTAGAAAACGTTTAAATGAAATGAACGTGAATACCCATTTTTTTACCTGTGATGGGAACATCCGGCCTGGGCTGCTCCTTCCTCCATGAGGGAACAAACACAGTGATTTCAGTGTGGCCTCTCTCCAGGAAGAAGTTCACAGACAACTGGATTCCCAGACAGGAGAAAACTTCCTTGTTCCCATGGCTGAATGAATGGAAACCAGGGAAAAAGAATGAGAAACTTTCACACATTAAAAATTAAACAAGCTTCCCTGAGCCAATTCAGAACAATGAGTCAGGTGTCACTCTTATCTACACACCCTATCAAAACACAATAAAACAAACCCACATGTCTCAAACAGGTTGAGCCTTTACATATTCAGTTTGTTCATCTAGTGACGCAATGGATCCAAACCGTTTGAGTTTGGGACCCTTAACATTTTTGGAAACACACATATTTGCTTTACTGAGAAGTGCTGGACGACCGCTGTCATGTCTGTTCCCTAAATATAAAGTCGGAGCCATGTTTAACTTGGTTTCGCAAAGGAGGCTGGAAACACAGGGAAACAGGTAGCCTGGCTCAGTTCAGAGGCACCCAAAATCTGCCTCCCAGCGCCTATAAACCTTACTAATTAACAAGTTATATCTTGTTTGTTTAAATCACCACTTAAGTACAATATATACTGAAATAAAAAAGGCTTTCAGACTCAATTTTAATGAAATATTTTGCAATTATGTGAAATACGCTCATTTGCTTTCTTACTAGAGTTAGAAGAGAATATAAATACCTCTATCATGTTTGTAAGGTAAATATGAAGTTACAGCAGCAAGTTCATTTCAAAATTAACAAAATCTCCAGAGTAAACAAAGTACTGATTCTGGTTTATAAACTAAACTGGTTGCTAGGTTTGGCAACAGTTTCACTATAAACCACTTATTATTTAAAAATCTGTATTGGCAGCCAACAGTCATATCAGAGCATCTAACCTGAGTAATGAGTAGCCACAAATCTAAACAAATGACGATGAAAGCCAAGAAAAAAGAGGAGGAAAGATGATTACAGGAAGGGGAATTATATAGGAGAGCCTGGGTGTAAAATGCTGTCAGGCCTGTTCCTGTTGTAAAGAGGTCTATCTCTAAAGCAGTGCTGTTTTTTTCAAGGAAACAGGAAGGCGTTCATAAATGTAGGTCTATGTGCTCCGATTTGCATATTCAAGCTGCCTGCCTACAACGTGCCTGAACGGGTGTGGTTGGCTCGGACAGACGGGTGTGTATAGTCGGCACATTGTATAGACAGTCTTCTTTTTGTCGTCTCATTCTCGCAAACATGTTTCTCTGTTCCTCACACTGTCTGTGCACATCTGGTGTGAAAGGGTAAACGAGGGGAAGAGGTTGTGTGTACCCAGAGGCAAGGTTCCCCTAAATTACTGGAAATATATCGGTTTAGGTGGTGATGAAACGCCGAGCAGAGAACAATTCCTTCTTGCCTTTCGACTCTCTGACAAACTCTAACGCAGTGTTTGTGAGAATGGGAGAGGCGATTACACGCATGCAGCACTCAGGCAACGGTTGGGTGAAGCCGTAAATTAGTTTGCAAAACTGGTGTATTGTACTCTCTCCCTCGGGCGATACGCAATGCAAATACAGAGACAGCACAAACTGTAATTTTGAACCAGTTTGTCACACAAATGTGTCATTGAGGATCAAAATCTGTGATATTTGAAAGTATTCGATTTAGTGTAAGTAGCTGTGCTTGCGGCTGATGATAGCCCTGAGCGCCTTTCCTCTAGCGGCGACATCAGGTTGACATTTGTGGCGTTCATGTTCCCCTCAGGATGAACTGTAATCACTTTGGTGATGACCTCACCATCATCAGGTCAAACCATTTACTTTGTTTTATGACCAAATACCTGCACAGCTACTGATATCCCCATCAGCCTCAGCTGTGCTCTGTTTACTGCTATTCTAATGAGACAGTGCAGCTAACAGTTTGAAATGTGTTTGTGGGTCCTCTCTGAAAGTTTCTAAAATCTTAATCACAAAAACTCCCACCATCTCTTTAAGCACTTTGTATAACCAAAATACATGTGATCAGATTGATCTGAATCAGTGGCTGGAAGCTCCCCTACTTGTTGCACAAATGCTGTCAGCTAGAAATCACCTTAATGAATGAGTTGATCTCCAAAACAAACTAAGAGTGACTCATTGGGTGATTGAAATTAAATGTCTGTGTCTGTCTTACTCTCACAAGTGATGTAACCGGCGAGTACTTTGACTGTAAAAGAGGATTTGCTCTCACACAATAAACTGTTCATGCAGCTGCTGTGGACAGATTATGATAACTATAACTTTAAGACGCAAATAACAAAAGCGTGGCCGAGGGGCTTAACTTGTCACTTCTCTACCTGTCCTGAAAAAGTTTTTATTAGGGCTGCAACTAACATCATTTTTAATATTGATTAATCTTGAATATCTGATTATTTTCTTGATTAATCGATCAGTTGTTTGATCTATAAACGCTCAGAAAATGGTGAAAAGAAACACAGAAATATCATATAAACTATATCACAATTTCCGAAGTTCATGATGAAATGTTGACCAACAGTCCAAAACCAAAAAGATATTCAATTTACTATCTCGAAAGTCAAAGAAAAGTAGACAATATTCGCATTTGAGAAGCTAAAATCAGCAAGTGATTCACAAGTGAATTTGGGGAATTTAAAACAAAATGACTTGAAATGATTAATCGATTAACAAATAAGCTGCTGATTCCTTTTCTGCTCAAGTTTCTCACCTCATGGCCACATTGCTCCCATCTATAACAATGGGTCTCAGGGCGTCTTCATCCTCACTGCTCTCCTCTCTGCTCTGAGGCGACGATGAAGCAAAAGGCAGCAGCACCGTGGGGCCCTCAGCCTGGACCTCCCCTCTGGGCACCAGCACCGACATCGTGGTCACCGGCAACTGCTTGGCCCCCCGACTGCCCTCCCGACTGGCCCCGATCCTGACCAGCTCCCCCAGGACTTTATCTGTGTCCATGTTGGGGCCAAACTTGTGCTGAACGGCCTGAACCTGAGCCGTGGAGTACCCGAGCTTGTGGAAGAAGTCCAGCTGGGCCTCCAGGTGCTGGGGGTCCGGGGAAGGGTCAGGTTCGCTGGGAAACATGCTCTCACAGGAGGGGCGGGAGGAGGTTAGAGCCGGGAGGAGTGAAGGGAAGATCCATGAAGAAGTGTGAGCGTCTGAGAGGTTCAGAGAGGTTGTGTTGGGGGTTTTAGTCCACGTGTGTTCAGATGGGAAGAGGGTAGGCCTAACTTCAACATTCATCTCTCCTCACTCGCTGCAGCCTGGTCATGTTCCACCTGTTTGGAAAAAACACATTGTAACTGTTGCTGTGTCCAGTCTGGAATCGTAAAAGACAGAATAATAATGCAATAATAATAGATGTTAGAATTTGCTGCTTTTCTTTGTCCTACATGATAATAAACCTTTCAGTTTTTGACTGTTGGTCAGATAAAATAAGGAATCTAAAAAAAAACACCCCCTGAATAATAATATGCATTTCTCACTGGTTTGTGACATTTTATAGACAAAGCTATAAATCGAGTAATTGCAGCCCTAGTTTTCTTTTTAGACTTACGTATTTTTAGGGACTTCTACTCCACTACATTTATTAACATAAATGGCAGATTCAGATTAATAATAAAAATATATAATCAAGGAAAAAGTTTGGATGTATAATATAGATCCAGATAAGACCAATAATATCAAAAACATACTGTGAATGAGTACTTCTACTTTTGGTACTTTAGGTATAGGTTGGTGCTAATACTCTGGTACTTGTTCAACCACCGGTAACTAATTAGTTTCAGTATTGATTAATCTGCAGATTACTTTTTTGATTAATCGAGTCATTGTTTTCTCTATATAACTGCAGAAAATAATAAAAAAATGTCCACGGTGACGATGTCTTCAAATGTCTTGTTTTGACCGAAATCCACAATAATGAATAATAATAAAAAAAATTTGTTGTTCCAAAAAATATTTTACAGTGATGTAAAAGGCAGCAAATCCTCACATCTGAGCCCAGTGAATGCAGGGCCCATGTGGTATTCCTGCGCGATAAGTGATCCATGCACTGTAAGAAGATCGATAGCTCCGGACCGACGTGTCTGTGCCTCTCTGTGGGCCGATCCTCACCCCGTC
This sequence comes from Lateolabrax maculatus, assembly GCA_031216445.1. Lineage (NCBI taxonomy): Eukaryota > Metazoa > Chordata > Actinopteri > Acropomatiformes > Lateolabracidae > Lateolabrax > Lateolabrax maculatus. The sequence goes on from CM062218.1 coordinate 6,089,613, forward strand.
TGAAAACTTTAACGTGGTGTAAAAGGAGAAGCGAGAAGGGAAATACACGGTCGGAACAGAGATTGTCGTTGTCTCGCTACCCAAATTAATGAAATAAGAGTGAAACTCGACCGTTTCTCAGGTTGAGCCGGATCCGCTTCAGACGCGCAGCGGAGGCGGCAGAAATAATAATAAAAAAAAAAAGTCGCTCCTGCTGTTTCCGCCTCAGCTTCAAGACAAGAGACACAAACTTACCTGCGCGTCGGACGAGTCTCTGAAAACCTCTCAAAGTGCGTGTTTTTTTTTGTTTTTTGTTTTTTCTTCTCCTCCGCTCGGGTCAGAGAGGCTGTCGCGGCTGATGTGAGCGCGGCGACGAGAAGTGAAGCCGAGTTGTGCGCCGGTACGAGGAAGTTGGGTTTTTCCTTTTCTTGACATCAGCAAACAGCCGGCAGGCGACCAGCGGGGAGGTCTGGGCGAGTCGCGAGTGAAAGATATCAGCCGACACCCTGCAGCCACTTCCCTGCTGTCAGCCGGGCACCAACACGTGGGAAATAAATAGTTGTTAAAGCAGCGGTGTATTAGTGTCAAAACATATACTTAAAGACATTGACCCTTTCAGAATCATATATATTATGTTATGTGGTTATGATTGTTGATGTATTGTCAATGTATTGTGTGCATTACTTTAACGTTGCAGCTGCCATTGAGCTTGTGAATGTCACTAAGTGATCGATAAAGTTTTATCTTAACTTCTAATAATACATCGTCATTTGTTTGTTGATTGTGTTTTGTGTTATCAGTCAGAATCTGCAAAGTAACTTGAGTAAATGTATTTAGTTACTCTCCACCACTGTGTTAAAGGAAAGGAATTGGTATCCACACAGGGAGAATACTATAAGACCTATAATACTTTAAATTAAAATCTATTTTCCGCCTCATTTTGATAGTTAAGTAAGTAGTTTTTTGTAAAGTTCCCTAAATAAATCTACACCATTTATTATATGGGGTTGAAAAAACGCTTTCAAACTCAATTTCAAAGGAAAGGCCTCCAAATATTTTTGTATTTTTATTATCTAAAGACAACTTAACAAGGGACAGTTGATTTACAGTTTCAACCAAGTGCAATGAGATCATGTTTTTTTAATTACAGGCCTCCTGCTCAAAGTGTTCTACATCTTGTTCCTGACAGAGAGAAATTTCACTTATTTTCTCAGAAATGTTACTAGCATGTGTGCCTTTCAGTGGGTCATCAATTACTCTGTGCAACATGCATTTATGCAGCATAGGGAAGACAATTAGAAATAATTGAGATTGGGATTGTTGATGTCAGTATAAGGTCATAAAGTCACTATACTTTATATTACTGTACATTAAAAACTTTGATTACAGTGAAAACGCCAGAATTAAGATCTAATATTAATTTTGACTCAAGTCTTTTTTTCTTGAACTTTATTTCAGAATTCTGACTTTGTTCTTGAAATTCTGTCTTTTAACAAATCATTTTTGATTACATTTAGGTCTAAAATTACTCAAATTTACCTCATTCTGAAAAATAAAATCAGCAATCTAAGATAAATTTCTGAACTCGACACACACAACCATTTCACAACTCCTCTTTCCTACTGATATAAAGTATATTCAGTTTATGAGTTTATGAGTTTATGAGATGTGCATATGGCATCTAACAATTTATTAGTTTATTTATTGCTTTTACTATATTTCTGCTATGTTATTACTATATTTCTTTTTATTTTAAACACCAGTATGTGGTTTAGCGAAGACCCATTTCCAATACAGAACATGCACTTTCGTATCTAACAATGTGTGTGAATATTAGAGACAGTAAATAAGAAGACAAAATAATACACCATTTCTTTAACTTTATTTAGGTTTTCAGGGAAAAACTCCATTCCACAGTTTTCTTTTCTAGAATTCAAATTTTTAATCAGATAATATAATTTACTTTAGCGATACATTTCTTACTCGATTCACCCTCTGTGACAATTACGCCCTCTCCACTGTGCTTCGAGCTTGTGCTCTATTTTAAGAGGGATCTTAGGGAGCACAGCTGGATATGAATCAGGTACTTCTGCAGGCTTAGTGGCTGGTTGTCGTCCGTCGTCTGCTGAATCAGGTTTATGTGTCCTGTTGTACTGTTCATCTTTATTTGTGGTGTGGGACTCAGGTGTACCTGTCCAGTCATGCCCATGTGATTCCTCTTCAGGTGCTGCTGCACGTGTGGTGTGTGACTCAGGTGGGGGCTCTGAAACTTGCCCAGGAGATGGTGATTCTGGCCCAGGTTTTGGTGATTCTGGCCCAGATGTTGATAATTGTGGCTCAGGAGATGGTGATTCTGGCCCAGGAGATGGTGATTCTGGCCCAGGTTTTGGTGATTCTGGCCCAGATGTTGATAATTGTGGCCCAGGAGATGGTGATTCTGGCCCAGGAGATGGTGATTCTGGCCCAGGTTTTGGTGATTCTGGCCCAGATGGTGATTCTGGCCCAGGAGATGGTGATTCTGGCCCAGGAGATGGTAATTCTGGCCCAGGTGTTGGTACTTTTGGCCCAGGTGTTGGTGATTCTGGCACAGACATTGGTTCAGATGTTGGTACTGGTGCAGGTGCTGGTTCAGAAGATACTTCTGAGTCATGTACAGATGTTGGTGATGCTGGTGCAGGTGTAGTATCAGGTTCAGGTGTCATTTGAGGGTTCTCTCCATCATGTCCTTGTCCTTTTTCTGCACCTTTACCACAATTGCATGGTTTGATTTGAATGATGTTTTTAATAAGATCAACACTGGGGAAGTTCACGCTTAAGACCCCTAAGCATCCTTGGTTTAAAGAGTTTTTCTTATGTTGCGCCACAAAGTTATTGAGCTTCTGGTTAACTGTTTTAGCCAGGGTTTTAGGTCTTTCAAAAACTGATGCTGCACTGTCAGTCACTACAATGTGATGGTCACAGAGGTGTGACTTGAGTTGTTGTATTTTGCCTTCCACATTGTTTAGCTTATTATATTCAAAGAAAAACGATTTACGATTTGCTGTTCCAACATAGAAGGTGTCACTCTGGAGGATAACAATCTTCCCTCTTGCCTGTTGCATGTTTGGTACTGACAACTTAGTCCATATTTTATTTCCGTACTTTCCAATTAATTCCTTCGTCAATGCGACAACTTTCTCCTGGTAAAACCCATGTACTGTCACTTTCAAAAGCACAGTCTCGCTGCGATGGTTGTTTAAGAAACTGAAGATGATCTTCAGGATTTCATTGAGATCAATGTGTTGCCAAAACATCCAGTGACTATCCCGGATATGAATATCTTTTTGGTTAGGCAACCAAATCCCAGCATGCAGATCAAAATATCTGAGTCCCACTTTAAGTTGTTTTTCCAAGTTCCAAACTTGACATACAGCAAGTGGTCCTCCATATAATGATAGGCTTTCATGTGTTCCAGGAATGGAGATAGCAGATACTGGAGTATCATCAGGTATAGACTTCATCCAGTTCAGGTTATAAAATCTTGGATTTACATCTGGGTTATTATTGAAACCAGGTCCTGGTTTGAAGGAGGGTTTGGAATCCTGTCCAGGTGTTGGTGATTCTGGTGCAGGTGCTGGTTCCGGGGTTTGTTCTGAATCTGGTACAGATGTTGGAGGTTCTGGTGCAGGTGCTGGTTCCGGGGTTTGTTCTGAATCTGGTACAGATGTTGGAGGTTCTGGTGCAGGTGCTGGTTCAGAGAAGGGTTCTGAATCCTGTCCAGGTGTTGGTGATTCTGGTGCAGGTACTGGTCCAGGTGTTGGTTCTGAATCTTGCCCAGATGTTTGTGATTCTGGTGCAGGTCCTGGTACAGGTGTTGGTTCTGCACTCTGCCCAGATGTTGGTGATTCTGGTGCAGGCACTGATCCAGGTGTTGGTTCTGCATCGTGCCCAGATGTTTGTGATTCTGGTGCAGGTCCTGGTTCAGGTGTTGGTTCTGCACTCTGCCCAGATGTTGGTGATTCTGGTGATTCTGGCGCAGGCGCTGGTACAGGTGTTGGTTCTGCACCCTGCCCAGATGTTGGTGATTCTGGTGCAGGCACTGGTCCAGGTGTTGGTTCTGCACCCTGCCCAGATGTTGGTGATTCTGGTGCAGGCACTGGTCCAGGTGTTGGTTCTGCATCGTGCCCAGATGTTTGTGATTCTGGTGCAGGTGCTGGTTCAGGTGTTGGTTCTCCACCTTGCCCAGATGTTGGTGATTCTGGTGCAGGTACTGGTCCAGGTGTTGGTTCTGCACCCTGCCCAGATGTTGGTGATTCTGGTGCAGGCACTGGTCCAGGTGTTGGTTCTGCATCGTGCCCAGATGTTTGTGATTCTGGTGCAGGTGCTGGTTCAGGTGTTGGTACTGCACCCTGCCCAGATGTTGGTGATTCTGGTGATTCTTGCACAGGCGCTGGTACAGGTGTTGGTTCTGCACTCTGCCCAGATGTTGGTGATTCTGGTGCAGGTACTGGTTCAGGTGTTGGCTCTGCAATCTGCCCAGATGTTGGTGATTCTGGTGCAGGTCCTGGTTCAGGTGTTGGTTCTGAATCTTGTCCAGATGTTGGTGATTCTGGTGCAGGTACTGGTTCAGGTGTTGGTTCTGCACCCTGCCCAGATGTTGGTGATTCTGGTGCAGGCGCTGTTTCAGGTTTTGGTTCTGAATCTTGTCCAGATGTTGGTGATTCTGGTGCAGGTACTGGTTCAGGTGTTGGTTCTGCACTCTGCCCAGATGTTGGTGATTCTGGTGCAGGTACTGGTTCAGGTGTTGGTTCTGAATCTTGTCCAGAAGTTGGTGATTCTGGTGCAGGTGCTGTTTCAGGTTTTGGTTCTGAATCTTGCCCAGATGTTGGTGCTTCTGGTTCAGCTACTGGTTCAGGTGTTGGTTCTGCACCCTGCCCAGATGTTGGTGATTCTGGAGCAGGCGCTGTTTCAGGTTTTGGTTCTGAATCTTGTCCAGATGTTGGTGATTCTGGTGCAGGTCCTGGTTCAGGTGTTGGTTCTGCACCCTGCCCAGATGTTGGTGATTCTGGTGCAGGCGCTGTTTCAGGTTTTGGTTCTGAATCTTGTCCAGATGTTGGTGATTCTGGTGCAGGTACTGGTTCAGGTGTTGGCTCTGCAATCTGCCCAGATGTTGGTGATTCTGGTGCAGGTCCTGGTTCAGGTGTTGGTTCTGCACTCTGCCCAGATGTTGGTGATTCTGGTGCAGGTACTGGTTCAGGTGTTGGCTCTGCAATCTGCCCAGATGTTGGTGATTCTGGTGCAGGTCCTGGTTCAGGTGTTGGTTCTGCACTCTGCCCAGATGTTGGTGATTCTGGTGCAGGTGCTGGTTCAGGTGTTGGTTCTGAATCTTGTCCAGAAGTTGGTGATTCTGGCGCAGGCGCTGGTACAGGTGTTGGTTCTGCACCCTGCCCAGATGTTGGTGATTCTGGTGCAGGCACTGGTCCAGGTGTTGGTTCTGCATCGTGCCCAGATGTTTGTGATTCTGGTGCAGGTGCTGGTTCAGGTGTTGGTTCTCCACCTTGCCCAGATGTTGGTGATTCTGGTGCAGGTACTGGTCCAGGTGTTGGTTCTGCACTCTGCCCAGATGTTGGTGATTCTGGTGCAGGCACTGGTTCAGGTGTTGGCTCTGCAATCTGCCCAGATGTTGGTGATTCTGGTGCAGGTACTGGTTCAGGTGTTGGTTCTGCACCCTGCCCAGATGTTGGTGGTTCTGGTGCAGGTACTGGTTCAGGTGTTGGTTCTGCACCCTGCCCAGATGTTGGTGATTCTGGTGCAGGCGCTGTTTCAGGTTTTGGTTCTGAATCTTGTCCAGATGTTGGTGATTCTGGTGCAGGTCCTGGTTCAGGTGTTGGTTCTGCACCCTGCCCAGATGTTGGTGATTCTGGTGCAGGCGCTGTTTCAGGTTTTGGTTCTGAATCTTGTCCAGATGTTGGTGATTCTGGTGCAGGTACTGGTTCAGGTGTTGGCTCTGTAATCTGCCCAGATGTTGGTGATTCTGGTGCAGGTCCTGGTTCAGGTGTTGGTTCTGCACTCTGCCCAGAAGTTGGTGATTCTGGTGCAGGTCCTGGTTCAGGTGTTGGTTCTGCACTCTGCCCAGATGTTGGTGATTCTGGTGCAGGTACTGGTTCAGGTGTTGGCTCTGCAATCTGCCCAGATGTTGGTGATTCTGGTGCAGGTACTGGTTCAGGTGTTGGTTCTGAATCTTGTCCAGAAGTTGGTGATTCTGGTGCAGGTACTGGTTCAGGTTTTGGTTCTGAATCTTGCCCAGATGTTGGTGCTTCTGGTTCAGCTACTGGTTCAGGTGTTGGTTCTGCACCCTGCCCAGATGTTGGTGATTCTGGAGCAGGCGCTGTTTCAGGTTTTGGTTCTGAATCTTGTCCAGATGTTGGTGATTCTGGTGCAGGTACTGGTTCAGGTGTTGGCTCTGCACTCTGCCCAGATGTTGGTGATTCTGGTGCAGGTACTGGTTCAGGTGTTGGCTCTGCAATCTGCCCAGATGTTGGTGATTCTGGTGCAGGACCTGGTTCAGGAGTTGGTTCTGCACCCTCCCCAGATGTTGGTGATTCTGGTGCAGGCGCTGTTTCAGGTTTTGGTTCTGAATCTTGTCCAGATGTTGGTGATTCTGGTGCAGGTACTGGTTCAGGTGTTGGCTCTGCAATCTGCCCAGATGTTGGTGATTCTGGTGCAGGTACTGGTTCAGGTGTTGGCTCTGCAATCTGCCCAGATGTTGGTGATTCTGGTGCAGGTCCTGGTTCAGGTGTTGGTTCTGCACTCTGCCCAGATGTTGGTGATTCTGGTGCAGGTACTGGTTCAGGTGTTGGTTCTGAATCTTGTCCAGAAGTTGGTGATTCTGGTGCAGGTGCTGTTTCAGGTTTTGGTTCTGAATCTTGCCCAGATGTTGGTGCTTCTGGTTCAGCTACTGGTTCAGGTGTTGGTTCTGAATCTTGTCCAGATGTTGGTGATTCTGGTGCAGGTACTGGTTCAGGTGTTGGTTCTGCACCCTGCCCAGATGTTGGTGATTCTGGTGCAGGTGCTGTTTCAGGTTTTGGTTCTGAATCTTGCCCAGATGTTGGTGATTCTGGTGCAGGCGCTGGTTCAGGTGTTGGTTCTGAATCTTGTCCAGATGTTGGTGATTCTGGTGCAGGTACTGGTTCAGGTGTTGGTTCTGCACCCTGCCCAGATGTTGGTGGTTCTGGTGCAGGCACTGTTTCAGGTTTTGGTTCTGAATCTTGTCCAGATGTTGGTGATTCTGGTGCAGGTACTGGTTCAGGTGTTGGCTCTGCACTCTGCCCAGATGTTGGTGATTCTTGTGCAGGTACTGGTTCAGGTGTTGGTTCTGAATCTTGTCCAGATGTTGGTGATTCTGGTGCAGGCGCTGGTTCAGGTGTTGGTTCTGAATCTTGCCCAGATGTTGGTGATTCTGGTGCAGGCGCTGGTTCAGGTGTTGGTTCTGAATCTTGTCCAGATGTTGGTGGTTCTGGTTCAGGTGTAATCTTTATTTCCTGTTCAATTTTTTGTCCTTTTTCTGCACCTTTACCACAATTGCATGGTTTGATTTGAATGATGTTTTTAATAAGACCAACACTGGGGAAGTTCACGCTTAAGACCCCTAAGCATCCTTGGTTTAAAGAGTTTTTCTTATGTTGCACCACAAAGTTATTGAGCTTCTGGTTAACTGTTTTAGCCAGGGTTTTAGGTCTTTCAAAAACTGATGCTGCACTGTCAGTCACTACAATGTGATTGTCACAGAGGTGTGACTTGAGTTGCTGTATTTTGCCTTCCACATTGTTTAGCTTATTATATTCAAAGAAAAACGATTTACGATTTGCTGTTCCAACATAGAAGGTGTCACTCTGGAGGAAAACAATCTTCCCTCTTGCCTGTTGCATGCTTGGTACTGACAACTTAGTCCATATTTTATTTCCGTACTTTCCAATTAATTCCTTCGTCAATGCGACAACTTTCTCCTGGTAAAACCCATGTACTGTCACTTTCAAAAGCACAGTCTCGCTGCCATGGTTGTTTAAGAAACTGAAGATGATCTTCAGGACTTTATCAAGATCACTGTGTTGCCCAAACATCGTGTGACTATCCCAGATATAAATATTTTTTTGGTTAGGCAACCAAATCCCAGCATGCAGATCAAAATATCTGAGTCCCACTTTAAGTTGTTTTTCCAAGTTCCAAACTTGACATACAGCAAGTGGTCCTCCATATAATGATAGGCTTTCATGTGTTCCAGGAATGGAGATAGCAGATACTGGAGTATCATCAGGTATAGACTTCATCCAGTTCAGGTTATAAAATCTTGGATTTACATCTGGGTTATCATTGAAACCTATCCATGAACCTGAGCAGAAGGTTATTCTGCTGGGAAGAAGACATAATGCTTGATATTGACATTTAACATCAGAAAAAAGTTTAAATAGTTCATTAACAATAGGCATAAAAACATGAAAACTGTATTTGCTGAAAAGATGAGCAAACCATACTAAGTGTTGTGATAAAGTACATTACTTTATCCAGAATAGGGAGAAAAAAATAACACAATGCAATTATCAATATTAGGTTCGACTTACATAGAGAGAAGCCAAAGGTAACGATGGATCCCCATAATTGGTTTGTCGGCTAATCTATGGTCCGGTGAGCTCAGTCAGGATTTGTTCAGCTTTCTTCCCAGATGCGTTCACATTTTGTTCTCAACTGTCAATTTGTAAAATGTTTCACAAGCCTCGAAAGGTTTTTACCAGTGGACATGACTGTGACAAATAGGCAGTTGTCTCCCTTGGAGTAAGCTGCCGTGAACATAAAGATAAAGTTTAATTTGCATGTTTCTACTCCTTTAATCTTTTATTTGGAAAGGGAGGGAGGGAGAGAGAGAGAAAGAGACAAAGACGTGGGCATTGTAAAAGTGGTGAACAGTTTAGTTAGTAAAAGTGGCTTCAGAGACAGCCATGGAGCTACACCTGTGACCTAACCTAAATTACAACAAATATCAGTATGCAATATTGTGTACTTGTTGTACTTTTGGACTATTTTTAATGGTTTGGACTACGTTCCTTAGTTCCAATTAAAAGAAATCTTAAAGCAATAGTTTGTCAATTTGGTAAAATACACTTAGATCTTTAGCTGTTCACCTTCTGTGGTTGGTTGTGCTATGCTGTCACGTCATCCTTATCCTGGCCAATAAGCTTGTGCCTGGTCTCTGCTGATCCTCTTCCTGACCACCTGTTGCATCTTAGTGCAACAGGTTATCTGCAGAAGCATGATCAGATAAGACTTAACATGCACAATTTGTTACCAGTGGCAATTCAGAACAGGAACAATCAGATAACCAAAAGCACACTTGAAATGACAAGAGTGCTTTTGATTTGCAACTGCTTCTGACACCTACTTCTGCACCAGCTTCTGCCTATAGGAGTTAATCCTTCTTTTGTCTTCGCAAGATGTCTGTGCGAACTCTCCCCCTGGTTTTCATTAATCTTGGTGGAGAGATGCTTTACATACTGGACCAACGCCTGCGAGCTCAAAACACGTCTGAGGACAATTCAGAGAAAGGTAGAGGTGGCTATAGGAGTGACAGGCTTGGTACATGTGTACGTGTTTAGCCCCCAGTCATCCGTCCTCCTGACAAGCTGTACAGTAGCTGTCATATGTCATCTTAAAAACTGAACATGTGCATTTAATATTTCTCATGCGAAACACCACAAATGACACGCCTATTTTCTTTCTCTTTCTTTTCCTTCTTGTAAAACTCGGATGCAGGAGTGTGGTCAGAAAATGACAGAAAGAGAGGTATCCATGCTATACTTAAGCTTATTATTCAGTCAGTTTAGTCATCTCCTTCTGCCCCTGTAGAGTCTACTTTTAGCTGTAATGCTAATTACTATAAACTGAGGTGTATTGTGAGATACAGTAGTAGTCTGTAGAATAGAATCAGTAAATAAAAAATGATTATGCATAATAAATGTTAAATGTTCATGAAAACAGCATGTAAAAGTATGATAGAGACAGACAACTAGGAGAACTATATTAAATGTTAGATATACGGATATCTAAAGTTAAAACTAAATTTGCTCATTTATTTTACTGTAATTGTAATATTGCACAAAAAATACAACCAACATGTTGGTTATTCTGTGTTTGTCTGTTTGTGGGATTAAGTTACCTTTAAATCACATACTTAAATGTATTAAATTATAGATTAATTTGTTATTCATTTCCATATACTGTAAAAAATAATACTTGACAGTCAGACAGACACTAGCGAGATAGAGATACGTTAAATCACTATAATGGACTGGAAATAATCAAAACAACCTTTGCTTTCTTAAAATAACACATGAAAGAACCCATTTTGTTTGTTGATACATGTGTTTTCCCCTGATGATTGTCCAAAGACAATTTTTTGTGGTACAATTCTGTACTATTTCATTCTATGTACAGTAAACATAAAAGTCTCAATAGTAAATTCCTGGCTAAATTAACCACCTGTCTGTTTCTGTTCATAGTTATGAATGACATCGTTGGGACCATGTTTAGTAAAGCCTTTATGGATGAACTTCTCAAACCTCAGCAGCTGTATTCTCACAGAACAATGAAAACAGTGTTAACTCGGTTAGCGCACGCCTCCATCATGAGGCTGAACCCAGCCAGCATGGACAGGGTACGTTCAAGAGATCGTTTTAAGTATTTTGGTTGAAAGTTCAAGTCAATTCTCACGTTCCTGAGGGCAAGTTTGAGACAAGTCTTCAAAGGCAAACTGAATGCTGATGATTAAACTGATTTTGAATGTTAACTCAGTAGCCAACAAATGACATATTTAAGGCCTGCAAAGACCTGTCTGGCAATGTTTCATGTTTCCAGAATTTTAAAGTCAAACCTTGAGAATTTAGTGTTTTTAAGTAAATGGAAGTCTTCCAACAGTCTTGACAGTCAACTCTTAAGTGCTCATTTTTTTTTGGTCTTAAGTCTGTCTCAAGTCCAAATCTTCAGTTAAGTAAAGTTAAGTAAAGTAGTTTTGTTTGATTGCAGATGTGGCTTGTCTTTAAATTTCACATCTTTTTTTTTTTTCTTTTTTCTCCTCCTGTAGCTTTATGAGCTGATGATCATGGCGTTCAAATATCAGGTCTTCCTTTGTCCACGGCCAAAAGACTTGCTGCTCATCTCTTACAATCACATAGATACCGTGAGGCAATTTGTGAAAGACACTCCTGCAGTCGTAAACCAAGTAGATGAGACACACAGGAAGATCATTGAGGTATAATAAATCATTTTCCATTCCTAAATGCTTCTTTGTGAAATATTCAAATTCAGGTGTCACACATATTGCCCCAGAATACAGTCGTTTTCACAGTCTGTACAATATGTTAGTGTCTAAATTCCAGCTGTCAGTTTTTATCACTTGCATATTTACACGCTGTGTGACCTGTTTTCGTTCCTCTTCTTGTAGGTGTACTCATCTTTCTCAGAAGGTGAATTCCAGCTTCTCAGACAAACACTGCTCATATTTTTCCAAGACATGCATATTCGTGTGAGTCTTCTGCTTTTTTACAAAAAGAAATAAATATTTATATGTAAATGTATATACATATATATAAATAAAACTGATTTTATTTTTATTAGCAATCTTTTTTATTCCCTCCTCTTAGGTGTCGCTTTTCCTCAAAAATCAAGTCCAGAATCCCAACGGACGTTTTGCCCTGCCGACATCAGGCCCGGTGCCTCATGGGATAGATGTTCCAGGGCTTATTAGGTCGGTAGCTGGCAAGCAACGTCATGGCATTGAACGAGTTGTGATAGTTAGAAATCTGTTAAACTATCAAAGATTTTGCTCGAGCTGTCTCTTACATGTGGACAGGTTACGTAACAGGATCCAAAGTCCTGGCCCACCTTTTTCTATGTAGCAAGTGGCATCTATTCCACTCACATTGAGCGTCTACAGACTGACGAAGCTTCCACTGACAACCTGACATGTCTTCATTGGAAAATTTCTAGTATTTAGTCTCAAATTTCCAGAGTGTCATCATCTGCTTCCTGTTTCCGCAGGACGTTTGATTGTAAGGGCAGAGAAGTGAGACGAAGTGAGTTCCCCACAGGAGGAAGTTACACCAGCCCCATCAGAGAGGGATCTTTTGAATTGCATGGAGACAGAGTCATCAGACTGGGCATGGACATGTATGTCCCACACATACTACACACATACGTCCCACACATACTACAGCTTGTATGGATGACAAAATATAAGTGGATTAGAAGCTGACGCCGCTGTGTTTTGTGTTTCATGAATTAAAAGGTACACTGTGAACCATCCAGAGGAGACGCACACATCCAAGGCTCCCGCTGTCAAGGTAATATTAGGCCTTCTTCATAGCAGGAAAAACAAGTGATGACATCAACAACAGCATCCGTTCAGATTTTCTGTTATTGTGTCTGCTGGCGGAGGGGATTGAACTGCCAACCCTGTTATGAGTAGACGACCCGCTCCACCTCCTGAGCCACAGCGACACGTCATCAGTGTTAGCAGTTACATCTTTGCTCTTATATAGTCAACTAAAATCCCCTACTTCTTACATGTATAGGTGGTTGAACACAACTAAGTAGATTTATTCAAGTCCTATACTTAACCCATAAAAACCTAAAAACGACTGGATATACTCTTACATTTTTGCCAATTCTGAGCTTATTCTGTCAGTCAGTGTCAAGTGTTATACATCATGTGAGTCAGGAGAACCTTCCCTTTCTTTCTGGCACAGTGTAAAGTCACCATCATACCTTTGTGGGAGCATACCATATTTGAGATAATAAAAATTTTAAAAAAGTCCAGTGTTTTGTTGAATAACTCCATAGTCAACCAGGGAATTTTTGCTTTTTCAATGTTAAAAGTTATTTATTGGTGTCTTGGAGCTCCATGTGAAATTAGTGTTAGGGTAGTGTCGATGCTATGCCTCGTTGAAAAAGGTATTGAAGTACTTGTACTTAATATTTCTATATTTGAGTAAGAAATATTGTATTTTTTCCTGCACTACATTTGTATGACAGCCATAGTTACACAATTGTGTATAAAGTAGTTAAAAGTAGCTCCTGCTCAACCACCTACAATATTAAGATGCTGCTTACATATTTATGTTATTGTTAATAGGTAATAATAATCAAATTATACAATATTTAATAATATAACAACACACTTTCTGCATAGCAAGTACCTTTACTTTTGATACTTAAAGTACAATTTTGCTGATAATTGTGTGTACTTTTACTGAAATAAGGATTTGAACGCAAGACTTTTACTTGTAATTGAGTATTTTTACAATGTGTTTTTGCTACCTCTACTTAAATAAAGGATCTGGATACTTTTTCCATCACTGCACGATTCTCTCAGTCACCTCACATCTATGATCTAGGATGTCGCGTTACTTACAGTGTACTCTAGGCTCAACCACTATCTTTCTAATCATGTGTAACATTCCTGTGCATCTCCACCCTGCTGCAGAGAGATGAAATTCCCAACCTGCTGGCCAAAGAGGAGCTTAACCTGCTGGCTCGCCTGATGGGCAGCATGAAGGCCGAGAGCATGAACAAAGCTGAAACTGGCTTCCGGATCAACCTGTTTACCACAGACCAAGAGGAGGAGGAGGCGTGAGGGCCTTTTCTTTTCTTTACTCATTCTCTGCATTTAAATTAACATTATTTCCCGCAAATATAACTTTCATTTTGGTTAACAGGGGAGCTTCAAGTGGAGCCGAGGAGTCCTTGTTTGGAGTGATAAATATTCAAGCGATGCAGGTACAGTAGGATACTGTAGACTGCTGCCAACCAGCTTTCAGTTATAAACTGTCTGTAAGCAACTAAAAACATCAGGCGTCGATGTACACACATCTTATTAGGCTGACATATAATGTAATTGATATGAAGTCGTATCACACATCATTATAAATCGATTAAATGTGTTATTTATGATATATTTCTTTACAGACTGTGCTATTAACCACCATTTGTGAGAGTAGACATATTTGGGTTTTGTTTGATTCAGGACGAACAGGCTGCGACTCAGCTGGCTCAAATCGCCAGACAGTTTGCAGAAGGAGAAGAGCTGCCTGAAAATCCCAACAGCAACAAAGGAGACGACCTGCTGGCCATGATGGACGACCTCTGACTCTCTGCTGTGTCCTCTCAATGAGACCGTCAGACACATTTATTGTTTCAACTTTACTGCCTCACTCTTAATCTCAGGTAAAAAACACATTATTTGTCACTCTGAGATTCTGTTTAATCTGTAAAATATGCAGTTGTTGACATATTCAGTTCAATGCTTGGTTGTTTAACATTTAACTAGATTAGAAAGGAAGATAAATATAATTTAATACAATATCTCTGTCTCATATCTATCACATATGCACTGAAATTAGAAAAAAAAACTTAATTTAAATTTCTAGCAAAAAGTACAACATGAATGACTACAAATTGTCAGACCTGCTATATTTGATAATGTATTTTCTATATAATAATTTTATGTCTTCAATAAAGCATTTATTCATATATTTGTTTTGTTTGTGTTCTGTTTTTTACATGATGTACAACTATTCAAGTCGTTCTGATGCAGGGATCCTGATAGTTCTCCAGGAGAGTCAGAAATCATTTAATTTCTCTGTTATTCAATTATTTTAAAGATGATTAGAATTGTAATTTATTGACCAAATGGCCTTATGAGCTGTACATTTAGGCAAATGCTGAACACATAACAAATTTCAAAAGGGATATTCCAAATAAGCACCATAAACAAAACACATGCTGTATGTAAATATATTGTATGCAAATAATTGTATTTATGCCTTGTATTTATTTGATTATTTAGGATGTTAGAATGTTAACATACTACATATCCGTTTTTACCCTGACATTCCTTGACATAGTATATTGATCCTTGATTAATTTCTTCACATTTTATTTAATTAATCGTAATTCTGTTTTGCATGTGCAGCTGCTATCTCTTGCCAGGACACTTCTGTAAAGGAGATTTTAAAACTCGGTGAGGCCCTTTCTTGCTTAAATAAATGTACATAAATATATGGGAACGTATAATTAATACACATTGACTATAGAAACTTTTTACAGATTAAACCTCCAGTATTCAGGGACTTTAAACATGTATATATATATATATATATATATATATATATATATATATATATATATATATATATATATATGCAGGTGTGTACTGATGTGTTTCCCGGAGCCGCCTGCAGGGGGCGCTGTCGTCATGCGATGAAGCAAATCTGCCACGCAAAGTGAAACGTCATCACGCTGCACTTCCGGGTCCGGACTTCTTGCGGGAAAACCAACTTTGTTTGACAGTTTTGAACGTTTTTATCTCCAGCTGCTGAGATAGTTTCGAGGTTTTCACGTGAAATAGGGATTTAACTAACGCAGGTAAGTGTCGCCGTGTAGTCGGCGCCTTTTAGAGGCTCTGTCGCTCTTAAATGTGTCGCTGCTAAAGCGAAGCTAATTCAACTTCCACCAGGGTCCCATAAGAAAACTGGTCATTTTAAGGTGAAGACGTGTACATGAAGTTAAAAAACCTCTGTAATGTTCTTCTTAAACCTGTCACACATTTTGCACACCCACAGTTACTTACTTTAATCGCTCCAGTTCTTGTAATATAGAGAGCCCGTTATGTTGTTGTTGTTGTTGTTGTTGTTGTTGTTTTTTACTGTTAAAGGTTCATTGGTGAATTAATGTCAGTAGTAAACATGTTTTGGATTGGTACTGTCGTCCATATCAGTAGTTTATCAACATGACAGTGCATCTGTTATAGAGATGAGTTATAGAGGCTGCTTAAAAATACTAATATCCTCTATGTACTGAGGTTATTTTTAAAAAAAGCTGTTTTATTCCTCAGATTATTAATATCTTGACTGTTAATAAGTGTCCCACCAGGAATTGTTCATCTCTGAGATGCTGACAGACTCTTACTCAGTTAGATCAGTGCTTTATTAAATGCAGGTGTGGTTCAGCATGTGGATACATGTGGAAAAAGGACAGCGCTATCATCAGTTACAATACAATTAGACTTTAAAGTATGTTGCCTGCCACTAGTGCCTAATTAGACGGATGAAAGCGTAGGCCATTAACAATTACATCAAGGTAATTTTATAACTTAAACCTTTTACTTGCTAGTATTTCCTAATTTTCTAATTTGCATTGTTTGAAATTTAACAAAGGCTCACTTCAGTGTTTAACATCATTACACAGAGACAGACACACATTATACACACTGTAGACAAATGTCAATAAAACATATTACACAATAAATAAGAATTCACGGTATTAATGAATGTATTTTATGGCATTAGTTAACTTCTGCCTGTCTGCAGGTATTCCTGACCTCTGAAGATCTTCTTCATCAGAGTCCATGGAGTCGCAGGGGGCTGAATCCCCGTCGTCGACCACGGGGTCAACTGAAGTCATCAACTCCATCCGGGAGCGCACCATCGCAGAGAACAGCATGGTGGTCCTGCTGCAGGGCCTGCAGGGAGAGGTGACCACGGTGGACCTGAGGAACGAGAGCACGGCGCGGGGCCGCGTGGTCAACGTGGACGCCTTCATGAACGTACGTCTGGAGGATGTGCTGTACCGGGACAGACGGGGTCAGCTCACCCAGCTGCAGGACCTGTTTATCACCGGCAGGAACGTCCGCTACGTTCACATCCCAGACCACGTCGACATAATGAAGACCATACAGAGCCAGCTGACCAAGATCCACAGAGTCCGCAACTTTGCCAGTCACGGAGGAGGCAGAAAAGAATATGCCAAGAAGACAAAATAACCTTTTTGTTTTTGTAGAAGGATATAAAACTCTGCTGGGTACTGCGTGTGCAAAGTCAAGACCAGTAAAAAAATACTTGGACAAAGCAAGTTGTTTTTTTTGTTTTTGTTTTTTGAGGACAAGCATCACACTACATCAGCAGTTTACAACCTTATGATAATTCAAGAGAAGAGAAAGAAGTAAATGCATTTCTGTTACACAAAATGTGAAATGCTGGATACTTTC
The DNA here is from genome assembly GCA_031216445.1 of Lateolabrax maculatus. Classification (NCBI taxonomy): domain Eukaryota; kingdom Metazoa; phylum Chordata; class Actinopteri; order Acropomatiformes; family Lateolabracidae; genus Lateolabrax; species Lateolabrax maculatus. The sequence continues at coordinate 6,106,663 of CM062218.1, forward strand.
ACTTCAGACTTCTAATAATCCTTCAAATGGAAAAATCATTCTTTGGTTAGAACTGCTCATCACATTAGAGCTGAAACGATTAGTCGACTAATCAGTGAATGTTTGGCATTTTTGATTAATAAATTATCAATAAGATACTTTTTCATATACATTTTTTGTCAGTCGTTCAATCAGCTTATTGTTGCAACTCTATAGATAACGAACATTCCTGATTCCTGATCTGATGTCCTGAGCGGGACATTTTTCAGCTGCAAAATAATCCTGTCAGTTCTCTCAAACTATGTAATAGAGACGCTTTCTAAATTAATTCAAACATAGTTGTTATTTTTAAAAAAATGTTTAATAATTAATAAATATGCTTACCATTAACTAATTGTCCACCCAAAAAGATGTCTGTTTTAGGTTTATTAAAAAGGACTGACTACAATTAACAGTGAGTTCAGGTGTGGCCCGGAGTGTCAGTGTATTTGCTCAGGAGTAATCCTGGAACGCACCACAAAGCCCATCTGTCTGTCAGTCTGTGAAACCAGCCCAAAGTTAATAACTGCCCATACGCAGGAAAACATTAGTCACGATCAGTGCCAGTCTGGTGGAGGAGAAAAACAAGCAGGCGTGTTTCCACAGATTCCACCTCGCAAACATCTCCGCTGCATGCATCAGTGGGCCGCCATGTGATTGGTGCTGTGACATCCAGCCGGGCAGGATGGGACTCCGTTCGGCCAATGGAAACGAGCCGAGCGGGTGAAAGGAAGAGAGTGTTTCGCTTGGAAACTGCCGTGCCAGTGTTCCGCCGATACACAAATACGATTGGGAATTTGAGGAATTTGCAAAGGGGTATGTTATTCCTGCGGAGTGTCAGGAAGAGGACAGGCCTGACATAACACAGGCGGAGGCAGCTGGTGCAGATAAACCCTGCACTGGAGCACAACCACCAGCCATATCATTTAAACTGAGTGAAACACTGCATTAAATTAGGAGCAATATGCACACAGGAATGTCCCTTGGCAGTTGGATCATTGTTTTGGCTGTGGCCTCAGTGTGTTTTTTTAGGGACATATTTTTCTCTTGACTAAACTTAAAACCAACCTTGAGAGCGTCTGAATGACAGCAGCCCACATAATGACTGCTTACTGCTTTGCTAAAAACACGACCGAGTGCCACATCAACACTCACTAAACTCAGAATAGCACTTTAAAGAGGCTCAACCGCATAAACAATTCTTTTACAATAAATAACACGGCCGAGTTTAGTGTCACAGACTCCACCAGTGGTAAAAGAAGTACTCAGATCCTGTACAAGTATTATCAATGAAATGTACTTGGAGCATCAAAAGTACTTTACTCAAGTACTGGACACAAGTGCAGTTCTGAGGTAATTGAGTATTTGTAGTTTATGTTACTTTATACTTCTACTCTACTACATTTCAGAGAGACATATTGTTCTTTTTACTTCACTACAGTAACTATCTGAAAAATGTAGTTTCTACTTTACAGATGAAAGATTTTACATAAAAATCATATGATAATCTTATAAAATACAACACATTGTTAAACCAGTGATTCCCAACCTTTTTGGCTTGTGAGCCCCTACTCAAAAACCAAAAAAAAAACAGTGTTTAGTTGGGACACATTTAAGATTTCTATGACTTGTTTTAGTTCCACTCTGAACTTCTCAGATTTATTCATCTAAATGTTTTAGGCCCAAAGAAGTAAAAAATACATTTTGTGTGGCAGAACTCTTTTGTACTATCTTTTGTAATAATCATCTCACGACCCCTCAGATTTTCCTTGTGACCCTTAGGATGAACCCGACCCAGAGGTTAGGAACCACTGGACTAAACTGTACATAAAGTAATTAAAACTAGCTCACATTGATGCGTTAACAATGATAATCTATTGATGTAATATATAATAATCACTTACAGGGGCCTATTTTTACTTTGATAGTTACAGTTTTCTGACACTACTTATGATTTTACTAACAGAAAATGTTTAGAGGGGAAACGTCTCTTTGGTGGAACAGCTAACAACTCTGAAACATAACAAGGTGCCACAACTAGACACGGTTTGTTTTTGTAATGAGCCCTGAGTCAAAAAGGTTGGGAGCCACAGGATTAATCTATAAGAATTTATATCATAATCTAATTTACTTAAAGTCGTATTCAAGAAAGACTTGTTCGAACAATAAATACAAACATAGACAATATCCAGTTTTCCAGTTAAAATTGTACTTAATTACAGTACAGGAGTAAATATACTTATTATTTTCCAGAAACAACAGCACCTGCTGGTCTGCACTGCGTGCCGCTCCACTCTTTGCTTAATAAACTCTGTTGGCTCTTGTTCCCTCCCTCGACGCTGAGATTAAAATACAAAGAGCTCAATTAATCCACGAGCCCCCGAAGCAGCGAGGCCCTGTGCCCATGGCAGCCGACTAGCCATTTCCTGTTCCACCCTCCTGGCTTAACAGTGAACAGACCTCACTGTGGTGCGTTTGTGGCCAGCAGAGCAGAGATCACCTCCCTGCGGTCGCCAGTGTGGCTCAAATCTGCACAGAAGCAGAAATGAGGCATGTTTCTTTAAAAGTGAGGACTCTCGTGTGGTTCACCTGCGTTTTGGGGCTTTTATTTTGGAGTCAGATGCCAGCAGTACATGCATGAGTTTCACTTATCTCTCAGGAAAAGGAAGCACCTCCTCCTCAACACGAGTCTGGACCGTTTGTGGCTGGTCCTCCTCCTCCTCTGAAGGATGCCAGGGAGTGGATCATAGTGGAGGGCTGCTCCCTCTCCGGCAGCAACATCAGCTCCTCTGTCGCGAACACTGACTGACCAACAACCTCCCACTGATTCTGTGTCCAAATTATGGGATTTTATCTCAGTGCTGGCTGACAGACCAGGTCCAAATCTGGATCTGAACTCTTTGTTTTTCAGTGGAAACTTTGTGTTCATCAAGCTGTGCCGCTCTCATCCAGGACCAAGGTAAGTGAGTGATGGTTTGACTTCTTATGATCTTTTATGAGGTTTATCTTTTACTCTTTTTCATGTAAATCAAGCTTTTATTGTATATTACAGGGGCTTTCTGTCAGGAAAACTGTCTCAGACCTTTTCACAAACTCCCATTTTTAAACATTTTCACAAGGATCTTCCCAAATATACTGCGGTTGCTTTGCTGCCAGGCAATAAACAAGGCAACAAACTAGTTTATTAGTAGTGCTCTCACCATGTTCTGTACAAAACCACAGACCATTAAACTCTTTATAGGTGCTAGTAGCTACAATGTGTCCAAAATCAACACTTTGAATATAAATCCAGAGAAAACCAAGCTTGTTACTTGTTACTTTCTTAAGGCGCTGTTTTATTCACCTTCTCCTGTGCTGAATGAAAGTGATTCTGACAGCAGCTGCCGGTCTGAGAGACTAAACATTTAGTGAAGCAGGACTAACTACTGTAAAATAACAAGTCTTATTTTCAATGGTTTCTGGTTTCATCTTTTGACTTAAACAGGATTATCTAAGCAGGAAATGTGGGAGGGTTGTATGGGAGTGCGTTTTATGGGGTTACATAAACAGCTACAGCTGCCGGGCTTTTGCATGTGTATAGTTAAGTCGGGAAGTTATTGGACTTGTCTGGAAATGTTAGGTGTTAAATCTGTCTGCCCGAAACTACGGACGCATTAAATGGACATTTGTCTCCCTCTGGTATTTGTGTTGTGCTTCCAGCTCGGCCAAACTTCACCACAAACAGCTCTGCCTAAAAGTGTATGTAAGGTTTAATTCTGCAAGTGAGCAAACAGAAGAAGAGTGTGAGTGTGCAGGGGCACCATTTTCAAAAAAGTCTCCTTTGTGTATTAAGTCCTAAAAATCTTCTTTTCTTAAAACAAAAAACAAACAAGTGCAGTGAGATCATTTCAGTTTTCAATAGAAATCAAATTGTCCAGTGGGGATAAAATCCACCCACCAGCGCCTCTAACGCTCACTGATTAACATGTTATATCTCTTTTATTTTCTTGTTTTCTTTGGAAAAACAATATTTCGCAGTTTTCAGGGGTTATGTGCTGAACTGTCTCTTGGGCAGGAGCGACTGCCTGGCAAACGCTGCAAGCAATATTTAGGCACATAACCCCGTAAAACAGCAAACTGTTGTTTTCACAGCAAACAAGATACAATGTGTTAATTAATGAGCTTTAGAGGTGCTAGTAGGCAGATGATTTACCCCTGGACAGAGCCAAGCCAGATTTTCCCCGTTTCCAGTCTTTGTGCTAAGCTAAGATACCTGGCTGCTGGCTGAAGCTTCACATTTAATGTTCAGACCTGAGAATGTATCAATCCTCTCATTTAACTCTCGGCGACTATAACCGTAAACGTCTCTTCCATTAAAGACTCAAATTACAGAAAATATTTGACTTGATAAGAAGTTAATTTCTTCAGTGCGATAAATGCGGCGCGTTTGATGAACAGTCTTATACGTGGGCATGTAGAACTACTGGGTGTAAAGGTCGGTCTTCAATTAAAACAAACACCGACTTTACGCCAACTGAACCGAAAACTAAATTGCCCACTTATGCTGTTAAGGTCTGGGGGCAGTTAATTGAGGGTGCAGATGGATTCATGCTTCTTCTGTCTCTGAGTTAAATGCCGAACAGAAGGCAGCGCCGGTTGAGACCCACCAGTTCCCATGAGTCAATGGCAAAGCGACTACCCCCCCCCCCCTGAAAATAAATAAATAAAAAGAAAGCCCTTGAGAGTGCACAGGGTCTGCCAAGAGTCACCAGGATAACATCAGGGTGGGAGAGCGACTCAAGCCCCCAGTGGCAGCGATTGGAGCGGGGCACGATTTCGTTTTCCCTGGAGAGAGAGCACCAGAAAGAAAAACATTCGGCTCCCACGCACATTGTTGTTGTAATGACAGGGAATGTGAGGGGGTGGGAAATATCAGTCATCGAGTTTACATCAAGCTTTACTGTAACCGTGGGACCATCTGTGACAGGGTTTCATACCAAATCCCCCACTTGAGCCTCATCTAACCCTCAGACTCTCACTTGGGTTCACCCAAATTACTAAAAAAAAAAAACCAGTAGAAAGTAGTTCCAGTGAGGTCTGTGGATTATCCAGTAACCAGGGCTATTGTTTCTGTAAAGACATGTTCCTGCCGTGTGGCTCTTGGGATGACGACGTCCATCTGTTGGTCCACCGCTTTAGTCCAGACTGAAATATCTCAGAAAACATTTGCCATGAAAATTGGTTCAGTGTTCCCCAGAGGAGGAATAATGAATGTGGTCATTCCTTGACTATTTCTGTATCGCCAACAGCAAGTAAACATTTTTAATTATCCAGTGAACTTTCTCAACGTCTCCTCGATGGATTTGTACAGACATGCATGAAAATGCAGATACAATGAAAGTGTTTTTTCAAATTATTTAACTTTTATTTTGTGTTTTCTGGGGTGTTTTCCTGGAGCTGTTTCAACACCATCTACAACTTTTGCAGCTGCTCCTCTGCTTCTTTAGAGCATTGCATTGTGGGGTAATCAACAGCGCACACAAAAATCAAGCATTTGTGTTTAGTTTGTTTTTGCATACTAAATATTTTTAGATACATATACTTAGATACATCATGAAGACCGCTCCAATGGACAATTTTACAAAAAGGCCTGAAGGATATCTGGAACAAAATCAATTAATTAGCAATGTATTAAACATTTACAACTACAGACTTTATTGATTCTTGTCTTACTAACATTTATACATATACTGCAGACTTAATTTCTTTATTGCAAAAGCAAGAAACCAATGAGCATTGATGAACGGATTACCAACGTTTATAACAGCATTATTACCAAATACAGTAGAAAAGATAAACACCAGCAAAAGGGATAAAATAAAGTAAAATTACTCACAACTTCTAAAAAATGTGGCACAAGAAACCTAAACAAAAATATACTCTTTCTGTTATTAGTTGAAGTTTCCAAGCAAACATGTGAAATCTGTCACGTCACTTTTTCTGTGGGAAAAAGGAACAAAAAACCCCCATTTGCTCGACTCCGGAAAAGAGCCTCCTCAGGCACTGATGTCATAAATATAAACATCCCTATCAGACACAGAGGGCCTCACGTTGCTGTTCTCACCGCAGGCCTGAGTGTAAAACACTTACGAGGAACACAGTGTCCCTGTCTACTGACCTCTGACACTGGTTTAGATCGCAGGAATGATGGGTGGGGAACATATTGTCAGGCTTTTGGCATCTGTTGGATGAGCTCAGACTTCCCTAGTGGGTTTAAAAGTGACCCTTTTTGTTCCTTATTATATAAGAATATTACATCAGACTGAAACATTAAGGCTCAACTAACTGTCTGCTTGTGTGTTTTTGTGACAGGATCTGTCGTCGGTGGATAGTCGGCGGAGTTTGGTGTGTAAGAAAAGAAAGTCCTGGAGATGGTAGATATTTGAACACACAGTGAACCAGGATGGACCCTATTAAAAGAGACATGGAGCTGCTCAGTAACAGCATGGCGACCTACGCTCACATCAAAGGTAAAACCTCAGTGTGTCTATAACTGTGTGTCCCAACCTGGGGCTCGGGACCCCCTCAGTGGGTCCCAAGATGATTACAAGTGTAGAAATACTGTAAACACTGTATAGTTTTACTTCTTCAGGCCTCTTTGAACTTGAAAGAAATGGACTTATTCACTTTGTTGCTAAGAGTTAGATAAGAAGATTGACAGATCTCTCATGTCTGTACGGTAAATATGAAGTTATCACCAGTTATCTTATCTTAGTACAAAGAATACTGACATACTGGCCGATAAGACCGACTTGAAACAATATGAATCTATCCTTTAAGGGTGACTAGTGAAAAACATTGGGAACCGCTGGTTTAGATCATAGCAGATCTCAACAAAAATACTTTTTTTTATTGTGCTTTAAGGATTCATTTCACTGTCTAGCCTGAATCACTTTCAGGGACTTGAGTGTCCTGTTTTCTTTGGCTCTCAACACGGCTGTACTTTGACAGTGCATCTGCTCACATTGTTGAATCTCTTGTGCTCAAAAGTAGGCAGTAGAAAAATAATAGACAGCACAGATTGTCTCTATTCTCTTTTCTCTAACAGAACAGAAAAATGAATGAGTTTTATATTATTAAATATGACGTTATTAGACAGTTAATACTGGCGCAAGTGGTCAGGCCCCTCCAGAGGGTCACAAGATAAATCTGAGGGGTCCTGAGATGATTAATGGGTGAGGAAAGAAGAAAAAAACACAAAGTTTTGGGCTTTTCTTAAGTCCTTGCTTGCTTGTTTTTGTGAAATACTGGATAACTTGACCTCTTTGTGCCTTCAACTGTCATATAAATGAAACCATCTGGGAGGTTTATAGGGGAAATGTCTCTTTGGTGGAACTGAAAAGTCTTAAAAGTAACTATTAATTGTAGCTGTCAGATAAATGTAGTGAGGTAAAAGGTACAATATTTACCTCTGAAATGTAGTGGAGTATAAAGTAGCTTAAATTCTCAAGTGAAATACCTAAAAATTGTTTACGTACACTACTTGGGTTACTTTTCGCTTCTGTTTACGGTTTTGCTTTCGATTGTTGTCATATAAAACTCGTCCATTGCGTTTCTCTGCCCACGCAGCCAATCCAGAGAGCTTCGCCCTCTACTTCATGATGGGCGTCTGTTTGGGCCTCCTCATGGCGCTGTGCCTCCTGGTGGCCGGCATCGCCTGCAGGACCCGCCGCCACAGCAAACCGCCCCCTTCCCCCGAGAGGAGACAGCTGAAGGAGTCCAGCGAGGAAGAGGAGGACGAGGAGGAGGACAGCCTCGCGGAGGAAGATGGGGAGGAGGCGGAGATCCCTAAAGTGACAATGGGGCCCATGAGTGATCGCAGCAGCCAGTCCAACGGGACTCTGAGGAGCGTGAATGTGTTTGCGTCAGCTGAGGAGCTGGAGAAGGCGCGACGCCTGGAGGAGAGGGAACGAATCGTCAGGGAGATCTGGAGGAACGGACAGCCGGACATCCTGGTCACAGGGACGGGGACTATTGGACGAGTGCATTACCACTAACGGACACTTTGACTGGGCCCTAAAACTCCGCCTCGCAGACCGCAAACGGCAGGACACACACACAGTGCATCGGATAAAGAAATGTTCACCTTGATTTGTATGGCGACCCAAAGTGTTCAGTGTTAAAATAAGGGACTGAACCTGAAGTTTTACTGTGTACAGTTCATCCTGAGGGGATCATGAATGTCTGCACCAAGTTTCATGACAAACCACCCAACAGTTGTTGAGACATTTCTACCAAAACCACATGCCAACCTCATGGTGGCATTAGAGGAACGACAAGGGACCACCAAAGTTATGAGGATTCATCCTCTGGGGACCATGATTGTCTGAACAAAACGCAAAAAGTCTTGGCAATCCATCACATCGTTGTTGAGATATTTCAGTCTGGATTAAAGTGGTGGAGCGACTGATACGCACTGTCCCTTCAGCATGTCAAAATAATACAACAGTGTTCAATTAGTCCAACTTGTTTAATCGTGTACCCCAATTTAAATAAAATTAAATTCACATTTACTATAGGACGAGAAAAAATTGGCAATTATGAAATAGCACATTTTGGGGGTGGGGGGGAGACAAAATCTAAAATAACATTATATAATAATGAGTTGAGTTTTAAAAATGTATTGATTTCACAATATCAGTGTTATATTATCTATATATGTCTGTATTTATTAATGTAATTATGTATTTCATAATTCATTAATTTAATATTGAACACTTTTGGTCTCCATAGATTTGTATTGTATTGCTTAAAACAGAATTTGTATGCAGCCTATTTCATTTGTATTTTTTACCATATCTGCAATGTGAATAATTAAAAGTTTAACCACTTTTTGAATCAATAACAGGACATGTATTTATCACTGGATGGTGATTGTTTATGTGTTAAACTGTTAATTTAAGAGATAATTGATACCACTCATGTCTGTGTGGTGAATGATTCTTATATGATAGTAAATTGATTGTCTGGGTTTTGGACTTGATTTGTCCGACCAACAGTCCTTAAAAAATATTCAGTTTAAAATTATATAAAAGAAACGCAGCAAATCATCACATCCTATAAAGTTCAATCAAAGATAATTTGGCGTTATATTTGACATTTTACTTATATTGTTCTCAATTAACTCTCTGTTAATCAACTAATTGTTTAATTTAAATTTCAACAATTGGAAAAGTTAGTTTTAAGTTGGGATTTGCTGGTATTTTCCATAAAAATATTCATAAGAAATAAAGGAATCACTAAAATACATTATGAAGAGATGTGTCCTATTTGTCCAGTGTAGTAATAATTTTTGGTATTGATTTGGAGTCACTGCCTCCATAAAAATATTAATAAAAAGGAAAAGAAGCACTAAAATCTGATATAAAGAGTTGTGTCCGATGTGGCCTGTGTTGTATTGAAGTATTTGTGTAGAATGTTTATTCAGATATTTATGTAAAATAAATAAATTACACATTAATCAAAATAAGTGTACTACATAAAACCAATATATATATATATATATATATTGTCAAGTGACTGAAATTTATTGATGGTCCCTAAATCATCCTCCAGCGGTTAAACCCAAGGGTCGGTAATGTTAGCCGACCGTCCTGAGGAATAAGACACCGCTGGGTCACTTCAGCTCATTTTTCATCTTCTAAAACAAATAATAATTCAAGAAAATGAACTGCATATTTATCAAAAAGCTAAATAGTCATTACCAGCAACCCTAGTGTCAAACTGCTCCCACAGAGGCAGGTTCATGGTGGACTGATCTTAGCAGAGAAGTCAGCTTCCCACAGAAACCCTCCAGTCTCTCCCCAGTTTGTGTCTCTGACCCCATCACATCCTAGTCCACAATTCCCAGCTCCCCCGCCCCCCGCCTCCCGCCTCCCAGCTCCAACACTGCAGCTCTCTCTGCTGAAGGAATGCCTGTTTGGGTGTATGAAAGAGCCCTTCACCTCAGCTGTACTGTAGATTTTACCAATGCAAAGCTTCCCCAAGTGGATCCAAGCGATGTCCCAGGAGACGGTGCATTTTCTGTTGGCTGGACTTTCCTCCTCCGTCCGTGAAAGAGCTGATTATGTTACAACTGGAGCGATTGTGTCCGGTGTCACGTTATAAGTGTCTGAATTGGAGATTGTTGTAGGATTTAGAGAAAACATCTCTGAATGCAGACAAAATGAGACTCTCATGACCTGATGGGGTGTTTATTCCACATTGTTAGTGGCCCTGGTCCAGGTCAAAAGACACATTTAACATTGTTTTACCACCTTCATAGTTTATTAGAAGTTCCTATAAATGTGATTTTAACCAGACTAGTATATGTAGCTGTATAAAAATGGTTAAATATAATGGATTTTCAGCTGCTCTGTATCTGTGATTGGTGTCATCAGTGCTGTTTTACACTGCTCTACCCCTCTCAAATCCTGATAGTCTATTAGGATTTCTGTTATAAAAGTTTTTAACTGTTTGTTCATAAGAGGTCTAACAGGGAGTTGGACCTCAGGGTCTGACTGACCACAAACAGTAACATCACTATGTAGGATAACAGATAAAGTACATTTCTTTATCTCTGAATTATGTCTTTTGCAAACAAGAGGACTAGATATTAGTTCATACACAGCCCATTTAACATATGAAACATTAAGTATTTCCTTATTTGGTTAAGGAAATTGCTGATTAATCAGTTATTTTCTCAAAATAGTGAAAAATGCCTTTTATAATTATCTGAAGTTATCTGCAGATGCAAAAATTATCAGTTTACCATCACATACGACAAAGAAAAGCAGAAGATCCTCACAAATGAGAAGTTGAAACTAGGGAATGTCTGGCATTTTTATCAAAAATAGTTGCTCCTAAATTAAATTTCTGTCGATAAACGATTAATCGTTCCAGAAAATTAATCGGCAACTATTTTGAAAATCAACAAATCACATCAGAATTTTTTTTCAAGCACAAATGCCAAATATTTTCTGGTACCAGCTTCTCAAAAATGAGGATTTGACACTTTTCTTTTTCTGTCATATATGATGTAAACTGTGTTTGTCTTTAGAGTTTTGGACTGTAGGTCAAATAAAACAAGCTGTTAAAATACGTCACGTTGGGCTCTGGAAAATGATAATTGGTATTAATTCATTGATAATAATTCATTAGCTGCAGCCCAACAAAGCTTCATGGCTATTTTGTCGCCTTCATGAAATGTGCAGACCAAGTTTTGTCACCATTTCAATACTTTTATACATGTTTAATAAGGTCAGAAGAAAAAAGTCGTTTGGTACAACTATTCATATTTTTATACAGACTGCAGTGGGGTATGTGAGACCCCAAACAATGAGATAAATCACAAACCATTCAACAAAGACGGCGGTCTAACATCTCTACAGTCTGTTCATTTGTAGATCTCAAAAAACACACTCACAGATTTGCCCTGAATTAAAGAAAAATCTATTGAAAATTAAAAGACAAGTACTTCAAAGCTCTTGAGAACAGTAAAAAAGTTTTCAGCTTCAGATTAAACAAAAAAAAAAAAATTACAGTCCTACAGTTCTGTTGGGTACATGCAGTATGTACAGTCAAGAGTGGGACGAAGCAGCACAGTGAGAGCCACAAAACTAGTTCGTCTAGTTTGTGCCTTAAAAATATACAGACAAAATGTTTTGTCACAAACTTTAAGGTTTCTCTGACAGAATTTAAACTGCAGATCTTTTTTTTTGCAGATTACTGCAACTGTTGTATTTAACAAACAAAAGTTTTTTTACCCCTTCCCCAGATGTTAAGATTACAATAATTTAGGTCTTATAGTTCTATACATGTACTAGCTTTTTGTAATAACTATCCATTTTTTTATTAAAATTAAAATTAAGTAGCCACTTACCTAAATTGATATGAGAGGCAGAAGGGGGATTTTTTTCCAATTTGCACTTTTTTTAAAAAGTGAAAACACCCACAATTGTGAGTATATACTGCAGCACACACACACACAGACACACACACACACACACACATAAAAATGTCTTCACTTCATAATGAAAAGTACAGATGAAAGTGGCACTATATGAAAAAGCTTGAATTATATGAACACCAATCGTTCAGGGGTTCAACAATAACTTTCATGTTTGATAATTTGCCGATCGTGAGCCCTGAGCCCACTGCTGATTGGTCCCGTGGCGCGAGGTATGAATCAAACGTTTCATGCTGTAACATTAAAGATGTTAAAGATCCCGAAAAAACTGACGGAAAATAGACACTGAAATGGACAAATGCCTTCCTACACTGACGAACTGGCATCTCTCATAGCCGGGGCTGTACCTTCAAACAGATTACATGTTATTATTTTCTAAGGCACAAATGCATTTTTTATTTTCTCACGCTTTCAGAGAATATTCATCTTTGAACTTTGTTGCCTCAGTAATTCATCCCTTAAAAAGATACAATGGAGTCGTTTGCAAAACAAAATTTGCCGTCACATAAAAATAAAAAAATAAACATTGAAATTAAGCTGAAGCCTCACATACAAAAGTAACAGAGTGCTGCTCTTCATTCAAGTCAGTTCTTTCTTCACTTTAACTGTGAGAAGGCTCAAACTCACTGAACACATTTTAACCATTAAATGATGGGATGATGTGTAGGGAAAAATAAAAGAACAACAACAACCCTTCCATCATCACTGTAACCGTTCTGACACTGAGATGATGGAGGAAGTGGTCTACTGCTTCGGGGCGGAGGTGTCTCCAGCGTTCTTGGTTTCTTTACGGTCTTCTTCGATGTTGTGGTCTCCCAGCTCCCCCTCTTCTGCCCCCTTGAACAAGTCGTGGGTCCACTTCGGGCTGCTGCCCCCCTTGCGGTAGACGAAGCGTCCCCGGCGAGCCGGGAACGAGCCCCGGCCTCTTCCGCGGTTGTCTATCCAGGTTTTCTCGCCATCACGATCATCATGCTGGAGATGACAGGAGCAACGTTAAATAAGAAAATCAGAAGTCCGTTAACCAACAAAACTCTGGAGCAACTTCAAACTTCTTGATATTTATATATTTCAAGCATTTTTGTTAAGTTTTAAATTGGTCCAGAGTTTTTTGTTGTGTCCCTTCTTCAATCAAGATTACAGCCTTTACTCTGGTTAAAATAATGCTCAGATACTTTCCAATCAATTGTGACTCAACTACATTAAAGTTCATGAAATCTTTATATTTGCTACAATTGGTGTCAGGTGGTCTTTAAAAGGTTTCCCTATGATGCAGTTTATGTTTCTACAAATTGTTCGATATAGTCAAGAACAACTGGGTTACATGCTGGTTCGTGTACATTTAAAAAGTTCAAATTTAGATTAAAAACATGAACTAAGGCAAAATGTTTTACAAAAGGAGTATTGCTCCAGTGGAGCTTTAAGACATTCATTCATTCTTGGTTGTTCAAATTCCAACAATTGCAAGAAGTCGTTCCAGTCAACATTTTTCATATTAGGATGTGGATATATCCAAAACAACCTGGCCTCTGGTAGCCGACATGCTACTTTCAACTGTAACATGTCAAAATGTCTTCAGTGAATATGTTTTAGGGCTTAAACGCGACCTACCAGGTAATACTTCCTGCTCTTGGGAGTGTATTCAGGGTCCCACTCCTCCTCTGGAGGGCGCACTGGGGGATTCATATTGGCAGGGTTTCCATTGCTGTTGTTGCCTGGATAATTTCCCCTGTTCCAACCTCTCCCTCTCACTCTGGGGAACTGAAATCAAAACAACAGGTGGATTCAAACTTGCAGGCAAACACAAACACATTTTGCACAGTAAGAATGGAAGGATATTTTAATAAACTTGGCCCAAGTCAGAGTCAAAAATCAACCCAGGGACGATGAAAACGACAGAACACACAAGTAAAAGCCATACTGATGGAAATCAGGCATTTGTTTAGTGATGAGGTGAAGTTCCACTGATATGCGCTACATTACCTTAATAAAAATCAGGTAGTGCATGGAATATGTATGATTGAGTGTCATCATCATTATCATCATCATCCATATTATGTTCCTTAGCATTAGGAGGAAGGAACAGAGCAGAGAAGCGTAGTCTACTGTGATGCCATTAGGACAGACAGAGAATTGCAAGAAGATGAGATTTCAGTAACTCAGTTAAAAAAAACAAAACAAATACAGCAGAAGAGATGAAGGAAGCACAGACAGGAACTTACAAATCCACGGCCTCGGCCTCTCTCTGTGTTGTGGCCCTCGTAATCTCGAGGGCCTCTGTCAGTGGGCCCACTGTAGTCCCGTGGAGGATAACGTGCGTGACCGTAGCCCTCCTCCGAGTGCTCCATCCCCTCTCCCATGTACTCTTTACCTCTGAAAGGTGGAGGATAAGGGGACGGAGAGGAGGAGGAGGAAGAGGAGGATGGAGAGCGATCCCGCTTCTTCTTACCCTTCCTATGAGCACAAATGTAAAAGGTTCGATGTGAGTGTCGCAGAAATGGCACAAAAATGAAAAAGAAAATTGAAGTTTGAAGGTAGAATGTGCAGGAATGTTTGCAACGTGGTTACGACGGTTACAAGAGACCCGACTCACGTCATCACCTCTTCCTCATTCACAAAAATCTGCCCTAACTGATCGACTCTAAGATGTCCAAACTTAAATGTGCACATCTCTTCACACATTGCAGTTTCAAAAAACATTTTTTTTTTACTGTAAACTGAAATTGGAAACTGTTTTATTTTGAAACCATCACTGAAACACAAGAATGGTTTAATTTTGAAGGTGCACAGGAAATGCAATGTCTTTCTCTTTAATCGAACGACCAGTTTGCAGTGGTAGGGTGTTTCAATTATATTTGAAAGTGTGAGAGAATAAGAGGTGATGAGGTGGTAATGTCAATATGTCTCCAACAACAGTAACCACTCCTCCAAACAGTCCTTATTAAAAAATGCTTATTTCTCATGGGAAGACAGGACGGAGACAACAGATTACACGTACTTGGATTTCTTGTGGTGTTTCCCAGATTTCTCAGAGGACCTCTCTCTGCTCGGTCCTCGGGAGCCTCCAGGGCTCCTGCCCCCTTCACGCTTGAAGTCACGCTCCTTCCCTGAAAACCTCTTACGCCTTTCAATATCCAGGCGAAGGTCCATCACGTCACCTTTGAACTTTTGACTCGGATCCTGCAGAGATATGTGTTTGTTAGCCACTACTGCAGTTGTTCGCAGCACTGATTGGCAATTTTTGAATGAAGCAATCAAGCGCACATGTTCCCAGATTAAAAAATGCTATACTGGTGACAAACAAATAAAAAGCATGAAAACATATGCAAATCCACAGTACAAATAAAGATGCACAACATATAAGCATAGTTCCCTCTAGTGGTTAAGACAAAATGTGAATACTGACAATTACTACATTACATGACATTACTATGATGGATAATGTGGCACAAATGCAGTAAACACTAAGTGCAGCAAATAAATAATCATACATAATGCTCAATTCTTAAAAAATGACTTTTAATAATTCAATGTAAAAGTATTTGTGGAAACCAGCAGCATGCATGTAGCTTATTAAAATAAATTGAATTTCACAGTTTTGTTTGTGGCTTGATTTTTTTCTTTTTAGGAAAAATACTTACAAGGTAAAGGCACTGACAAGCGTCCCTTGAGAGGCTTGGGCTCGGGATCTTAATTCACTTCCTTTTAGCCTTTGCTTGGGTTCGTACATACCCAATCAATAACCATATCTCATAGGCTGGGGGGCTTGCTTGGCACTTACAAAACACAATTGGGCTCTTTTGATTTAGAAATATGCATCCTTTGAAAGAAAAGCACAAAGCTGAACACTGCTGCTTTGGATCGTCTCAAATTTGCTTGTTCCAAATACGTCATATTTCAAAAGGGCTGGTCACCTTGTAGCTCGTCTCCTCCATATCCTCAAACAGGTGAGAGTGCCTCTTAAAGGCACTGGGGGAAACATCGATTCTCCTAAGAGAAAAAAGAAAGAGCCCCAATGTCAGCAGGCAGTGACTGTAAAGAGATTTGACGATGGAAATGCTTTACTGAATAAATAACTTATGGTCAGATAATGAGACGGTGAAGGTACCTGTGGATTTCTGGGCTCTTCCTTGGTTTCATCATTTCTACCTCTGCAGCTTTTCTTTGGTACATGGCAAACCGCTCACTTAAAGTCATGTCTGAGGAGTGGAAGTGTTGAGCTGCGAAAAAAGAACAAAAAACTGTTATTCCACATACAGCAGCACCATACACATAACATATTTAAGGAAAGAAAATGTCCAGTGGATCTCATCAACGGTCCAAACTCCTGTTGTCATGTTATCTTGAGTCTGCTGAGACAAGACCAGCACAGATCATACTCTACCTTTGATGTAGTGCACAATTGAGACTATGTGCTGAGCAAACAGCTCAGAGGGGCTGCGACAGAGCTGCGCTGACTGAATGTGCTGGAAAATGGAACGAAACTCTGGATCTTTCTTAGTGGGATTGAGCAGCTCTCGGGGTATGAGGCGCTCTTTAGAAAGGGAAGAGCTGAGAGAACAGAAGAGGTGAGGAACATTGATTAAAGCAGTACAACAAGGCTTTAAAGCAGAAATATCTCAATTATTGGCCCAGATATAGGACGATATTATATTCAAGGATGCAAGTAAGTATTTAAGTCATCAGATATTTTTGAATGAAGTGAGTACAGGTGGAAAAGTGAATAAATCATGACGTCCATGAAGCATGCCACTTAAACAAAAGAGATGAAAACATCAGATCTCTTTGGGCCGAATACATACAAACAAACATAAATGCCATATTTCCATCATCTTTTTCACTGTTTGAAGTTTGACTGGCACTCTTTTAATTACAATAATTGTGCCTTCTTCTTCTAGAATGGTTTAATGGCACCTGACTGAAGAATTAGCGCTAACAGCTGTTTAATTCAAAGCGTTCAACTCCTACAGGAGATTCTGATGGTTATGTGACTATTTTTTTTATGGAAAAATATTCCTGACGAGTAAAAAATGAGTCAAAAGCATATTTCGATGTCTTTACTGCAGAACAACAATTACCAGTGTAACAAATTGTCATGACGGGAAAAGTTTCCTAGAAAGTGACATGAGACTATGTGAGAATGTGACTGACAGCACAGATGTGCTTGTACAAGAGAAAAGTCTCAAAGGATGAAGCTCTGTTAGCTGAAATTGTCTTTCGTCATCTTATATCGGGCCAATATGATAATATTGCAGTGTACGTTATATGAATGGGTATTGCTACACATACCTGGGCAATTCATCTAAGGAACCGATTTTGAGTTCAAACTCCTCCCTTGATGCGGACAGGTGTCGTACAGGTGACTCCCCGCGAAGAGGGAACGCTCCAGGGAACAGCGGCCGCTCCTTCTCTCTGGAAGTTGCAGGAGCGGACGGACTCCTTCTGAACTTCTCCTTTTCTTTCTTCTCCTTCTTCTTGGACTTCTCTTCTTTCTTGGAGCTGTGCTTTCGGCTTCGGTACATCTCCTCCTCCATGTGATCTATGGGCTCTGACTCTTCGGCATCTCTCCGGCTTTTCTCTTTAACTGACGGGTAGGACGTTGAATAGCTTGGCTCATCCCCCCATTTCCCGAAAATGTCCCGAGCTGTGAGGGTGGTTTTGACGTCGCCATCCTCCTCAATGTCCCTCTCTTTCAGCCCGTGAGACTTGAGGAACTCCTCTTCTCCAGCATCAAAGAAAGGCATGGTCTTGTCTTCCTTGGAGTCGCTGAAAGAAGTGGACGAGGTGTTGAAAAGGTCTCCAGACTTGCTTCCTTTCTCTAGTTCTCTGTCTGTGGTGCTCTGCTCTTTATCACGACCGTTCTCCTTTTCAGCAGCCAGCTTTTTGTTTTTATTCTCAGCCAAGAACCTGAAAAAGAGAACGAAACTGAGCTTTAGCACCTGCAACGCCAGGTACACGACTACTGTGTGCTTATTTTAATAACAAGACTTCAGACTGAACAATTCAAAAGGGAAAAACAAGTACAACATATTCTCACAAACTGAAAAAGAAAATTTAATACACACCAGGGATGGGCATGTTTAAACCAGACTGTAAGACTGTATTTATAATGTTAGTGATTGGATTAACCTACTGTCCTGCTTTACTCCAAACTGGCAAGGCCTGAAATGAGTATTTGCAAGTAGATCCCAAGTACACCACCAAAATGGGAATATGAACTTGTGCATAATGTGTCCCCTTTAAATAAACGATGCAACTCAGTTTTAATTGGGTTATTATGCAAGGAAGCGGTTGAGAGAATAACTTGCATGCTGTTACTGCGACTCAGAACTAAGAGCTACTGCACAGACGACTGTGTGCTGACAGTGTTCGACATATAAGATAATTTATATAAAAATATAGGTTTTTCAATGGCAATGGGGTTTTCTTTGGATTATTTTCAGTATTAATGTACTGGCTCGGTCGCTTCTACTTCCCAGTCAAATTACACCTAAAATAAAAACAAAATCTTTAAGATTCTGTACAACAGGTAAACCTACACGCTGCACACACTGCTGGTTTTCATTTCCTATCTTGATAATTTTGTAAGGAAAATGAAATGCCCATCCCTAATACAAACAGTACAGACCATGACTCACAATGCGATTATTATACTCACGTAACCACCACCGTTTCATACAACTTCCTCTCAGTGCACAGAAAAGGACAACAGCCGGCTACATTCTCAATGCACTTAAAATCAGGAGTCCTATGTATTCCTTTTTAACCTGTATTCTTCCAAGGATCTTTGAAAAAGGCTAAACATGTTTGAAAGAAAAATAACGTTCATAATTTGTTAGCAAAATTAAAAAAAGAAAACAATGTAATTACAATCAAATAACTTAAAAAGTTATAGACATACTTCTTGAAGGCAGCAGAGATCACAGTCTTATCTCCAACTGTGGCATCTTCCTTTGAGAAGAATCCAAAGCCGCTGAAGGAGGCGGTTTGTCCCGACTTTGTGGGGCTTTTAGCTGGAGGGGAAACGCTGCCGACGGTTTTCCACAGAGGACCGCCACTGCTGGGCCCTTTGCCCTCGGGATCGGTGAGAGCGTCCTCTTTCTTAGTGTCTGGGCTGGGTCGTTTAGGGCTGGTGTCATAGTCGATCCATTTACCTCCAGATGCTTTCTCGATGGCGCTGCCGTCCGCTGCCTGGCCCGGTTTCTCCGCTTGACTTTCTGCTCGCTTGTCCTTGGCGTCCTTGGAGCCTGGTTTGCCCTTGCTGCTGCGATGACGTGGCGAAGAGGACCGGGACCGCGAGGAGTAGCTGGAGTGCCTGGAGCGTCGAGATCTCCCCGAAGACGAGCGGTCAGAGTAGCGGGAGCGGCTCCTGCTGCCCGAGCGCTTCTTGGGTGTGCGGGAGCGTGAGCGGCCCCTCCTGGGGCTGTGTGAGTGGTGGTCCTGGTCATGGTGGCGATCATGCCAGCCTCCTCCGCCACCCTGCCAATTGGACTTATAGCCATAGCCACCACCGCCGCCTCCTCCTCCTCCGCCGCCTCCTCCTCCTCCTCCTCCTCTGTTCTGGTAATGGCCGCCGCGTTGGTAATAGCCTCGGTTTCTGCCACGGTAGTGGAACGGCCTTCGGTAGCCTCGGTTGTAGCCTCTAAACCCACCTCTGTTGTTCTGATAGTCCCTGGTAGGATAGTTTCTGTAGGACGGAGAGTGAGAACGAGAGCGGGAACGAGACCTGGAACTGGATGAGAGAAGAGAGAAAAAAACAGAAAATAATGCTATTGAGGGCAAAGCATGTGGTAGCACAATTTTCAACCTCAAAAGTCAAGAGCCAAACAACCAAAACAATTACGCAGAAGACTGGAGCCACAAACTACTTCTCCTGAGAGGAGCGTTACGTCAGTGAAATGGAAAGAACCCTGGAAAAAAGACTGAATGAACTCTAGAAACAGACATCAACTGTCTGTGAAAACCAGACCAAAACTGGTCCCAGCATCGACTGGGACGGAGTCAAAGTCATCAACCATAAGTCAGTAGACATCAGAGAAAGATCAGGGAGGATATTCACATTCCCGTCTGATGCCAGCGATGAAAAGGATTTCTTATTTCAGAGCCAATGGTAAAAAAGACTAAAACAAAAAACCAAGATTTAGAAGATGAAGCCCAATCGCAGAAGATTTATTAGCTAGTTTTTTGGTTATTAAAGCTAAAACAATTCTTCTTTGTCTTTTTGTAATAGTTAATTCCATATCTCTGGGTTTTTGACTGTTGGTCAGACAATTTAAGCAATTTGAAGCATTCCCTTTGGCAAAACAAATAACTGTTTCATCCAGAGAATGCAACCTTATATTATGTAATACATTTAAAAGAGACTGTTTAGGACCAATGATTCTGTTACCTGACCAGCAGATGGAGCCCTTGGCAAATGCTGGTTGCATTAGAAGAGATTTAAATATCAGAAAACATTTTGCTCGTTTTCTTTTTTTTAAGGGGACCCCGAGTGTACACAACGGCCCCTGGAGGTCCCAAAACCATGTTCTGAGTAGCCTTAACAGGAGACAGAGTCCTAATACTGCCCAGCCGGCTCATCCTGACTGTGTAAGCGTCTGTGTGTCATTCACTCCTAGAGATATAAATCTAAACAAATACAAACAAATTTCACCTAAAACTGTCCCATAAGTAATTTCTAAAACTGCTATTTTAAAGCGTATACACTGAGGATAAACAACTCTGAAGTGAGAACGGTTTAATGAGATTTCAAGATGTAATAACACGAGTATAATGTCATGTCATCATGACATTATACACATATGAAAGACTACAAGCAATGAGTGTGCAAACCTGTTACAAAACACAGTCTTTCTATTCCAGAGAAATGTAAAGTAGCATGTAAATTCAGGGATAGGATGATGTAAGAATTGTATATTACATGCCAATAACTTTAATACAAACACAGAATTGTCATTTTTCTGCTTACCCTTTGGACCTTTTCATTGGAACAGAGCAGTCCTGGACTATGCAGTAAAAAACAAAATACAGCGTACTCCCACAAGCAGGGCGGCTTGTGTCGCCTTAATGTATGTGTTGGTCAGAGGGTACAATCAGGACACAACCGGCTCTAATCCACAGAGGGAGGAGGCAGGAAAGGGGGAGGGAGATACAGCAAGGCCAACAGTACTCGCTTTCTACGCCTTTTTCCTTTGATAATCATTGACATGCGGGGTGTAGCAATGCTCTTCAAGGAAAACAATCCACTCCAACAACTCACAGTCTGTGAAGGTGCTTAACCTTTGAGCTTCAAACACAAACCTAGACAACAACAAGGCAGCCAGTGTGGGAAGCACTCCCTCGTTTCAATATGGGGAAAGAAAAACCCACTGCATTTAAACTACATTACATTTAAATAATTGTTATATTGGTTGACATTTTAAAAACTGTAATACGTGACAAATACTAATGACTGGAGATTCATAACAAGAATGAAGGTTTGATGATGCAAATTGCTTGAGGCTTTTCTCCCTCACAGGAAAAACATTCATGCAAATTGAGACGAAACCTAGAATGAGTAGGGCAGAGCACAAGAAAAACAATAAGGAACTAACTTCAAGTTACATTTTAATTTAACTACAGTTATCAGAAGGAAGCCTGAGTATAGCTTTATCACAATATCAAGCAAGTATTGTCGGATTCAGAACTACATAGACCTCCACAGGATGTTTGTATGACTTTAGTTAAATGGGTGTCATGATGAAGCAAATAGTGAGTGCAGTAAACACACAACTGAAACATGAGCTGCTCATTTGCTTGCTGCTTTGTATTGCTCTACAACAGAGACAAACAGACATTAGTATACCACTAAACCACTAGTGGGGGTTGTATGCCTCTGCCAACCAATCAAATTGCAGTTTAGATCCATGTCTGTCAGACTCACGTAATATATGTAGTGAAGACTTTTTAAGGAATTTAATGAAAGATGTGTAAGTGTAAGTTCATTGAGAGAAACAAAAAAAAAAACAATCAAATTCCTTGAATGTGTTCACATGCTCGGCCAATAAAGCGGATTCTGATAGAACACAAAGTTGGACCTGTGATGGAAGACAATGGTTCAAATATGGATGTTGCTGTAAAGAAGCTACAAATTCTAAAACGTGGATGCTTCACACGTATCTTTAACCCTGCAGCACAGAAGATCTACACAATCACCACGGTTTCAAGATTAGTGTCACCAATTCAGTAGCCGGCCAAATGTAAAATATGGTCACAATCTCCCTTCTGTTCCTGAGTTACGGCGTTGACTAATGACCAGAAAAATGTTTTTGCATTATGATGACACAGTGAAGTTGAACTTTGAGATATAAAATGTCATCACATCATTATATCATCTTATTACTGTTGCCTGTGCGGAGGCATACAAATAAGCTATTAAAGCAGAGACTAAATAGCCACCAATGCAGCAAGTGCAGGTCTATGAATCATCGATGAGAATCTATGAGTCATTACCTTAGTCGTATTACAAAACTGTATTTAATTAGAAACCCTACATCATTTATAATAAAATAGTTTTTGTCTTCAATTCTATTATTCTATAAGCGTTACTAGTACAACTAAAAGCTGTAAGGCATATTAGAAAAAATAGCACAACTTAATCATAACTAATTATAACAAATATCTATTTAATAGTTCTGCAGTCTAGCGTGCCCAAAATATGACAACAATTCAAAATGCATTAATCAACCCCTGCTGAATATATTCACCACATACACACAAAAAAAGGTAAAGATGTAAGTGAGCGTCACTAGATTTACCTGTAGCGACGTTTCCTGGATCTTGAGCGAGAGCGGCTTCTAGAGTGAGATCTGGAGTACGATCTGGATCTGGACCTTGATCTGGAGCGGGACCGAGCTGGAGAATCCGGCGCCTTGGACATCTTTGCAATTAGGCCAGTAGAAATATTCTTTTCCTTAAAAACATAACAAGAAATGAGGTATTGTTAATGCAAATGTTTTTATTCTCCTCAAAAGAAAAGAAAAGAAAAAAAATCACATTTAATTTAAAACAAATCCCCCATATTCATCAGGATGGTACAGCTACATAGTCCCAGACCTGCTGACAGGCTGAAACTGGACATCGTACATGACACCTTGTCCCCCGTCACCTAACTGCTTTCAAACCTCCCACTGACAGCCCCTAAAGCCCTACATGACCTTAAACTGTCAGAGGAAAATATATCAAAATCTATGCAGTAATAACACACAGAGGTTAGCTGTAAAACTGTAGCAGACAGCTGGAGCAGCACGTAAACATGAGCACATGAGCCGGCAGCGATGTGAGACAGGCTGAGCTTCTGTGCAGCAAGATGTGAAGGCTGTCGCTGAAGAGGAGTGAACGCTGGCTCAACATCAGACACGATTCAATCTTAATGGTGCAGCTAGCCAAGGACACAACCCTATCAACAACAGGCTACAGCCAACACAGGATCAGAGTCTAACAATGTTAGCTAGTTAAAGCTACACAATCTGCTCTGTGGGAAACTGTATATTCGTGTTGTTAGTTTCTGAAGGAGATCGAGAGATTGCCATATCAGTGATACTGTAAAATACTGTGTAAACAGTCCTATGTTGGGGTTAAGACATTGATCATGGACAGCAGCACCCCCAGTTTGAATCTGGCCAAACAATATACAGTCCTTTGTAGATGAAGAGATTGTTATAAATAAGATGTTATAAAAGGTGGATAAACTTAGTTATACGATTCTCAAAATGATCAAGACAATAATGATAAGTAGCAATCTTAATACAACTCTATTTCCATGCTTTTCATCTGATTACAATTACTGAAAAGAAAGAAAAATCATGATTGTAAAGGACTGACTTTAAGGAGGTCACAACTGACACTATATTAAGACTGAAAGTCAAAGAACAAACCTTGGAGCACACAGGAGACCCAACCAGGCACACCAACAGTTACGCAGGTATGACTCGTTTTGTAACCACCAAAAAAAGAATCCAACACTGGATATCTTCCATTGAGCAAATGTTTACTATGTCAGTACAGAACGTCGTTCTGTAAAACATTTAGATAAAAAGTAACTTTGAGGAAAACAAACGGTGCTTCAGTGAAGTGACCCTGACTCCCGAGCTAACTGGTGAAGCAATACTAACAAAAAAAATGAACAAAAAGACAATTTCAGAAGAGGCGAAAGATTAAAGAGGTCATACGAGAGTGCATTGCTTACTCCATCCCAACCCTTCAGGACAAGAAAACATATTTTCTTTGGCTATATGATAGTTTCTGCCAAGGGGAAAAATCTAAATACTAAACTTATCTTGGATTTTTACAATTTCAACAACTACAATTTAGCAGCATACGTCTATCTTGCTGCTCATTTGCCAAGACGCTCTAATAATGCCTAAAAGTATTTTTTCTCTTTATGCACCTCTTCTAGAAAGTGAGGATCAGAGTATCAGCGTCTCTTACAAAGCACAAGCCCTGGAGCAGGTAGTGTTGCTTTAATGCAGCAGGGCGAGGAGATTGTTTGTATTACTACAGGGACTTGAACCAGGATCTTAATGTTGACAAGGCAGCGTCCCAGGTACTGATGACGTCAATCTGCTTTTCCACTGGTTCAGTCAAAGTCTGAAGCGTTTGCATTTCATCAAGATTTCCTTTGAGAACCCAGTGAAATGCATAATAAAGGGTTTTTCACTGAATGTTGTGGGATCCTTCTTTCTTTCATGTTTGAAGGAACAACAGTTGCTATGTGCCAAACAATGGTTGCTACATGTTTGTACAGGGTTTCCCCTTTCTGTCCAAATATAAAGCAGGCAACCTAGACCAACCGTGGGGAGAAAAGGCCCTCACTGGTCTTCCACTGAACCTCAAACTTTCAATACACATAATTGAGGTAAGCAACACCTCTTTACATGCCTCTGGCGCCCTTTGTCTTAGGTAATATCATGAGTTGTATGGCTAAAATTCTCACCAAGCAGGTTTCACTAGTTCAGTAGTAGCCTAAAAGCAGACTTAGACCCTATAATAAGCTGTATGGTTAACAATTAGGTTTTTTTAGAGTTTGTATTCACAGCATCATCTCTGATTCTGCACTTCCCTTGAAAAAGCCCTGCAGACGTCATGTATGCCCTGAATGATAATTAAAGGGAGGTGCATCAGTGAGTTGACTTTCGCCACATTATGTACTGTATGCTACCAAAACCCACCGCTCCTCCCTCTCATCAAAACCAAACCGGAAGTGAAAGTGAGCATGAATAACGTAAAGTTTCTCCATTTCTTCTCTGCATGCGGTCTC
Source organism: Lateolabrax maculatus (assembly GCA_031216445.1). Lineage (NCBI taxonomy): Eukaryota > Metazoa > Chordata > Actinopteri > Acropomatiformes > Lateolabracidae > Lateolabrax > Lateolabrax maculatus. The sequence goes on from CM062218.1 coordinate 6,131,961, forward strand.
TTGACTGTACAGGAGGCAGTCTATACAACTGCACGCCCAGAAAACATCTAACACAATAAAAAAGGTTCACATGAAGTGAAATTTAAAACAGGTTTCTGCAATTCGTTTCTACTTGTTTCTCCTCTCTATTGTAGTTTAACGTAGATCTAGTCCTGGTTTACCACGAAAAGTAACTAAACTGGTTGTGTGGGTTGATGTTAAACCAACCAAGGACAGACACATTACAACTGTGGAGGGAAATATCTCTGAAACTAACAAACCGGAAAGGCCCTCAACTGTAGCAACAACTGGGTTACAGATGCTCCACTCAAATACAAATCAACTCTGATTTAATAATTCCCTAAAGTTAAGGTCAAACTGTAGAAAGTGCATGTAATGTAGTATTTAAACATTGATCCCTGTTGATTCCATTACAAACTGTAGCTCCTAATCTATAATGTCAGATAGATGTTTAATACAACTATAGCACATGTATTACTCTTTAATCAAGTATAGCTGCACCTGGACAAATACATGTCCATACATGTCAGGATATAATAAAACATGGATTTAATGTGCAGTTTATCGGTTATTTATTTAGTTAATAACCATAATATTGAAGAAACATTAGGCTGCCAATGCACCGTAGGGAGCAGGCACCACTGACAAACTACAGACAAAATAACGTCCTAAACATGTAGTTAGTTTTGTTTAACGTGCATCTGAGCTGATCGAAGGTATCGATCAGGCTCCTGAGAGCACTGAGGTGCACGACACGTTCCTCCACCTTTCACCGACAGCAGTTGCTCACTTCGAGCTACGAAAAAACGAAAACTAATTTGCGATTACCTTGTTACCACGTTTTTTTCACAAGCCTGGACGAGGTTCGGTTCTTATCGAGAGGTGTTCGCCTGCTGAGGCCCGGCTGCCCGGTGCGGTGCGGTGCGGTGCGGGGCGGTGCGGGGGTCCCTCCTTCCTGGTTTAACTGAAACGTTGCGGTCGGAGCTAGTCGGGTTAGCCTCGGGTTAGCCACGGCTCAGTCTGGGGGACAGTCGCGGTCGCGCTGCGCCTTCAGAAGAGGCCGGGTCTTCCCATCGCCGTCTCTCTCCCCGTCGGACAAACCTGTGGGGGGCTTCCGCGGGTCTGTCTCCTGTGTTAAATGTCGGGTTTATGCGGAGGCGTCGACATTTATCGGCTGATAACGATCGACGGACTCACTTAGCTCCCGACGTTAGCCGCGTCCTCTCGCCGACGCTCAACTCTCGCGAGATTTTATGCGACGGAGCGTAGAAGCCCGAAGAAGAGGAGGGAGGAAGAGTCAGACTTCCTGTGTTGGTCTGGTCTTTTGTTTTGAAGTGCAGTAGAGCTCGATTTCATTTCTCCTCGCTGGACCAACCTGCAGGATAGCTCATAGCTGGTTTTATCTGCCTGGGGCCCCTGGAGCAGAAATGAGCTGCAGGGGCCCCTATGAACCCCCACTCTGCCCTTCTCTCTCTGTGCATTTAATTACACACAAATTACTTCAGGAATATGCACCAGTGAACACACATTTGCTAAAATATCGCTGGTTTCAAAAAATGTTTTGACATAGGGCCCTCTTCAATTCAGGTATAGTTGGAAATGTGCATTTTCTGCAAAGGCTTTAGGTGCCCAAAGGGTCAGGGGGGCCGAAGCCAGACCCTCTGTTTAAAGTGTTTTATCGTGTTGGAAAGGCAAAGAACCACGACAATCTGAGAAGTCTACTTGCAATCCAATATTCCAACATAATACAGATTTACGGTTCATATTTAGGATGCAGTACGCCTACAGTAAAATTAATAAAGCAAATTTAACGTTTGTCAGCAGTTCTGCTTTAGGGAAATACAACCCGCATAACAGGTTTTCTTTGACTGCTTCCCTATTTTGCGTAAGACTTGCAGTTATCCTGTTACTGTCAGATATGTAAAATTAAACTTTATTACCTACCGTGAGTTCCAGTAATAAAGCGTGATCCACCTTATCAGGTCAGTTGCTTTTGTGTATTAGTCTCATATATTCTCATGTTCCCAACCATTCTTTTTGGGTAAAACAAAAGACCTTTCACCAACAACTGTTTACCATCTCTTAACATTTCACAGCTTTAGAAATCTTTTGTTGTCCATCCTGTGGTGGAAGATGTTTGCGCTCCACCCAAAAACATGCAGCTGTCTAGCCTAAAGTTGGTGTGAGTCGGGGTTATGCTTTTTGTAGCGCCGTGCACTATTTTTATCCGACTAAAAGCCTCATAACGCCTCCTATCGCTGAGACAGATTCCATCCTGAACACCACTCAGGGGCCACTTTGGCCACTTAGTTAGTTACTAAAGTTATATTCTGTCTCATCTCACTGACATGTTCTCTGTTGGAGATGTGAGCGTCAGTCGTAAATGAATAACAGATCTATCACAAAGACTCCTTTCTGCCTGATGGTATTCCCCTGGAGGAGATTAGTCGTTGCCTCCTATGAAATGAATGGTATGTCAGTGTCTATTCAAAGCTAAAGAATGTGTATCAATTTTTGAGATCTTTTGAATCAGAATATGGAAAATAAGACATTCCATATAAGAGTACAAACTGGCTTCCCTGCCTGCAAAATGTATCTTCTTGCTGGGTTGTGCACCACCTGTTCACCTCAGGGAGCTTTTAAATCCCAGGGAGGAGGAAACCAAACATCAACAACTCGACTCGGGTGTCGTCTCAGTATTCCTTTCTACTACATAACATTTACTTTATTCTTTATGAAACTATGTCTTCAACAACCACTTTTAATCCCCCTTGTTCAAAGACCTTCACTCAGATGTGTCAAACAACATGAGTGCACAAAAGGACTCAACAAAAAGACCAAAAATACACATTAATACAGGTAGTACCAGTATAATATGTTAATGTAGTCCAGTAATATTTCATATCTGATGTCTTAAGGCAATACTGTGTAACAATGTCATACTTTCTGCACCACAGTCATGGATAAATACTAGTGCTGTGTATTTGTGACAGCAGTATTCAGTGTCAATATAATGACATAGTGTTTGATGTTAAATTAAAAAATATAGCTAAATTATAGGACAAGACAGTACATTTGAATATATTGTATATTATTGCATTTATTTATTTGATTGACTGAGAGAATGGTGAAATCTTTCTAATGTGTAACTCTGAAAATGGCAAATTCAGTCAGTTGAACTATTTTATCCTAAATCAAAAGAAACTTTACCAATCATCCATCCAAAAACTAAAAATCCAGTTCCAATTTAAACCCAACTTTCTGCCCTCCATTCTGCACGATAACAACATGACATGCAGTCCCCAGTCTGCATAGAAGACCTAGTTTGAATTTTCACAACTCAACTGGCACGCAGTGATCATGTCACCCCTCATTGACCTTCGACAAAGGCATGCAGACAGTTCCTATTCACTGTAATTTTCCTTTGCAGCACAGGTGTTGGACACTTGGATGTGCCAAAGTTAAAATTAACCCCGACAAATCTCTCATTTGGCCACAATGTGAGAGCACACATGGCTCCTTGTCTGTCACTCACTGTTACGAGCTGTTTATGGTCTCACCGGAGGTTTGAATTCCAAGGGGCAGAGGACAGCTTTGACCAGTGAGGTCATGAAAGTGAAATAAAGTCAGTAAGATTAAAGGGATTATAGCGTGTTTACTCACTGCAACATGAAACCTCTGGGGCATGTGTGTCATCATTCAGAATAGAGCAAACAAGCAACAAGCAAACATAAAATCACTGCAAAAGTACGGCACGGAAACACATAAAAAAAGTTCCAAAATATCATCTCTTAACTAGTGATAAGGTATTTTTATATATTATTCTCATCAAAACAACCTTATTGTTTAGTCCTGCTGTATTTTAGAGTTCCTACAGTACAGTACAACAACCAACTATTTTCTCTCTTTAAAGCACAAATCTATCAAAAGTAAAAAACATAGAGACCATTAAATCTTGGACTAATAAGGAAGCTATTTAGGTCAATAGAAGAATAGAAAACAAGACATTGAAACCTAAAACTCAAATAACAATGTCTCCTTTCTCAGATAATAACGAACACAGCAGTGCTCTGAAATATCTCAAGGCAAAAAACAGAGAGAGAAAAGAAAAGGCTCACCTTTCAGGGGGAGAGTGAAGAGCAAATTGTCTCTGCTTCCTCGTTTATAAAACCGCCTAAAGAAGAAACCTCAGCGAAGGGTGTTAAGAACGTGCAACCAACTGTCTGACAACCACTTGGTGAAATCACATCTGAATTATAAATAGTTCATTCTCCGGAAGCCTTTTATATGATGTTGTTTGAAGGAAACGCTTGTGATGATCTGTGAGTTACAGTATGTAATACGTCTCCAGGGTCTGCTGCTGATTCTGAAAGGAAACACAGATGTTGTATTTGTACGCAGACGGATGAAACATCATTTCTGACAATGATATCATATCATTTGTTGTGTGAAGGATGGGCAGGTTGAATCACTCAGCTATATGACATGTTTTGAAATGTGTATCCTGCTGCTTTTGGCTTAAGTCCAATGTAAATTGACAGTAAGCAGCTGTCGTGATCACAGTTCGTGTTTGGTATAAATGACTTCACATCACAGCCTATATTGAAACATGGTGCTTATCATATACAGTCATACAGTGGTTATGCAAAAAACAAATTGTCCAGGAACCTGAAGAGGAAAAACATATAATAATAGTTAATATAATTATCTGAGTTACATCCTTTATTTGATTGATCTTGCTTAGTTTGGTTTGGGCTTTTCCTGATTATTTACATCTGTATTGGTGGTCAAAGATCAAACCTCGATGGCAATCCATCTAATCGTTGTCGAGACATTTCGCTTAAAACAGTAAATGTGCAAAGTCATTAGAAAACATCCTCTGGGGAACATGAATGTGTGTACAAACGTTTGTGCCAATCCGTGTGATATATGAATAAGTGAAATGCGCTAAAGGGAAAAGTCAGGGGATCACAAACGTCAGTAAGATTCATCCTGTGGGGAACATGAATATCTGCACCAAGTTTCATGGCAATCCATCAAATAGTTGTTGAGATATATCAGTATGGACCAAAGTGGTGGACTGATGAACTTTTCCATCAGTAAATAATGAAATGAAATCTCTGAAATCATGTGGCTGTGTTTCATCTGTCTCATGCAGGTGAAACCGGAGTAATGTTACCATGAAAACATCCACTGATCAGACAAACAATAGAACATGATAGAACAATGAAATACAGTGTAGCCCTACTCAGACAGAGAAATAAACAGGGTCTTGTTATTCACAGTATATGGACATTGGTAGAGACTGTGGCGCAGCATTGTATGGTGAGTAAGCTTTCTAATTACAAAGTTACCATCCAAACCAAAGTAAACAGATACAGACAACTCATCCACCCCCGGGGGGTTTCTGTCCAGAATCACATCCCTGTGCCAAATGGCAATGTGGTCACAGTGAAACAAGGTCCAGTGTATTTTGTTGGGACATCTGATATGCTATCAACCCTGTGGCAGATGCACGGTGACCAAAACTGACTGGCTGCTGCAGCAATGGGAGTTCTGTTTGAGGACAAAGTAACCTGGAGCTGAAGGGAAAACAAGAGTCACCACAAGGCTTCTAATATTTGATTGCTAGAGTGCATCATAGCAAGCGGACAGCAAATCTCATGCACGCACCTTTGATCCTTTGGCTGGACTACACCTGAGAGCTGTCTGGGGTCAGTTCTCTTCTCTGTGTAACATAAAGTCAAACAAACACGGGGCTGCCACTGAAAACAGAAGGACCCTGTTAAAATCTTTATTCTGTCACACGTAAAATCCAGTTTCCCAGAGACTAAACTGTCGACTGTCAGAAAAAAAGCCCAAAAAAATCATCTTAAAAAATAGAAAATGTCGTTGTTGCCCACAGACGTACTGTAGTACTATAGTTAGATACAATCATATTTTCCTGAGTGCAGTAACCTTCATTTAACCACCTATTATTTATTTATTTTTTTTATGACAGCCACTTTAATTTTTGTCTTTTGTTTAGGAGCGTACTGATGTTTTTCAAATTAGATCACCATCTTTTCCCATTATGTTTCCTAAATATATTTTGAAATATTTACATTTGGATTCACATTACTTCTGGAAACAACATTTTTTTAGTAAGTTTAATCCTCTACATTTTAAGAGAACTGCATCAACTTTAGAGATTAAAATTAAATTTGAATTAAAATGAAGAATAAAAAAATAAAATGTACTTGTTATTAGAAGCTAATCAGCCTATGAAAAGTTGCCACGTCTGAGAAGATAACCCTGAAGATCAGCGTTATCTAAAGTCTGTGTTAATACTGGGGCATTAAGTTTGAAGGCCGGTATTTGAGAAGCATGGAGGGTCTAACAAGGTATCAGATCATTTATTTGTCACTTTGCAACACAAAATGAAAGTTGTAGTCCTTCCATGCTACGCACACATAGAAACATATATACAAATAATGACACAGAATATAATGAGACAAAATAAAGTTAATAATAAACAAAATAAAGTTAATTATAGACATATACACGTATACGCCCGGAAATAATTCTGTGGTTCATTTTTTAAATTTGCGTCTGTGAGCAGCAACAAGATTGTGTTGATAACATGGTTTTCATCTTCACATTAAAAGAAAAGGAAATGTAGGATCCAGTTTTCTTTTAGTTTGACCCATACTGGTGTTAAAAGTCTGGATATCTGGGCCTCTGCCATTGCTTAGATATGTATCATTCTTTTTTAATACGGCTCTCATAGTTCCCATAACTTTATTAAAGTGTAATACTAAGTCCCAGGAGAACCTGTTCATAGGTGCAGAAAAAGTGCAAAGCATCTACATTTCACTGAAATCATGATAATCACCGGCTAACTGTGCTTTAGAGTCTGTGCTGCCACCTTCTGGACCCTCTGAAAAGTAAAAATACTCATTCTGCAGACAAGTGGCCCTTGGCTGGCACATTATTGTATATTACATAACAGATTGTTAATTAGGATTCATTAATGTGTGAGCAGCATTTTACTGCTGTAGCTGCTCCAGGCGGGGCTACTACTTTACATACAGTTGGGTAGTAAAGTCCAGTGGTTCCCAACCTGAGGGTCAGGTCCGGCCAAAGGGTCACAAGATAAATCTGAGGGGATGTGAGATGATTAACGGGAGAGGAACAAAAAAGAAAGAAAAAAAAAAGTTCTGCTACAAAAATCTGTAGATTCATCCGTTCAATGAAACTGAAAACAACTCATAAACATCTGAAAGATATCAAAAGCCAAAAACCACTGGTTTAATCTTTAACAATGTATTTTATTTTAAGCTTATCACATGTGTTTTATGTAAAATCTTTATCTGTAAAGTGAGTAAAGCTGTCAGATAAATGTAGTGGGGTAAAAAGTACTATATTTCCCTCTGAAATGTAGTGGAGCAGAAAATGGAAATACTTAAGTAAAGTACAAGTACCTCGAAGCTTAAGTACAGTACTTGAGTAAATGTACTTAGTTACTTTCCACCACTTTCCTTGTGATGCAATAGCATTTATACAGTCTAATAAACTGTAATTGCGCATCTTTATAACAAAATCTAAAAAAGATGAAATATCTGATTGGGACACGGAGAATTTTGACATTATAGTTAGAGAGGAAATCTAATATTTTGTATTTTCTTTTTTTCTAATGTTTTTCTAATGTCTCCACATGAGTGGATGCAGACAGACGGACGCAGAGCCGAGTCCCTTTCATAAAGCTTTATTTCACAGATCCCCTGTAACAGGAGGCCTAGGCAGCCAGGCTCATTATACATTTACATACACTGTCTGTGGCCAGTCCTTACAATGCTCCCCATGTTAAATAACTCAGTAATTCAAGACAAAAACAACAAACACACACACACACTGTTCAACTTAAGATAACAATAACAATATCGTAACGACGGTAATAATAACAACCATTGTCAAATATTATGTATTTCCAGGGTCTTATACTGTATTTTCTAAAATTTGTTACACAGTCATCTTTAAGGTGCACCATAAAATCTGTATGTGACGTTTCAATAAAACTTGACAAATGCTGCACCATAACACGCGGTGGAGACAGAGAATACTTGTTGTTGCATTTTTTTTTTTTTTTTATATTTCAGATGAGAGTTTTGTTTTTTGTCTTTCTTCCAGGCAGAGTTTTTCTCCTCCTCTTTGTCCTCTGCGGCAAATACTGTAGATGTGATTTCAGCGCAGTTCATTGTTTGTTTGGCACACTATTTTTATAAGCCGCTGTGGTGTGGCATGAATCTCTTAGCTCAAGCAGAGTCATAAGGCACATCTCCATGGATGTGTGGGGACTCACAGGACCTCTGCAGAAGGAAAGAAAGAACAGGTGAGATGAAGGGGAAAAGTTGTCTTTGATAAATAACATTTGTTTTTTTATTCTCGTCTGAGCCCACATTAAATGTATTCATTTTAGGGATAGAAAACAAATTAAAGATGTTGACTTTTTATGTTACAGCAGAACAGGCTGCATGTAGAAGTACTGTATGTGCATTTGTGTTAAAGGAAATATGTATACAGTCTTCTATATATGAGTAGTTTCATCAGAGCTGAAGCAATTGGTCCATGAAGTGATTGACAGAAAACAAAATGGGAACTATTTTGGTCATAAAATAATCATTTTAAAATATGTACATCTCAAAGGTGAGGATTTGCTGCTTTTCTTCGTCGTATATGATTGTTAACTGCACAAAACCAAGAATTTCAAGATGTTTGCACGGGCATGTATTTTGTAATTTTTTTATTGGTTTCTCTTTTTTATGGAAACTGCATGGCAGCACGTAGATGTTTGCACATCTGTGCTTGTTGGAATCTAACTATAAACTGTCTTCTATAAACAGTGAGTGCATACAGGGTTTATTTGTTATTCTTTAACACCTTTCCTGTGAGACACTTATTACATGCTTTCTCTTTTATCATCCCTATTCGTACTGTGTATGCTGGGATTTGCAGAGGGCATTATCTCCTTTCTTCTTATTTTGTGTTTTTTGTGTGTTCGTGCAGATCATGCATGTGGGATTTGGGAGGATACAGTGGGGGAAAACCTTTTGTTGGTACGCACAATAAAGAAAAAAAAAGATAAAACTATGAATTACAGAAAAAATGTGTTAAGAATGGATGTGGGACTCTTGACATGAGACAAAGGGCTTTTATTGACCTCAGGATTATTCATTATTCCAGAGAAATGTGAACATTTATCCTCCTTTATGTCCTAGAAGTCCCAAGTCCCCCCTACACACTAAGCATAAAGAGAGTCAGTGAACACGCTGTTCACTGCAGGCAACCCAAGACTCTGCTGTATTACCTCAGTCTTATCTGGTGTGTCTTTACCGTACCTGCGACATGCTGAGGCTTCATGGGGCCTGTTTTCATCAGGAAGGGCTCTCCACCCTCGAACGGCAGGATCGGCTCTCCGACCAGCCCGCTCTGAGTCTGCGCCGGGTTACTGCTGTTGTTCAGCTGGATGATCTCCTCGAAGTGGGCTGCCTCTCCGTTGGCTGAGACGCCGTTCTGGTGACCAGTGGGCTGCACGCCGTTCACAACAGGACCGGACACACTTTGTGATGGGCTGAGGACAGCTGCGCCGGGACTCTGCAGGTTTCCAGCTGCAGAAAGGTCATCAATAAATGCGATTATTATATTTTTTTAATACTATTTATTCATATTTATAGCAGCAAAAAATGTGCCAGTTACCCTTCCTGAGCTCTGTGTCCTTGCCGTTGACCTGTGGAGAAGCTTTGACTTCCTTCTGAGATTATAAAGAACAAGAAGCCTTTGTTATTTCAAAAAGTCAAAAGGAAGTTTACTTTCTTCAAGCCTGTTTAAGAAGGAATCACACCAACCTTATCTCCCGCATCGCTTTTCCGAGTCCTCTTCATTATCTCCTCCAGGCGCTGTGCAGATCAGACAGAGAGATCAGTTAGTTGGCTGCAGGGGTTTTTTTTTAGCGGGGAGGAAGTACTGGGATGAACTCGAGCGAGACTTTCTGAACTCTGAAGATTTTTTTCTCTCTTTCTCCTCACCTTCTTCCTCTCCAGTCGCTCCTGCTCTTCTTTCTGGAAGTGTTTCTCCCTCTCCAGACGCTGTCGCTCGGCCTCCTCGCGGGCTTTGGCTTCGGCCTCCTCCCTCTGAAAAAAGAAAACAAAAAGTTTTAATTTCAGCTCGTACAAAAGTCTAATAAGCGCCCTGTTCATACATGCAGCTACAAACAGACACGAAGCAGCAGGATATCAGTCATTTTCAATTGAAACCTTAGTTTGGCTTTATGCAAATGATACTTTAATCATGTAGTAGTTATGTATATGTAGTAATAGTACTTTTACTGAATACTTCTTCTACCATTGGTGTTCACATTGTGAGTGAAAGTACTGTAATGTCGACCACCAGGGGGCAGCACATGTTCGGCCTGTTCTGCAGCCTTCAGGCCAGGGTTGATATTATCTGAGTAACTCCATTACATGCTTCACTGGGTATTTAGACTCAGCAACAACCAAACAGATGTGTCGAAGTCAGCAATGAAAACAAAAATTATGATGTGTGCACAAAGCACATCTGTCGAGCGCAAAACTTTTTTTTTTTTTAATGTGGTGTTTCACACGTTTAGCCCCAGACTCTTCACTCCAACTATCAGTTTTGATTTTATGGACACAAATCTTGAACAGTTTCCATCACAGGGAGCGCAACACTGGAAGCTCTGAAAAAACATGAGGCCACTCTAGTCTCGAGCGAGTGCGCTGTCGGGCTGGAACAATGATCCAATTGAGGGGGGAAAGGGGAGTCGAGCATAGCTGAGTGCTTCAGGCGTGGCGTACACTGACGCTGCTTATCCGACTATCAGCCCACTGCAGAGCCAAGTGTACAAGAGAGAGGCAACACGGGCCTGTCACTGTCACAATGGCTCCCTCAGCCTCTGCTCATCACCATTATGGAGGTCACCAGCTGGCATCTGCCCGGGCAGACAAGGGGCCTCTGAATAGCAGGGCTCACGCATGACACACATCGCCCATGACAGCAGCACGTATTCTGCTCCTTTAATCTGCCCAGATGCCAGACAGCCAGGGGCTGAGCGAGTCGGACCGGGGCCTGATGTTGGGCTCCCCCCCCCCGCCACCAGCTCAGGCATCCTCATATCCATTAATCTGCCCAGATGGTAAACGGGTTTATTGCATGTGGGGATCACAGGGATTCGTGTTGGTTAATGCAAAATTAGAGGGTTTTCAGGGCATACAGTATTTACAGTGAACGAGAAATGATCACATGTCTCACTGATGAAGTGTTCAGCTTGACAGCACAGTGAGTTTAGCACAAGGTTGAGGGTTTGATTCCCACTTGATAGCAGCAGTGTGTGCAAGGAGTTCAACACCTTGAAATAGATTTTAAGGTGTTATTCAACTGAAATCATGGCATCAAAAGTTTGCAGCTTTTGAGGTATATCACTGGTCCAAATTAAATTTATAATAGAGGCATTCTGATTATTCACGATCTTATCAAATAAAAAAAATCCCATTATTATTAATGTAACCCAACAAATCCAAATATTTTAAATGCCATCCATTCATTTACAAAAATATTTAAATACTTATTGTGAAGTTTCAAAGGCTTTCAAGGTCTGTGGGAATCCTGATAACTTCTAAAAACAGTTGCAGTCACTGCTGGATGTTTCACATGAAAGCATCCAACAAATCGTTGTTAAAACGATCTCATCACAAGGTCCCTTTTGTAGCTGTTCTGGAGCTTTTGCTCATATCACATGATCTTCCTGAGCAGATGGTAGTTTGCTCCGTTGTCGTGGAATTGTAGATGTTAAAATATCTATTTTTCTGAGCACTTCAAGGACTTCTCGTTCATATTCGCCTAAAAACATCACAATTTCATTATGTTGAGGAAGATCATGTAATACGACTGAAAGCCTCTGAACTCTAATGGACCTTGTGATGAGATTGTTCCAAGAGCCATACATTTGAAATGACTAAAAACTAAAATAGTTTATGTTTTTATCAAATGGTATATGCATGTTCTGATATTCTGTCTGTCTGCAAAATTTGGACTAAAACAATGTGATCTAAACCTTCAAATAAATCCTCATAAAACAGCCTCTACGATTGTTTTTACAACTCTATGGTTCCTGGTCACTGACCTGTCTCTGCAGCCTCTCGTTCTCCTCCTGCTCGGCTTTGGCCTTCTCCTGCGCCTCCTTCTCCTCCTGAGCTTTCTGTTCCTCGTCCCTCAGACGCTGCTGCTCAGCCATAAACTGAGCCTCCTCCTCTCTGCGCTTCCTCTCCTCAGCCTCCCGGGCCATCGCCTCCTCCCGAAGGATCCTGAAAAGACGCATCTGTGTTACATACAGTAATGCACGTGCTCATAATATATTATAAGTTCACGTTATACACAAATTTGTGTATTTGTGTATAACGTGAACTTATAATATATTATTATTATTGTAGCAGGGTAACTACTAGAGAGGGGACAAAATAACCTTACAATGTGATGCAATACAATGCAAGTTTAAAAGGTGTTTTTTATTGCCGGACTGTTGTATTGGATTACATCATATTGTAAGGTGTTATTTTGTCAAAACACTTTATTTCTAATGTTCTGTCTCTCATCTCTTAGATTGTTAACTATCCTGTAAACCTGCAAATAAACCAACTATCACACACTGTTTTTAAACTTTAGGTGACACTATCTGATGAATAACAAGGTGTTTTGTCGACACAGCATCAACAACAGACTGATGTTCATATTGACATTAAGTCCGACCTGTTTTTGTGCTCCTGCTCCACACGCTCCTGCTCCTCCCTCTCCCGCTGCTCCCGGGCTTGTTTGCGTTTCTCTGCCAGGACACGCGCAGCCTCCTCCGGGTTGTTGGTGCCGGCTGATGGCCTGCCGGCCGGTGCAGTCAGGGTGGAGGCAGCAGCAGCAGTGGCGGCGGCGGCGGGTGCAGCAGAAGGAGCAGGATTACCGGTGGAGGCTGCAGCAGGAGACGCAGCTGAGGCAACCGGCTCTACGTTTGGCACAGCTGGAGAGGCCGCTGATACCGGCGCTGGGCTGTGGGAAGGAGGTGTAACTGGTGCAGAGGACACCACGATGGCAGGAACGTTACTGGAGTCTGGTAGAGAGAAGACAAAGAGAGGACAGGAGATGGTCAGGTTTCTAAAACCACCGCAGTGAGGAAGCTAACGTCTGATTTACCAACAACATGCTTATTAAAAATATCTCAAGAATAAGACGAGGAACAATCGCTAGAGACTGCCAGATGACACATTTTTAAATAATTTATTATGTAGCTATGATTCAGTATTGGATTTTCATTTTAATAATTCATAGTGCCAAAGCTGATTTATCAAAAACAGACTTATAGGGCTCTATTTTAATGAACCCAGAGGCACGGGGGAACACAGTCAAGTGCATCAGGGGCGTGCCAGACACACTTTTGGTCATTTTGTGGTCAGCCTGGTTTTTTTCGGAGTGGGAACAGAAAGAATACGTTATCATACATTATAGATAGGCGCATTAGAGGCTGTGACAATCGTGGCCAGTATTCATATTTGTTACTTTCAAATATGAATACAGCAGCTCAAATACACCATCAAGAGCAGAAGCTACTCTTTTAAGCTGAATTCACTCGTACAGTCATCATGCTTTCTGTGACAACAGTGCTCGATTTTACTCGGCATCACAATCATCCAAATGAAAGTGGAATTAAAAAGTGATTTAGTTTTCTGCATGTTGTGTTTTTTCATAGCTGTATTTTAGTCAGTTAGATTTAACGGTTTTACATGAAATAAAGAATTGCAAATCACAATCAGGGATCGAAAAAGCTCATAGTAAGCTTAATATTGCGACATAAACGTGATCTTGCTGATCCACAAATATATTGGGATTTGAAAAATCTGATAATCCCCCCAGGTAGAGGCTGCAGACGGACCAGAGTACAGGCCGCTCAGTAAAGGCTACACACACTCTGCAGTAATTACTCGTCTTCACACACGGCAACACCAATGTCGGCCAAAACCTCGAGGTCACCTTGAAGCTTGGATATCGTCTCCATGGTAACCACACTCACTCTTTTTGTCCTCTGGAGTGTCAGGCTGCTGGGGTCCGTGGCCTGTTTCCACGGCGACCGCAGTGACCGTCTGGGGCTGTACCCTGGCGGGCGTCTGGGCTCGTTTGGGTCTGGTCTTGGTGCCAGGAGGAGGTGTCTTCTTGCCCACGGGGGTCTTGGAGGCTGCTGCAGGCACCAGCGGGGACAAGGGCCGACTTTTGGGGGCGGCAGGTGATGGAGGTCTGTTTTTGGGCTTCGGGGTGCTGATGACAAGAAGAGGAGATGAGGGAAGTGAAATATGAGCAGGGGGAAAGAGTCAAAGAGAAGGGGGAGAGAGTTGGGGGCACAGGAGATGAGATTTCAAGTGCAGGAAAAGGTAACGAGGTTCCCAGTGCACTACATAAGTAGGTCATGTGGAAGATATGAGTGACTCGATCTGAAACTCCACATTCGGTCGCCATGATTCTTTGGCTGTAGAGGAGCGTGCATCGTGAGAGGAGGGGAGGCATGGAGCCATCTTTTCCCCCCCCCCGTGCATCAGTCAGGAAAACCCCATTCTGTCTGAGCGCTCCTCACACAAACAGACCTGCAGTTGGCAGACCTTCCCTTGGCTGCTGACTGAACAGTGTCCAGCAGGGTCTCTTTAAGTAGTTAGATTATAGCACCTCGGACCATCTGTCAGACATTAACCTGCTTCAACGATAAGGCATGGGGACACATGGGCTCCCTCTCTCTCAGCCTGTCTCCTACATTGGCAAGCGGGCTCCTAAAACAGTCTTGTGTGTTCAATGTTATGATTTGTCCAGGTAAAGGCAGACCTTTACCTGGACAGTGTCAACAAAGTAGTTCAGTGGTGTGACCATAAAGATCTCGTACTCAATACCTTCAAAACAGAGGAGATCATCTTCGGAGCCACATGAGACATCTATATGACTGCAGTTACAATTCACAACCGACCCATAAAACAAACATCATCGTTCAAATATATGGGGTGCAAGTGGACAGTGCGCTGTCCTGGATCCAGCATGAGGACTTCATCTGCAATAAGGTACTACAGAGGATTTACTTTTTAGGGAGATTCAGGTCTTTTAGAGCCAGTAAGGTAGTCTTCACTGTGTTGTTCTGCTCCACCATGCAAAGCAACACGAAGGCTCAGCACAAATGAAAGATTCTACGGCTCCTGGGGATCTGCTCCAAGGTTGTGGGTCTGTGTTGTGGGAAAATTCCTCCCAGCGGTACTAAGCGAACCCTTTACACTGGCTGACAAATTCGCCCTGGACCTTTCTAATGTTCTACACGAGGAGTACCAACTCCTGCCCTCTGGGAGGTGCTTTAGGGTCCCAGGCTGCGAGAAGAATAAGTACAAACTGTCTTTTGTTCCTCATTCTGTAACACTGTTTAACCAACAGAGGACCCACCCACACACATAGGATGTGTATATGTGTATGTGTATGTGTGTGCATGACAACAAATGTTCCTTTAGGTCAGATGTTGTTTTATGTTGTTGATGATTGTTGGAGCATGTGATGCTGGACAAATATTTGTGTAAACGGACAATACAGTTTCTTCTTCTACTTCTTCCTCATTATAGAATTAATGTCACATTAAGATTATGGACATATTGGTCGACAGAGCTGGTACAAGGCAGTTTGTGTGGTCTGTTTGTGTTTCCAGACATTACCTCGTCTCTGGCCTGGATCTCTGGGTCGTGGTGGTGGGTGATGTCGTCTTTCTCTTCTTTTGCACTTTCTCTTTTGTGATAGCGATCTTCTCTTTTTCATTCTCCCTCTCCTTGTCTTTCTTCTCTTTCTTCTTTTTGTCCACCTTGAAGGAAGACGTGACACAAATAACAAGTTTTAACCACAGGCTAAGGCTCATACATCAGCTTGACACCAAATAAAGCAGATAAAGTTCTTTTGGTCTTTAAACTTGGATTCATGTTGATGATGTTCTCTTCATCATCAACTTAAAAAATGATGAGTCTTGGGAGAGACTCGAGAGCAACAACAGTGCACATATTTACACTACAGGTTTGTGCACTTGTACGTGTGCCTACCGGTGTGGAGTTTCGTCGGCGCTGCCGCTGGGTGATGTCCGGCGTGCTGGCGGAGGAGACCCTCCAGCGCTCGGCGGCGTTCTGGTGCGGGTGGTGATGGGAGGCGTTCAGCGGGCTGGCAGAGGCTGAACGGGAGCAGTGGTGAGAGTCTGAGCAACACATAAACATGCAGAGAGCGGCAGCAGGGCCGAGGTCAGGCCCCACACACACACACACACACACCATGCAGTGTGATAATAAAGAGCCTCTCATTGAGGCCACACCGTGGACACGACATGCTGCGAGACTCAAATCTAACTGACAGACAAAAGTGATGATAGCTGAGGAGGGGCTGACTTGTTTTAATGTTTTTTTTAATGGAATATTATTGATTTCACTCACAAGCTTAATCATCTTTTTATTGTTGTCCATTAGTGCCTTTTGTAGCTTTATTCTCTCTGGCAGCAATGACCCGATTTCCCCTCAGGAATCAACTCGACAACTATTTTGATAATCAATTAATCAATTTAGTCATAAGTCAATTTGCTGGTTCCAGCTTCTCAAATGTGAGATTTTTCTGCTTTTCTCTTTTTTATATCATTGTAAATTGAATATCTTTGGGTTTTGGACTGTTGTTTCAACAAAAATTGTACTTTAAAGATGTCTTCTTGGGGTCTTGAGAAACTTCTTCTTCGAGTTTGAGTCTTTTTCACCACATTTTGACATTTCTAAGCTAAATGATTAATGGATCAACCCAACAAATGACACCACAGAGTTTTATATAAAAAAAAGAAACAAAGTATGTTATTACTGAACGTTACGGGCACACAAACTCTTATCCTCTCATGAAATGTCCAAAAAGGATCCCACTTGCTCACTGCAGTGATGTGCAGAAACAGGGATTGTGGGTACACTGAGCAGAAAGATCTAGACGGGGGTCTCACACTCACGAGAGTCGCTGTTGTTGAGGAGGGTGGCGGCGCTGCGACTCCGGGCCAAGAAGGACAGCGTTGGCGTCATGAGCCGCTCCACGATGCGGCTCTCCCACGGGCTCAGACGCAGGCTGCGGGCTGACACAAGAGGGCGCTGTCAGTGTCGGGCTACTGTCAGAGCACACAGCCACTCACCACACACACACACACACACACGTGGAGGTTCAGTAGATACTGACACACAAAAACACCCTCGTATCTCCTGCAACACACGTATACTGTCGCACAGCTCAACACTCACACTGCAGGAGGTGCCCGCTCCTCACTGATGTCACTGCAGCACATCCTCTCTTCCCTCACACACACATTTACACACTCAAACACACACAAACACACACTCTACACACAAACACACACACACACACACAGTCTGCCTCCATTCGATGCAGAGTGGAGTTGTAAACTGCATCCATGTGCTGTTGGAAACATCATAAAACCTAAAGTCCTGTGGAAATGTGACCAGGTCATGACGGTAAAAAAAAAAACAGATAAAACATTGACTCTGTCAGTGGTAAATAAACACTATTATTACTTATGTTTATTTAGCCAGACAAACCCTCATAACTTCTAAAGAGCAAGAACCACGTGTCTTCCAGGTTTGATTTTTCTGACAAAATTGCACATGAATAAAAATGCAGAGTGGCCAAGGATTATATAGATCTTTCCACCGGCACGTGAATGCAAACTCAATTATAGAAACATTTCTTAGAGGCACTGGAAGCATCAATAATCTCATTGGCTGATTTAGACATCAAAAATCTACATGTTTTTAGAAACGACCAAACTAGACAGTCAAAAAATAAATGAAATCCTATTCATTAGGAAGGTCTGTGGGAAAGCTACCTTGTATACATACATAATAATTAACTTGCTAGAGGCTACCAGGTCTAGCTTGACCATGGATGATAAAATTATGCTTTCAAGTGGTATTGTGTTTACTCCATTGTTATTTGTGACTTAGAAAGTGCACATTTCAGCCATCGTTGTCGACCATTGTCTTGTCTCTTGTCTTGTTCCTAGCACACAAATCAATCACCATTTTTGAAAAAAGGGAACATGGCCATTTATAATATATATACATATATATATATATATATATATATATCACCTAACAAAATTGCCAAACCACTTGTACTCCATAACGTGTGTTATTGAAGACATAATATCACAAGTTCTAATTGAAGGTAGATTAAAAAGGGGAAACTTCTGTTCATTGCAATGGTTTTATTTACGTAGCTTTTATTGGTAATAATAACAGTAAACTCGCTGAGATCTCGGGACATGGCTGCGTAGCTAAAAACACAAGAAGTCAAAGAACCTTACAGGTAATAAACAAGCAGACTATCCTTATAGACAGTCTATAGAGATCCCTTATTGCACAGGAATTTAGCTCCACTCGCTGAGGTTTAATTCATCCAGTGAGATTATTACTGCAACTAGGATGTGTTTGTATAACTCAAACTCCAGTCGGCCAATCAGACGCATTCAGGCTCAAATGTACAGAGGAGTCATACAGGATGAATGACTGAACTTTAGCCTACATGTTACACACAGTATCAGACATTAGATAACAACACACAGAGGAGCAAACCCAAGTTAATTGTCATTACTTACCGCTCAAAAACACAACACACAAAAAGCCATTGTGGCTGTTTACTTGACCCCACTTAAACCCAATGCAATGCAAAGGCCTGGCATGACATTAGTGATGTTTGTTCCATAAGCAACACACACTCCTCTGACCTGAACACCATTCTGGTAATATACAGTGTGTATCTGACTGTTATTGAGTGTCATGTGGTGAGAAAACAGCGCATATGACGTCCAACAACAGCAGAATATAATCAAATGCATTGTAATGACGGGTGGGAACACACACACACAAACACACACACACACACCCCAATAAATCATTTTCTCATGAGTAAAGCAAACATAATGTCAGAGAATAAAGTTGCTTTTAGTCAGAGGTCGGCGCCATATTTGATTCTAGCAGAATCAAATCAGTCTGAAAATATCTGTTAGAAACTATTGATGCCTGTGTATGAAGTTTATAAAGACAAATACTGGAAAACCCCAAAAGGGAATAAAAAGAGAGATGAATGATGCAGAGTGAGAGCTCAGATTTAGAGACTCTTCACACAGAATATAAAAACAAAACGTTTGAAGCATTTTCCTTCAAATCATTTAAACTTTCGACCTGTAGATTGTGTTGGAAGGTAGCACATTTACTCAATATTTAGTTTTGAGGTACTTTGCTCCAGTATTTACATTTCATGCTACTTTATACTTAAACTTTACAACATTTAGTAGTAAATATTTTTTTTCACCTCACTCCATTTCTTTAGTTACTTGTTCTGCCTTGCAGATTAAGATTTATATATTATGATAGATTCCTAAAATATGATCACTTTTTATATATAAAACAACCCAACATTATATAAAGTAGTTAAAAAGAGCTGAACCTCAACTACTTCTTACATGTGAATGCATCAGTCATAATAATCTAATAGCAGAATTTATAAAAATATAACACAGACAGCAGTAATTTATCTGCACAAGTAGGCCTATTTTAACTTTTGATACTTATGTACAGATAAATATAGTACTAATGTACATTTACTGAAGTAAGATTTTTTTTGGGAAGATCAAGCTTAGCTTAGCACAAAAACTGGACAAAGACTCCAGGAAGTCACTGCTCCTGGCCAAGAAATAGTCCCGCACATAACGCCCTGGATAACAACACCTCATTGTTTTTACGCATCTCTAGTACTTAGTAAACAAACAAGATATAACATGTTAACTAGTGACCCTTAGACGTGCTGGTAGGTAGATTTTGTTCGCTGTGCCCGTTTCCAACCTTTATGCTAAACTAAGAGTCTTCAAGCTTTAGCCTCATATTTATTGTACAGACATGACAGTGGTGTCAACCTTCTTCTTCTAATTCTCAGCAAGAAGCTGAACGAATTTCTCAAAATGTCAAACTATTTGAATTATTTTTCCACCACTGCCCGGTAAATTGATATTTGTACGTGTTATGTTCATGTAAGTTTTGTTGTTTTTTTAAGTCCTTCTACTGTTCTGTCCTGCTCCTTTGAAACAGTGAAATACAACAGAAAACACGCAAGTGCACAGGAGACAGAAACATACGGATGGACACAGAACGCACCATCTCAACATCTACTGGCGTCTACTGATTTACAACAGCGAGTCCAGTTTGTGTTAATTTCCTGTCTCTCATAACTTCAACTGACAACATGCTGTGCACGGATTGCTTTTTTAGTGACAGCTCGACCATGTGTACGGCTTCTTGTCAATGCTCTATTGTAGTGTATCACTGTAGTGTTGACATACACACAAAGGTATGCATGACACCTACAAGCACATACAACACATACACATGATAATAGTGCAATCACAACAGCGTTGAAGAACGACGCAAGCTGCGAGTCTTGTTGTTTTTACACGTTTAAAAACGTCTCTTATGTAACAGCACAGGCAGTCGCCGCTGCTGTACATTGGCCAGATCATTTTAACAACATGTTTTATGACTAACCGATAACCCGACTACCTCCTGTTGCTAAGCAACAGTGGTTTCCCTCCTCCTCCTCTTATTTCTCCAATGCGGCAAGAGGAGGCCGAGCTGAGCTGCTGCCTGGTGATGGACTGTTCACCTGGAGGTAGATTGATGCCTGGATCTATAAACACCCCCCCCCCCCATACCCGCTGCCACACTTTTACTGGAAAAAGACTGTGCAGAGCGTCTCCCAAGGCAAGAAACATTAGCTCTGACATCAACTCTGAATCTGCAGAAATATGATTCAGCTCTGAGTCGTCCCTTCGTGTTCCCGCAGTTTGGGAGCATCTGTATTAGTAACGATAAAGAAGGAAATCTGAATCTCTATTGTTGCTCCTTTGGTGGAGCTTAGAGCCGAACTGCTGATTGCACTGTGGGTGATACGATCTGTAATGACACGTTATGGGGCGAGACGAATCTGAGATGAAGACAGTGCTGCTTATGTACATGTGGCAACTCAGGAGTCTGATGAAATGAGTTTGATATAACAAGTTCATTTAAATATTTATCATAATAGGGCAGCGTATTGCTGCCACCATGACATGGAAACATTTGCTCAGTTTCTTGTAATAATGTGAAAAGTTTTTATGTAACTTTACATAGTAGTTGTTGGGTAGCAACTGCCATTACTGAGTCAGTAAGCTGACTTTAAGACTCTCCTCTACTTGTGCTACTGTTGGAAAGTTTGTGATATAATAAGATGAAGTGATGTGTTCAAGAAAATAAAATAACAAGAAAATGTGTCACAACAAAATTAAAAATATCTTGTTAAAATGTAAAAAGGATTACGAGAAACTTTTCACGTTATAACGAGAAAATTTATATTTTCTTGTCCTGGTGGCAGCAATATGTTGCTATAAATAACCGACTAAGCAAGAAAGGCTTAATCTCTATGGAAACAGGCTTTATATTTACATAAAATAATACATAAAACCAAAATATAACACAATGCATGTGCATTTAGTTGCCCTACTTTCATTTGCAACAGTCACACTATAATATCCACCACCAATACCACCACCACACCAAACCACCAACATTAAAGTGGAGGGGGACAACCAATAAAGAAGGTGTCGTGACAAGATGTGAAACAAACGTACCAAAATATATCACAAAATATGGCTCAGTGATGTCGATGTGACAGGGAGGCTGATCAAAAATGCAGAGGAGACTCAAATCAATGACAACCACCAACTGAAATTAAAAAACCACGATGCATACGAGATCGAGAGCGTGATAAGAGGAGGGAGTAGGTGGTAAATGACCAGTCACCAAGCACAGGCAGGCAGGCAGGCCACCAGAGACGACAGTTATAATAATAAAAGAAGAAAACCAAAAACCAGATTAGGGTAAGTGGAAGGGGGGAAGGTGGAAGGGGATGAATAGGAAGGGGAAGGGAGGGAAGAGGTAGCCTGGTGGACATTGACGTCGGGTCGTCCTTACTTCTGTTGGGGGAGTTCCAGAGCGTAGCAGAGGACTTGGACAGCCTGTTGTTAATGACAGGGTCCACCTGTCTCGGCAAGTTGACCGTGGAGGCCGAGCATCTGCCTGCACCGGAGAGAACGCAACAGACAACAACTGTTCACAAGGCGGCCGGGGTGCGGGCGGCCCCGGCTGAGGACTGATAAGAGACGGGGCTGCCGACCCCCCCTCGGTCTGGATCTGGAGGAGAGCAGGGACTCACCATTCTCTGAGGTCAAACTGGCTTTTCATTAACATTTAGAAGGAGATTAATCTGAATTCAGACTTGCGGGAAATGGGGAGGAACTTTGAGGAAAGTGTGGGAAGGGGTTTGGTATAGTTAGAAATCACATTTAGAGTAGCTACTTGAAGATTTTTTGGGCATTTTTTATCTGCTGCAAGAAATAAGCATAAAATATCACACGCGCGCTCACACACACTCAGGATCTTTCACACTTTGAAGGAGAGAAACTTGTCTTGACCTCGGTGTCACGGGTCCAAAAGAAGCAGCCCGTCACATGTTTGACACCAAAAACAGGACCGTCTGAAAAGGGAAATTATCTCACAGCTCTCCGAAAAACACTGTTCACACTGCTAATCTAACGAAACAACTACCTTGCTGCTCATATTCCTGCCTCTGTGATCACTTTAAAGTGCAGAAAATTGGTACTCACAACCAATTTTTGCCTATAAACAGAGACATTCACTGAGGAATTACAAAGGTTTAACATCACAAACTACTGAGTAGGTCATCTGCCTCTGGTACCCCGCCCTTATGACAGCAAACCCTTCAGAAACTATTTCCTTGAATTGCATCAGTTGGACCAGTGAGTCACAGTCTGTGCGGCTTTGCAACACTTGAGTTACTGTGAGGAGGAGATATATTCCTGTCATTGTGTTTGGCTTCTGTGAGTGGCCGTGTGGTTGTTGTTCATTTGAAACTCACTTTCTCTGCGGGAGGTCTGGTTGAGTCCGCCCGCCCAGGACCACCTCTGCTGGCGGATCTCGGCCCACGTCTTCTTTGTCGACCTCTTGATAGCTGCCTCATATCTCTCCTGGAGGGCCGCACAGTCCAAAGTGAGTCAGTCTTTGCACATATTGACACTCAGAACTGTTCATCTGATAGTTTAAAGGAATAGGAGATTTGCTCATTTAAAGAAAGCAAATCAGTGTATTTACCAAAATCCTGAAAGTAACTCCATACTTAGCTCACAGCCATGAGAGTAGTATTGATCTTCTCATTTATCTCTCGGCAAAAAAGCAAATAATGCCTTTAACAACTACTCAAATTCAACACTCTACAGTTAGAAGGGAGAGTAACTGCTCACAACTCATAGGCAAGTCTCTTGTCTCTCTCTTCTTAAGTCTCTTAAGGACTCACAAGAAGACATTATTTTCATTTTAAGAAGGTTGCAAGGCAAAAAGGTTAGAAACCAATGCTGTGATCAATAACTGTTAACTCAAATTACAGCTGATGAAAGATCTGCACTTGTGACCGCAGGAAAATTGGCTGTATGCATCCTATACTTGGCATCGAGACTGATATTCAAGATGGGGCCAAATCCCTGTTACAGGGGCAATTTTCCAGTGGTCAGAAATTGTACTAACCATTCGGCTCTCATCAACACTGGCATAGTGTTGATATTTCCACCCTGACTTCAATTAATACTAAATACTTTGGAGAGCAGGACACAGTTCTGCATCTGGCAATAAAATACATTTCTCACCTTGTTCTTTTCTAGTTTCTGTCTCTGTTTCTCCTCCAGCAGAGCCCGGCGTTTCTCAGCCTTCAGCCTCTGCTCCTCCAGCTTCCTCCTGCGGTCCTCGAGCTGGCTCTCCCTCAGGCGTCGGGCCTTCTCCTCCTTCTCCAGCCACTGGGCCTTCTTCGCCGCTGCCGGGGTCGCCACAGAGACAGTGGTTAAAATTTAGAGAGTAAAGCAAGAGAGAGAATAATAACAATGACACAAGAAAGTAAAAAAACAAGAGGTTGCTGAGATGTTTTCCTTCAATTTTTTCTTCAAATTAAAATTTGGACCTCATGATGCCGCTATATAAAAAGTTAAGGGATCACCAAAGCTATTATAATTCATCATGAATGTCTCTATAAAATGTTATGGCTTTCCAATAGTTGTTGAGACATTCCACTTAAACGTGAACCTCATGGCGGCACTGGAGGAAAATTTAGGAGAACACCAAAGTCAACAAGATTTATCCTCTGGGGACCATAAATATCTGTGCAAAATGTCACGGCAATCCATCTAATAGTTGTCAAAATATTTCTGTCTAGACCAAAGTGGTGGACAGACCAACATTAACATCACTAGGGCAACAGCGTGGCTTAAATATAAAAGTTATTAAAAAGAGCGTCAAAACAATAAACAGAAGCCAATTTATGTTTAATATAGTCATTCAACAGTGAATAAAAGAAACTTCTTCTGACGCAGTTTATTTAAACTCTGTAACTATGTATAATCACTTGAACTCTTTGATAGGACTCTACCAGCGACACCCAAACAGAATGGTTGAAGCAGATGGAAGACACTGTGTTCATTACACTATAATCCTGATAACAGTAAATAAGCACAAGTTTCCCACTGTGTTTTACAGCACCCTCCAGCAGATGCCAGTTTGTCTTTGCACATACGCTGCTGTGGCTCATTTCTTGGAGGAGCAATTAAACAGCAATCAATCCTCTTAAATTAAACTGCTTTTATGCTGGACAGCAGCTGCGTCGCTCTCTCCCTTATAGTTCAGATTTCCATTTTCATCATCATCATTTGCCTATAAGCCTGCTTACACAACATATTTTTAGCACCATGGAGAGTTTAAACAGTGAGAAGGTCAGTATGGATGATAATATGGGCGGGTTACATGCTGGATAGTAATGGCATGACATGTTTCAGTATTACCTCATACTGCTGTGAGTTAGATTGCATTACAAATACTTTTTAGTGGATTTAGCTCTGCAGAGGATGTAGCAGTGTTGTGAGGCAAAGATGCGTTTTTTATTTAGTTCAGTATTCTGCGGCTCATCTTCTTAATGAGCCAAAGACGCACACAAGTCTGAGGATTGTCGACAATGAGAAAAGCCCTTTTCACTCCTCCATAAATCCAATTCCTGAAAAAAATCCAATTATGTCTACATTCTGTGCAGCAGGATTGAATAAAGTATCAATGCAATGCTTGTAAGCTTGCTTTTCACATTCTCATTTTTGCAGAGATTTACCATTGCACAAAATATTCAGTGCACAGCAGCTGTTACAGAACAACAACGCTCAATTCTTCATAATAAGTTTGGATACGTTTGTTGTTTAAGGGATAAATGTACAGTTCACTTCATGTTTTGTGACCTACATACCGTTGTGTGGATACTGTTTTCAACAAATTGCATGCTCCACATGAAAAAGCTTTAAGCACAGCACCATGTAATTACAGACAGAAGCCGACTGCAGGAAACTAAACTTATCTCAGAGCAACTGAAGCTGAGTAATCCTTGGTTATTATCGATGAAAAGGCAGCAGAATTCCCCTTTAACTGTGTTGCGGCTGCGGCATGACCACATTATTGATGCTAATGAAAGTAGTAATTAAATCTAATCTGTCTGAGAGGCCTGCTCTCAGTTCATGGTAATGACAGCTCATTTTTCACGCTCTGGGCTACGTGGGACATCTCTGCAGGGAAACACCCACAAAGCTCTGCTCTGATTGGCTGCTGACTTTGGCCTTCATCCTCAGGGAGAAGGCCTGTGTTTGAAATGTAGATATAGTTTTTCATGTCTTTGGGCTAGCACCAATATTTTCTTAAGAGAGAAAAGTTTCATTCTGCAGCCACAAGTAAAACCATGATTATAGGTGTGGGACATGCACGCTGGGTGGGAATGCAGAAGAACATAATAAAGTAAAATTACATTTAAACATAAGATGAACGGAAAAGTGAAACTGTTGAGGGTTCACAGGGTTCAAAGGTTTCCACCGAATGACGGCAGAAAAACCAAATAAACAACATAATCGATTCATGGAGGGAAGAAGAAAGGGCACGACTGTTGAGGCCGGAGCAGGGGGGAAATGGAAGGAAATGGGATTCCCGTCACAAGTTTGTTTATTCCAAAATGGCATGACTGCTGCGGACGGTGAGGGTTTTAGTGAAGCCCCTTACCTTGCAGCTGAGTTTGCTGTTCTGAAAGCCATGCAAGGAGAGGAAACAATAAGAGACGTGAATAACCGTCAGTCACGTCAGAGCAGAGGGACAGAGGAGAGAGGAAAGTTAATCCTGCATTGAAAATTGAATTGAATAGAAGATGTGCATGCATCAAGTTGGTTACAACAAATTCCCACTTCATGCATCACCAGCAGAGTCTTTTTTTTTTTTTTTTTTTTTAGGAAAATCCAATTTATTCAAAGTTATCATTGGGTTTATCATTTCTTACCAATATATCTGGCTCTTTCCTCCCTCCGCTCCTTGGCAAGTTTCTGTCGTTGCTCTGAGCTCATCGAATCTGTAAGGAAACGGAAATATATAACATTTCAGTTGAATCTTTAATCTTAAACCTGCAATAATTGATTTTTTGGCCACTTCCTGCCACTTGATTTGGCAAACATGTTAGCCAACAGTTGCGTAATTTACACATTCAGCTGTTACGGAGCAATGCGATCATTCATTGGGAGTCGTGTTTCTGGCCACCTGATGAACGAGTCCAGCAGTGAGAGGTGTGAGAGAGAAGCAAAACAATGAGCTGAAAGACAACAAAACGCTCTGCAGAGCTGAGGGGAACTGCTTCAGGTGATAATTCCCGTTGAGTTTGTCACCACCAGAGACCCCTTTCACATTACACATAGTCATTTTTCCATTAAACGAGTGAGTTTTCCTCGCTGGGAGGATGTGCTCACTCTTATACCTCTTTCAGGCAGCAGATGCACGCATGGCGCGGGTCTAATCAACACCTTTTTGACCCATGTTGGAGCTGTTCACATGAGACAGCTGCTCCTCACTGTTAGCAGAGACCATCAGAATTAGAGTTAGGATGAAGAGCTCAGTTCATCCGGAAGGAGCTTGGAACAGAACCTCTGCTTATTCGCATCCAAGTGAGCCAGCGGAGGTGGTTCGAGCATCGGATTAGGATCCGTTTTAAACACCTCCCTCTAGAGGTTTTCCAGGAAAGACTCCAACCGAGAGGAGACCCCGGGCAAACCCAGAACATGCTGGGAGGGATTACACATCCCATCTGGCCTGGGAATGTCTTGGGATCCGCCAGGAGTAGCTGGAGAGGAAGAACGTCTTGGCTACCTAACTTTGCCTGCTGCCACCGAGTCCCAGACCCAGACAAGCAGCAGAAAAGACAGATGAACGGAATTCATTTGTGGTGGTCACAGCGTTGAAAATTAATTCAAAGATTCAACAAAAAATTTGTGATTCCTGAAGCAATGTCCCTGTTTCTTTGATTAACTCACAATCCTGCAAACAGCTTTTAGTGGAAATGCTTTGTGTCATAGAAATAGAAAACAGCTGTCAGCATGTTCTGTGGATTATCGGCAGTAACAGGGACGGATTGCTGTCAAATTTATAATAAAATTTTCCCACTTCACAGAAATCCATCCCCCAGTTTTGTGCTGTCAAACTTCTAAGGGTTGATTCACCCAAATTATAAAACAATTTCTTCAGTAGGAAGTAGACAGTGAGGGCTGTGGGTTGTCCAGAGCAACAGGGACATTGTTTCTGGAAAGACATGTTGCTGCAGACTTTTTATATGTAATAACTTACTTACAGCAAATCTCAAAAAAAAAAAATATATATATAACCAAAATGGTTTGTATGTATGTATTAATTCAGATCTGCAGGTTTCATTCATCGATTCAGTTTCATGGTCAGTGCAGCTCCTTCTCTCCGTGCACTGACGATGTTGAGATCTTTAGAAGCTCAAATGCAACTGTGATGTGCTGCTCTCATCTGCAGGGATAATCAGCATGAATCCTGATACACTTTGAAAGATGTGGCGGTGTAACACAATGTGATTTGTGAAGCTCTTTCCGCCTTAATACTGGCTGTGAAAAGCCACGACTGAGGAGCCGTGCACACAGTTGAAGAACCGGGACCCCTGCGGTGCTCACTGACTCCGTCTCCTTTTGCGGTTCTTCTCCTGTGCTATGTAATATGCATGCCGCGCATTCTCAGCCAATCAGAGGGCCCTGCAGCACTTCAGCCCCATCACCATGGCAACCTGAATTTCCTCCCTCCCCACCTTTCAGAGAGTTTCCTACACGGCCGTACACTTCAGTCTGGCTGACATGCAGACACTACGAGGCGCAGAGAAAAATAAATCCCACTGCCCTGGAGGACTCGTCCCACTGAGACGTCACGTAACGCATCAGTCCCTCCCCCCTCCACCTCCCCCTACCCCATCACCAGTCCTCCCCCACACTATACATACTGTCACCCCACAGCAAATGATGATTTGGCTTTCAGCCACTACCATCTGTCTGGTGGGAATGACTCGATGCACATCGAAACTTCCATTAGGACAAAAAGAATGTAAGAACCCGCATGAATGCTTTTACATGCGTGATGTGCAGATTTTTGTCTTTGAAGCAAGGTCAGAAGGATGAGGATGAAAATACCCCACCTTGAGAAGCAGAGTTATTTTACTTGTCCTTTCATAATTTTAACACTATTCAAAGTCTTTTTGTTCAACTTTCTTTTTTTTCTGAGAATGTAAGAGGCACTGCAGTGTGTCATGGGAGCGCCAGACTGATTAACACGGAGCAGGTTTTGATCAGAAAACAAATGAGCCTACAGCCTGACACAGTCACATGGCCAGCAGCAGGAGGAGGAAAATGCTGAATCCACATTTTACACTTCATCAGCTATTAAACAACTAATACTGTGAAGAAAAAGGGGGGAGAAAATGGACCCGTTTGTAAGAGAAAATAGTGGATAATTGCAGCGTTTCTTCTGCTTCCAATTTCCAACAGTGGGAAAAAAAGTTAAAACAATTTGTAGCTATTGTTTATTTGCCATTCTAACACCACATTATGACAGTTATGACCTTGCATTGTGTCTGGTTGACAGGCATTCGAATGAGCACCAATATCTCCCTCCTGCATCGCTCTGCCTTAATTACCTTTCTATAGCTAGAACCCAGCACCCTATCTGATCACGGCACCCTGTTGTCTGCCCGATGCAGACTAATGAAGCACACAAGGGCCAATACTGCACAATATAGCAGTGCCTCTCATGTATTATTGCTTACATGTGCTAATAAAAGTAGCTTATCTTTGACTTTAGTTACTGATCTAACTGCTTTGTTTCATTCTATCAAATTTGGGTTTGATGTTTCACTGCCTGAATCCAGCAAATTTGATGGTTTAAAGATAACAGATACTGAACAACCAAAAACATCCAGGACTCTACCTTTCTTGGGCTGAGGGCTGCTGCTGCTGCCCGGGGTGGATGGCCTGACATCTGTCTTGGAGGAGTCATCTGTCTTGGTGGGGGTCTCTGTTTTGGGGCTGGAGTCTGTTTTAGGAGAGAGGTCTGCGACGGCTGAGTCGTCTGAAGTCAGAGGGTCCTTTCCCAAAGACTTGTCCCCATTCTGCATGGACTCTGTCTGCAGTGGCAGAGCTGGAAGACAGAAAAAGACCAATTGATTAATAACAAGATATTAAAAAATAGAAATTACATCTAATAATAGATGTTTTGTTTAATTATATGATATATCACTGCATTAAATCATCCTCGTAATCTATGTTCTTTGCGTTGTCACTGATGCTTTTTGTCTAATATGTGACGTCTTGCTGTCCTGTCATTCGTCATTAGTGTGCAGTCGACAAGATGACGCTTCCGATAAACACTAGTGACTTTCTTTCCACATCCATTGTTGATACACCTTCACTAAAACCCCTGTATCCCTTTGTGACCTCATTAACGCAGCACTCTCGCCTCATTAGAAATCACTAACATCTCTTTCACAGGCGGTTCACACACACACATCAGGCGCTACACTTCCCCCCATCGTCCCTGAAGGTTTTGGATCTGCAGAGAAAATGCCTCCTGTCAACAGCGTTAAACACACCAGCAGTAGGTGACACACAAGCGTGAGAATAAAACTCAGTTATCTCTTAAGGAATGTGGCTGAAGCAACAAATTCACTGTAAAAATAAGAGGGAGAGACTAAGATACACATGGATTTTTCCTGTAGGGCAAGCGGAAAACATTGGAGATTGTTGCGTAAGTCTATTTCAGCTTGCTTCCTTAAGAAGAAGAGTGCTTACATAGTGATTGTCGTGGGGATAATTAATATTAGATTGGCTTAATTATCCCCATAGAGCCACCTTAACTGATCCCTTGATGTCACTGTGGGGCACAAAATACTCATAGTTGCTGAAGCTGAAAATGAATGAACAAAAGTTTCATGATCAAATGCATATATCAAAGTAATTTTTTAAGTAAAAAGACCAAACATTTGCTGGTTTCAGCTTCTCAAATGATGATTCCTTGCTTTTCTCTTTTTCAAATTTGACGTTGCCTTTAAAATGTGCGACATTTTAATGGACTATTTTCATATTTTTCTGACATTTTATAGACTAAACAGATAAACAAATACTTGAATGAATCTGTTTTCACCGGCTGTGTGGTACTCCCCATGGCTTCCAAATTGACACTGTAAAGTTGGTACAGTACCCCTTGAATCTACAGATTACTCAAGCCCTACATTCAATATCATCTTTTATGTAACATGAAGCCTCTAGAAGTCTGAATGAAAACTTTCTAACATAAGCACCATTGATGGTTCCTCACAGATCCGGTCATGAGGCCTGACTGTCTGACCTCTGACCCTTACAGAGGGTGACAAAGAGGCAGCAAAAAAAGTCCCTAAACACATCCTGTTTTAATCCCTGCTCTGACTTTGTTTTCACACTCGGCCGCCCCGCTGATACTGTCACTGAGTTCGGCTGCTCAGCTGCTGCTTGTCCGAATCCCTCCCCTCCCTTTATCCCTCTCTGGTTGTCACACTGAAGAAGTCGATGACGCATGGGGGGGGGGGGGGGCTGGAGCAGGAAGAAGAAGAAGGGACAATTTGTGCACTTCTACAAGGACATGTGGAGAGTGAGAAGAGAGATTTATCGAGAAAGGAGAGCTGGAGGACGGTGAGAGAGTGGAAAAATTGTGCAGCAGGCTGGTTTTATAATGACGGAGGAGAAAAAAGGGGAGTGAAGGATTTGAAAAGACAAAAAGGAGGAAAGATCAGGACAGTGACAGCTAAGGCCCAGAGCGGGATAAAATAATGGGGCGGGAGCTCAGAGATAGTGAGGTAGGAAGGTGAGAGGCTGCAGGCTCGATGCCAGCCCTCCACTCAGATCAGCCAACAGTGGGCAGATGGACCGTGACGCGCTCCTCGGGCCCGTCCAAACGCTCACCGAACCACATAAATCACAGATTAACACTGGGCTCCTCACCAACTACCCCCACTGTACTTCGACACGGAGTTTAATGCACAGGTTGCACTACAGAATACTAATGGAGGAATAATAAGGTGTGAATCGGTGCCCCACGTGTGTTCAGATAAGAGAGCAACTGTAAGGAAAAAAAGATGCAGGATCGTGTACAAACTGGATTCCACTGCCTCTACCTGATGTTGAAAAAAGGATTAGGATTTGGCAAAAAGAGGATTGCAGTGCCCCTCCTTACTTGAGAAGATTACTTACGTTCACCGAGTGTAGCTGACTTTTTGAATTTGATCAGTTTACCAGCCTTACATGGCAGTAAGAGACAGCGTGAGTCCAAATTAGGAACGATTAGGATGAAGATCACTTGAATTCCTAGAATTCAACTATCAGAAATTGGTAAAGAGGATTTAACTGTAATTTAATTTAACTGTCATCATAGTTTGTTTTCATGCTGTGTTTTGACTGTTTTACTCTCCTTTTATAGCAGTTTTTATTGCAAAGTATGATTGTCTGATGTCCTTACCTATGGTTTTATTTTATGAATATTTATTTCTTATGTTCTGGTAATCAGTATTAGTTGATGGGGGGGGGGGGGGGGGGGGGGCACTGTGATTTCCATGTTTTATGGAGGCATAAATTGAGCCTCAATGCTGAACAAAAGAAGATGAAACAACTTGAACACCCCTAAGACTTTCTTAGTAGTAGTGATGGGAAGTAAAGTAGGCCCCTTAATTGTCTTTGCCAGGAAGTAGACTAATTTAGTCCAATGTCAATGTTTTGGTTACTGAAATAAATAACTAGAAAGTGTCTGTCTGATGACTCAGTTTACTGGGGAAGATAAGAATTAGGAAGAGGCTCCAAACACTGAGAAAGTCTCTCTCCCTTCCCTTGTCTCTGTTTCTTCTTCTGCCCAAATATGATCATTTTAGGGTTGCAGGATGATTGTCCAGGTGATACGTTCCACTCCTTGGGTGTGATTGCTTATGAAAATCTAGGAAATAAAGTTTATTGTTCTGTATCTTGATTGTCAAACCAAATAACTCTGATGTCTGTTGTGTGTAAACCAGGTACCACTGTCATCAGCTGCACAGAAAAGACTACAGAACAAAGGCCCGTTATGGCAGAGGACGACATCCCTCATATGATTGTAGTTAATGCTACAGAGTTGACTCTAACTAGTTATTACCATAAGCACTGCATGGGTGTGGTTTTTGGGTGTTTTCTTGCACCTAAACAGCACTGGAAGAGAGGAGCGATGATAGGAGTTATGTTAAGACTTCAGTGTAAACTTTTGACAGAAGAAATGGCATGTTCTCCCTAGACAGATACTGTGGAGTTAGTCAGTTAAATGTCTTTATGACTTTCTTTATGATTCACTTCTGTACTTGTGCTACTGTTAAACTACACTATTTATGTATTAGCATTTCATAATGGAAGGAGAGACGTGAGGTCAAACGGACTGGTGCATGATGGTATTAACAATTGGCGCCCGATTGCCCGCACTCCTTCAGTGAGTTGTAACAGAGTAAAATAGCACACTTTTAATGGTGCCAATTGGCCAAAATGTAACTGAATACAGGCTAAAAAAACAGGGCTCAAGCCGTATCAGCATATAGCTCAGTGAATCCATGTCAACATTAGTTATACTTCCTATTTACATCCCCCAAAGCCTTATGGGAAATGTATTTCCAAAATTTACTTTTTACTTGAAAACTAAAATCATAATATGGGATAACACCTTTATTGAAATATGCAGCCTTAATATTTTAAATGTATTCAGTGTTGTCCCTGCAGCAACAAGCCTTGCAGAAATACATGTTCAGTGTCAAGTCAACAAGTCCTATCGCACGTGATCAGCCATTAATGTGACAGGCTCCATTTAACACAGAAACACAGATTCAGCATGATGTTCACTTGTCACTGCCTCCCTCCCTCCGCTCCTCGTCCCTCCACAGACATCTCAGGTTTCTGTGCCACTGTGACAGACTCTGGGTTTATAAATAGCGTTAAGCACCATACTGAGAACGTCGGCCATAAAAGGGGCTGGCTTCTGTCGAAGCACCTTGGGACAGTGACCACAAACTGCAGCATGTGGTACTCCAGACTCACTGCACAGGCACGGCAGGAAACGTAACTTTGTTTGTGTATTGTGTGTGTGCCACATTTGCTGGTAAGATCCAAATCTATCTGGCAGAAAAACTCTTTTAACGAATGATTGAATAAAACAGAGGAGGATGTCCAAATGAGAGCTGGTAACCTGCCAAACTGGGAGCCAAATTTAGCCACATTAAATCTCAACCACAGCTGAAATTTACCAGTGATGGTCAGGAAAGATCTGTTAACCCTTAGATACTCTGACAATGTTTTCCTTCAGACAGCTGAGGGAGTAGGGATGCTTAAACTTCTAGTTCAGTTTGTAATGCACTGCGTTTCCCAGAATCCCTTTTAGAAAAGCTCCTGAGAACAGGTGTGACAGCTTTGGTTGTATGTGCAAGTAAAGGGACTGACAGACAGTGGGGGAAACAAACAGCTATGAAAACAAACAACAACAAAAAAATACTCCCAGAAATGTGAGGTAAGTTACATTTTTGTGTTTAGGTGAGTTTGTAAGAGGGGAGGCATGTCCCTCAGTATGATGGAAATGTAGGTGACATTAGACAGGTAAGTGGGGCAGTAGGCCAACGCATCACATTTTCTCTCTGTGTTCAGTCTGGCTTTACCGTCACAACATGGACATTCTCACTAAAAGAAACCTAGGGGGAATTTGACTATTTTTCTATTTTTTATGCCTTTACACACGGTTTAAACATACTTGGATGGTCAAGATAAGGCTAAAATTGGCTTAGTTTTAAGAGGTAAAAGCTCATGCAAAAAGCAAAGAAATGCACCTTTAAGGGGCGTCGTGGTGGCCTACAGATCAAGACGCATACCGTATACTGTGATTTCGATGTCCCTGATTTCGATTTCCGGCTGGGGCTCTTTCCTCCCTCATTTCCTATCACATGCACTAGAAAAGAAAAACTGGACACTTGTTGTGTACACTGTGTATATGTACTGTATTCCCCATCTTTGGCCCTATTCTCGTCACACATCCTTTTTCATGTTGTTCAGACAAATACAACAAACAAAGGAACCCGCCATCATAGTGTACATATGTGTCTGCAAACCCCCGATTCTAGTCGGAAAGAAGTGTGTGTGCATCTGCAGCTGTCCAGTGAGCCAGCATGCACAATACCAGGACCCTGAAATCAAAGCAACTAAATTGAAAAGTCAAAATGTCCTCTGTGAAAAAGGCTTGTCACGAGTCTTCTACTTGTACTGTTCACGTCAACATCCATATTCTAATCACCACTGGAAAACTTGAAATTATCTGAATTATCTCCCATGTGTTTTGATTATTTTGTCCACCCCATTTATAGCAATGTGGGCTAAATAACATAACATTATAATCTTCATGAACTGTTGTATTGGACTGCATTTGTTTTAGCAAAGTGTACATAATAAACTGGAAACTGGGTGTATTGCAAATATTGGATTTACAAAGTTAATTTAGACTTAAATATTAACATTATCAACAAATAACAGCATGATGCCATGAGGCTAACGCCCAGAAACGTCCCTTTTAAACTGATCAAACTGTTTACATGCGCCTAAAGAGATGGAGATGCATCTGTATGCTCCATTGTTCCATTTGTTCCATGCTGTAATTTGAGAGTAGATTATATACATAAATAAAAGGTAATAAAAGCTATATATAAATAGGTATTTATCGATTTGGTTGATTTTAGGTACAGTAAGTAAGAAAAACAAAAAAATCTCTTTAATCAAGGTGGAGTGAAGCAGAACCCCATGTTGTATGAAGCAGGTCAGACTCTATTGTTTGAAGTTATGTGCATGAGAGAGCCAGTATGTGAATGTATATGTGTGTGTGTGTGTGTGTGTCTTTGTGATGAGTGGGACATGTTGGATCTGGGTCAGGCTAACCTCAGGAATCCCTGGCATCCACATTTCCCCTGCACGTGTTTATACAGCAAATGTGTGTCTCTTGTGTGTGTCTGCATGGCCTGCATGTGCCGAGGAATCAAAGGATTAAAACCCTTCAAAACGAGACGAGATTAAATCATGTATGTGTAGTCCAACAACAGGGCATTATCTGACTGATTTCATTTTCCACAAAATGCACAAACTCAGATTAAGTGACTCCAGGAATTTGCTATATTTTAACCAAAAACAAACCTTTCATTAAGTCCTGATTTCACAACCTTCTGCAGGACGTGTTCGTCTGCTTACACACTGTCAAAGCGCCCATGTGCCCTTGATGGACGCCTCCACTACCTCTTCCTCTACGAGTGGAAAAAACGGAAACACTCTTGGGCAACAAGTATCTACGCCCCAGGGAAAAGCAGCGGAAGAACATTCCTGGGACACTGGTGCAACAAAAGCTAAAACACACGCCTCCAGTTTGGATGTCTGGAGAGCCATAACCTGTGAGAGTGTGTGAAATGTCCACAAAATACAATAATCAAGTGAATACTCAAATTTTAGACCAATTTACACCACGGGAGCTGAAAAAATACAAGGTGTCTGTTGTCCATTGTACTAAACTGAAAATCCACTTCCCCAGCTTCATCTCACGACAAACAACAATAGAACTGAGTGAACTGAAAGGTCAAATCAAGCGTGCATGAAACAAAAAAGCCCACAAACAAAATGTCAACCCCACCACTACCTCTGGGGGCACAGGAAAACTTCAGGCCTCACGAACAAATGCAGCAGGAACCTTTGAACCCCTCAGATTCCCCCCCATCCCCAGACCAGCAGCTGTGTTTATAATGAGTCCCAGGTCTCAGCAACATCCAACAACAACATGCACAGCTACTAATCACTGTCACAGAAGAAGAAATGTGGCTTCTCTGTAATGATGAAAGAAGAGAAACCTTCATTTTAAAGCCGGGTTTCAATTACAGACCACTTACTCTCGAAACTACTGTGCTGTCATGGACGATGCTGCGTTTTCTCTTTGGATCAGTTGGATTGCAAATCTGGCTCCAAGTGAACAACTGA
This sequence comes from Lateolabrax maculatus, assembly GCA_031216445.1. Lineage (NCBI taxonomy): Eukaryota > Metazoa > Chordata > Actinopteri > Acropomatiformes > Lateolabracidae > Lateolabrax > Lateolabrax maculatus. The sequence goes on from CM062218.1 coordinate 6,168,616, forward strand.
CCACGCCGCTCAGCTACTGTGGCAACGCCTGTAAACACCGATCTGTTCTTACTCATTTTTTGAAACTGCAGGTCTTCAGTGTCACACAGAAGTAAAATAAAGCTTCTCATTTCAGGTTTAGCCACCTGAAATGACCACTGATGCCAGCAGATTTTATCAGCTGTAGTTTAAGCAAACGCTCTCGCTAAAACTTTTTTAATGTTTCCAGGTGACATGTAACGCTGACAGGTTCCGGGCAAAACCGTCCTCGCAAGCGAATGGTCCATATCAGACTTGAAAATAAAGGAGCAACATGATTTATTGGAGGGTGAAGCTAGTTAGCTCTCGTATTATGTGCAGTATTATTTATAAAAATGAAGACACGTGATTGTCGGGATTGGCTGAAAGGTGAGAGCTCGGTGACAACTTCACTGTCATGAAGAGTGACATTTTGAAATAAAACTTGACATGAAGAAGAAATGCCATGAAGAAATAAAAACGTTTGAAAAAGGGCACTTTGAAATAAAATGTCTATAATGAAATAAAAATGATATCCAATAAAATTCAGTTTTTGTAAAACTGAACAACAAAATAACATTTCTTAATAATGAGTTGAGTTTGAATAATTTCTTCAATTATTTCACAAATTTTTCATTTTGGGGCTCCATACGTGAGCACCATCAACTCAACTCTATTCACCCCCAAAGTATTTGAGTGGCTACAGAAAAGTGTATCTGCATGGCTGGATACTGTTAAAGGTAACTGAGAAAGCATGTCTGTCTCTTTAATACAAACCCATATGACCTATTTTCTGCCTCCAAACAACTAAATATTGGACTGATCAGGACATAAGTTGTTGGTTTATAATAGTAAACATCAATGTGAAAGGGTCATTTTCTTGTTATCTCAACCCCTTCCTTGGTCTGTGAATACAGGGCAAAAACAGGACAAGCTATTAGAAGTATTAACCAAGTACTACAGAGAGTGTATGGGTCTGAACATGAGAGCTAAAATAGATTCAGTCCGCATGGGGAGGGGCTCAATGTTCAGTCCACTGCAAACAGGAGGGATCTCCAGATGCTTTTAACCACAAAGAAGTGGGTTACCCAGTCACAAAGACGTAAAACGGAGCCAAGCATGAATCATATATAGACCAATCTATTATTCACTTCTATCCACTAGCTCAAGGTTGATACTAAAAATAAGGTCAAAGGTGATGCAGCGAGAAGGGAGACAAGGAAAGATTTTTAAAAACTTATTTAAATGGCAGGTGCTGAGAAAAGCTTTTATTTCGAGACGGAGAGAAAATAGCTCCGGCTGGGTTTGTTGTGACTGAGGCTGTAGTCAGGGAGTTTCACTTCCTCAGTCATGACCTCATCCTTAAGTCATCGCCACGACATAGCAACGGCAAGCAAGGCACATGAGACATGGTAAATAAACACCAGTTACGACAAGGTATGTTTTCTTTACGTCGAAGGTAAGAAAGTAGCAGCAGAGGAACATTAACACACACTTTACAAGGCTGTACAGTACTGACTCCATAGTATTGAAAACTGTCATGTACCGAAAGCTGGCATTCACCGTCTGGTGAGATTTGTAATCTTGTTTAATATTTGATCAGATAGTTCCTGATTTAAATCTAAATTTTTTTTATTCATTATTACATACAGAGAATTATCAAGCGACTCTGCAGCAAGACTTCCTGGATTTTGTTTTGAAACTACAAAGAGATTTGCCTTAAAAAAGGTCCAGATAATGTCAAAGAAACAATCACTTACATAAGTCAGAGACAATACGTGAAACAAAAGACAGAAACAAATAGCAAACAGAGATCTGCAGTAACAATGAGTCGCACTGCAGCTTGTTTATTTCTCTCACCACAGACTCCTTCAGACACTGACCACTTTCTGCAACCACCTAGTCTTTTCTTTTCCTTTATTTAACCAATTACTTTCCAAGATGTACTCCCTGTTTGCAGATGACTTGATAACCCAGATAAATTTAGTAAAAACTAAGTCTTGATGGTCTTTTTGTGATGGAAACTTTTAATGGAAACATCAGAATCAAGTATATAGTGTATATAGACCACAGCTGCCCCCACCACACTTGTTTTGGACTCATAAAGTAGGGCATAACTGTATCTGGCTGACTAACGTTGAGCTGGCAGAACAGTGAGGTGTGAGGACAGACTAAGTCTAATCTCAGCTCAGGTCTGGTTTCAGTGCTGTGCGTTCAGCCTGCTCACAGCAGCTCAACAAATTGTGTTTTGACAACGGGAAACAATAAATACCTTCACTACTAAAAAGTTAATATAGTGCTCTACCGCTATCTATAATAACTATACAATTAATAGCAAGTTAAAAAAACTGTTATTTTCAGTCAAAAAGTAACAGCAATATTCGCTATTTGGAGTCACGACAGTTCCGTAAACTGCAATATCAGATAGATTAAAAAAATAAATATGTATTGTATAGTGTGATACATTATTTAGTTATGATCTTGATGTTATCTTGATGTTTTGGGGAGGTTTTAAAATTTTAATGCACTTTTTGCATCCAGTATTGACATCCTGACCCTTGTTATTCATGAGGCAGGCATAAAACATTAAACTTCCACTGAATTAATCAATTCCTTCATTTCGTAAATGACATGAAGACGAAGCTTCAATACCTGTTTTCACTAAAAATCAACAAAACCACACAGCTGCAGCCAAAATGCACTGGCATTTTGTCTTCATCTTTCATCCTGGAGCAGAGCTTTTCAAGGATCATTTCAGAGCGAAAACGGGAACAGTGAGCCGCTCGCTGGGTCGCCCCGGCTCCTGTGTGGGTAACAGAAGCGGCAGTGTGGCGTCATTGTAGGAGACTGCAGAGGTTATCAATTGACCGGTGCAGCAGGAGGTGCTGCATTTTAACTGGTTAAATGCTGCTCATCTGTCGGTCAAAAATAGATGTCTGGAGAGCAGAAGAAAACATCTGACACACCACATGACAACTGATCTTTACACGACTGAAAGTCAAGATTTTTATCTTTGCATCTTCTTTGGGACCATTGTCAAATCTCACTTATGTCAAGATGGCTGATGTGTTTGTTTATTATTATGAGTTTTGTCGTCCTGCCTTCAAGATTGAATTAGGTTGCAGTGTGTGTGAGTTTGACGGGGCGTGCGCATCAAACGTATGTTATCTGCACACACACACATATAAGCAAACATCCACGCAGCAGGAGGAGGGAGGGGGGACGCATCTGTTAGTGATTCCCCTGAGGCTGGAGTAACACATCAACAAAACATCCAGTACGTACTGCAAGGCAGCATGGGTAACGGGGGACAAGCAGAGGACAGGAACCAAACGGAAACAGCTGATCATCTACGAAGCTAAAATAACTAAATTCAAAGAAAATCTTGCTATTATTGGGAATTTGTTTCCCCAAATAATACTAGACATGTTCAATTATCATCTCCTTCAAGGGAATAAATTTGAGCTTATGAGGTCTCTTTTACAGCAGGCACAGCAGAAAAAGCTTTATTTAACACTACAGATGAATTCAGCTGCATTAATTCGATTAATTAAACTTTAATAGACAGCCAACGCCCAAGGAAGTAAAATCTGAGGGAGTTGCACAATTTATAAAAAAGCGAGCGGGTAGTGCCTCTAGGCATAGTTGGAGACGCCCTGAGGACACAATCAATACTGTAGGTGTCTAATACATCAAAGTGAACCTCCAGCTTCCAGAGCAGCACCAAGATCATGTGACCGTTCCCAGTAACTACGTCTGGATATCAGACCTCAGATTTGTATCTGTCCAATATACCAAATCAAACTGTATGTAAAACTGATCATATGAAACATTTTCTCACTGATCGACAGATGTGGGACAAAGTCATTGCTTTGCAAGTCTCAAGTGAGTCTCAAGTCTTGGGTACGACGTCCCAAGTCAAGATCATCAAGACCCAAGTAAAGTCCAGTCCTATTGTTTCAAGTCCTAAAGATTACATTATTTGTCTGGCAGCTGGTCTTCTGTGCCAAACACATATTTCCTTCCTGCTCACGCAATCTGACCGGCTGTCTTCAGATTGATTATTCCCTGCACACTTTGGTAACAAGTCATTGGTGTTAGTCGAGTTGCAAGTGTTTTTTGATATTTTAAAATCCAGTCTAAAGTTTTAAGTCTAAGTCTAAGGAATAAATGCATCAGATTGGTGACTCAAGTCCACACCTCTGCTGATCAAACACTAAACATCCGCTGGTGCAAATCAGGAAGTGGAAGCCTTTCCTGAAGCAGCAGGGGTGGATGTGGAGTAAACAGAGGAAGAAATGGGTAGAAATATGCCAATACCAAACAAAACTCAAACAAAAGTGATATTTAGGGGGTGTGGAGGGAAACATCATGATTGAAAATTTGGTAATTTTGGATTAACTGTGAAACTTGTGGAGTATTTGCACATATTGTTGAACCAGAAAGAGGTCAGCACTTTGTCTGCCTATGATTTCTCTTATTACTCCCTCCATGTTAGCTCTAAAATAGTCACAGATGTGTAGGTGTTTCTACAATGACTCTAATATATAAAATGTGATATGACAGTTCCTTTCATGACTAAACTCTGCCTCACACCGTTCCCTAACAGGATTATGCTGCAAACCGGATTATTAATATCAACGTCCCATTCATGACTTCTGCTTTTTTGAACGCCGGATACGAAGGGGAAACGTGACTAATCTGTGCATAAGCACACAGGAAACCTCTCGGCAGCAGATTGGAGCTTTTCCTCTCCTTTCCTGTCCGAGCGGTTAGTGTCACGGTTGTGATTTAAAGCATCTGGTCACAGGGATCGCTGACGTGGAGTGTTGAGGGAGAGCGCTCCGGTCTCCGCCTCCTTCCTTCCTTCTTCTTCAAGGATCCACTCAAACCACCGACGACCCGCCTCAACCCCGACTCCCCGTCCGGTTTGTCTGAGTCACTGTAGCCGATCCCGTGCACACCCAGCGCTCCCAGCAGCGCTCTCTGCTCTCCCACCAGCGTGAACCAGCATTTCGAGGCCCCCCGGGCCGCAAACGAGACACAGTTGGCAGAGCTGAGAGAACTTGAGCCCCACGTCAGGAGCTGAGGGGAGCTTTGTCTATCTTTTAGTTTTCCCTCCGATGTTAACAGGAAGTTAGAGGGAGTTAAACAAACTAAGGTGTGACAATTAGTCGATTAATCAATCAGCCCATCACGAGACAATTACTCTGCAACAAACGTAGTTTACTATGATAACGGTGGCAGGTTTACCATCAAAATTCCTAAACTCTGATACAGTAGCTTCCAGGATCGAGGTAGTAAGTTAGATAACTGGACACGCTAAGATTTGCAGCTTAGAAAATGAAAAAAAAAAAAACATTTTCAAAACAATCAACTTTAAGACATCATTTCTGAAACTTTATACTGGGCCCTTTAACTGTTTTCTGACATTTTACATGCAAAACAATTAGCCAATTTATTGAGATTATTCATAATGATTGGTAGTTGCAGCCCTAAATGGAAGTGATTCAACACTTTTTATTGGCTGGAAACCTGAAACCAAGGTTACTTCTGTTCTGAGTTTAATGGTGGAGGAAGACTGATGTCAGTGGCAAATCAAGAGCCGATGGAAGAAGGGTTCTGGGCCAAAATCTAAATTTCCAGCCTGGCTGTGATGTTGAGTGTGTGCCAAGAGCATAATGTCAGCATGACTGGGAAGCTCGACGGGCCAAAGGGAGTCAACGTCTCATGATTACATCCACAGAGGGGCATTTAACTCCAAACTGAGAGTCTGACTGCAGGCCAGCAAGGCTGGAAAAGTTAGTGCAGTGGCACTGTGGATATCAAGGAGAAGTTTTTAGTCTGGGAAGGAGCTGAAACTATTTAAACCTGTGCAGAGGTTTTTTTGTCTGGATCACACAAAAGGTGAATTGTTTCAGCGACGGTGCCGCTCCTATTGTGAGCTGCAAACAGAGAGTCTTTGAACATGTCATGTCTTGGAGAGGTTTGGTTTGACTCCAACACTCGCCGAATTACTAAGAAAGGAAGCTGCTCGCTGTGTTTCCTCAAAGAAAAAAAAAAACACTCTCGGGTCTTTTCGTCTCTGTAGCGTCGACTCTGAAACACCAGCAGACAGAAAAGCAGGCTCTGATTAAGTGGCGTAATGTCTGGTTGACTAGTTTCAGGGGGTGTGAGGGGGTGACAGGAGGGATTTAGATGGTCTACATGCATTAGGGCTGAACCCAAGGTCTGCCAACCTCAAACCTGAATACACCACTTTGATACGGGATTATGATCCCCTCTCACAGCCCTGCACACACACTAGGCTGTAAAAAAACAAACAAACCCTAGTTGGCTTTTCTTTTCTTTCCATCTTTTTCTTTTTTTTTTTTTTTAACTCAGAGCTCTCAGAAAGGAGTCAGAGAGAAAGAATGTTTCTGTGTATCTAACGCCACTGCCTTTTTCGGCGTCTAGCATTCCCGATAACGTCACATGTTGATGCACCCTGCTCTGTAGAAAGCCTGCCACCAAAACATGCTTTGTTTTTCATCTTAGAGCACTTTCTGATGGGTGACTTAGCTCAAGAACAATACAAGCTTGTTGAGTAACTCAGTAAAGGGGCTTTTTACAGCAGAAATTACACCTATAGAGAATGAACACAAAGGTCTCACGATTAAAACACATTTGTAGCGACAAAGGACAGCTTCAGAGCTGACAACCATGTCTCAAAAACCTACTCAGGATGACATCGCCCTCCTCTTAACCACGGAAGAAGCAGCATCCAGTTAAATCCTTACTCAAAGTTGAGAAACTATACAGTTAAAAGCACAAAGCCTCACAGTTATCCGGGTGTAAACCGTTATAATATCCAAATATCTCTGTAAACTCCGCTCAATAGCACTCTAGACTAATTCTTTTTGATTGTAAACTCCAAAACGTTTCCTTTCAGAAGAGTCCAGGATCATGACTGTAACCAAGGAGGAGTCAAGAACAAGAACCATTTTATTTTGGGTCATTTTCAGTCTTACAGTGGCTTGTTAAAGCGTTGCCATTAGAGCTAGAAAGATAGATCGGCCAGGCCTATATATCAGCCAATATTAGATAACTGCACATGTATCTGTCAGCTGATAAGTAACAAAAAAATTGCAGAAAAACCAAACAGTGTCACCATTACATAGTTTGACTTCCAAATGTTGATTTCAGTGTTGGCCTCAAAATCCCAGTATCGCTGGTTGCTATTCTTCGTCTTGCAACATGTTCATATAGACTCCCACACATGCAGCGAGCGAGCACCATGACAGCCTGCCTTTGCGGTGATAAAAAGCTGCAGCAGACGTTTTCTCCCTCCAACAAACGCTCGCCACAGCAAGTGGGAATGGGGGGAGGGCTGCCAATGAACAGAGAGTCACCTTCTACCAGTACACAGGTCAAGGGGAGATGTGTGATGGAGGAGTTTGGTGTTTTATTTATCTTAATATGGATGAATTGGTTATGGTTTTTTTGACTGTGTCATGATTATAAGACACTAAAAATTCATATAAGCCAGATATAAAGTGAAACTGCCCATCTAGCCTTCTTTTCCAGGCTTTTGAGACAAAGAAACAACAAATATTTCAGGGATTAATTTACATTATTAAATCATTACGGTATAGTACAAGAGGAAAATGGGACTCCCACATATAAGCTTACTTGTGCATAATTATAAGGATTTTACTGGGCTTCTGGACCAGCTGCAAAGAGGATGAGCAGTGTGAGATCCAGATGTTTAAGCTCTGCATCAGCCAGCTGAAGTGCTCTTGAGCAAGACACTGAATCCAAACGCCAGAGGGAGATAAAAGAAGGGTTTTCCTGCAGGGATTTGTTCGGTATCTCACTAATTTTGTAGCAGGAGTGATTGTTTTTGCAGAGAGCCGAGCGAGTGTGTGTGTGTGTGTGTGTGTGTGTGTGTTCAGCTGCACCAGCTCTCCTGGTTGTATATGTGGGCCATTTTTCACCCTGTGCACCACTGACGTGTTTGGTAATGGAGACCACAGCTCAGTGCAGCATTTCCAGGATCTCTGCTGGTCCGGACCCGCCTGTTAGAGATGCAGACAGCCCGCTGTTTGCTGTGGAGGAATTACAGCGGGTTGCCAGGGCGGACAAACATCCCATCTTTTCAGATCGGAGCGGGGAGGAATCTGATATGTTGCATTGCTGCAGCTGTTGAATCTCAAAAATCTCCAGGCATTTCACTTCCCAGGAAGGTGCGTTTCATAAACAACATGTCACATACAGACCACTGGACAATCTCACACACTTCCATTATGGTTGGTCGAATAAGATTAAGGAAAATTTAAATTAATTAACAGTTATTGATGACCTACTTTATGTATTTTCATGGTAGGATACTCACTTTTGTCTGTTAGTGTCAGCTTCTCCTCGAAATGATGTCCAAGCTCCTTATAATCCATTGTTTCCATTCAGGCGGATAGAAGTCCCTTTCCAGTTGCTGTCATTCCTCAGAGTCCCACAAGTACAGGAGATGAAACTCCCGGTACAGATCGCCCAAACACGCCCTTTGTAAATCCAACCGGAATAGAAGGAAAAAGTGACCAAAAAAAAAAAGATAATGTGGGAATAAAACAGGATCCGAATGGAAACAGCTGGGAATGTTTAAAGCGTTAAATTATAAGAAACTTGTTAAGATGTCTTGTTAAAATGAGAGAATCTGTCCAATCCAGCGCGTCTTTAGAGGAAAATCTACAGTGAGGGAATAAAACAGCTTCAGTGAGTCCTGCGAGCCGCAGAGCTGCAGTCAAAGCAGCAGGAATTAGAAACTCAGTTCCGGTCACAAGTTTCAGAATAAAACAAATCCAGACTATTTCAAGTATTTTGCCTACGGCACAACTCAACCCACAAACTAGGTTTTTTTCCAGAGCTTTCAACTGCATCTCTCTCGGAGTTTGCTCAGTTCACTTGGCGATAGCTCAGCTGTCATCACATGACCGAGAAGCCTGAGCTCTCTGCTGAGGAAGAGAAAAATAATCCGGAAAATAATAATAATAGTAAAATGTTAACTTTATTTGTCAAACTATTGTTTCCAGGGAAAATAATTCAGCTGTATATATTGTAAGTATGTTGCCACTTTTTAGTAACAAAGAAATATATGTTTTAATATGTTTTCACAGACAATAAGTGAAATGAAAACAATAAGTTATTGTCCCAAAAAAAATTTTCGTAGCAAATGGAACATCCAGCTATGATTTAAATTATCATTGATAAAAAAAATATTATTTTAAATCGTTTTTGAACAATTATATAAAAATCTTGACGTTCAGATATCACGCGTTTTAGAAATAACCGTACTTTATTCTGAAGGCAGAATCGCTTGATTTCCGGTTGTAGTCTCGTTCTTCCTCTCGCGAACTTGACGTCAACGTTCGAAGCGAAAAACCGCATGCCGGACAACTGGACTGTACCAACTGTTTCACACGGGAAATAAACTCATTCACCCAGCAGGCACCGGGCCAGATAATCTACCAAACACGTATTAAAAACGTGAAACAATACATTTTATCTCCCTCGTCGGTTTCAGCCGCAGCACCGGGACAGAAGAGTCCTCCTGACTGTCGCACCCCGTGAGTGGTTCGGTCCATCAGATGATTTCCAGCAGCTGAACTCAGCCCTGCTGCCTGGAACCAGGTGACTTGTCAAAACAGCGGAGAAAACGGCCTGTGTGTGTAATTACAGCAATTAGTCATATGTTAATTAACGGGTTGTGACGGTAAAAGGCATTTTCTACTTCACGGACAAGATAACCATTAGGAAAAATAAATAATATTTTAGTATTAATGTCATAAAGATGTTTTAATTACCACCGGAAAACAGAACTGGAAAATTACTGGAATACTAAAAAACAAAAAGTAGTCTCTCTATATATTGTATATATATTGTAGAAAAAGCGTTATTTCTTTAGGGATATAATATATTTTCCAAGCCCAAAATGTTGCACACTAGATGCTTAAATCAAAGTGGCTTCTGCAGGGTCATTTTAAAAGAGGCATTTTATAAATAGAATAAGACCCACTATGTTTTTTTTTGGTCATTTGGATAAAAAATTCTGATTAATTATAGATGAGGTCATCTGTGTTCATCGTGTTTTTCTTTTTTCTTGAATCTGCAGGAGGTGAAGGATGGCTCTGAGTCTAAATATATGTTTAAAAAACACAATTCAAGTTCCCCGCATGCTCATTTTGAGTCATTAGAGCAAGATAGATAATTCAACATGTTAGAGATACTAAACGCTAAAAGGCCAAACGTATGTGAGGTTACCAGAGAGATAAAATATGCATGACCCACTTAGCTTGGTGAAGAGCTACAGAATGAAAACATTGTGGCTGATGTTAGAGACTTCTCCACATCCAGATCCTTCACTGTGGTCACTTATTATCTCTGTCCTATTCCTTATAGTTCAGCCTTAAAATCACAATTTCAGAAGCCAGTGATGTGCTGAAACACTGCAAATCAATCCGCTGGGCGCCCTGCAACACAAGACGGGAAGAGAGGCAGCTCCATCGGGAGTTAATGGAATTGGATCTGAACTGCTGGTGCCTGTGAGGAAGCGAACCGCTCTGTTGTTGAGTCTGGAGTCTCTGCTGAAAAATTATTTGTTAATGCAGTAATGGGATTTGGAAATGCAAGGCCAGGAAATGCAATACGGTGGTATGAGGAAAGGCAGACAGCGCTCAATAAACATTGCCTATCTTGTTCATCTGCACGAGAGTCTCGGAAAGGATGGATGGATGGAGTATTTGTTGCTGCGTTTCCATGTCTTCCACTACATATCTTGATTTGCAGCGCATTTCTCCAGAAAAATCAGATACCAGACAGGTTGAGAGGTGCTTCACGCCGTAAACTTGTGTTGTTTTTTCGAGACTATGTTGCTACTTTAAGTCATGAGTTATAGAAGGGAGAGGGGATGGGGTGATTTTTTAAGGCTATAACCTCAAAATAACTAAATTATCTAATTTATCAGTAAGCATCTTTATCATTGAAGGGACTCTTTGTTGCACTGGTGATGGTATTAAGACAGAGATGGCAGTGAAACGATTAACAGCTGAACCTTTAAGTTCCCCTCAGGTCTTATCTACCATCCACTGCACCATATGGATCTGTGGACAGTCACACTCTCTATACAAGGACACATGTAAGGAAATATACAGCCAAAGTTATGATGATTCAACTGGAGGGGTACACGACATGTCTGTGCCAAACTTTCACAACAATCTATCCATTAGTTGAGTTATTTCAGTCTGGTGATGGACCCACATTGTCACCCCTACAGCCGCTTACATGGCTAAAGACCTAAATATGATGCACAAACAGGACAAGAAATGCTTTTCCATGTTTTTCTCATATTATTTCACTATACCTTCATGTTCTGATTCTCAATGATTCCATAAATACACAAGACTCCTGAAATTACAGCAGAACAAATTGTGCCTGCAATCCATCGATGTACTGCCAAGCAACAGACATAAGCTCAAGCTGACATGATTAGCTCTTCACTCTGGTGCAGGCAGCATCCCTTTGGCAAGACAAATGAGTTCTCTCAGAGCTTTATTGGTATCATTAAGAGACAAATCTAACTTAATACACCTGGTTAGAGCACTTAAATTAGCATTCTTGCTAAACTCTGACGTGTTTCCATCTTGTATTCTTATACTGATGTTCATTAATGTCCCTATCAAATTAACAAATAAAATAAATAAACCTGTTTAGAGCACTTAAATGCACAAATAAGGTTTTTAATCAGCGAAGATCGATGAGCAACTCATTCAATACAATGCATGCATCCTTGAACTTTTTCTATAGCTAAGAGTTTTCTCAATGACTCTTCCTTTGAGGGAGTGCATGTCCATACTCGCCTGCACCTGACTGAGATATGGGGCAGTTCAGAGAGCCTCCCATAAACCCTTAGAGGCATGTAGTTAATTGCCACTCCTACACACACTACAACAAAAGCACTACTCTTAACAAAAAGCCTGCAGTTACACTTAAAACATTCGTCTGGATCCTCCCTGCGCATTTGACCAGAGGCGAGAGCACATTTCTGTCTGCAAAAGGGAGTTATAAATTGTTCTTTTCATTGTAAAAACCCCAAGTGTACAATGGTTTGGTTTTACAGGGCGAGTACACATATTTGAAGAGCACACTGCTGAAGTCAGAGTCTGAATATAACCACAGCTGCTACAGTGTGGGAGTCAAGCATGTCTGCAGTTGGTGTGGTTATCGAGAGCAGAGCTGGGAAAAAATCTCGAACTGATTTCCTTGCGAGGAGATGACACTGCGGTTTAAACTGGATCGCATCCTTTGTCTTTGCAGGTGGAAATATGCACAAGGTATAAATAACAACTCTTTGCCGCCATGTATTTGTGTTCCTGTCATTTCCAAAGAGTAGATATCTCTCCATGACATTCATTTCCATGTTAACATCTGCACCTGGTCAAAAACAAAATGCACAATGCAATGTCAATGTTTGAAACAGCTTTCCAGAGTAAAGCCTGTCTTAAAGCAAAGGTTTGAAATTTGGGGAAATAGGCTTATTTGCTTTTTGGCAGAGAGTAAGATGAAAACCACTTCATATCTGTACAGTAACTATGAAGCTTACAGTTGGCACGTGGCTAGTTTAGCTTAGCATAAAGACTGCTCTACAAAACAAAGCACCTATTAAACTAAAACTTCCTTATTAAGACGTTATATGTAGTTTGATTAATCTGTATAAAAACTGATGGGTAAAAATGGCAATTTGCCGTACTGCTGTTGGCAGACAACCAGCAGGAAGTTACTGACCATTTGATTGGTCAGTAACAGTTGATATGGCGAACTTGTTAGTAAAACAGTTGCTTATTTACACATCCAGCAGTTAAAGAGCAACATTATCATTCATTTGGAGTCGTGTTTCGGGCCATCACATTAATGTAAACACAATATTCACTGTCTTTTATCTCTGTTCTTGGTCTCTATTTCTATCTTTTCAGGTGCTAAATGCCGCCTTTTCTCCAAAACATTAAAGTTGTATACTCAATATACTTAAAAAAGGAGTCAGAAAATTGTTGTAGCCACTGTTGCAACAATAAAACATTTGATGAAGGGAGTGACTGATGTGTCCATTTGTCTTTTGGGTTAAACACCATCCCTGCCTCATGCCCAGTCAGTCACATTGCTCACATACAGAGTCACACCACCCCTCTGCCTGCCCTCGAGCAGTTGGCACAGTGGTGTCATCTCAACCTCTCAGCTGTTACTGTGGCGTACCACTGACTGGACCAGCAGCTGCTGGGAGCTGCAGCAACGCCGACTGCTATATCATCTCCAGATTAGAGCATCAGTAAAACCGGGGTGGGGATAAGACATATGGCTTTTCAAGTGTTTACATCGATACATGCATAGGATTCATCTTCTAAAATACCCCAGCACTCTCACATCTCATTGGCCTACTTAAACATAGAAATTAAGAGACTAAATGGTTGCAAACATTTAATTTTCATCCTTTTTTTCCTCAACAAATACTGATCTAAAAGATACATAAACCCTTGTCCATTTAAACAGAGAAACACATACTTTTCACAGAAGCATTTTGATACAGATAATCACAGTTCATGTGTGTGAAGAATGTACATATCTGGGGTGCAGTATTTCTTGCAAGCTTCACACAGGAATCCAGACCCTGGAGTCATTGTAAAAGAAGGACTGCTTTGGCAAAATCAGTGGATCATAGAAACCTGGAAAGAAGAAGAGAAAGTTTAACTCAATGCTTTTATACCTGCAATTATATGAGCAACTCTAATACTATAATACTCTAATTAAGACTTAATATAGGTTATTGCTAACAAAACTCACAAATACAGAGATGAATGTTCAATGAGCCAGAGCTTTGGTCTCCCGCTAAAATCCCAAAAGTCACACCTTGGTGTAGGAGAGGAGAATTTACTCACTCCAGTCCAAAAAAATCATTTTTGTGCTACTTTTTGTTAATGTAGTTATTAAGGTCAGTTCTTGGCTTTAAATATGGATGTATTTCCACATTTTCTTTTTCAGAATAACCACAGCTTTTTAAAAATGGAAATAAATTTAATACGAAAAATTGAATTTAAGATTTATAATGGTAGAATTTAGGTTAGCCTAGAACAATCCAGTTACAAAATGCATGTTTTACATTTCTGAACTTGTCAAATGTGATAGCTCATTACAGAACAACTACTAACAATCTGAGAGGTCTTTGTTGTAACCAACAGCAAACATGGGCTTAGCACATCAATATAATCAATAACTAACAAAGATGAAGGTACAACAACAGAACTTTACTCCAATCACCCGTCACTAACCTAGGTGTCAAGGGATAAATCCTAGAATGTCAATTTTACAAAAGCATCATAATCAATAAATAACATGAGCAAACATTGACGTTTTCTCCAGCCTCTCTCTTTACACAACCATAGTTGATATGTATGTTTCTTGGATAGCCATATAACAACACACAAATACTAGTTACAACTAAGCATGATAAGCTAATTTTGCTCATAAGGAACAAGACTGTTTATGTAGATGAACAGTGAGACTTAAAAAGTGGGACTGATAGGGTTAAAGCAAAAATCCTGGGCAGATTCCAGGAGCTTACTTCATGATGAAATGTTGTCATTAAATTTTTATGTGCACCTACTTTTCCTTACCCTGCCTCATTTACATATACTTAAAATCAGCAAGTTCTAACATTAACCACACTCAATTTAAACAGCCTGAGAGTAGGGATGGAAATTGAGCATTAACCTAAACTAATCCCAGTGTATTTATTTAAAGATGTACAAATTAGCATGTGGCACAACTGTGTATGGACTGTATAAAATGATTAGTCTAGAGAAAAACCTTTTCCCCTTGATTTTGGATAGATACCACAACCAGTATGTTTTATGTAGTGGATTAGTTTTTTTAAGGCCTTACCTGGACCTGGCCTCATGTCGGCCTGTGACTTTTTGGGTATTCTTTCAGTTCTGGATGCAAACGCAGCCGTGGGCACTGGATGCTTAGACAGGCCGTTGTAATCCCCAATGTCGTACTGCCCAGGGCCTGGCAAGGGAGGGTCCTTTGGAACAATCAGAGGAGGCGCTGATAGTGCCAAATAATATCCCCTCCTTAAAACACAGTTAACAGAAATTACATCTTTAGACCATCGAAAACAAATAACTGGAGAACCCAAAGCTATCAATACTGTGTGTTTACTCACGGCAGGATGGTCCTCTTCACCTCTGCAGGGGTCTGATAGGGACTGTAGGCTCCTGGGCCTGGTACACAGTTGTTTATTGGAGCAGGGATTCTCTGGGTTTTTGATTTGAAGGGGGACAAGACTGCCTTGGAGCCGTGCTGGATTACACTGTTGTTCACAGTATAGTGGCCTTGAACAGATTTATGATGTAATATTAAAACTAAATAAATACAATTAAGAATTTAAAAAGATGAGACAAAAACAAACACTATAAAATTAGATTATGCATTAAATAGAGAGAAATAGAGGTAATTACATGGTGATGGCACGTTTTTGTTAGGGTAAAAAGTGCTGCGTCCAGTTTTTGACAGGAAAGCTGATGTACCAATCACTGAGGAGAGTCTCTCTCTACTACCACAACTGACCTGTCCACAAAGAAGAAACATAAAGCTACATTAACTACAGGACACACAACAGTCTCAGAAGTCTTTAAAAGCAACTTGCACAGCTCACATACATACATCATATTGATTCGGGGCTGGAGTTTTGTACTTTGGACCATCCAGCTGCACAGCCACAGGCAACCTGAACACCCTGGAGACTCCAATGTTAAAGTCATACTTGTCTAAGAAGGTGCTCTGCAGGTTGTATGCATTTGGTCCTGGGATGCTTCTTTGTGGGTTACTGGAAGCCCTGGCAGCCTGTTGGGAGAGGATGATACGACACAGGCAATCGGCACAATCTAAACTCAGCTTTAGGGCAACAACTATCACTGAGATCATGTCATCTGTGTTTTGTCTGGAAATGTTAACAGAATAACCAAATCAATTAAATACAAAGTTTAAAATAATTTAACTTAAACTCCCTATTTCTATAATTCTGACTATGGTCTTGCTCAGCATGCACCTGAAATCAGTGCACATGACTTGGGGGACCTGACCTTGGATGCAACAAAGCCCGTGGTGCCTTTCTTTGAGAAGGAAGGATTTCTGGCTTCAGTGCTGGAGATACAGCCATAGCTGCCAGGTCCTGGGTTTTCATTCTGAAACAAAAAACACACCATGATGCTTATGTTGCCTTTTTAACTGTTCATTTAAAGCGGCGTCGTGAGAACAGAGTCCCTACCAGACAGACTTGTGAAGGGAATCTCTTCGCCTGAGATGAAAAGCCCTTCTTCTCTCGGTTTGTTATCACCACTATTTGGTATTTCGTCGGTGCTGAAGATGAACAAGAAACAGCTGGAATTGTATCTGCTTTAAGATTTAAAAAAAAAAGAAGAAAAAAAGAGAACCGTTGTCAATTTATAGTTTTAGCTCAGAAAAAAATAAAAGTTTTCACTTAGACTCACTTTTATTGATTCCTCGGTACATGTTGCCCATGGTTCAGTTGGAAATCACGAAGACTGTTGCCATGGCGACGCAGAAACACGAGCGGCCCGAGGAGCCGACGCGCTCGCGACGGCGACGAGGTCTTTTGGCGCCATCTCCCGGTAAAATGGCGGCCGGCCGCGCGCTTCACGCCGACCCGCCGCCCGTGTGTTTTGTTCCAGGAGCGCTTCATCCATCATGGCGATGCATGCGAAGGCGACCCCGCCGCAGATCCCGGACACCCGCCGGGAGCTCGCCGAGCTGGTGAAGAGGAAGCAGGAGCTCGCCGTAAGTTCACGGTGCCGCGATTTCGCCCAGAGACGAGGGCGGCGAGCGTTTATTTAGATTAAAAACAACTAACTGCGATTAAGATGTCCGCCGTTGGTTAGCCGAGGCCCGGCTAAGTGCTAAGCTACCGATAGCTTCGCTTCTGCGCAGTACGCTCCGGCAGCGCTGTTAGCTCCTGCTAACTCGGCCGGTGAGCTGCTGTTAATACCGCGGAGAGCGAAGCGTTATTGTGTGTCGTTCAGCTGTCTAACGTTGATTTTTGTGGGTACTGTTCGATTAAAATCACTCAAGTCGCTCAAGTACGTTTTAATAGAAAAAATTCGCTTTCTGTTCTTCCAGCGCGGCTAACGCGGCTAACGTTATAATTTTAGCCGCCGCCCGGTTTGGCAAAGATCTCGCGGTATCTTCGCTTCGTGGCTGTATTGTGATTATACATCCATGGGTAAATTTGGATAGTAATCACCTTTTTCAGGCTCAAAACATTTTGGAAAGCATTGCAAGACAAAAGAAAACCTCATATCACGTAAAAACAAGACAGGTTTGAGTAAACAATTCATTAGAAGGAGGCCTAGTAAACCGATGTGTCTCCTTCTCACCCGGCGTCTGATCTCTATGCTGCTTGCAATTAAGGCAACTCGTCTGTCTTTGCATCTCTGGCAGCAAAATCACCCCCCAAATCAAATCAGGAGTGTCACAAACATGCCAAATCCACATCTGTCTGATCGTCTGTGCACGTTACCTACTTTTGCAATTAATTCAAGCTCGATCTAATTTGTCCAATATCGCAGGAGACTCTGGTGAACTTGGAAAGACAAATATATGCGTTTGAAGGCAGCTACCTAGAAGACACCCAGATGTATGGCAACATCATCAGGGGATGGGACCGATACCTCACCAACCAAAAGTAAGTTTTGCATGCATTGGTTTTGTTTTCAAGTGTATAGAAGAGAAGAGAGTAGGGGGATATGTTTGAAATTGATCATGAGCGACTTATCTAACCATATTTCTGTAATCCTAACAGGAACTCCAATAGTAAGACTGACAGGAGGAATAGGAAATTCAAGGAAGCAGAGCGTCTATTCAGCAAGTCATCTGTCACATCCGTTGCAGTAAGTCCTGCTCTTTCTGGGCTTTGTCACAAAGTATGTTAGTTGCTCATTTGCTGCATGACGAGAAAGGATCTACTAATGAAACTGCACTCTCTGTTTTGATTTGCAGGCAGTATGTGCACTCGGTGGGATACCTGATCACATGAATGAAAAACGTAAGTTGTTTTTGTAGCTTTCTCAAGATAATCAGTGTTGGACAAAGTTTCTCCTTCATAGTCTTTGGTACTTTCTGACACTGAGTTTGTGCTGTCGTTTGGTGTCCTGTCAGGTGAGGCAGGCAGCGGCACGGAAAGCGACGCCTCCCCAGATCTCCAGAACCAAGAGAACGAGCCCAGCCAGGAGGATACAGAAGATGTGGACTCGACGCTGCAGGACCTAAAGCCTCAGAAGGCTGCCTCCTCGTCCTCCTCGGGCAGCCATCACGGGAGCCACAAGAAGAGGAAGAACAAAAACAGACACAGGTACACAATCAAGATACAAGACGCTGTGTGTTAGCATGCCTTCTGAATGTGCTGTTTTTTGACATCCAATCTCAGGATTTCTTGATTTAAGGAGTTGGGTCTAGTCATAGCTGATCAGTATGTTTACATGCACACAAGACACCAGATTACTGAGAGAAAGTGGGTTGTGCTGGAAGTTGGACAACGTGTCTACATGCACTGTAGTAAAACCTTGTTACTGTAAAATCCATGAATACACGCAGCAGGCCAGGTAAGATTCTCATCCCCACCCTGACCTATTTTGGTACCGTGGCTCAGTCATTTTAAGCATTTTTGAAGGTTAGGCCAGTGCCTTGCATGGTAGTTAGCTGCCATTGATGTGTGTGAGGGAGAATAACTTAGTTACTTAAGGCAGTGGTTTCCACCGGTTTTGGCTTGTGACCGCCTAAAATTAAGCCATGTCTACTTGTCATCAGACCAGAGCATATATGATAGTAGTTCAACCAAAGAATGATTTTTTATTATTTTTTTTTACTCAAGTTGTTTCATTTGGAAGATTTTTTAGAGACTCAAAGAGGTCAAAGTATGTTACAAGAAAAAGAGAAAGTTGTGTAAGAGAAAAATACCATAGTGACCCAAAGACAAGATGATCCTAATTATAAGACGACCCCCCTCCTCTTTTTCCAATGCTTGTTTTTGGAAAAAGGCTTAAAATGAAAATACAAAATGCTTTCAGACTGTTGGGAAAGTTTCCCTCTTGGTCTAAGGATAAGATAGTCCTCATCCTTTTTTCTGCTTAAAGTAAAGGAATATCTGATGATGTGAATATGTAAATGTAAGATCCTCAAATGTAATACATGTTCACATGCAATTTCTCTTTTCTCGGGTCTAATTTTCTCATACCTGTAATCTAGGGACCCTGTTACATTTTTGGCGATCCCACATGTAGTTAAACACTGACTTAAGAGCATGTAAACACACTGATTGTTTATTGCCAAGTCTAGTTTTGTATTTATAAGACTCAGTGTTGTTGGATTGGGTGACCAAACGATTAACAAATTATGGTTTGTGAAGTAGAATTGTTGTTTACACTAGCACACAAACACAATCTAATATGTAGTTTTGCAGTGGTAAATGTTATCGTGTTACCCACCAATTTAATGTTTTTCCTGACTCAGGCTTCACTCTTCTAACCACATATTAACACAGCAGGTGCTCCACCTAACCCACTGTGACGAAGTGGTTCTCTCACTCTGTAAAGTCTGGACTGCAGTATTATGTAGACGTAGGGCTTTAGACTCAGGTTGGTGAACTAACAGCTGCTGCTTTCTTCCTTCCCCTTAATGCTGCCCCCCCAGTCCTTCTGCCATGTTTGATTATGACTTTGAGTAAGTCTGAATTTTACTTCCTGTTCCTGTGGTGCTAACATCCTGCCTGCTGTAAACCCCATCCTTAACTTTTCCACTGTTTTTTCCTGCTCTTTACCTGCTTCTGTTGACCTAGAGTTTGATTTTAAACCTTAAAGTTATTTAGTCATGCTGCATGTCAAACATCCCATTCTTTATTTTTGAATGCATGCCAGCATCCAGCTCTCTGAACTCCCATTAGTTATTCTTGCTTGTTGCTGGGTTTCTTTCTAACCCCAAATTCATTTCAAGTGTGCTTCCCTAAAGTCTAGCAACTAAATAAAACATTGCTGGTTGTCAGATGCTGGGTTGGCTGCAGATTTGTGCATAAACCAGAACAAACACGTGGTCATTTAGCATTCTTATTATTGGCTTGTTTTTAAGCTTCTTCTCGACATAGTAGTGGTTTTAATTCCCGTCAAAACCAGGTTTGTGATCTGTTGATGTGTAATGCAGCTTTTCTTTGTTTTTGTTGCAGATTTGACATGAAGGTTAACAAGAAACCGAGAGCTGTAAGTTGCAATCTTTTGCTTTTTTTATCTGAAAATACAGTTTTATGGGACACAAGTAACTATTATTTTAATTAGTGGTTAAACGGCGAATATTTTCTCAATCTTTGTGCCAATAAAATGTCCGAAAATAGTAAAAATAAAAATTGCCATTATAATTTGCTACAGTTCAACATTGTGTTATTCTGTTTAATATCATGTATGACAGAACTGAATTCTCACATTTTAGAGGCTGGAAACAACAACTATTTGGCCTTTTTCCTTAAATACTTCTCATTTTTGGTCCTCTGTCCTCCTGCAGGATTATTCCACTTAACAAAGACGCTGGAACACCTGGACACACGTGAGGATACGTGTAGAGAAACACAAGATTTCTGGACTTTGTCAACTTTTTATGCCTTTTTTTCCTCTTTTTTTTTTCTCAGTTGTCATATTTCAGCCTGTACTATGTGTATTGCTTGAAACATTCCCCCTGCAACCTACCTTTGGTCACGGTTAAGATTTTTGACCTACCAATTAAGTAGAAATATGACGTTGCATGTTACTTGAGGCCTGATGAGGCCCAGCTCCGGTAACACACCATCTTGTATAGTGTTAAAAAAAGATTGTATTTATTATGTAGTTCATTTCCAGTGTCTCCCATTGTAAGAACGTTTTGCTTTTTGTTAAGCGTCACAGTCATATAACCCCTGAATACCCCGGATTATTTTATTACATGGTTTGTTTTTCAAAAAAATAAAAAAAATACCAGTAACGTGAACATGTTTTGGTTGCTTATTAAATTGTCTGTTGCTGTTAGTAAAGACCATGCTTTGCCTCACTTAGTTAAGGGATTGTTGGATGTTGTGAATCAGCTGCTAAATCATTCCTGGCTGTAATAATCTCCCTAATTCTTTGCTTTTTCCTTGTGTCAATCACTGAATGAGAAACATTAGAAATTCTAAAATTAACCAATTGTTGGATGGAGTTCCCACACATATGCTCCATATGAAGTGATAATATGGTATGGAACAGTTTATTTTCTAAGAGTCCAAATATGATCAGTGTTTACCTAACTAATATAGAGAATAGCCAGCGCATTCTCTTCTGACAGTTCTGTTTGTTTTATGAAAGCTGTTACTAAGTAAACAGGCGTCCCAGAGCACAAGCTGATGACAGCACCATGTTGTCTGGCTTTTGTCAGGTGTAAACTTGAATATATAATGCTTTTTTAACAAATATATGACTTAAACATGTTTTTTTTAATATTTTTTGGTCAACAAATGTTTGTGAAAGTTACAGTTTTAAACATTTTTAATGATTACGTAGTCAGCATGCAGTATCCCAATGTTTCACTAGGCAGCGCCAAAGAACATGGTTAGTTCTACTGTAAATAACGACAGGTTTGAAACTTCACATTTTCATCTTTAGTTACTTTTTCAGATTCAGCATTTATGCCTGAAGTCAAGATTGTTTCTACATATCCTGCACAATAATTAGTTTTTGTATGTGGACAACAAATAAAAGCAAGATTGTGTTACATTTTCAATAAGTACAGACAAAACATTAATGATAATAGAACTTAAGTGATAGTACACTTCATACAGAAAACGTTATCCACAATGATCAAAAAGACATGCAAGTGTAGGCACATTAAAAAAATAGTCAATACATAAATACATTGTTATAAAAATGTTAAAGCTCCCTTAAAGTAACTAAAAACTCTTAGTTACTGTAATTTTGCAGAGACGATCACATGAGTCACAACTGGCCTGAAACATCACCACATGGGGGGATGGAGACCGGCGTCCTGAGGAACCGGAGCTGCTGACAAACATATGATGGAGAGACTGACAGTCCATCCGAGGAATGCATTCCTCCGTTTCATGCTGCTCCTCCGTCACTCCATCCGAGCGTCACATTTCATCTGGTATGAATGACACGATGACTGTTTTTTTTACTGCCCTATTTCTCCAGCAGGCATTTAGCATAATGACCCATTTGGTTCGCACTCAAATATCTCAACAACTGCTGGATGTATTGTTGCAAAATTATGTACAGATATTCATGATCCCCAGAGGATGACGCTCAAGTAATTTTGTGATCCGCTGACCTTTTCTCTAGCGTCACCATGAGGATTACCTTATTCATTTTGAGGAAAATATCTCAACAGCTATTGGATGGATTGCCATGAAATTTGGCTCAGGCATTCACGGTCCCATCAGGATGAATTGTAAAAACCTTTGGTGATCCCTCAAGTTTTCATCCAGCGCCATCATCGAGTCAAACTTTAAATTTGCACAATACTTTGGTTTGTGACAGAATACCTGCAAGACTAATGACATTAGTCATTAGGCGTCGACGCAGGCGTTGTGAATGATTTTTTCCCTTTACTTCACAGGTAGGTTTTACTGGAGCCTTTTCTTCTGTACCTGTGTGTGTGATTCATAACTAATGACAGTGCATTGAGCATTAACACAGGTTTGGAGACATACTACACATTTTTCCTCCCATGTCTACTTCAGCCATCTGACACATAGATACTGTACAGGCTGTGGTTGAGTGCGGGCTACATTTCAGTCCATGACTCACTCACAACTCACATTCAAACTCCTCAACATCACCTTCTACGTAATGCGAGCTGGCTGGAAACTCACACTCACACCAGAATACATTCCACAGATTTAACTTTGGGGTGTGTGAGTAATGAGGCATAAAATGTACAATGTGTGTTTCACCACTGAAAAGCCAATCTTTGTTTCCTGTCACTTCAGGAAATTATCTGGAACTGACCAATGCAAAGCTTTAATTGAGCTGTTAGGAGCCAAACAGGATTCCTGAAGTTAAACTTAAATGACTAAACTATACGTTGTTCAGGCCCTTCTTGTACTTTTGAGTCTATTTACAGCAAATTAGGAAAGTGCAAATTGTAGTCTGGGGCTCAGAAGAATCGGGTTTGCTGCCAAATGCTCTCGAGTTTGACTCTTAACATGCAAATGTTTTTCAACCACCGCTTTCCCGGCAGGCTCTCTGATCGGTATTAATGATTTTGTTGTGTTGAAAACCAGCATGTGTATGGGTTCGTTCAAAAAACAACGGCTTTATTAATGATTCCTTCAACAGAAAGTGAAGTATTCCAAACAAACTTCATGTCAACCCTGCTAACCTTTACTGGAAAAGGATCTTTTCCAATCTGCTGTGTTGTTTGTCATTTCTTGTGGTGTTGTTGCAACTCCCTGATGAAGGCCAGTCACAGTATGATTAAAACATTGGAGCTCTGTTTATATCTTCTTTTCAGCTAGCCTCAAACCCTCTTTAAACTTAGTTTTAGAACCCAAAAGCTCACCTTCACTCAGTTTTAGTCTTAACACTTATCTTTAGTGTAATGTACACCATGATATGTTTTAATTTTGCCATATTGTTATTATTTACCAGGTATTCATTTGGACAAACTCCATCTGCTGAGGGAGATCACATGATACAATCTAAAGCTTCAAAACAGCTACCAAATGGACTTTGTAATGAGATTGTTTTTTCCAATTGATTGGTCTGTTTTTGGCTAATCTGGAGAATTTAATCCTTGATTAATAATAATATTGTCATAAAGCAGTCCAGTTCCAGTTTCCAAGGTCAAGAATATACTTGAGATATGCAAGATTTCAGGGGACTACTCGGAGGAGTTCATTGAATTTCCTTTGCAATGCTCACAGCTTTGTAAAAAGCAACTGCAGCAAACAAGTACAGAAGAATATAAATGATAAACCGCAGACGTCCCTGTCAACAGTTTTCTTTGGAACTATCTTCTACCAGAGAAATAGTCCTCATGTAAACTGTTGACGGTGAGGCTGGTGGATTAAACAAAGTAACAGGAACATTGTTTCTGAAAGAGATGCTGCTGATTCATTTTACACAAATAAAATTCACTTCCAGTTTATTGGTTTGGAAGCAGAAAGAGAGAATGGATATCTGAAAACCGGGGATCTGGACTGGCTAGAAACCCAAAGGGACAAATGTGTTTTGGTCATTTAAGTGAACTGACCCTCTTTACAACTGTACTCATCATTCAAAAGTTACAACAGAGTAAATCCCACGGAAACAGATGCAAATGTGAATTCTTGTTGATAGTACACATATCTAAAGACCTTAAATGACTTTCAGAAATATTCAGTACAAACAGTGTAGGAGCTGCAGGGTCTCGTGCGAGGCGTAGCCCCCTTCCTCCTTCTGTGGTCAGTCAGAGTAATGTCGTCTAATTACTTTAACAGCCTCACCAGCGGGATCCAGCTGAGTTTGAGTCCCCGGCCCCTCAGAGGCCGTGCAGGATGACGTGAAATCTTAAATATTCACCGAGGAGCTTCGACCCCATCCTTCCTCCTCCTCCTCCTCCTCCTCCTCCTGGGACCAAACAAGACTGTTCTCCTTCATCCCCGCAAACAAGGTCAAAAATATTTCAGGAAGAGTCATGGGAAAAGCTCAAACAAATAACAGCACCACATGGACCTTTTATTTTTCATCTGGAGTTGATCTTGTGATAAGATTTTAACAGGGTATTAAGAACAGGCCTGTTGCAGCAAGTCAACACTTTTACACTCGGTCATAAATGATGATCAGAAACAGGAAGTAACAGGAACATAAATTACTACTTGACAGCTACATTTCTCAGTTTATGAGGGAATACCAGGCGCCTGGAGTGTGAGAGGAGTGCTCATATTTTTACATTACATTTTTACTATAGCAATATATTTTTAGGGCTGACCCAAATTTAAAAGTCCAAACCCATACATTTAGTCTTTTTCGTATCCTTTTCTTATTGTTAACATAATATATATCTTTTTAATTGACTAAATAATCTTAACTCCAAGTATACTTACTTAAACTTTCAGACTCAATATGTTTTATATTAAAACTGTTCTTCTACTTCCCACAAGAATGAACCTTTAAAATCACTTTTATGGAAATGTTTCAACCAGTTTCTCTTCAACTACATCATCTTGTCCGCTGGTTTTCTGTTCCCTCCTCCTGACATGGACACTAACCTGGCACAGCCTCCGTATAAACACAATCAGAGCAGATCAGTACAGAGGTTCTGAACTGTAAATGTTTATGTAGATTATGTAAGTGATAGTAAGGGAAAGTCTGCATGGGACTACCCACAGAAAAAACATCTTTGGGAAACTGGGTTTTTCAAAGGAACCATTTCCCTGATTTTTCTCTCTTTTTTAAGGAGGTTGTCAAAACAGTTTAAGATGATGCAATTGGTTTTATTAAGTATCAGCGAAAGGATTATTTATTTTCAGCTCCTTGATACACCTTTTTGCCCCTTTGGAGTGTAGAGCAGTGATTACAAACATTCACCACTCTGTAAAGACCACTTCAAGCAAAGACAAATTTTTCCCCCTTTGTTTGTTTAAAAGATTTTTAGCCACGCTGGTCGGTCCACTACTTTGGTCCAGACTGAAACACCTTAACACTTACCTTTAGTGTAATGTACACCATGATATATTTTAATGTTGCCATATTGTTATTATTTATCATATTTATTATTATTGCCACTAAATTTGGCACAGGAAATCATGGTTCCCAGACGATGAACCTTAATAGCTTTGATAACCGCTTGACTTTTTTTCAATTTGTCCAATGCTTAGTTTCATTACCATCAACTTCAGCTGTACTTTGTGTTTTTGTTGCAATTTAGCCAATCTGAGCCTAAACATTACACCTGCTTAACAGAAGCAAAGAGAGACACAATAATCTGAAAGATCTATAGTCTAACTGACACCTACTGTGCATTAGGAGATGTATCGGGCATGTTCAGTTCATTTAGACAAATACGCCATTTATTAATCAATGTATACAATGACATTTTAATTGCATGTACACAAGTTAGGCTGAAAAAAAATGAAAATATATGTTTTTGCAACAGTTCATTTTCAACAAATACATTTTCATTTGGCAAGCAGTAGGAGGAGGAGGAGAAGGGCAGCTTTATAGCTTGGAATATTTAAGTAGAAAATATGTGTGCCAAGCAAAGGTCCTAACATTCAAATTTTGGTTCTGTCTAGCAGTCATGAAAAAAAGTGTTATAAAATGTGCATTACCACCTTTATGAATAAACAAACAGTTTAATTTAAAGGTTTACATGTATCTTTTCTATCTCTTATTTAGTTGTTGATGTGCAAAACAAGGTAAAGAAAAACTAAGTCGTACACATACATCACAGGACATTTCTGCAGAATTTATACATACATTTCAATGTGCTAAAAGCTGACAAGAGTTTTGAGCTGTAAATACTGAGCTTTGTATCAGCTTTACACTGTGTGTGAATTAATAATATTGCAGTGTTCATGTGCAAGGCTGAGGTTTAGACGTTTTTCTGCCGGTGTCAGGTCAGCAGTGTTTGATATTTGCTGCGCCAGGTGCAGGTGTTGCAGGTGTAGTTAGTGGTGGTCAGTCGTCGTTGTTGCAGTCTGAACACAGAATCTGGTCGCGGTCGGGGAAGAAGCCGGAGCCCACCAGCGACACAGAGCAGCGCGAACACTTAAAGCACGGCTGGTGCCACTGCCGGTCCTCGAAAGAAATGTACTTCCCATCTCCAAACCCTGTGAGACAAAAACACAACACATGAGCAACTAATGAAGGAATGTTTTACGAGCGGTGGAAAATAGAGTTTAATAACAGCCTTCCAACATTGCGGAAATGACATAAATGATTTTGAGATAACATCAGCTATTGGCAGTAACAGTAAGAAAGTGCTGCCAGTCCTGTCAGCCTGCTGGTATTCGAGTTCATAGTTGTGGTCAAAAGCATCTAATTCAAGTTCTCATTTAACTCTGGTGCTATAAAGTTTCTTTGCCAATCCAACAAAGAGGTGAGATAAAGAGGATAATGGACCTTGTTGTACTGGTGTTGCTGCATTGTTTTTTCTTAAATTTTCCAAGCCAACACAACATGGCGTGGCTTTTATTGCAAAGTCATCTCTTTGGGCAATAGGAAGAAACCACACAGGGAGAGGAAAAATGCAAAACAGGCAAACCACACAGAAAGGATCAGAGCCAAGATAATGAATCTGAGTCACCTGACTGCCTACACCTGTCGGTTGAAGATAATTGTTCTGGCATTTTATTGTTAGTAGATAATCGAGACAGACAGGAATCATGGGGAGAAATTGGGAGACGATAAACAACAAAAAAAATCTCCAGCCAGAACTGAACCAGGAATATTTTGTCACAGCCAACAGACAATCACACTGGGGAATTTGGCCGTGTACGCTCCACTGACCTGTGATGGCCGTGTTGCAGCCGGCACACTTTTTGGCATACAGGCTGCTGAAACACTTGACACAGTACGGACACTCCCCCTGCGAGGTGAAGGGTTGGCCAGCCAGCGGAGCTTTGCAGCCCGTGCAGAGAAAACACTCTTTGTGCCAAATCTCATCCTTGTAGGTCACCCCTCCTTTAGTCAGAGCCTGCAGGACAGAAACACAAACTGTATCAGTAAAAAGTGACAAATTAAGAGCATTTTTAGTGAGGGTGGTACTCTTTTATGTACCTGTTTAGCCATTGTGACCATCACAGCCCATGTTTATCCTATAATCTGACACCTAATTGTTTAAAACAACATGTTACATTTTATTCATTTTTTTTATTTATTTATGTTTTTGATATATATTTTGTACACCAACCATTCTAGCTTCTCAATTGTGAGGATTTACTGCTCCTCTATGTTTTATAGTATTGTAAATTGAACATCATTGGGTTTTGGACTGATGGTCTGACAAGGCCTCTGGGAAATGGTGGGGGACTATTTTCATTATTTTCTGATTTTATCAACTAAATCATAATCATTTGAAAAGTTCTCAACAGATTAATCAGTGATGAGAATAATTGTTAGTTGCAGCCCTACTTTAATTTAAGTGTTTATTAATGGTGAACATCCACCATCGTGGCCTGGTTCACCTTTTTGCAGTGGCTGCACTGAGGAGCAACCCTGCCCTCGTAGCACGGCACACAGTAGTAGTTGTTTTTGTCTGGGATGAAGGCCTCGGCACCGATCGGCTTCTCGCAGCCGTGACACGCAAAACAGTCCTCGTGCCACGTGGAGCCGGCGTACTCCAACATCCTCGATCCTGTCAGAGAGAGAGAGAGTCGGAGCAGATGAGGATGGAAACTGAGAGGTTTGTGATTGTTTGTTGGTATCTTCCCCTGACATCTGCAAACCCATGTGTCACTGGGGGCACTCCTTTGATCTCTGCCTTACTGGGCTGTAACTATGAGGCGGAATGAAATCTGATTGCGTTCACACGAACACTAAGAAGACCAAAAGTGATGATTCAGTGCGATGGCTAAACCTGTTCTTACGCAGATCTCCTGCACCGTACAATTACGTCAGCTTATCTCATCAAAACAATCTGACAAGCTGTAACAAAGCAAAGCTCTAGCTGGCATACATGGCTGCACAGCATCCTCACACTGCTTTTTATTTATTTTACTGTTTAACTGTTTCATAAGTGGCTTATGTCCACTCTAAGAAACACTGCAGAGCTTTAGGAACGTAGGAGCCAGTTTATGCCTATGAAACTGGTCGTCAGATCCTTTAATCACTGGACTTGTTTTATGGCCTCTGGGGCCTGAAATGCAGCCCAGAGACATGACGGTGTTTTGAACTTTAACTTGGCTGCTCTTTCAAGAAAGAAAAAGGGGCAGCAGCTTTTAAAGGCATTTCAAACTGAACAGGAACTGAAGAAAATGACTGCTCAGTTCAGAAAAGAACTGGTGAGTTATAATATCCCACACTACCCACAGGCCCGGGGTAATTTTCAGTCATCCGACACCACTGCTGCACTCGTGTTGTCACAGAGCCCAGAGCTGAAAACCCTGCTGGGAGATATTTTCAGCAGAGCAAGGAAACAATCATTCTGTCACATCTAAGCTGTCACGCCCCAGATAACAAAAACTCATTAGACTCTTTATCCCTGCAAAGACAGGGTGTGAACTTTCTAACTATTTGAGTGATTACTCAAGGATCTGTAGATCTGAAGTTTGTGAACTTGGTGTTGGGGGAGAGATATGATCTTTATTGTTACTACCTGGCATGACCGTCTTGTCGCAGGCCACGCACTTGGAGGAAAACTCGTTGCAGTAGCAGTCGCTGCACACCAGCGCGTCTTCCTGGCTGGTGAAGGGCTCGTCTGCCAGAGAGCGGTCGCAGCGGAAACAGCGAAAACAGTGCGCGTGGTAATGTCTATTCTCATAGAAGAGCTCCTGCAGGAAGAGGAGAGGGAGGGTCACACTGAGCAGTTAGAGATGGTAAAACCAGTCAGGATTAAAACCTATATGACCTATAATAAAAACTATATTTTGTCCCATTTGTGAAGAGACATGCAATAATAAAACTAATGTCTGGCAGACATGATGCAACAAACAAGAATAACAAGAAAGAAACAAAAAAACATAAACAAAGTTTTTCAAATG
Organism: Lateolabrax maculatus; assembly: GCA_031216445.1. Lineage (NCBI taxonomy): Eukaryota > Metazoa > Chordata > Actinopteri > Acropomatiformes > Lateolabracidae > Lateolabrax > Lateolabrax maculatus. Next base: position 6,198,404 of record CM062218.1, read on the forward strand.
GAATCTTGTTATAAGTTATGAAGTTAATGGCTTTATAGATGATTCATAGCTATGAATGTTAAAATATTAAGAGAGAGACTATGTAACCTTTGAAAGAGGAAAAAACACAAATCATCTTATAAATAAAAAGTTATATTCATAAGTAGTAAAAAGCATTCTTGCCACTACTGTGTTAGTTAGTCTGGTATGACCACCAGTTTAGCAACCAGATGCAATCCTGCTGCTCACTGTCCTAAATACTCACCAAATGTACCAAATGTGTGTTAATCCGCACCGGAAAATAGTCCCCAAAAATTCACTTTTTACGCCTGTATGTGTGACGTTTGTTTAAGGATCTCCCTTACTCTTTTTTAAAAGTGAAAGTATATATTTGTGACCCATTTTTAAGAGATTGGTGCTATTCCGTAGCAACTAGTGGGCTTAGTGAGAGCCACAGACAGGTAGGGAAGGACGGACTAATGCATTGGTGGTTGATAATAAGAAAAATAGCCAGCGTTATCCTTTAACAATGAATAATATGGGAACAATTTACTCTAAACTGTAAGTTAATAAAAACACTTGATATGTTATTGTTCCTCATAGGGATATTGTCTATTTGCTGGCCCCCATCTGCTTGGAGGTCAGAGGTCATGGTCAACCACAGGATTCAGTTCCCGTGTTTTGGAGTCGAAACCCAGAGTTTCCTACTTTCTACGGCACCACGCTGTTGAGAGTTAACAGAGGAGTAAAGCATGAGAGAAGTTTTTGTGCATTCCTTCTTCTTCACTGTTATTTTCTTGAAAATCAGAATAACCCACTTTGTGACTTCTTTCTAACAGCTGCTTGTGTTCCAGTTCATCTGCAGTTCAAGCAAGCACTGTGATAAATGGCCCCATTGAACGGTGGGTGAAAAACTTATATTTGAGGCGTGGGGTTTCACAGTAAGAGAAACAACTAAAGCAGAGGGACGGAGAAGGATGAAGGATGAATGTTGTTATGTCTTGTGCGGAGGAGGGACGGCCAAAGCAAGCAGGAGCATAATTTACAGCAAGTCCCTCGCAGAGAGTCCATATTTCACAGGACACTGATGGCCTCATGGCGTCTGTGGGTGTTTCCTTCAGGACAGTGTTTTTCATTTCCACTAAGGCTTTTGGGCAACTTAAAGGGGATTACAGACAATTTGGTGTTCTGTAAGTGGACATATGTTTCCATGGAATAGCAGCTGGTTTTTAGAAGCAGTAAGAAAATTGATCATAGAGTAGTAAAAGTCCGACATGTTCTATTTCAGTGGTGAAAGAATTACTGTACTCCACTACGAGTAAAAGTCCTGCAGTCACCGTGGACATTTTTCACTATTTTAAAAGAGCCAAGTTTAAAAGACTATAATTGTCAGATTAATCAACAAGGAAAAATTGTTAGTTGCAGCTCTAATTTATAAAGTAACCATAGCTTTTTAAATAAATGTAGTGGAGAAGAAAGTACAATATTTCCCCCTGAAATGTAGTAGAAGTATAAAGTGGTAGCATTAAAATGAAAATACTCTGAAATACCAATACTTCAAGTTGAGCTTACCTTGGCATTATGGCCGATGATTTCTTTACATTCCTGGCAGGTGTTGGCATACAGGCGGTCGTAGCAGGGGATGCAGTGAGGGTTGTCCTCCACCTGGATGTATTTGCGTCCGCACAGGGACTCGTTGCAGTTTTTGCAGTCGAAGCGGTCACTCATTATGTCTTTCTCTGGCTGACCTCCTGCAAAACAGAGAATTCACAGGCACAGTTTAGCATTCGCTATCAGCGAGAGGACAGTGGAGGAAGGAGGAGGAGTGAGATTAGCAAGACATAGAGAGAAAGCAGGGAGAAGGGAGGCAGACAGTTTTTGGATATACAGCAGGGAAATAAATTTCAACAGGAGAGAAAAATAGGAGGAAAAAAGCATTTTAGAGCAAAAGTCGCTTTACACTACAGGTCAAAAAGATCCTTACTAAAAACACACTAAAGGCACGGGTTGTAAAGGACAGGCGATCACGCGAGGCTGTGGGAGGGAGAGCGACGGTGGACGTCTGTGAGGTAGGAGAGGGCCTGGTTGAATTGAATCAGTTGAGGGACAGGAGCAGGTTCTTAAGGACAGGAGGTGATGCAGCAGAGTTTTGGACGTACTGGGGTTTATTTAGGACTTTGGATGATGTACCACAAAGAATGCTATTGCAGTAGTTGAGTCTGGATGTGATGAAAGCATGGACCAGAGTTTCAGCAGCAGAAAAAGAGCAGTCAAGCTATATGTTTGAAGTAGAAAAGGGCTGTTTTTGTAACGAGATTACTATAAATTACTATATAAAGTCGCAGATGTGTGGGGAGGGAGAGAGTGGTGAGGAAAGCTGTGAGTGGCTTTGTTGAGGGGTTTGGGACCAGTGATGATCATTTCAGATTCATCACAGTTTAGCTTGAGAAAGTTGTCTCACATCCGTGGTTTAATTTTGGCAATGAGTTGCAGTGACGATGGATTTAGTGGAGAAGTAGAGCTGGACATCATCGGCGTAGCCTAAAAGTTGAAGTGACCACGAATGATGTTAACGAAGGGGGAGCATGTAGAGAATGAACAGGGGAGGACCGAGCACTGGACCCTGGGGGATGTCTTGGGACAGAGGAGTGGTGGAGTTGTTGATGCTGATGAACTGCAGCCTGTCTGTCTGTGAGATATAACTTCAGCCAGGAGAGGGAAATACCGGTGATGTTGAGGGAGGATTTAACACGGGAGAGAAGAACGGTGTGGTTCATGGTGTCAAAAGAAGCAGTGGGAGAGGAGGAGGAGGTTGGTGACTTTGAAAAAGTGGTGAAAATGTCCAACAGGATAATTTACAATCCTATTTAGATGAATCTTCAACGTACAGGAAATGGAAATGGTTTACTGAAAGACATCGTACTGCAGTTAAGCATTAAATATTGTTCAAAAATTTTCCACATTCAGAAAGCGTTTCCTGCACGCAGAGAAAGGGCTGAATGAACACTTTAACTTTAAAGACTAAAGGCTGATTTATTGTAAATCAGTCTTGTAATGATATAACTGCTTCTCCTGTTCCATCATTACTCACTAATAAATGAAAGCTTTTAACGTCTGTCTCTCCCTCCCTCTCATTCTTGTGCAAAACCCCCTGGGGTGGTTTGGCATTGAGAAAGAACAACTAAACAATATTAATTGTTGGGAGCTGAACTAAAACAGTGTTCTCTATTTCAAAGGCTCTCTCTCGAGGGCTTTTTCATTTGTGTTTGGCCTGCGTTTAAAGGGCGATACCACTTGTTTACCTAGTTCATTCCCTTTGTCCACAGCTTTTTTTTGTTCAGATGCTTTTTCTTTATTTTAGTAACAAACAAACCTACAATGCCATCAAGAGGTTTTATTGCTGCAACTTTAACTTTTTATTTTGATCTTGGCAAATGTGCTGACAGCTGTGAACATTTAATAGGGATGATTATATCTGGCTCAGAAAATTAGTAAGGCTTTTCCCAAAGTTACCTTTACTTTTTTACCCTAATGACTTCACATAGAGAACTTTACAGATAAGGCTGTGCCCTTTTGTTTCAGAGAACGAGTGGTTTGTCTTCACAAACAGTGATTCTAAACTACAAACAAATACAACATCTCCCAGGACACTTTTTAACTTCAGCAGGATTTCCTCCAAACACACAACTTTGTCCCATTTTAACTGGACCATAGTTTCCCATAAAAAATCTTTTACGAGTTTTTAAATCTCAATTGCCTCAATATGGAGCTTTTTATGTATTGTTTGCATGGCTGCATGAGGAGGGGGTTGATCTCCATTAATTAACTCCAGTTTAACTCCAAGCATGCCTTTCATTTTTGTCATACTGATGATGTTGTGTAAATAGTGAATTTAAAAAGTCCTTAGAAGTAGAAAAAGATAAAGATTTAGGATAATGTGACTCAAAGATGATGCTTTTGGGAGATTTTTTTGGTCTCTCAGTAATTGAAAGCCACACGCCAGCAAGCAAGAAATTAGAATGAAAAACAACAGGGTCCAAAATGACAATACTCGGTAAGTATGGTCTAATCATATTTTCTGGCTCAGAAGATGTTGATTTGTCTGGTTTAAAACTGGGATCGATTTGTTGAGTCTGTTTATATAACTGTTAATCCTATAACTTATATAACTTTATTTCAACATGTAGTTAGGCCCTGCTTCACACTGAAATATACTGCAGTCATTGTTTTATGTAAACTAGACTTACTTACTTACCTACTCCTTACTTTAAACACATTGAAGCTCTAGGAACCATTCAACCAGGAGAAGTAGCCTACTGTATATTCCTTACTGAATTTAAATAAATGACTTGATTGACAGCTCGTGGAGGAGAGGAAGGGCAAGTGGAAATAAGGCTGGGCACACAGACAATCACATGATCCCACCATTATTACGGACTACACAGTGAGGCATTAGCAGGGTATTTGATTCCATGTTCTGCAGCAGCAAAGGGAAATGAGTGAGGAAATGAAGTGTGGGAGGTTTAATATACCCTCCTGTGGAACAGTTAAGACAGGGCAGGCAGGGCTCAGAAAGATATACACAGTGTGGACGAAGATTATGGATAAGGAAGGGTCTCTAGTTTGGGTATATGTTCATGCTCAGGATCACAACGTCTGGAACATTTACAAAGGCAGACTGTTTCACTTGGAAACGGTTATTGTTTATAATTTTCCCCCCCTATTTTGGGCACAGAGTGGCTTTGACATGTTTCTATAATGTCAGAAAAGAGGAGGTGGGTTCAACAAAGTGCAGCTGAGAAACCGTGTGGCTTTGAAATGTCCCTGAGGGATCGAGGAATGAGCCAGAACCCCTCCTCCCCTCCTCCCCTCCTCCCTCCTCCTCCCCTCAGAGGTGGAAGACGTCACCGGCTCGGTCGAAACGATGAGAGGACCCAGAGCTCGGTGCAAACTAATGAAGGCCACTTGTTCTCTCTGAAAAACAATTTTTTTTTTTTGGTTTGAGATGAAGCTGGTAAGAATTAAAAGTCACTAATGAAGGTTTCTCGCTCCACAGAGCTGAATTACACAGGTACCACACTTCATGCTCTGCAACCTCCAACCATTTGCATCTGGTCTGTTGAGGAGTCGTCTTGAAAGTGCAGTTTACATTCCTCATGTCTGACTTCTATCAAACATTTTGTTTCGAATAACCAATGATGCAGCAATTTCAGATAAACATAAAAAAGATAAACACAGTCTCCTCTCGGTCACGTCCTAAAGCCGATGCCAGAAGCAGAAACTCCCTCTCCTGCACGGCTCGTTAAGGGACTTTTTTCTCCCAATGCCATGTAAGCACCACACTGAGGACATCCCTCATGCTGTACATCCCTCCCTGCAGATAACAGCACTGTTTTCCCTTACAGCACATCAAGTTAGGTCAACATAACAAGGAGGATAACCAAACTGAGACGAAACATCACATCCTTTGTCTGTTTTCTGTCAGATTGCTGTCTGGATGGGGAAATCAGCCCAACTTCCCCCCTAAAATGTCTTTAAGAGGGTCGGGTTTCTATTCTCGTCCATCCATGTCTACGATGAATGCAGTGATAGAACAATGGTTTTCCTTCCGGACATAGTCTTCCCAGTCTTGAGCTTTATGTTTCTCTTCCTGAGCCACAACATCTGCGAACGCATTTTGTGGTCTCCAGCTGTTGTCTGTCATCAAATTCTCCTTTTGGCATCCAATAGGGAATTCTTATGGGACTGGTGCCAAAACACAACAGCATCTAATTAAAATCCATCATTGTTGAAACCAATATTTTATGGGTCTGTATAATCAACCATACACTAGGCAAATATAGTAAGATAGGCTAGCTGTTTCCCATTGTTCCCATTCTTTATGCTAAGCTAAGCTAATCGCCTCCTGGTTCAGCTCCACACTTAATGTACAGTTTGATCTTCTCATCTAACTCTCAGCAAGTGTGTTTCCCAAAATGTCACACTATTTCTACAATGAACGCAAAATTTCTCTAAAGTAAGAATACTGGTCAATTTGATATAATATACATTTTTTTATACACACACACACACACACACACACACACACACACACACACACACACATTTTTTGAAATTCCACAACTTGAAATTGACTTTTCAAGATTTTAAAGAGGGGACTTAAAGTTTAGATAAAGTATAGATGTTTTTTATGTTAGTGCTATGAATTCAGCAGTGATAAAATTTTGATTAGGTTTTCGGTGGCTCATAAGATTCAAATTTTAATAGCCATGGTTTGCTTCTACACATCTCTTTAATGTCGCAACTGACAATAATAAACATCTGTTAAGCACCTGTTTATTTGACTGTCACACCATCCAGACTGTCTGACATTAATAGTCTAAAACACTGACTCACATGTAGTCAGCTTAAGAGGCGTTCACTTTACTCTACAGGTGTCCTCTTGGACTGCACCCAGAAATACTTGTCACCCCTGTTCTCCTCCTCACCACAAGACATTAAACCAAACAGTCATCCATCCTGTCTAAGTACTCTCCCTCTCTCTCGTAGAACGGCTGCTGAAACTATTTAAGCCCACAATTCACCTTGATGAGTGGACATGTTGAATTCTTCACTGATACACTGTCTGTCCCGGTGAGAGATTTACTGGAGTCACTTGGCTCTGGGAGCTTTGTAGTGGCAGCCAAATGGCAACTGTCTCCCAGGATCAGCCGCCGGGCCTCCTGTCTCATGTCCCTTCATGGCTCGCTGCTGTTGTTTTACTCCACAACTACCTGACAGTTTCTTACGACCGGAGCCAGAAACTCTGCGAGCCCGGAGAGCTGCTGCTGGGTGTTAGTGTTTATTTTCCCAGAGGAGGAATTCAGACTGAGTCTGAGGTTTACAAACCAAATTATTCCACTGTCACACGTAATAAAATCCAGTGGAACAAATATGTAGGTAAGTGTTAAATCTGTCACAGCCACCAAATATCAATTCATGCGTTATAAAACAGCCTCAGTGCCTTTTTTGGGGTGACGTTATTACATTCCTTCTCTGAAACAGGCACCTGAGTGGAGCTGTACATCCTCCTGTTTGTTTTAAGAAAGAAAGTTTAAGAATTTTTTCTAATGCTTGAACTTACAAGCATGGCTTTCTCCTTTACTGTAACACCTACTAAAGAACTGAGTCTGGGAAATAGTTGCCAGAGGTGTGGCTCTGTGGATGGCAATGCCGGTTGATGGGTTGGTCCACAACTTCAGTCCAGACTGAAATATCTTAACAACTATTGGATGGATTGTCATGACTTTTGCCCTTCACGTTCCCCGGATCTAAAGAGTTTGGTGATCCCCTGACTTTTTTTCTAGCGCCACCATTATATTGACATTTGTGGCTTTGAGAGAAATATCATGACAAGTCTTGGATGGATTTCCATGAAATTTGGTCCCAACATTCATGTTTTCCCCAGGATGACTCTGGTGATCCCCTGAACACAATCTTCTAGTCAGAATTTCAGTTTATCCAATACTGATTTGGGAGCATTCATGAATTATTCCAAGATAGTTACCCCCACTGCTAACCTTGTGGTCACATCATTTAAATAGACTAAATCAGAAGCAAACTGCAGTATGTACAGCTCTGAGCTCTTAGCTGAATTGATTGTATTAGTGTTAATATTTGGTTTTATTAAGATATAGTTGGCAGAAGTTTGTGGACACTATTTCTTCACAATGTGGATGATATTGGTGGATTCGGTTGCTCGTAATTACCGTCTCAATGATATGGTATGAATGCACAAGGCTTGTTTTCCTAATGCTTTAACTTACAATCACTGCTTTCTCTTTCACTGTAACACTCCCCAAGGAACCCAAACTGAGTGTGCATTCAGTGAAAAAACAGGAAAGCGTGTAACAAAGTTGGTTTTTAATTACCACCTCACTTTACTGTTCATTCCCCCTGAAATGGATTAGGGTACTTTTACGGCCTCTGAAGCTCAGAACAGTCCTCGTACTGTGTGACTCCTGGGTTGCATAACCTGGATTTGGGGAGGTGAATGAGAATATTGACAGCGGCACAATACTCTGTAGAATATGTTAACAACAGTGGAGCCCTGCAGCACTGGAGGGAAAGTGACACCCTCATGGCTGCAGCTATAAACTGTTACAGAAAAAAAAAAGAAAAAAACAAGACTGATCTCTTATGGCTGTCAGATGACTGCGCTCCCTTTCTTCCACAGTACAAAGACGCTCAATGTGGTGCGGCTTCCTGCAGATCACAAGGCCAATTTCAGCTGCACGCACACAAATCAACATAAACACACATTGTACATTTTGTTGTCGCTGATTAAAGATCTCATCGGGATGAAATGCTTCTTGCTGTTTTAAACAATGACGACATTCGGAGATACTGAGCTGGCAGATCTGCCGCATTATTTTGTTTACTTGAGCATAAAAAATAGCTGCAGTTAAGTGAAATCCTTATAAGGTCAAATCAGTGTCATAGACTCAGCTGCGTTGCTTAACAATGATCATGTCATTAATTATCTGTTCGGAAATTGTTCCACTAAAACCATAACATGACCAGTGTCACTGGGTATTACTGTCATATTAAGCCTATAACATTAATGAATAAAGCGCTGAGTGTCTGGCTTTCTTCCTGCAGATCACATGGCTTATTTCAGCTGCATGCACACAAATCAACAAGAAGACACAATGTACATTTTGTCGTCTCTGGTTATGACGTCACTGATGTTATTGTAAGATTCTGATTTGGCAGAACTGTAAATTTATTCTGCTTATTTGAATGTGAAAAATAATTTTCTTGTAAGCTTCACTTAATTCAACTTTGTGTCATCTTTTCAGATAAATCTGTTCTTTCACACTGAATCACACAAAAACCATGATGTGATCATATTAGTTGGATATTAATGACACATATCCTGCTCCACTAAGCCTCTAACGTTAGGGAATGAAGCACCTTTAAAGACTTTAAAGAGTACGTGTCTGGCTTTGTTTTATGAGTCTCCAGCTGGCTGTTTGTTTATCCAGTGAAACAATGAGATCTGCAGCTGCAGTTTCACCTCTGCTGCTGTCGGCTAAACTGACAGCCAGACAACAAGTAAACAAGTCACCGCCATGCCAAGACTTCAACACACTGTGACCTGAAGCAGTGGCTCCCAACCTGTGGGTCAGGACCCCCACCAGGGGTCGCGAGATGATTATTGAGGTACAAAATAAGAAAAAAACGTTTTCTCAGATTTCTTTTTAAACGCTGTATAGACTTACTTCCTCTGACTGATAAAATGCTTTACTTTATGGTTCTCTAATTTCCTAATGACTTCCTTGGAATGAAATATGTAATTTGGGTACAAATTTGGGGCACAATATGAATCGCCTTGACAGAAAAACACATTATCTAAACTCACATAGATACTCGTTCATTTGTTTTTCATTTGACGAAAAAAAGAAAATATATAAAAATAGTCCACTAGCGACTTTGGTTACTAGCTCATGGTCTTCCTCAGTGGTGGCAGTTTGCTCAGTTGTCATCACATCACCTACAGTAAGTTTGGAACTTCAGTCATGTAGTAACAGCAAACTCTAAACTCTAGAGGAAGACCATGAGATGTGGTTAAAAGCTCTGGGAAAAAGCAAGAAAGTGACATTCAAGATTATTTTTTTGTCAAACTACTGTTTTCAAACTCCAGAAGAAAACTTTCACGCTCAGTTCGTTCCTCATATTTGTTGAATTGAATGTTTGCCTGTAGTCAAATTGTACAATTGATTGCAATTAATTAATTGGTAAAATGTACAAACTGAAGTGAAATTAGGACCTGATGGTGGCGCAAGAAGGAAAGTCTGGGATCATGAGTATTCATCCTCTGGGGACCATGAATGTGTGTGCAGAATTCCTCGGCAATGCATCCAATAGTTATTGAGATATTTCAGTCTGGGCGAACGGACTGACTCTGACATCCAGAGCCAAGGACAAGTGTGGCTAAAAATATACTTGAAACGTCTAAATGTTTCTGTGAATGATGAAGAAAAAGAATAAAAGCAGAAAGGAAGATTAAAAAGATTATAATCAAGTGTTGTTGGAGTCTCTTAAAATGAAGGGTCTGTAGTGAACTTACTTTTGGCAGTGTATAGTTGTTGCACTTGGATTGTACTTGCAGGCGAACGCTGACCAATGCAAATAAACTTTGTCCTGATCTTAAATACCGACAACTAATATCCAAGACAAATACACAAGTAAACATATTTTCCCATCAGCTGCCAGCTGGCATTGGACAGTTCAAGACCTGGGTGTTAATGGTAACAAATGTTTGTTTTCTGAGCGACAGCTGTGCCTGCTGTCTCTGTTCAACGTTTGCTGCTGGATTCATTTGACTTTAATTCGGAGCTTCATCTTTGTGTTGGAGAGCTTCAGAAAGGCTGAGGGTTGGTTTCAGACAATTTCGATTGTTATCAGGTAACAAGAAAAAGGCAAAAGCAGGAGATACAAACAGATGATTTTGAGTTTTTGAGCAATTGGAGATGTGAAAGGACCTTTTGGGATATTTCCTGTGACTCATTAAAGGAGAAGTCAGACATTTAGGGCAACACACTTGTTTGCTCTCTTGCCCAGAGAAGATTTATATCACTCTCATGTCGGTTAAATGAACCTGCAGCCAGTTAGCCTAGCTTAGCATAAAGACTGGAAACGGGGGGAAACAGTTAGCCTGGCTCTGTCTAGCTGTGACAAAATCCACCCACCAGCAGCTCTAAAGCTCACTGATTAACACGTTATATCTCGTTTGTTTAATCAGAACAAAACAGAACTGTAAAAATCATTTTAAATGGAGTGGAAGAGACTCATTTTACATTTCTGTTTGTATATGGATCAAACATTAGATAGAACATATTCATTAGTGAGCTTTAGCTGTATTTTTGGACTTTAGACATTTCCTTTTGCTTTCAGTCTTTATGCTAAGTTAAGTTAATCGCCTGTTGGCTACAGCTTCATACTTTATGCACAACTTTTTCCTGGCCAGGAAATAGTCCGTCCCACAAACCCCGGCGTTTTTACACTTCCGTTTTTTGTAGTGATTTGAAGAAAAACAAGATATAACATGTTAATTGGTGAGCTTTAGCGGTAAGCAGTGTTATTCCCAAAATGTTGAACCACTCCTTTAAAACTCTTCCCAGGCTGTGCAACAGAAATGGGAAATGGAAAAGACGGTGATGGGAGTGAGACTGACTCATGATGAGACTCTCACGTCCCTGACAGTCTGATTTCAACTGTTTTATTTGCCTCTGGCTCGTCTCCAGTGATTGTGCACAGGCCCGAACCTTCGCCCAGCACAAGCATTTCAGAGGAATGCGACTGTGGTCAAAACGTGGCAAAATCATGCGGTTCCAACTCTGAGACGGAGAAAAACAAAAAAAGTAAACAAAAAAGGCATTTTTCTTCCGCCCTCTGTTTTCTAAAAAAAGACAAAAGTCAGGAATTCCTTTTCTGTGTGAGACCATATTGCACCCTACACACACATATTTCTTCAGGGGGTGAATGCAACCAGAGCTGGATTGTTTCAATGAATGTATTAATTTCACCCAAATGGATTGGAACATGATGGTGGTATGGGGATGGTGTGCGGTGATGGAAACTATGAGCGGTGCCGGAGGGGGGGTTTGCTGAGTCTCCAGAAGTAAATGTGTAATCTAAAGGCGACATGACATCACTCTAACTCAACAAGACTGAAAGGCTTGTTAACATCCATCCAAATGAATCATAATAATAAAAAAAAAAGACATAATTGCGTCACACATTAAGCTTTCATTATCAAGTTATGAGGCCTTATTTTGTGCTCTACCCGATTCAAAAAACATCAAAGCAAGGGATTGCTTCCTCAAAGGTCTCCTTGTTCTTTTTCTCATAAATCCTACTTGAAAAACGGGGCTGCAGCACTTATTCACAGTATCAGTTACTCACTCTGGACCCCGTTCAGGCCCCCAACCCCCAGTAACATCCACTATTTCCTCACTCTAAAGAAAGAACATCCTTTCTCGTCCATCCTGGGGGGGTCAAGTATTTGACTTGAAAATGTGCAGTTCTGGCATGATTAAGATCATTTATTTGTTTATTTGCCTCTTTCTATGTCACCCTGGCTTTATAGAGCCATTATAGAGTCATTATTAAGAACACATTTTGGGTTGCCAAGGTGTGAAAAGTCCCACTTTCGGGTGTTTATCTTTTCAGTTTGATAATGACGTAGTTATAAATGTTGGAAATAACAAATTAGATTATCAGTTTGTAATAAGCAATCAAGTCTGCAGTTAGAAGTGTTATTAAATCATTAATAAATTGAGTTAATCCAAAGTCTCTGCAGCATTTTTCTTGAAATAGGTGGTCAAATGGTCTGACAGTCAAAGGGAATTTTCACAACCTGGCAAACAATAAGTTGTTTTATTAATGACATTTAACTGACCCACAAAGCTTTAGGCTAAATGCCTCATTAAGCATTAATAAAACCATTACTTACAACTTATAAACACTTTATACACGAACCCTCATTGGTGAGCGGTGGAGTTCATTTTAAAGCCTCCTTGTGTTGACAAGAAAACGTGAAAAGCTTTAAAAAAAAGTATCTGGTGCTTCAGTAATGCGCCGTTTTGCACCAGGTGAAGACAGGTGAGGATACACACATTATACCACACTCACCACAACACACGTTCACTTATCTGCTACTTTTTCACATGCCAGGGCTGTAAGTAGTAGACTATATATATATATATATGTATATATATGTATATATATATGTATGTATGCATGAATCGTGTCAGTGTAAGCGTACCTCTCTTTGCGCAGCAGCCTCTGGAGACGCTCAGGAGACTCCTTCTCTGCAGGATCTGCGCGCTTCGCTCGCCGGCGCTGCTCTGGTGTCTAAGATGACAGATAATTAAATCCTCCGAGGACTCCTGCGAGCTGAAAACTGACGTGTTTCCACCGACTGAAGCATCTGTGACTGCTGCGTAAAACCCAAACCGCTCCGTCCAACGCCGCCTCTTTCCACTCCCTCTGCCTGTCACCTCGTGGGGAGCTGAAGCTGAAAGAAGGTGCTCTCGCTGTGTTTTTGGGTGAAACTGAATATTTTAAATGCACAGCAGACTTTCGGCTTCCAGCTGCTGATGTAATCCACTTTATTATCTCTTTTAAATGGAAAATCTCTATTATAATCGAATAAACGGAGCCATAGCAGTGCTGAATAATGATGAAGAGTTTAATATGCTCTGCAGCATTTTAATTTCAGATTATATCACAATAAAAGTCATTTAAGGACTTTGTAATTGTACATAATGAATATATAAGATCATTTTTGCTGATTTGTATTTGTTTCCTTCATGTAAATTTGATTTAACCCCCAATTAAGCATTTATAAGCAGTACACTTAATAAATGGTTTATAACACCCTTTACAGTGTAATGTAGCTGTAAACAGATGTAAGGACATTTTTAAGTGTTTATGTGTAAATGTATTTTTTCAACAAATATAATTTATCCTGTTAAGCTTCAGTCACTTGTGTATAAACAGTTAAAGAATGATCAATGACACAGTATAACAGCTGTTTACACACAGGATTAAATCTTAGTCTTATAAGGCATTTATTAACTGCTTATACACATTTACAAATTTACAGTGTGTAATAAAGCATTTATTAACTGTTTATACACCTCGTCATACACAGGTCATTCACAGGTGTGTTTAAAATTGGGTTTATAGATTGAAAGTGTTGAATACTCATGAGGACGGGTTGACTTTGAAAGTTTCATTCTTGACAGAATAATCCTTAACTCAAAGTCCCCTTACTTACCGGAGCTTTCAGCAGCATCTTGTGGCTTTCATCAGCCCGATGGAGATGAAGAAGATGTGATAATGAATTACTACTTCATTGACAAATATGATACAAAATATAATTCATATTAAAAGTAAATGAAGGCTAAATGGGGAGTTAACTTGAAGAAATAAATGTCATGATTCATCTGCAGAGTTACCATCCATCATACATGGATGAAGAGGCTACACATCAGCTGTATTCTCTTTCACTCTCAAGTCTAACGTTTCGCCTCGGTTATCTCGGCTACACACATTTTTCTGTGGTCAGAAGTAAACTGCAGGGTCCTAAAAAAAAAAAAAAAAAAAGATATAATTTTCCCTCTCATTGACCTCCATTTTCCACAGTGGTGAGCAGGAGGTCTGGGGACGATTAGAGGCTTCAGCTGTGGCTCCGTCCTGCCACTACCCATTAAGTCAGGATGTTCACTACATGTGTATGATGTGATGAAGGCTTCTCAGCAATGTGCGTGGCATCTCTAAGCTTATTGGCAGGACCTGTTGATAGGTCGCTACGTCCCAGACTTTGTTCAAAATATTAACTTATTTGAATTACAGGCCAGGAATGAGTGAGGGTGAAGTTTTCTACATCATCCTGAGTTGTCAAATATTTACATGTGAATATTCTGCCATCTGCTGTTCAAACCCTGTTGGTTACAACGGTTCAACTGTAGGAGGATGAACAAGATTAGATTTAAAAAACATAAAGCTGCAAGTCTGAAAAAAAAGTAATTTTGACAAACATTTATATGTCGCAATTATTTCTGTCTCTTAAAACCCAATTCTGCCATATGGGGAAAAAAATCACCTGTTTATTTTTCATTATTGTTTTTCATAATTATAATAAACTTAGTATCTCATAATTATGCTGCAGTTTGCCTTATAATTATTGTTTAATAAGTCATAGCTATTCAAATTTATAGACATTGTTCAGTATCTCATAATTATGAGCTTTCTCAAAAGTTTAATCTTGAGAAACTCTCAGCATTATGAGATTTCCTTATTAAAAAAAACATTAAAAAAAAATAAAAAATGTGGATTTTAAACTTTGTGCGTTAAAATTATTAGAAAGTACTTTCTAATTATGACTCAGTACTATTAATAATATGAAACCCTCAAAATTATGATACTTTGCCAAACTGTGATGATTGAGAAACACTTTTTTATAATTATGAGATATGTCATGATTATGAGAACAATTTAAAAAGTGGTGGATGTTTGTCTTCATATCTAATTATGAAAAACTTAATCAAAACTACGACTTCTTATCTCATAGTTATGTGATAATATTTCCAAATTTGGAGATAAAAACATTTAAAAACACATTTAACTAATATTGTATCTGACTTAACATATCATAAATATAAAAAATCTTGTAAATGATGATAAACTCTCACAATAATGACATTATCTCATAATTATCTAACTTTCTCATAAAATCATTTTATGTGGTGGACTGTTTTTCCCTAAGTGGGCTTCCGTAGATACAAAGTTACAGATAAGCATGACTCAACAAAATATTAAACATATTTTATTAAAGAATTATGTACAAAAAAAACCACAAATCCTCATGGTCTGTGAAACATTACCCAGGTCCCAATCAACACTCGCACTGAAAAGCAAAAAACACTGCTACAAACTGAATCTTGTAAATTTGGTCAAAACGCTCGTCAAGCTACAAAAAGTCGAGTGTCAGCAGGCGTGGCAGGTCGTCCGAGTGAAAAGCATCATCAGTTATTTCCAGGCTCCATTAAGACCAACATGCTGTTGATCAACCAAAGGCTCTAATGGTGTAACTGGCACAGTTCTGGTCTGTGGAGATCCTGAGCAGAGCGCCCGGCCGCTGGTCGCATGACTCATTATCAACAGAAAACACACTGAAGAACAAACACTGCTTTTTTTTCTTTTCCTACTGGGGATTAAATCCACTTACAGCACTCAATATTTCAAGGTAAAATGAGCAGAAACATGTAAGAAGTTTGTACTGTTGTACAATGTAAAGTGTAGTTTGTGGGAATACAGTTTGAGCCCGAGTCACTTTTAGGACAAGCACTTAAACTGGATCACACGTCTCTATCAGCAGTATTTTTACGTTGCAGCACACACAGAATTAACTGGCCAAGAAGGTAAACATAGCTGACAGAATTCTTTGATATTTTGATAAAGATACATGTGCAGAAAGTAGTTGTTTTTGGCATATTTCCACCTGTAATATTGGACAGATATATTTCTAACATTAAGAGGAGAACCAGGTAGATCAGATTGAGTCCATTTTGATCACTCAGAGTTCAGATCATCAGCTGCAGCTCAGCTTCTCTAACCGATTCACATTCAGTTGCACAAAGTAAGGCAACGTGTTTTGACAGGAGGCGTGTGTGCTTTTTTCGTATTGTTTCTCCACGTCGTGCGGCCTCTCTGCACCTCAGGTAAACCAAAACAATCACACTTGTCTCATCTTCGCCCCTTAAACAGCGTTTCCGTTCAGCGCGGCAAACTTCAGGCCTGTCAGGTTGCTGCTGGACGAGCTGACGTCTTGTGAGGCGCCAACTTCGAACACCTCGTGGATGGCTTTTCGGAAACAGTGAAAATTGTACTCTATCAAACCTGCAAAGAAAACAACTAAGTCATTTAAAGCATTTCATTTCACACACGACAGAGCTTTTGCAATTTAAAATGCATTGTCCCTTGTTCCTGCTGTAACACTGCAAATTTCCCTGCTATGAAGGATAATTTTATCTTAAATAACTATTTTACGATAGCAGTCATCAGGCAAAATAGGAGGATAGTAAACAGGTCTTTTACTTTAGTAAAAGCAGGAATAAAACACTGTGAAAATACTCCATTATAAGTAAAAGTACTTATTTATACAAGTACAGTACTTGAATAAACTGACTAAGTTGCACTTCACCACTGCTAAATAAAGATAACTGATTGTGTTATCTGCTATATTGACATTTAAAGTGAGAGACCACAACTAAAGAGAGAAGCGAAAGAAAGTTCTCTTGTTAATTTTACTGCCAACAGTCAGTTGTCCTTTTCCAAAAGTTTTTTTTCAGTTTTTTGGGTGTGAAAAATCGCGTCTCAGTGTGTACAGAGCCAAAAACAGAGGGAAAAAGAAGGGTTTTTAAAATCTTGCCAAACCTCATTTTTAACTTCAGACACTTTTGAGTTGGCAGCGTCACACTTCAGATCCTGTGTAACCAAACCACTTGTCTAATAATGCCAACTTTACTGTTTACAAAAAACCACTCACCCTTCCTCTCAAAGCTCTCCTCTCTGAGGATGCAGACGAGAGCGAGGAACTTTGTGACCTCTTTCAAATAAAGCACCGTAGTGTTGTTGAGCTTGATGATAGCCAAAGACTCCTTGTCGTAGGCACAGCCACTGCCATCCTGCATTAGTCTGCCAAGGAGAAGACAGAAAGGCACTCTTTAACTCTGTATGGAAAGGACACAAGCATTGCCAGCATTTAAAACGAGTATGATATAATTCTTCTCACCCGTAGATGCAGGAGACATCGATGACAACATCGATCATATCGCAGCAGAGTTCGTAGGACTGCATGTCCACAGGAGAGCTGTCCGTGGCGATGTAAATCTTGCTAACAACATCAAACAGGAAGGCTTTCTCGATCCCAGAATGCTGCAAAGCATGAAGGATGTCGTAAATGAAGGTAGAAATAGGACACACTTAAGAGACGGTTTTCTGTAGTTAAAAATGAGACAACATACAGATATGAAAATGTTCAAAAGGTTCTCCAGCGTTGGTAACTGAGGGATGAGCTTCTGGACGACTTTACTGAAGGCCTCGAATATGGAGTGGTCGTAGATACTCGTTAGGTAGAAGCTGAGGAGGGAGAGAAGGAGAGTTAAGACAATATAAAAACACTGTGTCATCAAACAAGTTAGGGCAAAAGCTTAAAATCTCAGCTTTAGCACTGCAAGACAAGTGATATCATGTCTGCTGAGGATGAAACAATAAACTGTTCCAGCCGCTGGGGCGATCAGTCGAATCACTGGACTATTTTTTTTTTGCTGCTTTGTGTCTTTGTACATGGAGCAGCGTTGTGTAACAGCACGGCAGGCTGTAAACTTTTGGTTATGATAAAGAAGAAACTTTTGGGAGTTTGGGTGATAATTCTGTGTGTTTGTCACGATGAACAACAACATTACACACAGTTTCTACACACCTTTGTTAACATAAAAACATGAATAAGTGCAGACATTGAGTAGTTTGTTTGCTCAGTTATTGGGGGCAACACGTCTCCCTCTCTAGTATTTTAGAAGAACACATACAACTTCCATCCTGCTACAATTACAAACATTAACATGGTTTCTAGTGATCTGCAGCTGAATGATGCTCTCGGTAACTTGAAGAACATAAAGTATCTGACCTGTGCAGACATGTCAGTCACTCACCTGAGGTGAAGCTTCTCCAGGTTGGCGTCTGCCAGATCGTCGTTGGCCCTCTGATGAATGTCTCTTTGCGTTTCTATTTTGTGGTCGTCCGACAGACCGTCTACTTTATGGATGAACACCTCAAAGTTGATGTCTGGGTTCACTTTGTAGGCTCTGGACACAGTGAGGTGTAGCCGCCCAAGAGCCTCGACGTAGTCATCCTGACAAATTCAGCACAGGAAAAGAAAAGGCGACATGATGATTCATCTAACGCAGGAAGCCTTTAAAACTTACAATGTAAGCTTCGGATTAAACCAATGTCATCCTACCTGAGCATCAATAACAAAGATCAAAGCGCCGGTTCCTTTAAAGATCATCTCACTGTCAAACGTGGGGTCGAAGAAGTCCACCTGGCCGGGAAAGTCCCAGATCTGGAAGTTGACAAAGGAGCTGCTGGAGATGTCGTCCTTGTAGATTTTGTTGGTGCTCTCGAGGAACAGCGTCTCGTTGGGTGACATCTTGTGGAATACAACCTGTCGGAGGTGCATGAGGATTAAAGATCTGATATAAATATTTTTTTTACATAAACAGATAGAAATTCAAACCAAAATACGTACCGAACAAGACATTAGGAGTTTAAAATGTAATTTCTCATTAACAAACTTCTTATTACTAATGAGCCGATATATACGCACACACTGATACATCTGTGACAAGTTGACATCGCCCGATACAGCAGCCTTTGTTTTACAATCTACATGCATCTGTAATTTTGTCATAATAATTTGTATTTACTGTGATTTGTGATTTTGGGCTAGCCTATATAAATAACATTGATTTAACTTGCCATTGGTTTGGCTTTAGAATAAACAGATGTCATGATAAAATAAAAAAAAAAGGTCTTTTGGTCATAATTACAGTCAGTTGTCAGTTTATTAAGTACAGCAAACTTAAACTAATGCAGTCTGATGCAAATGTGCTGCAATAAATCCAACCTTCATGAAGGCTAATAGGTTAAAACAGTTTTAGAGAGGTGTTCCTTGTTTAATACAGTTAAATATTTATGTTTACCTTTGTGCAGCAGAGTCAAATTCATTGTATGTGTTCACATCCTATAATAACACATACACAATAAAGCTGATTCTGATTTAATGTTATGGTTAATTTGGTTGCTGTTGATCTTTATCACTAACTTGTTAGTCCAGCCCATTTATATCAACGAAGGCAGATTAAAAATCAAAAGCACCTTTTCCACAACGAACCATTGGTGAATATCATCCAACAGCAACACACCCGCAGCCTCAAAAACCGAACATCAACCATTAAACCAGCGGGATTCATCGCAGCGTCCATCCAGCGGAGTTTCGGGTGAGTTTACCTTCTGAATGGAGGACTTTCCGCTCCGCCTCAGCCCCATCAGCAGGATCCGAGGTTTGTCAGCTGACGCGCAGCTCTCCTCCATGTCTGCCTCCTCCGCTCCGTAGCCGAAGCTTTTAGGAAACGACCCCACGACCCCGTAGCTCCCGGTCAACGCGGGCTCCTCGTACTGAATAGACATCCTGTGCTCCGCCAAACCACCACAACCACCAACCGCCGCTTCTCTTTTAGTTTCGTTTGGCTTTAACTCGTCGGATTATCCGGACGGGAATGTTGTTGTCGACGATTTCCCCGTCGAGCTAACATGGCAAGCTAATGAGCTTTTATATGTTAAAATGCACCGTCGAGACCGTGACGTACCCGCGCGGGGTTTAACTTACACTTCCCCGAGAGGTTAAATAACCACAGTATCCGCTCAGATCTGATTAAATCAAACTAGAAAACAGAGGAAGGATTACTTTAAAAAAAAAAAAGAAAACGCTAGTCACAAGTTAGACACTTCCGGCCTCTGAGCGGCTGGCCCCGCCCCCTGGCCTCTGATTGGCTGTTGGCTCTAAACTTAGTCACGTGACAGACGGTGCCGCAGACACAAGCAGGAAGGAGACGAGAGGTGAGTGATGTTGTTGGGAGTGTTTGGATCATTTGTTAAGCTTATTACATTAAATATATAACCTGTTTTTTTTTTAAATGGGTAGATTTAAACCTTGTTCATCGTATAAATCCGCTACTGCGTGTTTCAAAGTGCGTTTAGTCATTGGTTTATTTGATGTAAACCATGTGTGGATAGTAGCTGGTTGGAGCTATCTTCCCCATGATCCATTGAAAGTGTGTTTATCTTGTGTTACTACAGTTTCTGTGCTGTTTGTTGGTAATTGTTGGTTTGCTGATATGTCTGAGACAGCCTCGGTGCAATTATAATGAATTGAAAGCACTGTTTCACCTTCTGTTTCACTTTCTTTTACTGTACTTTATTTAAATTGTTAGGATAAAGAAAGAACTATAAAGGTAAAAAGTTAATTTGTTATTCGCCCATGTCTTCGCAGAATTATGTCTTGATAAAGTGAAGGAGTGAAGAGGTCATTGTGTGTTTTGCAACACTAAAATGCAGACTGTATGTATTTGTCGCAGGGTCCAGGATGACAGCAGCCCTCCTGTGTTTCCTGCTGGCTGGCCCAGTGCTGCTGGTCGCTGGTGGCCCAGTTTACAACTCCAACAATGGGACCGTACCACTGGTGCTGTGGCATGGGATGGGTGAGTGACTGGGATTCTGAACAAAACAGTTTTTTGAGGAATCATTTGTTGCTCTTTGTTGAGCTTGCTTGCTGAGTAGTCACTGGGCACGATACTGTGTCTATGTTTGAGTGTCTCCTTTTGTGTTACAATCTGAAGGCTGTAAAGGAGACAAGAAACAAAAGAAAAAAACTCCTGATGTTGTTTCAAAGACTTGAAATGGTGTCGTGTGTTTCTGGTCGTCAGGCAGCCGTATTTCAGAAGAGAAGAGAAAGGGGAAGGTGTACAGCAGGAGAGCATGATAATACGTTATGCATCCGCCCATGTTATTGCCTAGATATTGTTGATAGTGAAAGCAAAAAACAAGCCACCAAACCACCACTTCTTATAAATTTGAACATTTAGACTGATAGTAGCACTGTACACAGCCTCAGAGTTATACTTAAATTGGGAGGTTGCTCATTTTAATTCCATAGTGGCTGGAAAGTATCATCAGGGGAAGTGAAAAAAACAAAAACACTTTCTCTTCTCCTTCAACAACAATGGCTTAGGTGCCTCTGAGGTGCCACTCCCGAGTTAAATCAGATGTTATGGCTCCACAGAAGCTTTTAACAGTAGAAGACTGTGCTGCGCACTGAGTCTGATTTTTATATATGTTTAACAGATGTAAATGTAAGCCAGAATATTTCTGGTGTTCAGGTTGGTGTTCCTCTTTATCTTCTTTACTGGTAATAAATAATATTATTAATTTTAATAAATCAACCAGCAATGTCTTAGTCCATCCAAATTTACACGTGTGTTGCTATAGTGACGGCAGCAGAACAATTTACATGGGAAAAAAATTACCCCACATTCATGTCAGTGAAGGAACATGTCACCAGTGTGGCCCATTTATATTTTTTATGTATATTCTTTAGACAATAATAAGCTACATTAGGTTTCACAGATAATCCTTGTTTGTGGGATCAATTTAGTGTTGTTTTTTATCATACACTACAAGTTTAGCTAAATAGTTTAAATGTTACTATAATAAATATTGATGTGTCCACCAGGTGACAGCTGTTGTAACCCGCTCAGCATGGGGGCGATAAAGAAGATGATTGAGGAAGACATCGCCGGCATTTACGTGCTCTCGCTGATGATTGGGAAGAATGTCATTCAGGTACTTTCACAATGTTCAACCTTTTAAAATGAACATATTTCCTAGCCAGTGCCAAAACTCTTATGTAGAAAATGTTAATTTGCTGGAGAAAATAGGATCTGCAATCTCCTTATTTTGACTTTTTCTGTTATTTTTCTGTCCTGTTCATGCAGGTTGTAATGTAAAATGGCAGAGCTCCATTTTATGTTCATGTTTTATCCATTTAATGTTGTTTTACAATGTATTTCTAGCAAAAGATTAACTACTTTAAGTTTAGTCATTTCAAATTTTACAAAGAAAACATCAGTGCTTTGACAGAAAATGAGGTCCTCTTCTCCTTTTGCACAAACACAATACATGGAAAAATATGACATTTTTAGCCAAGAATGTCACATGTGAACCAGACAGTCATGAGATAAGATAAGTACAGAACACAAGTACAGATAAATAAGAAAAGGAATAGTGTAGTACCGTCTCAAGCAAAGTGGCATAGTGGTGTGGATAGTAGCAGCAATACAGCAGGTTTGATTGACACATCCACATGACATGTAAGGATTTCTATTCTGTGACATTTGCAGTGCTTGTGGCAAAAGTTGCATCAGAAAAATAGCTCCTTATGTCATTTTTCAGTGT
The DNA here is from genome assembly GCA_031216445.1 of Lateolabrax maculatus. Taxonomy (NCBI): domain Eukaryota; kingdom Metazoa; phylum Chordata; class Actinopteri; order Acropomatiformes; family Lateolabracidae; genus Lateolabrax; species Lateolabrax maculatus. The sequence goes on from CM062218.1 coordinate 6,221,009, forward strand.
TAATATTCACAGCGAACCCGCATGACTGTGTTGCATTTTGCTTTGATCCGTCGCAACACTTTGACTTTATCTCTCAGGTCTTCTCTCCGTGGACGGGGCTCGTTTTCTTCTTCTAATCTGTCTGTCATGCGTTGAACTTTTCATGTTTCTTCTCCTGCAGGACACAGAAAATGGGTTTTTCATGGATGTGAATGAGCAGGTGTCCATGGTGTGCAGTCAGCTGGCTCAGGACCCGAAGTTGAAGGGAGGATACAATGCTATGGGCTTCTCCCAGGGGGGACAATTTCTGTATGTAACTACTGTTCTGGACACTGAATGGTTTTGTTATGTGAATGTGGTGGAAATTGGACAAATTCCGTGTTTTTGTAGTTTCCCTTCTGGCCTGATTATCCTGCAGAGTGAGTGAAATACCAATATCTTAGAGAATAGAATGGTTTCAGCTCTGTTTGAGAAAGTCGAAGATAGCAAGGTTAAGGTCGTAAGCTTCACTCTCAGGTAGCAGTCCCTGTTTGAGCATGTTTTTCTGTTTTAAAGTATTTGTGTCCTTTACAAGAATGAGGAAGTTCACTTTGATTCCTCCTGGTTCCTCTCCTCACAGAAGAGCTGTGGCTCAGCGCTGTCCCTCTCCTCCAATGAAAACCCTGATCTCCATCGGTGGTCAGCACCAAGGTGAAAAAAACAGTTCATCTCACTTCCTTGGGAAACATGGCACTAGAAACCATTGCTATTTCTTTAATTTCTATACTTATCATACAAAGTTGATAAATACATCATCATACAACAGTCTCAAAGAGGCACATGCACATCCTTAAAGGTTAAATCTGGCTATATTCTATATTGTACTTATCACCAACAATCCCATGAAAAGACCAAAACCAACAATGAACTGGTCATAGCCAAAGCCTGATATAATTCATTCCTCTGTGCCACAGAGCTCTATTGTTGTCCAAAAACTATTAAAACCACATCAATGAGCCACATTGTTGCTCTCTTTGACACTTTGGTTTGTTACCATGAACTGAAATTTATTTTTAAACCAAAAAAAACACTCACTGGACGGCTGGAAATAGTCCCCAACAAATGCAAAGAAATATTTACTCTTGTTTGGTCTTTCATGAGATTTATAGACAAGAAAAAGTCAATTTAACTGATCATAGCACATCACATTTATTTCTTCTTTTAGATGACAGTTAAATTTGATTTGATTTTTATGATTTTCCTCAGCAGATGGAATTTGCTCAGAGTCATTGAATTGTCGTGTGTTTTCATTTGTTTGAGTACTTTAAGGAGTGGTAACATTTATTGGAAGACAGTGTGAATATCCACCATCATTACCACAAACTTGAGACTTCCCCACTATGTGTTTTTCAGGAGTGTACGGGCTGCCCAGGTGTCCCGGAGAGAGCTCCCACATCTGTGACATGATCCGCAAAGCTCTGAACAGTGGAGCGTACACCGACTTGGTCCAAAAGCAGTAAGTTGTCTCTCCTCCCTCTCTGAACGATTGTCTATCGCTCAGTGATGCTGATGTGTTAAGCAGCCTTGATATTGTGTCTGCCATCATCGCCACTGTGCAGACCGGATCTGTAGCACTGACTGGATGTTGTGTTTGCGGTTATCAGCCTGGTGCAGGCGCAGTACTGGCACGACCCCCTAAATGACGACCTGTACAAGAAGCACAGCCTGTTCCTGGCCGACATCAATCAGGAGAGGGTCAGTATGCGGCCGCAGCACTTTCACAAAGGCAGAGCAAATGCAAAGTTAGCGTAAACACAAAAGTCAATATAATTAGTTAAGGCATTTGGGAGAGCAGTGACAAAATAAGCGCATGTTAAGGTCCACGTAAGGTCTTTTTCTGGGGCTTTTAACTGCATCTCACAAAAAGAAAACTGAAACAACCCTCCAATCCGAACTTTGTTGCTTATAACTGATGCATAAAGCATGAGTAAAAGATATATTAACAAACAATTAATCCATTAGTTACAACTTATAAACTCTTTTAGGAATAGCATTTGTTTTAGGAATATATAATGCTACACCAGCAATACGAAGAGTTAATATTAGTCAATATCAGAATGGAAATATAATAAGATGCATTGATAAGATATACAAACTCCTTGTAAACGTCGCAGCACATTCATATATTAATGTTTCTATAGTCTGAATATAGTTGGCCATAATTGACTTTCTCGATATGTTTTGTAATATTTCATTTCTTTCTGCTTTAAAGGCTGTAAATGAGACTTACAAGAACAACCTTCAGCTGCTGGAGAAGTTCGTCATGGTCAAGTTCCTGCAGGACACGGTGGTGGATCCTGTTGACACAGAGGTAACGTACCGAACACACACACACACACACACACACACACACACACACACACACACACACATATACCCATATACCACATTTGTCTGTTTCAGTAAATATAATAGAGCTGCATCACAAACCGTCTTGTCCTGATTCTCGCTGTAGTGGTTCGGCTTCCTGAAAACCGGCCAGGCCAAAGAGACTGAAACTCTACAGGAGAGTGTTCTCTACAAAGAGGTAACAGTGTTTGTGATCTTTGTCTCATGAGGAAACGCAGCCGATACTGTGAAGATTTTTAACCTGTTGAAACACATAACGTGAACACTTCAACGCTTGTTCACGTGGGCGGCGATTCAGACGTCTGGAAGTAACTTATACTTTGCTGAAGAGTCATATTTGAATAAGATAAACCTATTATGTTAGTGGTGATTAGTAACAAACACTGTGGTATAGTGTCCTACACCGAAGACTGCCTTTAGGTCTCTGAAGATGTAAAACCAAACTGTAAAACTGTGTCCCCCCACATGCAGGATCGTCTGGGTCTGGCAGCGATGGAGAAGGCTGGAAAGCTGGCTTTTCTGGCAAGTGAGGGAGACCACCTCCAGTTCACCAGAGAGTGGTTCAACAAAAACCTGCTGCCTTATTTACAGTAGAATACTTTCAGGCAGTGATGTTGGAGTAAATATAATAGGAGACTTTGACAACTGAAAATGAAGTAATTGTTTCCAGAGCCATATAATTCAAGTTAAGAGTTAACAAGCTTAATAACCAGAGCAGGGATGCAGAAAGCACATTAATCATTCATTTTGCACTGATCACTTCTAACGTGTTGATGCTGTTTTTGTGATGCTGTGATAGTTTTAGCAGCTAATTTGTGAGTCTACTGTTTTACTAGACTGTCTATTATTTCCAATGTGAGCTGTTCTGATGAGGTCAAATTGTTTTCAGAAATGTTGGATTGAGACTTTTTAAATAAATTCTTTTGCACAGCCTAACGTATGTCCTTTAACTGCGTCTCTTACATGTTTAACCCAATAAAGACAAACCAAAAGACACATTTTATTGCAACATTTTTAATGATGTCTCCAGTACTAATGAGCACAATTCTGAATTTGGACCCAAAAAACTTAAGAGGTAAAAAAAAAAAAAAAAAAGAAAGAGACAATATAAAAGAAAATCCACCAAAGAGCTTCACAGCTACGAGAGCTGAAGATAACCAAAGAGTGCAGACGAGACTAGGAGCGAGTGGAGAGACGCTGATGGTCGGGCTAATATTTTAAGACTAATCATATCTATTGCAGCAGATATTTCCAATCTAGAGACTGAGCTGGAGGTGAAGCATTTAACAATGATTATGTCCTTCAGTCTCTTTTTTTCTCTTCCACTTTATATCTACATCTCTGCTCTTTACGGCAAACTTTTTCTTACATGCCTCCTTATGTGGAATGTTTTTTTTATAATACTCGGGAATGTCCTATGTGTGAGTTTAAGGGAAAGCACATGTAATGATAACTTTCCTGCTATTGAAATTGTTCCAGCATCATCTAGATGGAGAGTTTCATGATGTGAAATAGACAGTGGTCTTTTTACTCCTATTTATGTTCTGAGAGTTTGTTATATTATTATCCACTATGAATGTTAATATTGTTACAGTCAACATCAGCGGAGGTGATATGGATGCCATTATCCTCTGTAAAAGGGCTGTGTCTGACAAGTGCTTCACCAGTGAATTGCATAAAATGGAACAGAAACCTATAAGACCACAACTTAAAAAACACCAGCCCCTCCTGACAAGGAAGAGGAGAATGAAAAGAATAATAGCCTGAAACATCCTGATAGTAGAGTCTGATTGGCTGCAGTGCTTTTTTGTTGCAGAGGAATCAATATCCCGGTTACCGTGTTGGCTATTCTACATGTTAAATTTTGCTTAGCATTATCCAGATAAAAAGTATCATACAGAGCATCCCAGCTATTGGCAAAACTCAGGAATGCTTCTGAAAAGTGCTCACAGGGAAACCCAATTTGAATGACAAGCTGCTCCCTGCTGATTGGCTGGAGGATGTGCTCCAGATAAAGTGAGCAGTCCTCTCATTGGCTTATGGAAGGGACAGCTTAAGCTGTGATTGGCTGATAAGGAAGGGGGGCGGGGGGGTATAAGCATGAGGTCCAAATCCCAGTCTACAGTGAGAGTTAGCTGGTGGGGTGGTGGATCAGTCAGGAAGGCATTTGCAAAAAAAGGGTGGGGATGGTGTCGAGGAGGGGCGGCCATTTCATTTGCTGCCCCGTCTATCCGGCGATCTCTGTTGCTGTGGTAACAAGCTTACTGCCGTCCCAGACGGTCTTGAACTGCTCAGGAACAGGAATCTCCGTCTGAGAGAGGGAGAAGTCGTGTTGAAATGGATTTTTCTCATGCTTGTGCTACATTAAAAAAGGATGAACCAGTGTGGAAATATTCTATATTTTTCTTATGTCAACAAAATCCATCTGACACACACTGGTCCAAAAATCCTTCCCCACACAATCATTATTAAATGAGCGACTGTACACCCTAAATTACTTCTTTAATTATCAGAATTTGATCTAATCAGGAAAGTCTAGAAAAGACATGATTAAGTAATTTTAAGCCATGATGACAAAGTGCAGGGAGTCAACAGGAAGTCACTCGGCGTGGCCAGAGACGGACTCTAGTACACATGCTCTACGGGCTAAGAATATCACCGGACTTATCCTTTGAGATGTTTTTTTTTTTTTAATTTCCCTCCTGAAAGGATACTTACAAATTCTCCATCTTTGTTCGGTACCAGGACGTTCATCTCTGAGCTCTTGGCGCTGACGATCTCGCAGCTCAGAGCGTCTTGGCTCAGGTAGACATGGCAACCGTCCGTCTTGTTGATGGAGATAGTGGGGACCTTACCCATGACCTAGACACAAAGAGGCAACAAAAAATTACCTCCCCCATAAATACATGTAATGGCTGCTGGTTAACAACACGCTGTAAGAAAGGCGGGACTGAATGCTGGGCGGGTGTTCCACAGATTCTTTATTTCCGCTGTAGTCTCAGTATTTTGTTATTACACTTCATGTTGCACACACCTGAACCTTGACGTCCTTGCAGTTGATGATCTCTACGATGCCAACGACATCATCAAACACCAGGCCCATTTTCTTACAGTTGTCTGATGGAGAGAAATAAACACATATTTAGAGGACAGAAGTATGGCAAGAGTCGATCTTTGGAAAATAAATACGGCCATTTATGTAGTTTTGTATTGGTATTTCGGGATATTCTGTATAACTTTCCAAATCAACTGCAACCCAACACCTTCCTGCCAAATGTATTGTTTGACTTATATCTCTAAATTAATGGATGGGATGGAGAATGTCAGTGTTACAGAATAGAAGAACCATAATGGATTTTGTCATTCCTATTATTCTTCTTTGTCTCATTTATATTTTTAGGTGATAATCATGCTGTAGGTTTTGGAGGATGTAAGTCACTCTGAATCTGTAAATATATGCATCATGTCTGTGTGTTCAGATTTGACTGAATTATGACTGAGAAGAAGTAGTTTTAACACCATCATTGCCTTCATGAGCTGTGTGCCACAGCTCCGCACTGTTGACAGTGTTGACAGGCGAGCTTAGTTATTAAAAGACAACAACTAACTTCCTGTTTTCAGAACAACGGCGTGCATCTGTCCCTTTCACTTCGCTCTGTATCTTTGCCTCAGGTCTCGCCATACGTGCTTAACGACCTCTAAACGTCCAACGCACAGTTTGGGTCTTACCTAGAGTGATGGAGTTGATTTTGCCCTTGACCTGCAGGGTGCTCTTGTTACACTTGAAAGCATAAACCACTTGTTTCAGCTCAGTCTTGTCGATCACCAGGCCCTGCACTCCCTCTTGGTTCTCCTGCAGACGGCAAGAAGAAAAAACAAAAAACAGTGAACAAGAAAATAAAGCTAAAGAGTTGATGTGACAATATGAGATTAAAGCACGATGAAACAATGAGTTATTATAAAAATGTTATAGTTTTTAATGTCTTTCCCTTTACAGAGATAATTAACTACAAGCTAAAATAAACTCAGCTCTAGTTTAGAGGATTTGCTGTCATTTCTCAGGTAACTTTTTAGCGAGAGTGAACCAACAACTTACCACTTTCCACTTCTTCCCATCCAGCTCCAACACGGGGGGCAGCGTGCGGGTCGGGGTGGCAGACGCGGCGGGGCGGGCAGTGGTGGAAGCGAAAGGTTTTGGTCCGGTACGTACTGAAGCACCCTGACTCCTCAGACCAGGATTCTTGTGGGTCTTCTGGTCGTCGCTCACATGCTTCAGGCCTGGAGACGTTAAAGGAAAGAAGGAAACAGATATTACAGAATATTACATTAATAAGTAACTCTTCACCTCTGTAAATCATCCGTTAAGTACAATTTAACGGACTTTAATGCTCTATGTCACTCTAGTTCACTTTACTTTTTAGTCCATTACAATTATTTGACACATGTAGTTACTAGCTACCTAATATGATGATTTCCACCATGACCAGCTACAACAGTAAAATTCTGCTTACACATGAATGCATCAGTATAATGATCTAATAATATCATATATAATAGAATATAACAGACGCTGGTCACTCAGACGCCTACCCTTGGTGATGTCCGCTCCCTTGTTGATGGAGGCGAACAAAGCAGCAGCACCAGCATCGCCACCGTCACCGCCGCCACCAGAAGATCCGCTGACGTCCATGGAGGGAGGAGGTCCAGGGGGAGGTGGGGGAGGACATCCGCCAGCAGGAGCACTGGGGGCAGCTGCAGAGGCTGAAGCTATGGGACCCTGAGGTGGACGGAAAATTAGAAATTAGAAATAGAAAGCCATCGAGTGTCACAGCACGATTTAAATTACATGTTTCATCAAAAGTAGAGTGTTACACCACTTTCTTTTTTTTTTTTCAAAATACATCAATAGTGCAGACAAACAACACGAATAAAGCTGGCATAGATTTTGTTTGCTGTCACTTTCCAATCACCTACATGTCTGCATCTATCAATGTGGTATTAAATTCATCTCACTACATGATTTATCTGATGTAGCTTCGTCCACTAGATTCAGTTTGGCTCTTTTTGTTTCCATTACTGCCAATTTTGTACTATTTATAAACATATCTGGCAGGGTAAACCCTGGTCTCCGATTGGCTCATACATAATCATTTGATCAACTACTCTTGAAAGGTCACTCCTACACATAATTGTAAGTAGGTGGAAACAGCTTGATAAATACTTCATACTTGGCGAAGAACTTTTTTACTCATTAGGAGGAAGAGGAAATATATAATTCCTAGAACTCACACTCTTGCTCCAGGTCAGTCCGGTGGTGTGGTGCTGTTTGATGTAGTTCTGCAGATCAGTCCAGATGGAAACGTAGGCCTTCACCCAGTCAACATGCATCTTGTCCCTGTGAGGAAGAAACGGAAACAGGATCGCTGTTGATCATCTTTTCGCATTTAAATTTTGGCATTTTATGTTTCCTTTTCTCCCCCTCTAGCAGTTTATTGTTCCTTTTCACTGGTCTCTGCATCCCACAGGAAAACAGACAATGCATGAGATCCTCCACACACAGAAACAGAACCAGAGATTTACTACTTAAAATAGAACATTTTTCTAACCAAAAATAAGCCACAATCTCATACTGTATTAACTGTTATCCGATGCCTTTTATTTATATACAGCATTACTGTTTTGCATTAAATTGTGCAGAGCGCTCACTGACATTTTAGAATAAAAGCTGTGTTTCTGTGCAACAAATTTTAGTCTGAATAACTTGTACCTTCTAACTTGACTCTAACTCTGTAAATCTGCTCATAAACACAAAAGCTTTGATTTCAGGAAGTCTAGCACCAGCATGCGTCAGTGTGTCGTGTGGCAGCGCTGACTCAGTAAAACTGAACTTAAAAAGAGCCTGGAGGAAAGAAAGATGGAGGACAGATGGGTCGAGCATACCGTTTGGCTGCATATGAAAGTTCAACTGATCCTTTTAGTTATCAGATGGTAGAACATTTACAAAGCAAATGACGCAGTTAAAAAAAAAAAAAAAAAAAAACAAGAACAAAATTGTACAAGGAAGCCCACTAGACTGTTGCTTCGCATCTAAAATTAGTGTGTGAACAGCTTTACTGTTGCAGACAAAGTAGAAAACATATAATGAAGCTTTACTCACTTGTCCTTGTATTCCTTGAGCACACGGTTGGTGTAGAACATGGCAGCATCCTGCATCTCTTTAACATAGGGGCATGGTTTAGGAGCCTGGGACGCAAAGAAAGAAAAAAGGTAAAACACAAATGCATCCATGTGTAAACTGAGATTAAATGAATGGTTCGACATTTGGGGAACTACGCTTATTTGCTTTCTTGCCGAGAGTTAGAAGAAGATTGAAACCACTGTAACGTCTGTATGATAAATATGAAGTTACAGCCATTAGCATAAAGACTGGAAGCAGGGGGAAACTGCTAGCTTGGCTCTGTTAAAGTAACAAAATTTACACTTATACCAAATGAAAACCTATAAGATATAGAGGGTGAGTGAGTTAGCTTTAGAGGTGCTAGTATATTTCCGAAAATGTAGAACTATTCCTTTAAAAAACTACAGCAGCAAACGAGCGGTAAACGTAACAAATTCAGGTCACAGGCCATGCTCATAATGAGTTCTTCAACGTACTGGAGTAGGCGTACAGAGAATGAACGGATCTATTATTTGATTTGAATTATTCATAAGAACCAAAACAACACCAAACAAAGAGTTAATCATCTAAACTGTAACAGTGAAGCTCTGTTGCTGCTGGGAACGTGTCAGCCAAGAAACTGTTCACCAGACAGCGATGGCAGAATCAAAGAGGGGCTTGTTTCCGGTCATCATACGCTCCTTTATTCCCCCCCCCACACACACACACAAACACACACACACACACACACACACACACACACACACACACAGTCCCAACAAGCTTCCCATCTCCAGTCTCACCATGGCGACCCATCCCAGGGCAGGCACGCTCTCGCTCACGGCAGAGAGGTGGTTGAAAAGCGGCGAGGTGCGGTTCTGCTCGCGGAACGCCTGCACCTGCTGGATCGCTTTGGACACCGGCTGCAGGAGAGTCGTCAAAACTGCCTGAACAGGAAAGAGACAACACAAAGTTTCACTCATATGGTAGAAGTTCAAAGTTTTAGATTATTATTTTTTCCCTTTATGTGTACTAACAAAAAGTTCTATTACAAAGGGGTCGTTTTTTTTCACCAAATCTCAATTTCTTGCATATTCAGCATCTTATAAAATGGATTAAACTTGGATTTAGAGTTGTAATTCAAATCCAGCCTGTTAAAATGCAACTATATGTCACGCTTTAGCCACTTCAGTTAAATGCAACAAGTACCTCTTGAATTCAAATACAGTTTTGGCCCTGTAGAAGCCAATTCTCATTTTCTTCTGCCAGTGTGTTTGTGTCGAGTGTGCCGATGGAGGATGAACGCCAAGAGAAGGCCAGGAGTCGCTGAATAGAGGCTCACAGCCTTTAACGTCTAGGTTCAACTTTAACTTAATTTTTTGGACATTCCTCATTATTTATGACATAATAATACAATACATGTATCTTGTGTAAAGGTTGTGCCATCAATGGAAGAAGCCCAACGCTGAACTTTAAATCAAAACCTAAAATTTAAATATAATGTTGGCAGAAAACAAAAGAAACGACACCATGACAGAGAAGCTGTACAAGGAGAGAGAGAAGGGGCTCCAGGGACGTAAGACAAGAGGCGAGCATAATAAATTATACATATTGATCGATCTGTGCTGTTCAGTTAACTGAGACATTAACTGACTGAGCAGTTACAAAGTGTGTTTAACTCACATCAGAGGGCTTCTGGGAGGAGGAGGCTGTTATGAGGAGTTTTCTCTGACTGGCGAAAGCCTGCTTCATCATTTCTGCCTGGAAGGGAAGAGGGGAAATTTAGTCCAAAACAACAAAACAGAAAAATGTGTCTAACAAAACAAACCCATGACAAACAAGCACACTATGCTTGTTATTTTGCTATTTTGCATTTAAACTGTAACTTACATGTTTCTGGACATCACCCCCGATCTGCTGGCTGAGGGTGAAGTACTGGGCCACAGGACCGCTGACGATCTGGTCAAAGGCCTCGACGTACGCAGATACAGCTGAAGAAAAACACAAGGCATGGAGATGTATTTAAACATTTTAAAAGTGCAATAGAAATAAAAATGCAGCTACAATACAGTGATAAATATCCCCAAAATTAAAGAGATATGAGTCGTTAACTTAGATCGAAAAGTGGCAAAGACTGAGGCACATTTAAGACCATGAGGAAAATGAATGCATATAATTTGCCATTAGGTCTACAACTATTTAGTATAAGCAAATAACCACAGACTAAAGCACTTTTTAATGGAGGGGGTTAATAACTGCGATTTTGGAAAAATGCCCGATAGGCGTGAGCCCCCCACTAACTGCAGCACATCCACTGCTAAGCAACTGAAAACGTTTTTAAAAAGCTGGTAGACAGAGTGTCACCACAGCAGGTGGGTGGTTTAAGGTGCATCACTGCATCCTGAAGAGTTTACAGTTCACAGGAATGAACGTTGACATCCAAACCAAATGATCTCTGTGCAGCGGTCGCAGCGGTCTTGATGCGGAAGGATAGTCAAACATCTTTATCGCTATGTTGCTGAAAAAAGGATACAAACTCATTACGCTTTATTGCCAGATGGAAGGTCAGGGGCCAAGGGATTTGTTATTTTTGTTTGGTTGAGGAGAAGCTGTACTAAATGACAGGGCAGGCCTGATGTTACATGAACAAGCTTTACTTGTTTTTGCAACAGTTGCCCAAAAGCTCCTTTTTGGCTCAGCTTTGGTATGTAGACACACTCACCAGACATGTTATTCATGATAAGTGAGTGATGAGACTTGATCATTACCTCCCCCAGTAGCCTCTCCAGAGCTGCCTCCAGAGCCTGACATGGACTCCAGGCGACCCACCGCCACCTCCAGCCGCTGCACCAGACTCGCCAACTCAGCCATACCTGTGAGACGAAGCCATGGAGGAGGGTGCAAACAATGGAGAAATTAAACATTAGATAGAAGGTTTACTGGTTCCTGGTCACACTATACAGCAGCCAGATATTATTCAAATTCTTTTTTTGCAATAGCAGTATTGTTATCTGCGACTCCACAAGCACTGGTTTCTTTACTATAAAGAGATGTTTCCAACAACGACATGATATCTGTCTTATTTGTATATTCTCAATCAGTTTTGGACGAAGCATTTCTGCAGCACTTTGAACTGCATCTTTGTATGAAAGGCGCGATACAAATGGAATTTAAAAACACAATGTTTAATATAAGTATGATGCGATCAAACCAGACACAAATCTTTTATTTTTTGTGTGTGTTTATATTTGTCGTGAGGTCAGCAGTTTTAATAGTACTTTCTGTTCTAGTAGTCTTCTAATTGGGGACTGATTTACTCCTGGGACACAAGGTGAAGGCAATTACTGCAATTAAAAATTTGCTACTTTGGTAAGATAACAAACAGAAGTGCTCTGGATCCTGGGCTAGTTTTTCCTCGGATAATTTAGTCCTCAAAAGGCTTGTTAGAAGTAGAAGTGTGTAACTGCCTCCGATCAGATGTCAACACCAGTGTCTTTACTTCAATAAGTCCTTATTTAGGGTTTGTATCCTGAAGTTCACTCAGATGATGTTGTCACTTGTAAACCTCCAGGTTTTGGGGAACCACTGACTTTCCAGACCCATCTTGCACAGCGTGACATGAAAATTAACCTGTAAGTTCCCAGTTATCTCACAGCATGTAGAGGAAACGTAAGAAACTACGCACAGTGGAATTTAACTGGAACTAAAACAGTCTGCACAGTTATTTTGTGCTCACCAGTCATTATCCTACACAGACCAAGTCCTCCAAAATTTGAATAAACAGAGCCAACAAATGTACATTTGCAAATTTTATTCGCCCTGTAGCGACTCAATTCTTCCTCTAGAGTGGTTGAGTAACAAAGAAGAAGAAGAATGGATCTGTTAGTAAGCAGGTCAGGACTTGCTGAGTAAAAAGTATGTGGATCATTACCAGTTACTGCAGACTCTCTGCGGAGTGCAGACCTGCCCTGTTATCCCAAATATGTCAGCTGCAGAGGCTTGTAGGCTTCACAATTTAGGAAGCACTTACAGCGCAAAAGATAAACACCAAAACAGAAGGAAATGTGTGCCAAAATGCAAACTGATTCTCCCAATTTACCTCTCCAACTACATGATTAACTAACTTCAATCCAAGTCCAGCCTAATCCGATGCTTACTGATACACACACACCTAATGAGAAAGGCTTACATTACATAAGACGGCTGTAACCTGACGCTGCCTTCATCTGTGTGACTGAGTGCATCTCCAGTCTCAGGTACTTACACCTGGCTGACGGACCACTCTCACTAATGAGTACTACCGTCTCCCTTTCACTACAGAGAGACTGAACTAAATCTTTGGATATCTAATGGCCGAGTGAGCGCTTAACATCTTTGGCTGTGATAGATGCAGCTAGAGGAACATTTGCACGCACTTTCCTGGTTATAATAATGGAGGAAAAGGAGTTTTAGTTGCATAAATGGGTGGTCGTTTAATTTGAATACATAAGAGTAGGGCTGGGTATCAAACATCAATACTGTTTTGTTTACCGACCAAAATGCCTGGTCTGATTCATAATCCTGTTCACTTATCGTTTGATCAGATAGCTCTATTCAAGTTGAAACCTTAAGGACATGCAATGTTTTCTCCAAATGTTTACTTATGGCAGGCATCACATGACTCAAACTTTCTACTGATGCCAATATTAATCATGTTGCTGTAATCAGTTTAACGGTACCTTAAATCAGGCTGAGGCAGGTTATATATTATGTCAGCCCTAAGGCTGTTAAATTAAGTCACATCAGTGGGGCAGTGTATCAGCAGCATTATAAGCTGCATAAACTATAACCCAAAGTGTTGACCGGAGCTCCTGCAGGAGAGGTGTTGATACCATGTCACATTTAAAAACTAAAAGACAAAACATTTTAAATGACTCATGATGTCCAACAAAGTATTCTTACAGCAGATATGGTAGTGTCATTGCCTCAACTTCCCTTTTCTCCCTCATTCATTCAGACAGAGTTGTACATCAATGTCTCCACAAGGCGTGGAGATAAAATTAGATGATAGCAGGACACACACCCCTACTACCCTTGACCTAAATGCCTAAATGTTCAGGTCCAAAGCAGCATTTACAATATACCTGCAGATACCAGCGTTTAACCGTTACATTTCCTGGTCTCAGCTGAGAGATGACTCACCAGCAATACAGGAAGGGAGCGGCCCCTAAAAGGTGTGTGTGGCAGTAAAAAACAAGCACCTAAATGTGTGAGTTGCTTAAAAAAAAAGTGTACTGTAGATGACAAAATGTTCTGTTTATAGCAACACTATCAAACTTCTTTGTTAGTGTTGTCACTGCTTACTGGATTTCCTTAAGTGCACTAAAGTAAAGGGACCACATATGATTAAGCCAAGTGCTGACTGTAAAGGAAACTTTCCAGAGACATGAGGGCAGATACAGCAAAGCCTCCAGCCAGGGAATCATGCCTTTCATAACATTTTCTTTAGATTCAAGCACTATACAAGGCAAAACTGGGGGCTTAAACGCAACTTCAGAGACGAAGGGACCCGAGTCTACGGCAGCTTTTTAAACTGGAGTTTAAGTAAATGGGTCAATGTGCAGTAGACTGGACGCTTATAGTTAAAGGACATGCCTGGAGATACTCTTTGAATTTCTTCTTGTCAACAAATCCCACAAAAAAAAAAAAAGACCAAACCCAACAATGAATTGATCCTACTGACAAGTAACACCTGTGTATCCAAATCCACAGCTGACAATAGTTCCCAATAAATGCACTATTTAGTAATGTTTAATTAGTGTTTTTCTAAAAATGACAGAGCCCAGCGGTTATATGAAATTACTGAGCCGTTTTAAAAATAAAACCATACATTTGTAACTCGCCACAGACAGGGCGGGGGATGTCTGAAAGTATTGAGTAACAGGCTCACACATTGTTGGTTCTGGTCTGCTCATGGGACACAGTGACAGTCACAAAAATGGAGTATATGTCCAGCCTTATCCTAACAATATTAAAGCACCACAGTGCAACAACTGCAGAGCAAATAAATGCATGAATCATACGCAGTGCTGACGGCCACAAGACCAACTAAGTGTTTATTTTATTAAGGAGCAATGCATTTGTTCAGTAAGGATCCCTGTATTTATTTTGCAGAAGGGTGTGTGTGTGCTACGTTTTGCCTTGTTGAAAAAACACATCAAGATCCACAGAAAGACGCATTTACATCAGGATTACACGCACTTCCTCAACCTTATAGCTCTTGCCGGTCTTCCTCCAATATGTAAAAACCCCGCAAGCTGTGTTAAAAAGAGCTACTTTTGTGGACATGAGGCGGAAATGCTCTGCAAAAAGCCCCATCAGCCTGCAAGGGGCAGCGACGTGCGTTCAGGCCTGTGTGATGGTTTGATCAGTTCAGACATAAAGGAGAGGAGGGAGCGTCCAACTCGCCTTTTTCTGTCCATCGACACCGCATGAAATAAAACAAAAACACCACCTCCCATCCGTCGCAGAGGCCGGAGTAGGCCGAGGTGAGCTCTAACCTGCCTCTCTGTCCAACTTCAAGGCTCAAAGGAATCAAGTTCAAGCCGCTGGTGTTAATGCGATCACTCGGCCGGCTGAAGGCTACGGCTAGCTGCAGAGCCGGTGGGTGTCGCGCAGAAATCCGCGACCCCGACAAGTTCACCCCCCCCCCCCCTGCCCGCCCGGTAGCTCGCAAACAAGTCACCTGCTCGGCACAGAATTAAAACTCGGTAAAATACAAGGCGGCGGCTTGAATTTATTATAACATAACAACACATGTTTCCCTAATATAACGTTAACTTGGTTGCCTCGTCGATGAGGACACAAATCTGCGAGGGGTACGAAATGTGTCACAACACCAACGGCTGAAAAAAAAAAAAAGGGAGCTACTCTAACTGCTGGCAAGGCAGCGAAGACATTAAGATAAATTAGAGATAAACATTATATAAGACTTGTGTCTGTTACATCCCCCCCTCCCTGCTGTTGACTGTCTGTTTCGGTATTTCCTGGATTTTCTCTCTCACACCCCTCCCCTGTGTTAGCTAATGTTACTGTTGTCTGCAGAAGAAGAAGAAGAAGAAGAAGAAGGAAAAAAAAAAAAAACAGAAGTTCACATTTCACCGAGTCGAGAGTCTTTTAACGGAGAAAACAAGAAGTCTGAAATCACCGGACCGTCCGCCAACCGTTAACCGTCAGATTTTCGCAGCTATCACCGTAGCAGCCTCGGGCTAACCGGGAGCGTTTGCACCGCACACATTTTAATGAACACATTTTTCTGAATGGTTCGATGCCGACACAAGACGGACGCGATGTCTTAACGTCACACCGGGACCGTTAAAAACGCCACAACACCGTGAATCTTCGCCCGCTGCACGCCGCTTACCTGCTAAACTGGTCGGGCAGTGATTTCGGTCTCGTGTTTCTCCGTGGGAGTGTGCAGCTCGCAGGACGCACCGGACTGGGCTTCGTCTCTTTTTTTTTTTTTTTTCCCCTTCCTGTATGTCGGTGAATTTTTACCCAGCTGTCACCGCGCCGCGTTTCCGCCCTTGTTCGCGCAACTAATTCCTTTCCCATATAAGGAGTGTGAGAGGCAAGAGGGCAGCAATGTGTGTGTGTGTGTGTGTGTGTGTGTGTGTAAGAAAAAAAAAAAAGCAACGATGAAACAACTGCTTTCCTTCCTCTTGTGATGCGTCTGAGAGCTGTGCAGCAGAGATATGTCATCATGGCCAAGTCACCAATCACCACATGCCGTATGTCCATCTGCAGGAATGTGCAATTTGCAGGGAGCATCTCACTGTTGCAGGTGTTTGTCGTGCTTCAACATGTTTTGCAGGGTTTGTCCGGGGCCTGTGAGGATGCACACGAACACACTGGGTAAACTTTGAGTTTCGATCGCTGCATCTTGTTCTCCGGGTGGGTGATGTTCAAAAACAAGTCATGCGTGCAGAAGAGGGCGCACATAACAGGGCATCGTTGCAAGAAAGGATAATTAATGGTGCTTTCCGTGCTCAGAATGAAGACAAAAGAAGACAGAAATGACAAAAATTGTTATTTTTCTGTTGTGCAACTGATCAAATCACTAATTATCGCAGCCCCACCAAATGTCACTGCAGGAATAAATAGATCTCCACATAAAAGCATTGGGGAAACATCCAGATCTGTCACTTAAATCTTTACATCTTCAACACACATAGAAAAACTGACCTCTGCTCCCATCTGCTGTCACCACAAGACAAAACTACATCTCACACACTGTGTTCATGGAGCAGCAAAGGACAACCACAGAGGAGGTAATGGGCTCATAAAAGTCAATGAGAAGACAAACTATGTGTGATGCGATGATGACTTATGATGGTCACTGGGGTAATAGTCGGTGAATAATGTGCAGCTGAGGAATTGTATACTACACTGCCTTCAAAGTAGAAGATAGCACTCACAGATGTAAAATTAAACACATAAATAATATATAAATTACACAAAATCCACAGTGTCACATAACATGGTCCTTTTGTTTCACCTCTGTAAACTGGGACTAAGTGGAAAGTAATGACAAATGGGGAAAAAGTCGAGTTTTTGCACAGAAAATAACAAGAAACAAGCACCCATCTCTCAGAGAGCTCAAGAACAAACTGAAACATTTTATTTTAATTTACAGATTATCCAGTTGCATCAGGTGTGGTCACAGAGAAGAAAAGAAGGGGTAATCCTTCCCTAAAACCGTATCTAAAACATCTTAAATTAAACTCCCTTCATTGAACAGTGGCTTCCCATTTTCTCTGTCTGCCTTCACAGTGGACTCCATCAGAGTCAAGGTCAATTCGCTTCTATAATTCCCAAACGTAACTGGCAAATGTGGAAGTGAAACAGAAGAAATGCTAAATTTTATATCGTCAATAGGTACAGAATTATCAATTCAAGTTTTTTTTTTTTACTGTGAGTTTTAGAAGTTATACAGATGAACAAGGAACGAGGGATCGACATCAAATCTTGGGAATTACTCCAAAAAATAAATTTCCTATGACTTGCAAAAAACAACATTGTTTGTCAGTGTTGAAAAGATGACATTTTACACAGTTGGCACTTGGGTACACTTGATCTTTGCCTTTTACAAGCTGGCCAGATGAATTCAACAAGTCTGAATGAAATGTTCAATAAACACTTCGCCCCGGCCTGATGTGCACGTGGTGCTTTAAGACCAATCCAGTGCAGCAGAACTGACATCAGCATGAGATGATCGAACAGTAAGAAATAGACTTTTCTTGCAACATTTTTAAATGATTGCTTATTTCACAGAGTACACGCTGAACTGTCTCAATGGCGTACCTTTTTAACAATCCACAACCAAAGAAAAAGTGACAAACAGGCCAGTTTCACATGCAAAGCAATCACACACTGAGATGCTGCAGGGAAGAGTCATTTGGTTAAAGGTTTCTCTCAGTGCAGAGCAGCCCAGAAACACCCGTCACTGCTGCTGAAACACAGAAGAAACAGAAGCCGCTTCTGTGGTTTTTCTTTCTCTTCTGTGTTCTTGCAGCCTTCCTTCGTGTAGTTCGTCCTGTATTTATGGTAAACATCCCTCAGATAAACCTCCTGCTCTTATCCTATTTGTGGGATGAAATCATTTGTTTTCAGGATTTAGGCTTCAGGCCATTTTGGACACACTTTCCATCCCTAATTGAAGTTTAGTGATGCCCATTTTAATGTCAAATTTTTGTCACTGATACAGATTTCTTGTGTTTTTTTGGTATAATTTTCTCATCCTCAAGTTGAACTAACTGAATATTTGCCAAAAGGAAAGCAAGGATAAATTTGCTAATCCTATTTGGAGCCAAACAAATTATAATTGGTTGCTGAAATTGCACAGAAACTGCATAATTACCTCACAAGATTAAAAATTTTGCCATACACCCTCCCCTTTTCATTCAAGCCTACAGGTATGTAACAATTACTGAGGTGCTTCTGGACTCACGTTTGCTGAAATATATCCTCTCCATTTATCTCTAAAGTCAAGAAAATTAAGTATTTTATACATTTTGAATTCCAGTCAAGTGTTTATGTCTGAGCCTTCCAACTTTGACCATCACAGATCTCCCTTTTCAACAAACGAGAGACAAAATGAGACGCTGAAGCGGACAGACATGAAATCAAAGTGCATCGACATCTAATCACAGCCTGGAGGTTGTTTGTTAAAAAAAAAAAAAAAAAAAAAAAAAAACATACAAAAACCCTAAGTGGTACTTCATGGTTCACACAGTCGTTACATTAGTTAATATTGAGGTGAGTGAGGAAGCGGTGTCCCGTCCATCCCATTTCTTGTGTTGTGAACTTCTCCTCGTTATCGTCTCCGTCGAGACCAAACTCATTAACGTTGTTTATTCCAGTGTGTGTTCCAGCGGCGTAATCCAGAGAAGCCTTCAGAATAAAAGCACGGTGTTTTTTTCCTTTTTCTTCAAAGATCTTCTGCCTCTGACCAGCATAACTGTGAGTCTCCCGTGGGTTAATAACAGAGTTATAAACATACAAACTGCTCTGAAGAAACAGCTTCTGGCTCAGCAGCCAGAAAAAATCCACACATACACCCAACATACGAACATGCAGGCGATCATTCCGGTATCAAATTGTACCAGAACTACAATCTGTCACTCTTCATGCACATTTTTTGTTAGTTTGTTTTTTGGAGAAGGGTCCACTGTTGCTGGCTCTGTTTTGGTTGGGTTTTTCTTTCATCAGAGCAGAGTTGACCATTGGTTTCAACATGGCAGTGTTTGGTAGCATCAGGTCGACCTGAAACAGTGTGAATACGACGTCTTTGTGTGCGCACATGCGTGTCTACAAGAGGCAAGGCGTGAGCGTGTCAAGTGGCTGGTTTTCGTGTCATTGAAGCGAGTGTGAGTGATTTTTTTCTGTTTTTTTTTTTTTAATCCAGAAAGTCAAGTGTCACTCAGGCTACTTCCTCTCCCACAGTTTGTAACCAACGTATGGCACGAGTAAGAGGGCTTACAGTACATTCTTTATGTCTCTGTGTTAAATATTAGGGGTCTACGTTATATTTTTTATATCTTTCTAAACACAGTGCTCGCCCCTAGTTTTCAGCAAAATGTTTTTTTTTCCTCCATATTGGCTCAGTGTGGGAGCAGGGATATTTCAGTATTGTTGATTTTTTTTTCTGTGACAGTGGGACAACGTGTTTCCAGCGTGTTTTTCCTCTTTTTATCTTTCTAAAATCAGGTACCACACAGTCCGTCTTCATGGATGAGAGGTGTGAGGTTTTGGTGTTGAAGAACAACAAAAGAGAAACAGGAAGAGTGAGGAACAGAGCGGTGTGACAGCTGGAGGAGGTGTGTGTGTGTGTGTTTGTGTGTGCGAGGGCAGCGGCGAGCTCCCCCCTCCTCCCTTGCTATAGAAGCTCTTCTCTTTGTTTTTTGCCCCTCGGCGGCCCCTGCCCGTTCCTCAGGGAGCCGTTCTGGGGCCGCAGGAGATGCCCGCGCTCCTGCTCCGTCCACGGCACCCCGCCCTGCCCGTCGTCACTGTCCAGGTCAGAGTCCGAGTGCATGAGGGCGGAGGAGGTGGGAGCGGGCACCGGCTTCAGGCGGGCTGGTGGTGGAGGTGAAAGATACAGTATGATGTCAAAATGATGCTATGTCAAACCTGGACTAAGCAGCATATTTTATTGAATCCTTTATTTAAAACCGGTAGACTCATTTTATTTAGAATTATAAATTCACAGCAGCCTTTAGCACCATGCCATGTCACATCATGAATGATTTCCGTGAATTTCCGTTTGAATTTTTGCTAACGTGCAACAGTGCCTTGTACATTACAAAAACAGTGAACTACAATGTGTGGTAGTGGTGATAGTGTGTGTGTCCTACCAGCTCTCGGTGGCTGTAGCTCCAGACTGTCTTGCTCTTCAGCTTCTAGTATTTTATACCTGCTTTTGCTTCTGCGCACTTTGCTCTTACGCCTTTCAGGGAAAAAAAAAAAGAATACAAAACGCCACAGATATCATCAGTTTGTGTATTTGGTAGTTAAAGAAGTGTGGTAAAATACAATGGCAAGTAAACAGTTTCTGTCCAAAGACATTAAGAAATAACCATAATAATATTTGATATTTTCGAAATTACGCTCACCTCTTACAGCAACACACCATCCCCCAGACAACTGTTGCTATAGCAACCACAATCATAAAGGATGCTATAGTCACATAGAGTACGCTCCACTCTGAAAAACAAAATATGTAGCAAAAGCAAAGTATGTTATTACTATACAATGCACTAGGTGAAATATATTAAAAAGACATTATTAAGGCATAATTACGGGAGGAGATTAAAGCCATGTGAGCTCTATCATTACATCTGATACACTAATCAACTAAAATATTCAATTAAGATTCATCCCATCTCACCACAGTTGCTCTCCCCGTCTCCAAGCTGAGCTCTGATGAAGTTCTCCATCCAGAAAGGGTGACAGACACAGCGTCGCGTGAACGAGTCACACTCGCCGTGACCCGAGCAGTTCAGCTGACAGACTGAGGAAGGAGAGCGGCAAAGTGAGCAGCAGATGAAACTAGAGCTTTAATATTCCACAGTGGCAAATTATCTTGCAGAAAGCAGACTGAGAGAACTAAGCAGCAGCAACACACCACATCCATATTATCGAAAATAAACCTACAATAGGTGTACAGGTATTGCCACAGATGCTAAAATGAGCCAAAGAGGATAACATATAACTTGTAGCAACAGCTAAAAAATCTTAAAGATTTGACCTTTGAATCCTATCTGTCATTATCTGACCATTATCTAAGGTAACATAGGTCAAAGCAGCTCCTTTGCTATGACCTCCCTGTGGCATCTGGCTCAAACTGAACATTGACTAAAAATCCAAGTGTACAAATAAATTCTGAAAACCCTGTTTTAAACTGCTTGTACACTACTATATACAGAATGATCCAATCTTCAATTCATGTCCACCACAGTATCACTTATTCTGCTTACAAAGTACATTGTCATTCTCTTTACTCCTTTTCCTTTGTTGTGTGTATCTTTTACAAACTATATTCTTCAGGTACTCACTGACTGTATCCACTTGTCGGGCCTTGTAGATGAGAAAGTCATTCTTTTGTTTACGCAGTTTGTTGCGCAGGCCAAGTGCAACGCTGCGGCCGGACAGAGGAGGGCGCCCTGGACCGCCTGACACCAGGAAGACCAAACGAGTACTGAGGAAAGAGGGAAAAATGCTTCCTTATATAGTGATGTCCACTAATCAAGCCAGACCCCCCAAAAAAGTTCACTCCAACCTCTTTCATGGTTATATTTATATTTCATTACCATGTTTATACTTAAAAAGTCAGTTGGGTTAAAATAAGACTGTTGAGAAAAAATATGTGAAAATATTCAGACACACAACAGATCTATTATAACAAAATCAGACCACAAATAAAACATAATCAACGGCTCACCTGTGCTCATTAAATGAACTGATGTCTCGCACAATGATGTCGCTGTCAAGCACGCCCAGTAAAACGCCGACCTGGCGCAGCAGCATGTCGCGCTGACGGTGGGACAGCTGTGATACAGAGACCTCCAGCACCAACTCCACCAGGTCATGTTCCCATATGTCTGATAAACAAAGTGAGAGAGGAAAAAAACAAAGATTAAAACACAGAAGAGACAAGGAAAAAGTAACCAGGAGAGGGAGAATCTGACATGAGAAAAACAGCCTGATTGCAGGATCCATCTGACACTCTGCAGTCTGGGAAAGACGCCAGAGCACCAAGTGACGGATTAGTTTCTGGCTACGTTTGTGTCTGTTCACCGTATGTTGCACACTGACCTGCTCAACCCTCCTCTGTTGGTTATTGAGTCTCTTGCTGTGTGGAAACTATCTGTGTGCAAGGACTTGTTTGAAGGCAAAAATAAACTCAACAATACATCCTAAGAGGTACTATGTGACAAAATGCTGTAATAACATTTTCAGTATACTCACTTTTCCTGAAAATAGCCTTCACAAAACAACAAAGAATTTTATATAAAGTGTGAAAGTCTGTCTCTCAGTGTGTATTACTGTAGGTTTGAGTCTGCATATGTGTTTACCTTACCTGGTTTGACCTCCACTGTGCCCCTGTCTGTGCTGGTCTGTCCCTTACTGTCAGTTACAGTCAGGGTGAAGATGTACTTCCCCTCCACCAGGTTTCCCAGAAACAGCACTGCCTGGTGGTCAGAGTTGTTCAGTACATCCTATTGAAAAAAGAGACAAACAAGTGTTACAATTTTTTTAATTTGTGGTCATTTTCTAATACTGTGCATGCCTGGTGTTGGTTACAAAGTTAATCAAGGTGTTATAAGGTCTTAAGGTGGAATCATTTGTAATATTCAGTCAAAGGCCTCATTACGACAGCCAGTCTCACCCCAGCGGCAGGACTGCTATCATCTCTGGTCCACAGGTAGCTGACTCCACCTTTGTCATCGGTGGAGTGGGATCCATCTAGAGTGGCGGTCCTGGCAGGCAGAGAGATGGGTAGACTCGACGTAACGTGAGCCACTGGCGGCTGGTCCAGCTCTGGTGGGAAAACATTATGAAAGACACTGAATTCAGAAACACTCTCATCATGAAATACTGTATCATTCACTGAGGTGGATCCAGGTCCAGTAGGAGGACACTTTGACCAAAAAAATACGTTAGACAGAATGTCTCCTATGTTTTGTGTATGTCTCTTTCACTTTTTTGCTTTAATGTAAAGAAATATCTATACCACCATAAATATCCATGTTTCAGTTATTAAAGTTTTAATTTTTTTTATTTAATTTTTAATGTATATCTGATGTGTGTGTGCCTATATAGGATGAGTATGCCTGTGCATACGTTCAAAAACATGCCCTGAGTATACAAACTCACTATTGTCTTATCTTAAAAACAAAGTGCTGAAAAACCAACCAAAATAGAAATGTACTGTAATGTTTCATATTTCACAACATCATCCATAATCCTCACCTGTCATCCTGACTCCTGCCAGTATTATGCTAAAGAGAGGATTAGTCCACACACACACACACACACACACACACACACACACACACAAACCTTCTCTGACGATGACCGTGACAGCGTCCGTACTCTGCAGCTTCCTCTCATCAGTTACTGTCAGGGTGAACTCGTACATGCCGACCTCAAGACCTGTCACCGTGGCAACAGCACTGTCTGCATTCTCAATCTTCACACCATCAGGACCCCTGGCGGAGGAACAGACGGACGGAAACAGACAGAGAGTGTGAAAGAGAATTTACTGTAGAAGGAAGTACAAACCTCGATGACACTGAACGATAAGTTTGTTTTTAAATCAGTTTCTTTTGTACATTTTAATTGAACTATTATACTGTATTTGCTATGAAGCCAATGCAAACTGCCTGCACAGATGTGTCTTTACATGTGTGTCTGACTCACTTGGTTTGTTTCCAGTGGTAGGTGGCTATCTTCTGGTCATCCCTGCTCTTGCTGCCATCCAGCGTGGTTCGATCAACTGGCAGCGTCAGCTCTTTCTCCGGTCCCGCATCTGCTACTGGTGGCTTATTGTTTTCTGGAGGACGGAGAGTGAGAGGGACACCGGGATGAGGAAACAAAAAATTAATCTCCATTGTGAAGTGGCTGGTTGTCCTCTGAGTTTAAATGAAAACCCTGTGAAGCATTTCTTTCACAACCAATGCAGGCTATCATAAAAATGTAATCAATAGAGCAGCATTACAGACCTTTCAAACTATGAAATTCTGCACTTAAATGTTTGATCATTTGAGTAAATATGTATAATTTCTTCAGCTTTTATCCAAATCAGATCAGTATCTGAAATATTGCCCCATCTGTCAAACCATGGATTTGTCACTCGGAAGTGAGAAAGAAAAGTGATTCTGCTTTAACTAAAAAATGAGAGGAGATGAGGAGAGTGAGAAGGAAACAAGAATCTTCTTAACAAATGACACAAACTAAGTGTTTCATCAAAGAACAGCAGTCCTGCTCTGAAACACCTGGACTTACAGACACGCTGCCGTTTCTCTCAGATATTATTACTCAAATGGTTGACATAGTGTGACCTTACAGGTGGATGTGTGCGTTCACACAACAGTTCCTGTTCAAACATTGCGAAATCATCTTGCCAGTGTGTGTTTGCAGTCAACAGTCTACACTAGGAGCTTATCAGGCTGAACCTGCACGTGTACCCACATACACCTCCCAGTCACGGAGTCATAATGCGGTTAAGCAAATGTTAAACAAATAGAATTTCCTATCAACAGTTTAAGTACTGAGACCAGCTTCACCTATTATAGAGGCCAGGTATAAATACAACTACTGCTCTGTATGCTCTTCACACTTCAAGTGGATATTTGTATATAGCATGACAGAGGGCATATGGAGTACAGCGGAAGTGTGCTTGAAATGTCTCTCTTCAAGTGGTTCAAGTGCGCACAGCTGAATAAATACACTTAAAAACATGAGTCAATGATTAAACTGTTATCAATGCCCTCAACAGCTGATTAACTTTTATTCTTCTCAACTTGTCACTGAAAAACACTTTACAAAAGTTTACCTGGTTGCACAATGACGGTGACCTGGGCGGTGTCCTGCTGTCCTGCGGAGTCTGTCACCGTCAGCTGGAAGGTGTAGTCTCCCTCCTGCATGGCAGACAACTGCAAGATCGGTGTCCGTACGCCCTAGAGAGCACAAAAAGATGCCACTGTTACCCATGAATCTCTTATCCAGGGAAAAATAAACTGAGACATGAGAATTAATTCTATGCATAGTCCTCGAGTTCCTCACCTGCATCTCTACCACCTTGTCTTTGCTCTCGGGGCTGAGGGACCACTCGTAGGACAGGGGATCATGGTCGTCGGTGCTTTGGTTGCCGTACAGAGTGATGGAGTTGCGTGGTAACTGGATGACCTGGATGAAGCAACAGGGAAGACCAAGCTATTGGTTCAGACATTTTTCAAGTTTAAGTAACCTACTTCACAATGGTGCATTTGGTGCATTAAAGAACAGAGGCGTGATGTTAGAAAACACTTCGGACCTGGTTAGGGCCAGCATTGGCCACAGGCCGGTAGTCCTTGGCTTTGTTGACTGAGAGGGTGGCCTGCGTCGAGTCTGTGGCTCCATCTGAGTCTGTAACTGTCAAACTGATAAAGAACAATAATTAGGTTAAATACACAAAGTGTATGGCTGTAACGGCTGTTAAACGCTTGAGTGGGACGTTTGCAACATAATTATTGCCCGTTTAACTTGTTCATCTAAAAATACATCTGAAACCTTGGGACCTCTCAACATTCAAACAATGTCCAACATCCGTCCCTACAGGCTGATTAAGGTCCACCTGTACCTGAATGTGTAATTCCCATGAACCAGGTTGGTGAGGGTGAGGACAGGGGTGTCGGCAGAGACCTTCTCCTCCCTCAGGGGACCTTTAACCTCTTCCCAGTGCCACGCCACCACCTTGTCATCATCGGTGCTCTCTGTAAGGAGGAGGAGGGACATAGAGGAGGAGGAGCACAGGGAAAATGGGCAGTTAAATAGACTTAATAGCATGAGTGGAAATGTAACATATTTTAGGTACAAAGCCTCTCTCTTTAGCTTGTGTTAAATATGTATATAATATATTTTTTTGTATTCGTGCACGCATGTGTATCATGTGAGACACTCACGGCTGCCATCTATGACCGTAGAGCTGGTTGGCAAGGAGATCTCCTGGAACTTGGGGGAAACTACGGCAACAGGAGGCTTGTTTACCCGCGGCTCTGTCAGGTGGAAAACAAGAAATTAACTCGCTTACTGAGCTCTATGTGAGTTGTGTGCGACTGAGGCAGTACACTCTAGTCAGTGGCTGCCTTGAAAAAGTCACAAATACGACTGTGTGTGGGAGGAAAGCAGCCTGGTCTTCCAGCAATAAGATCCGTGTTTATTCAGTCAACATGAGGCATAATGGACTGATTCTTAATAATTTCATATCATTTACACTGACAGTTAGGAAGGACAATACCATCAAATATTTGTTGTGTTCCTATGAAGACCTACTGCAGCAAAAGAGCCACTCCGTATTAGTGCACAGCTTCATTGGAATTACCATGTGGACAGTTAGACACCGTTAATATCAAGCTGCAAATTTCCATAAAACAAAGCACCTTACAGATAACTACATACAGGCAATGCTTTAAATTACAGCAACATGTTACATTACAATAGTCCTGCAATTATACTAAAGCACATAGTTTGGATTTTTTTTATAGCTTAAAAAAAAAAGAATCTGATATGTTTCCCCAATTTCAAAACCTCACTGCATATAACAATAAAAACAATAACAAAAGTGTGATCATTTTTGAGCCTGTAGGATGTACTGTTGTTCCAAAATATCCCTGTAAGTGTCTTTCAGTCAGTGTTACATGCAATACATAAAATTACAGTATTGACAATCAGGATGACAAAATTGTAGATAGATTGTAAACATATATAAAGAATATGGATCTGGGAGGATGTCGAGCAACTTTCAGGTGCCACCAGTTAGGACCTGAGCCACACGACCTCCTCTCCACCATGATTTTGCAATGTATGTACCAGCAAAACTATTAACCCTTAATTTTTTACAGCAATTGCTGTATAAACTGGTGGTGCAGCTGTTGAAAACATTACAAAATTCTGAAATGTGGCAAGAGGGAAATTTTAAATAATGAAAACATGTTCCAAACACAGGAAAGCTGAGTAACGAAGGATGATTACACGATTACACAAGTACACAATTACATGGACTGGAAGACATTCAACAGGATATTTACTTAACACAAAACAATACTGCCTCAAAAACAGCAATTGAGTTGAATGAAGAGCTCAGAAATCAAAAAATTAACTTGAGGAGCTTTTGTATTCTGTTTTGGTTATTTATCTCTGCAGCAACTCTGGTTTGTTTTGAAAGGGGGCACATTAACACTCACCCCTTCAAACTGAATGTTCGACCTCACCTGGTTTGACTGTGACATTGACGTAACCTTCTCCATGGGCCCCCCCCCCCTCCACTGTCACCTCAAACTCGTACAGGCCCACAGTCAGCTGAGAGACAGGAGGAGAAAGCAAGTAAATCAAGCAAGCAGAAAGAGGAAGTGATCTTTTTGAGATGATCTGTGTCCTTCACAAAGAACTGAAATTCTCCATTTATACATTCAACAGAGCTCCAGCTGCATAATTTTTTTTAGCAGAGCATAAATATGAAGGCTGAGATCTGTACCTTGCTGAGTTTAAGTGTCGTGCTGTGTTTCCCTTCCATCTCCCCACTGTAATCTTTGGGATGAGTTATCAGGCGCCAGTCAAATAAATAGTTTGTCCCTGTAAAGAAGTTGCAACATTAAACGAATAAGTAACTTAAATAAAACTCCTCATGCATTTAATTAAAATCTATCAGATAAGGATAATTTCCAGATGAGAGATTATAGTATCACTGGAGCATGTCAAGGACGGATCAAGGGATTAACAAAATCATGACGTGCATTCCTCTTCGTAGCTGTATAATCTTTTTCCAGTCTGGATTTGAAATTATCTGGCAAGTGTTCAGTGTGACGTATAGTATACTGATGGGTGACTAAGGAATTCAACTGTCAAGCAGGATGTACTTTGTCGCTCCATTACTGAACACCAAATACTAAATGACAGTCAATCTGTAATTAGCCTCCATAAAAAATATGAATTTCCTTATTTCTGCTACATATTAATGACAATTCTGCAGATGTCAGAAAACTGAAAACTACTGAAATAACTTTTTTAATACACAGTGTGTATGAAGTTTCCAGGTAGTTTCCAGGTAATTAAGTTTAATAGTTTATCTAGTATTTCCATGGTTTTACCTTTTGGGGGCGTTGGGACTACGAAGGCGTTGAGTTCGACCTCGTTGCGGGGGAGCGTGACCTCCACACTATTTCCTGCCGACACCACCAGATCCCTCTCTGTCGTGGAAAACAACACAGGATTACAGCTGATGCCAAAAGTAAAGCATGGCAACCAGAAGACAGGAACTGGTCAGACGATGTATTCAACAGGAGACGGGTGAATAACACATTCTGGGGTCAATGTACACATAAAGTCATGAATAGTCCCAAATAAAATTATTTTTAAAATTGTCTTCTTTAGTTGGGTAGATACATTAAAACAGATGTGGCACATTATTTTCCTTGAATACTTATACCTACTTAACAAATGTACGTAAATGCTTTTGAATACCACATACTATAATAGATAACTGAGTGTATTTAAGACCAATTGTGATGCTCTGTGGTATATGAAATCCTCAAAGGTGAACTCAAGTGATTCATCATTGCAATTGCATAAAGTTAGTGGACTCATGAGAGAAAAAATTAAAATTAAAACATCAGGGTATTTGGATTGTACGACCCCCCCCCCCCCTTCCAAGATATGCACAAATGCACATACTTGAGTAAGCTGAGGTTAAATAAAAATAAAAAACCCACAGGAGATTGTATTCAACTGTTCTCACAGGCTGAGTAGTACTTTGCATGACTAGTTAACTTAGCTGATCATGATGTGTGAATAACAACTGTAGTAATAATAATAATATTAATACCTGTGAATTGCATAAGGTGTGAATGGCAGTGTGAGATGTCCTCTTTCAGAAACAAAGGTTCTTGTTGTGTATGCAAGTCTAAGCACCTCATAAAATGCAGCTGAAAATTTATACTTAGCTTGTTAGTGTTTGCTCTGGTAAATCTATTGTTCTTGCTTTAATTAGATTGTTTTGCATATGCATTTTTGCCATTTATAAATGGAGGTATTGTCCCCCTGGGAGGAGACACTGATCATACGAGTTATTCCTGTTTGCAGAAGTCCAGCCGGCTCAGCACATTCCTATTGCCTACACTCATTTGGCTTCACACCCACAGCACATGTTGCTTTCATCTGGAAGAATTACATCTGAGCAGTCTGCCATAAGATTGTGCCAAAGTGGGCTTCATTTAGTCAATAATCAGTTGTCGCAAAAACAATGAGGGAACAGTAAAAGATCTTTAGCAAATTTTGCGTGTGTGGGTTTAAAATTTAAAGGACAAAGATGTATTTTAACCAACTTCAACAAAGAAAAGACCTAAAAGTCATGGGAAATCTTCCTCCAAAGCTGCAAAACCACAGTGCTGCTACATTATATATCAGTTCAGACTTAATAAATTAAGACAAGACATATTACTGAACGAGCTGGAAATAGGTGATCGCTGTCTGGGCATGTGACACCAATCCTCTGCACAGCGGCTTCCTTACCAGCCGGTGATGGAGTTGAGATGATAGCAGTTGCAGTCGCTGTGGGTGAGCTGACATCAGTGCTATTGGAAGACGCAGCAGTATCGACGGTGTCGTCCACCGTTGAGTTCTGCTGTGATGGAGCTGGAGCGGTCTCGGCACTCCCATTGGCTAACTGGCTATGGTTCTTTTGGAATGGTTGAAGCAGTGCGATGGTGCTGGGTTGTGTTGTAGGTGGGTAAGCTGTTTCCAGTTTGTCACTTCCCTGTAGAAACAAATTGTAGGTTTGAACGATGTGACAAACTCAATTAAAGGAGCCATGTTATTCATATTTACATATTGTGTGTAATTTATTTGTAGACTCTCCAAATTTACCACTACATTCCCATTCGACCAGTGTGATTTCAAGAATGAGGGTGGGAAGGATTTAAAAAAGAACAAAAAAGAAAGGAGAGAAAGAAAGAATATCGGCTGACTTATTTTAGAGCTGGTACATAAGGCTAACCAATTAACAGCATCTGCTACAAGCAAACAATGCAAAGATCAATATAAAGTTTCAAAAATAACCAATATTTGGGGAAGTTACCGTGCTGGTAAGGTGTCCTGTGTGCGGTCTGTGGCTTCCTTCATGCTGTGTGTGACGAGCTTTTCTACGTCTTGATGTGACAGGACCCTTAAAGTAAACACACAGAGAACAAAGTATTTAGTACTACTGTATATATTTCAACTCAGGGCATCTACTGAAAACAATTCCTGATCTGATGGAAGTTCCCACATTTATTATCTGCGTAGTGCGTGGAACTCAATGGCATCATTTTTATACAAGATAACTATAGAAGTGCTGCAAATTGATTTGTTGGCCAACTGTGACTTAATGAAGGTAAGTCACAGCAGAAACACTTATTTTTATAATGAATATTCAATGTGGATTGGTGAAATCTGACCGATACTCGGTCGGCTTATTAAGGTAAGTATTAACCCTGTGCACCCCTAGCTTTAAATGTAGAACAACATGCTCATGTTCTGCTCAAATTTTCTAAATTGATGATGAATCTTCCAAAGAACACATTTTTAAGCTTAATTTTGTCCTCTTGGCATTATCAGAAAAAGTTACTAAATCAATAAAGAATTGGTAATTTAAATAAGTTTAGATGTTGTTTCAGCTGCTCTCGATACCTTTGAGAGCATCTGAAGGAGGCCGAGGGACTCCTGGTCAGGCTGGGGCAGGGAGGTGATGAGGCAGCCTCTGTACCGCGTGCATCTGAGGAGAACACACCGCCCGCCGAGGCTCCACACAGCTTCGCAGTCCGGCCTCAAGCAGCAGAACTCCCAACATGTCGCCCCGCCTCTCCCGTTCGCCAGGGGGTGCCACCCCAGGGTGATGATGCTGTTCCTGTGGATCCCCAGCACCCCGCCGGTCACCCGGCAGAGATTCGCTGACACACCTGGACAGGGACAGAAGGAAGGAGAAAACAGTGATGTACTGTACTGATGTTCATAACTTCTTCTCAGAATGTTTAAGAGTCACTGTAATCCCTTTGCAACGTGGTCTTGGATAAAGAAAAGGCTGGAAGTTGGTCATGAAATACGGGAGAAAGGGAGGATAACAGTTGAAGGTTATTTTCTTGTTTTCCTACAGAGAGATTCTAGAAAGGGTTAAGTGTAGCGTGTAGTTTGATCAAAAGGATCTGCCAAAGGCGACATCATGGATCTGCCACCAGGCAGCGATTCCCAGGCCTTTCAAGATTTCACTTGTTTATATCAATCAGGGCATTGTTGGGGACTCTTGGCATTGTCAAAGGCAAAGGGGCAAAGTGAAACCCAGAGCGAATTCCGGTCCCAACTAGTGAGACTTTTCACAGATTAGGCTTTGACTGAATGTTTCTCAGAAAAAGCCGACATGCAGCCGCAGTTTGAGCAATCAGCCAAGTCAGCAGCAGAGAGAGGAAGTGAGGCTTTTCCCTGACAAAACAAGACACTGATTAAAACCCAAAGCACAGTATGAAGCACGCACAAAACTCCATCCTCTAAACCAGACCATATTAGACTCATATCAGCAGTGCAGTGAGCTGGTACAGTTAGCTGCCCCTACAATATGTGTGGGTTCCTCTTCAAAGGCATTGCTCTGGGTGGCAAAACTATTCCTATTCAAGCTTTTGCAGTATCAAATGAGCTCAATTCAATGAATCTATTGTCCCAGATTAAATAATTCATTGTGTAGCCAGGTACAATAAAACAGCACGGGTTCTAAAATACCACAGACTGTAAAACAGGGAGAAATGGGAGGTTATATTTCACCACTACTTAAATGAATGTCCACACAAACACAAAAGCCAAACTAGCCTTGAATACTAGTCCAGGACAAAGAAATACAGCTGAGTCACTCTGGGAATTAAGAGAACTGCAGAGTTTACACTGCATCAAAAAAAATCTGCAGTTACTTTTATATTTGCATGTATTAAGCATTCAAATAAGCATCAATATTGATATCCCCGCACAAGAACATGGTACTTCTATCGTTAATTCTATGCAATAGACCCTCAAAACCTTCTTTAAAGTTAGAATCCTTAAGATTTCAGTCCTGGTTAATTTGGGTGGTAACAACAAGTGCTTCTGTTGGAGCATCTGTTTACAGTGCAGCCAAACAAATTTGCATTCTTTAAATAAAGAAGTCCGTCAATAATCCATTTTCCATCATTCAATGACCTACTGTGGTCTGATTTTATGCAGCACACATCTCAAGTATATTTCCCACACGACAGGAAGAGTTGGTTACCTTGCTAAAAAGTTGGAATAATATTTAAATATTTAAAACAGATCTGCTGTCAAAAAATGCCCAAAACCTCAGTGATAAATACATCGCGTGTGACTACAGTATGTGACTCCTTCACAATCCGAGCCACCCCGTGTTTCGCCAGTGGAACTAGCAGCAGTAAAAAAAGGCTGTGTTTGGATTAGCAGTACGGCTGTGATATGGCTGTCGGGGAGTGACCAGTAAACGGGGAAGCTGACATCAATGACTAAAATTACAAACAGTATCACTGGGTTACATGCTACAGCATTTCCTGTGAATCCCTCGTGCGTAGGGAGGAAATGTGGATCCCACACAGGAATGGTGGACTCCCCCACTAACAATGAAAACTACTAAATAGAGAGGTAATTACAAAATGTGAATACACTGAATGGCTATTGCTTAAAAATCGCAGACCATAAAATTCATGAAAGTCTTACAAATTAGAAATTTTAATATAAGCAATTTGACACTGGTGCTCTGTAGACAAAAGTAGCAACTTTCTAAATATTTTTAAGATTAGATAAGATTCAGCTGAGTGCAAGGTTAGTCAGTCGAGGGCTTGTCCTGCTCATGGCAAGGCCGTCAAAAGTTATGGTGGCTTGAAAAGAAAAACAAAATAACAAAAGAAAAAACAATGTTCATCAGACCATCTCAGACAGTGCTATACCCATAACTGTTGCTGCCATGGCAACACAAGACTTTATGGGACGTCAGTGTAATTCAAGTCTGGAAAAACACAGGTCTGACCACGTACAAAAACACACAAAAGCCCGATGGTTTGTTTGAGAAAGGACCCTTTGGCCTCTGTTTAGTCATCCCACCCCTTCTCCGATCTGTCCCCCACCCCTCAACACACACAAATACACAATGTCTACTCACAGAGGCCCTATTGTCCTGTTTCACATTGTAACTCACTGCGCAGAGTGACATCAGGAGGAAGGCGCACACACACATACACACAGTAGGGGTGCCAACAATCTTCTATCTCTCCGGCTCGGATCAGAAAAACAGTAAACACCAACTAACAACCTAAAACCATCCAAATGTTATAACAGGAGTCTAAGAAGGATGAAGACCCACCCTGAGTAATCAGAGGCATGTTAATCTACTGTGTAGAAGAGTGCTGGTAGTTTAAAAGGCACGGATGTGAGTTTCTTTATCAGTTCTCAGTCAACAATTGTGGCTTTGACAGTGAGTTCAGGGTGACATTTCAGTTATATTACCTGTGGTTGGAGCAAATAGCCAGAGGTAGGTCAGCGGCAAGAGGAGGAGTTGAGGTAAGCTCCAGGTAAGCAGCTTGTGGTGTGCATAGGACATTTTTCACAATGACCAAGGACCTAGAAAAAGGAAAAAGAACTATGTTAGTGTGGTTTAATAATTCCTCTATAGTCATTCAACAGAAGTGGGCTGCCAAAGCAAAGTAAAATACCTAGACAACAAAAACTGCAAACTGCGAAACACGCCATGCTTACCTTTCTCCCGGCCAGGCGGTGGAAGAAAGAGATGCAGGAAGAGAGAGGGAGCGAGGAGTTAGGTTGGCAGCAAGGTGCAGTGAGGTGATGGGTGAAGACAGGTCAACACCAGCGCTCTGAGAAAGAGATCCAACATGGCCGCCTCCGGGGCCTTTACAGGCTCAGCTGCTCAAACACCACGCTAGAGAGTCCAAGAAAAAGAGAGAAAATTCTTGAACACGTGGATTGTTTAATATGATATACCAGGACGAACAAAAAAAATATTCATATTGATATGTGTTATAGTGATTTCAGCCATATCGCCCCCCTAATATGAATTATTCAGGTTTTTCCTCCTTCTCTACCATGATTGCTGACAGACAACAGTACTTCAGCTCTTTAGAGAAGCACTTGAAGAATTTGAACAACCTAACACATCAACTTGATAACAAACGTTTATGCAAATAAATAACTGCAAACGCAGCTGGAGATACTCTGTCGAGAGAGCAAAGAATAGGGATGTGACTAAAATTAATTTCCCTTCACAATAACATGTATATTAGACACAAACACTATATCATTAAAAACAGCGGAAGAAGGCAAAAATGTATTATCTTTTAGTTTAGTGGTCTGCTGGAAACGAACGCCGAACCTCTTCCTCTTACATAAGAATTCAGGCTACTGCTTTCAGTTGTAATTATGACAATCATGACAAGAATATCCAGTGTTTGAGTGTAGATAGATAAGAACAACAAGCCTGTTCCGTTATGAAACAATTCTGCTAACATCCTGTTGACAGATATATGACTCACAATCCTGTGACCTCCCTCTTTTTAACTATTAGTTGAAACGACACATAACTGAAAAATATAAATGAACTAGACAAGTAAATTGACATAATTCTGTCACAAGTGTCTAGTCTCTCTGTCTTAGCCAAAGGCATAGCTCAACACATTATGCAATATAGTCAATCTCAACAACGCACTCTATCCGCCACTGGTGTCTAGTCCTGTAGCATTACAACCTATTAGTGGTTAAGTGGTTAATATCTGCGAATATTACACTTTGGAAGAATACTGTATGCAGGAAAAATATGTTTCTACCTCTCTCTTAAGCTCTTATCAGCACGGCAATCACTCACTACAGAGCAGTGTTATCACACAATTGCATCCCTCACTGGTCCTCCACACTATTGTCTTGAGTTCTTTGTGGTATCTGTAAAGCACTCTGGGTAAAAAAAAGGATCCAACATGGGTCAGTCCCTCGTGGGATACACAGGTTGAACAGTGTCATTACAACATATGAAGTTACTTTATCAAATTTGACAGCACATTAAAAAAAATTGTTATGCTCAAGACACCTTCACAGGCCACCCAGACCCCTGAGCTAACTTTCAAGTGCTTAATGTCCTTTCCTGCAGGAAGTGTGATGAGGAAGTTTCTCATTTCAAAGTAATTAGCAATGATAATAAAATCGTACTAGAGAATAAACAACCTGCTGAAAGAGTCACAAAAAAGGAAGAGGATGCCGATTGTTGTACTGCACTCTTAAGAATGGTTAACATTATGTTCTTCTGCTTATGTTATGTTGTGTTGAGGTACAAAGTAAATAGCAATTATTATAGCAATTAATTATAGCAAAAAGTGTTATGATTTGATGAGGAATGCACAGAGTACTGAGTAAAAGAGCCATTCTGCACTTTTTCCCCTCTCAACTTCTTATGCAAGTTCTTACAGCAGAAGGGAATAATAAAAAAGGGGGGGGGGGGTTTCGAACAGTACAAGTCCTGGGACACTGTGTTCAAGATGTCAGCATGCCTTTTCTCCACAACGTCTCACCAGGAGACTGTTATGGGGAAATATGTTAATAAATCAAGCAGCTTTCACAATTCACAAGCATCTGCTGTGTAGACAGTCTGTACATATTATCTAGATGTTATATATCTATATGGTATGATATAATGTTACTTTATCCTCATTGGTCAGCATTTAAAACATGCAGATGGAGAAACTCTTTGCAGAATTATTACTTTGTAGTTAAGAGTTCAAGATTGCAGATGACTTAACTAACAGTTAAATTGAGATTTCATGATAGTCTAAGTTGAAAACTTGTGTTACAACTATATTATATCTGTTTAAACTGTAACGTTCCTATAATACATTTGACCAAGATGCTGTTTAAAAAAAAAAAACCCACGGCAAAGTTATGATCACCAGGCACAGATCACAATCTCTCCCAGACTCACACATGAACTGACACAAACCTGTATGGTCTGCCTCCATATGTGAATCTGCATTCCTGCATAGACGCTTGAGCCTCAGCAGCCTCCTTCAGCGCTATAACAGCTCAATAAGTCGCAAATCCACAAACAGTCATTTGTCCTCTTGTGATTCTTTTTTTTACTTCCAGGTAAGCCACCAAAATAGAAAAAAAAAAAAAAAACTCCAGGGAAAAATAAGTTTAGTCACGTTTTCTCCTCCTTGATGAAGTCACAGCAGATTGAATAGACTTGCTTTTTGCTTTGTTTTTGTGACTTTGAGTGTGTGCAGCAGCAGCAGCAGTAACGCTCAGGTGCCCTCGGTCACCTGGGCCGATGACAGCTCAGCCATTATAGACATTTCAATGGCTACTTTTCCCTTGAGGAGCTTCTGCGAAACAATGCTCTCTGTGACCAAATAACCCCTTATATCAGGAAAGGACAAGTTCTCTCTCTCTTTGGCCGTTTCTCTTCCTCTTCGACTCTCTCAGCAGTCAATAGCGCACTTGTCAGCTCTGTATTGGCTTGCAGGCAGACAGGTCGGTGGAGCTTTCTTTGTATTGACACCAAATCCCACGCACAGCTTCTTCTGGCTGCTGCAGGGAATGAAAATTAAGTTGTTTTTAGTTCTTTCCAAGGCAGGAACCTTGAAAAAACCACAACCACAAAATATAATAACTATTCCACATTTTTACAGCAACAACTCTTCTAACCTGAGGAGATATTTAAATTAATGCAAGTACCAGAAGTATCACATCAATACCATAAACCCATGTATATAGGCATATTATAGGAGGTTTAAAAAAAGATATGAATACACTATGAGGCCAACACACATTATTAGTGTCTAACTTCTTACAGAATTTTAACCAGAAGACTCACATAAGCTTGTCTTGTATTTGGGTTGCTTTTGCCTAATAACCTAATTGATTTTAATCACTTTTCTGATTTATTGCGTGTGTATTTTGTCTTGCAGGAAGAGCATAAACAGTGTGCACTGTTGGCAGTAGACATTAACATTTTTATGGCTTTTCTTAACTGCTTTGAAATTGTTCTTTTTCCTTGGTTTTACCCATTTTCATTTGCTTGTAGTTGCTGCGGTCACTGATTTTACTGCTACTGGACGTCACTTTATGTAATTGAGGGTTTTCATTCTGTTTACTGATGAGTTTTTGTGATGCTGCAAGCCAAATTGGCCAGCAAGGACAACAAAGACTTAACTGAACAGTCAACAAATTGATTAGTGGATCAATATACAATAGAAAAACCTTTCATTAATCATTAACCGGTTAAAGCTTTACAAAGAGTTGATGTTTACCATTTTCATATTAAAGATAAGGATCAAAGTTTGTTTAAGCTCTTGATCTGACTAAGTAAGGAACATAGCATGACTATTTTTTTTACTTTATCAAGTCAATGATAAACTGATCAAACAAAATAACACAAAAAAAAAAGCAATCATACAAAATAGTTGGTTAAGCCCTACTCTATAAGAATGATTGAATCTTACAGGATGTGGATTAACTGACTGATTAAAGTGCAAATAAGTGCATGATCGACGGCATGAATGAACGTCTGTCAGTCAAGTGAAATGCATGAGAGAAACGCACTGGGATAATATCTCTGAGACATTTCATCCAAAATGGTGGGCGTGTGCATTGTGTATCTTACCAGCCTGAGAACAAGTACAGTCAGGGTTTGTTCCAGACGTCAAGTCTCCAGCTGCAAAGATAATCTAACACAAAGGCCGACAGCTGCAGCCTGCGTAGTCCGGTGCACTATCACAACATGATTACAAACCACAGCTGGTTGCATCAATAACATGACACCTGGTATCTAGTGGCTGTCCCTCGTTTCGTTTTCACAGGGCTTAAAGAAGTCGCAGCAGGGAGACATGAAGGCTGAGGGTTGAACGCCATAAAGGTATATCACCTGTGTAATCCGGGATCACGCCTGTTAAACGCACCTTGAGGCTAACAGCTGCCGG
Organism: Lateolabrax maculatus; assembly: GCA_031216445.1. Taxonomy (NCBI): domain Eukaryota; kingdom Metazoa; phylum Chordata; class Actinopteri; order Acropomatiformes; family Lateolabracidae; genus Lateolabrax; species Lateolabrax maculatus. The sequence goes on from CM062218.1 coordinate 6,259,307, forward strand.
CACTCGCTCTCACTAACAACGCGGATTTCATCCTGTGCGTTTTCACGCCAACTGTCACGACACCATTAGAGAGGGGGGAAAAAGTGCACGGGGACTTACGGTGAAGCGGCACGGCGTTTCCTGCTCGGTCGGCGGCCGTGATGCGATGTGTCGTGGCGGGTGTTGTTGTTGTTGTCCCCTGTGCGGTTAATTAGGTCGGAGCCGCCGCCGCCGCTTCAGCTGATGTGACTCCGACCGCCGTCAAGCCCGTCACGGCGGCTAACGGAGCTTCCGGTGGTCGGACTTTCAAATTAAAGCCCTCAGTGACGCGACGGTTGGGGCGTTTTGCGGCCGATAGCAGCACAATAGCTGGAATAAATAACACTTTTTTGGAATTAACTTGTAGTAAATGATAATATTATATAGACTGTATTACGTAGACGTACTCAAATTTCACATTTGTCCGTGCTGTGTTTTAATATGAAACTGAAGACGGTTAATATTAATCCGACTACTTCCGCCCCCTGCCGACCAACTACCAACGGCAGAACAGGCTCAGCTCAGCAACCTAACCAACCTGCTGAGTTTTCCTAGTTTATGTGGTGTAATTAGTGCTTAAAGGCAAAACGGGGTTAAAAAAATGGTAAAAATGTCTTTCCGTGACCTCAAAAAATAACGCGCCTTCGCTTCTCCGACGTTTCAAGACGGACCAAAATGGCGTCTCCGTCTTCCAACTACCTCTCTTGTGATTGGCTCCTCGACATTGTTGGACCGTTTTCATTGGTTTGTTGCAGATTTATTTTGACGTTTCACTTCCGGACAAGTGCTCACGAGCTGCGGTCGCGTGTGTGAGGGTTGTCAACAGAGTAAGTTGTTTTATGAAACGTTTATTTATTCACATTTGAAATGTCAAATTCGTGCCAAACGTAGCTTAGAAAATGCCTTAAGCAAATCCCCCGGAAATCACTAAATTAGACTCGTGTTGTGTTGCAGTGTGGAGCTGATTACATGATTATCAGCTTGATTTTCAATTCAAAGTTTGCTCTCTTTTTATCCCTCTCCTGGTTACATAGTTACCTAGGTCACAATGGCTGACAGCGCCGACGACAGAGAGGAGCAGGGAGGAGGAGGAGGTGCAGGAGGAGGAGAAGGAGGTGGAGGAGGAGGAGGAGGAGGAGGTGGAGAAGGCTCAGAGAGGGATGCAGGAGGCGGTCTGACTGATGCTCAGACAGAGGTGTTGGAGAAATGTCTCCATGCACTCAAGCATGCTAAAAACGACAGTCACACGTTGGCTGCTCTTCTGCTGGTAAGTGTCTCTCAACAAAGATGCTCACTACTTCCACAAATCCTCAGCATTAATATTGTTAGTACACCAGCTGTTTGCATGTAAAACTAATACAGTTTATGTAGCCTGTAAATAACTGGTATCTAGAAACATCTTTGTATGCATTCTTGCTTCTCATAATGTGAGGATATGTAGTCTTTTCTCTATTTTTTAACACTGTTCATTGAATAACTTGGAACTGTTTGTAATTCAGTCTATAATAAAAATCTACAGATTACTCTACAGTAGTTGTTAGTTGCAGCCCTAACCAGAGCCAGTGACTACATTTACAGGGACTGAAATATTGCAATATTAACCTCATAATAAACACATATAGTCTTTAGTCTACCTTTAATGATGTAAATGGGCAAAATATAAGAAACACCTCAGTGTAATTTGGTATAATTCAACAGCATCACAAATGACACCTTGTGAAATGACTATAAAGTGTAATCCACACCTCTTTCAACAAAAACTGATTATAACTTTCACAAAGATAGGATTTATAGCAGAGGTGCTGTATTAAATTGCATTAGTTTTACTGTAGCTAGGTGAAACTAATAAACCTGTAACTGGATGCATATAGGGATATGCATATATAGAGACCAATGGTTGCAGATTCTGACCTCAGCACTGACAGGTGGGTGTTTTCTGTTGTTTTTTCCTCTCCATGTCTTTAGATAACTCGCTTGTGCCCAGCCAGCCAGCTAGACAAACCCACCTTGAGGCGCATCTTCGAGGCCGTTGGCCTGAACCTTCCAGCTCGGCTTTTGGTGACTGCGGTCAGAGGTAGCGACAACTCCGGCTTACCTCCACATGAGCTCCTTTCACTGGGCACGGCTCTGTTGGCTGCCCTGAGCACAGACCCAGACATGGCCTCCCATCCCCAGCTCCTCACCACCATCCCGTTCCTGCTGGGCATTTTAGCAAACGGTCCTGTGAACCAGCAGAAACAGGCGGCGGCGCAGCAAGAGAACCAAGTTGGAGAGATGGGGCAGAGTCCGGATTGTAAAGTCCAATCAGCAGAGAGTTCAAGCATAGAAAGTAATCCTGCCGATGTGGCAGAATCAGCAGGAGAAGGCAAGACCAGCAAGCAAAAGGGTGATGACGGCAGTGAAGCTAACAAAATATCAACATCTCAAGAAACCTCCCCCTCCTCTAGGCTCGACGAGGCCATGGCTGCTGACTGCTACCAGATTCTCACAGCTGTGTGCGCCCTACCCAGAGGTCCTGACCAGCTGCTGAGCAGGGGGGGCATTCCTGCTCTGTGCCAAGCACTGGAACAAAACCAGACTTTCAGCCACGAGAAGGGGCTTCCCCTGCTTGGTTGCCTCCTCTCAGGTAAAAACAAGCACAAAGTGTGGAGTAAACACCCCGCAGAACTCCTCAGTCTGCTGGTCAGGCTCTCCAAAGACTTCTCCCAATCCAAAGACCAGACCAGGCTGGACATGTGTGCCCAGCTGGTGCAGTTTCTCCCCCCAGTAGGAGCAGCAGTAGAGAGTGAGGAGCTGAAGGCAGTCGTGGCCTGTATATGGGGGGTATTGAGACCCATGTTGCAGGCTAAGTTGACACCGAGACAAATCGGGCCAATCCTGGTCCTCAGTGCCTGTCTGCTGGATTTGAATGGGTGGGAGCTGGTGGGACCGCCAAAGTTCTGCTGCCTACTGGTGAACCGGGCCTGTGTGGAGGTCAGAATGGGTTTGGAGGAGCCGCCTGGTAACGAACTGAGCCCAGAGCTGACGCACACACTCACAGGTAATGATGAACAATCCAGTTTGATTACTGGGTTTGTGTTTTTGAATAAATGGCTAATAATCTATAGGCAGACATCAGGTTTACCCCTGCTTTGCCATTTTCCCTAATGTAAAATTTCCAGGTTTATGTCTAATTAGTTCTCGAGAGTTCTTAGAGTCCAGAGTCCTTCAATGTAATCCCCCAGAAGTATTCAAGATTTTCTTTCATCTCATATTGTATATTAATTTAACTGTCAAAATATATTTTTTTGCAAATTATTATTCCCCACACAATTGTTTAAATGTTATTTCAAAGCCGGTGAATAAATCTGAAATCACTTTATTTCAATGTATTTGTTTTTGCCTATAACAGTCAGATTTAAGAATTGAGCTGTCACGGTGTTTGTCTATGTTTCTCAATTCTGTGTCGTAAAATATGGGGTAAGCTAGGGTTGTGAAACCATGTCGGTAAGATTTGATTAATCATGATTCTCCTCCATTCATTATTACTTATGTCTTCTTATTCCCAGGCTGTTACCGAATCATGGAGGCTGCCATAGAGCAGGCCTGCTGTCTGGGAGTGTCACAGACCGCTGCACCTTCTCAGAGCTCCATGTCTTCTCTCAGTCTGCAGCAGAGCAGACAGGTCCTCGGGGTGTTGGAGGAGGCCTTCTCTGCTTTAATGTACCACCTGCAGCAGGTGAGAGGATGACGTTCAAGCGTCTCTTTATACCAACAAGCTACTTATCGCTGGTTCTGGAAATGTAATCACTCATTGTGCACCAAGGGATTCTTCCTAGGGCTGTGCAAAAAATGTACATCCCCAAGGAATTAAGAGTATGAGATCAAATGCTTAGTTAGTTAGTTACTTAGCTGGTAATGTAAATGGGGACTTCATTTTGAAATGACAAGTTTTCAAATAGAGCTAAAACGTAAGTCATTTTTTCAGATAAGACCCAACAATTCCCTAGTTACAGCATCTCAAATGTGAGGATTTACTGCTCTTGTTTGTCTTATTTGATAGTAATGTGAATAAAAAAAAAAAGGTTTGGACTGTTGATTGGGGACCTGAAGTGTTTCACAGTCGTATAAAGTTTTACAGACCAAACTATTAACAGATTGAATTGATAATGAAAATAATTGTTAGTTGCAGCTCTACTTACAAACAAGCATTAATAGGTAGTGTTGTGCTTTGACGCCTATTCTTCTTTTCAGTCCTTGAAAATATTTTTTATTTTATTGTATTTTACGGATTTTATTCATTCTTTTTTACTTATTGAGAATGAAGCAATATGAAGGCAATCCAAAGAAAACATTTTTTCGGGTTGTTTTTTTACATGACAAGAAAATAACAAAGAAAGATGAACTGCCAGGGGAAAAAATGTAGGAATTAAATATTTTGGCAGACTAGGAAGTTTTTGAAAGAATAGCAAGAGTAAAACATTTCATGAACTTAATACATGTTTAAATAGTTCAATTTTATACCAGTCAAGGAGAGGAAACAATTTCCTTCAATATTTTGAAGTCCTGTTATGGTTCTTTGTAAAACATCCTCCCCAGTGCTCAGGCCAGTGCTCTTTTCTAAAACACTTCCTCGTCTTTTCCTGTTCTCATAGGTGGATCCAAGTCGCTATGGTGACCCATTTATTTTCGCCACATTCCGCTCTCTGTGCTCATGGCTGGCCGAGGAGACTTCCTGCCTGAAGGAAGAAGTGACTGGACTGTTGCCGTTCCTGATCGGCTACTCCCGGAGCCACCTGCAGGGCGGGAGCCCAGAGCAGGGTCTCTCTGACTGGATGGCCGAGGTGTCCGTCAGCGAGGTGGGAGGTGCGTGGACCGGCAAAGAGGCTCTGAGGTAAATGTGACAATACATATCAGAGGGAATCAATCACAACAATATTGATTCTGCAGTCATCTGACAGTACTTCCCTTCTTTCTTCTTCCCGTGCTCCCTCTCTACAGGTATCTCCTCCCAGCTCTGTGCCACCTGTCAGCCGAGGAAGGTCCCAGGAAGGTGCTGCTCACGCTCGACACCCCGGCCCTGCTGGTGGACTTTCTGTCGCAGTGCTGGACTTCCCTTAAGGGGAAGTCGGCCAGGGATCCCAGCATGGAGACAGCCTGCTCAGCCCTTCTTAACTTCACCGTCACAGAGCCGGAGAGAGTCAGGTAGCTGGTTTACGAAGTGAAATACTCATCTGAAGCCTGCAAATTCATGATCTATTGTTTTTAAGTCTATAACAATTGTGTCCAACAGTTTATGATGGTGGGAATCTAAACTTTTTCTGTTTTGTTGTTTAGGAAGGACCCATGTTTCAGAACGCTGGAGGCCCTTCTGAGTGAAACACTTCCTGTTTTGGTGCATAAACCCCGCCTGCTGGTCCTAGCAGCAAATTACTGCACATTGGGACTAATGATTGGCCGACTTAAATCAGCTCCTTCAGGTGAAAAATGTTTTCTTTTGTCTTGGTTAATCACAAGCTTGGTACCAATTTTGCACACTGGTATCGTGTTTCCTGTCTGAATTGAAGTTCTATGTCTTCTGTGAAAAAGGCCGATACCAGGGCTGTGGAACTGGCAAACCTAAATGGAACCCAGCCATCACTAATGTTATTAGTTACCCTTGTGTGTTTCTCTCTGTAATTGCTTTGATTCCTATGGGAATGCAGATCATGTGGGCTCTAGGTTGGGCAGAAAAACTGCTGCACACAAGATGCAGATTAGGGCTGTAAACATTTCTGTTTCTCTTAAAGCCTTAGTGAGTGTTAACAGAGTTTCTGAGAATATCTTTAGACCTGCATTAATGAATCAGTATGTTGACTCTGTATGGTGAAATGGGTCACTTGTGCAAAAGTCATGGATGGTTTTTCCACAGTTAAATAGGCACAACATTTCAGTGGTAGCTTTGATAAGACTCTACTAACAACGCATCTTTTTTTTTACTTCACAGGCTCAGTTGAAGCCGGCCAGAGGCGGTTCTTCTCCGCTGCTCTCCGCTTCCTCCGCAGCGCCCTGGACTCTGGCTCCAGCCCCGGTCCGGTGAAGGTGAGCCTCAGCTGGGAGGAGAGTTGGGACGAGGCCGCAGAGCTCTGGAGGTTGGGTCTGCAGGCCCTGGGGGGCTGCGTCCGCGCTCAGCCCTGGATCACCACCCTGGTCAGAGAGGAAGGTTGGCTCAAGCACACACTCACCATGCTGAGTCAGTGTAGCGCTCTGCCTGACCAGCACACACAGGCGGCGCTAGAGGAAGCTCTGTGTGCCATGGCAGACCAGTGCCCGGTCTGCAAACTGGAGATTGGAGACATGATGAGAAATGATAAAGGAGCTTTGATCTGTATGAGGAACCTGAAGAAGTCAGTGGGAGTGAAGTGAAACCAGACTGCTGCCGACAGACAGTACGCTCCTAAATAGGGTATTTTTAACTTGCTGACCTGAAAAAGAAGTAATAAAGGAGGGCTAATACAGAAGCCAAACTTGTGTGTTTATTACTTGTACCAGTCTGACATGAATAATGTGTTACCTGTTGTCCCAAACTTTCTTGTAAGGAAAAGTTGAAAGGCCCTAGATACTGCTGGTCCGATGACCTTTGCTTGCATTGAGAAGAGGTCACTGAATACGATCATGCACAAACACATTTCTGAGTGTAATACAATGTAAATGTTTAGGCCACTGTGAAAACCCAGTTGTGAAATGTTAATGCATTTAATAAAGAACTATTTTGTTAGAAAACCAGCAAGAACCTCTTTTGCTCATGTTGCTTTTAATGTATGTATGTATGTGTGTTTTTTCCTCTTACCTTTGAACAACATTTATTTTTTGCCACTAGTTGAGCACTTAAAGCAGAGCTGTTTTTAAGACTTAGTGGGGTGAGTCCTGGTCAAGTGTCAGGTCTGTCAAGGCACGTCCAAAGTTAATTTGTGACTGTTTTTTAAAGATTTATGTCATCAGTAAGGAAACAAATTTGGCCCCAAGGCTGTTCTGGGTTTATGTCCTATCAAAACCTGTGAATGTTTTTTTTTTTTAAGTCTCAGAACAGTCGAGCACAAGTTATCAGGCCTCATTGACAAAAAATGTTGGGCTCAAGTCCAAATCTCGAGTAACAAGTCTGCTAATCTGGGCTGAAGACAATTGTATTAATTACCCAGTTTTATATAAATGGAATAAATATAATACAGGTGTTAAAATCTTGCAAACCAGTAAGTATCACACAGCAGGCTGAGTCCTCGTTTCTATGAACTACCACCAGATGGCGCACTGAGACTTATTTGGGTCTGATGTGTCTCAAGTTCTTGATAACTGACGCACTTTATCTCTGTCTTTATGTCTGTATATACATTTGCAGAGGAGAAGATCTGAATGTAAAACTTCAGTGATTTTTTTTCTTCTTTGATTTTTTTTTCCCCCCTTAATTCTGCTTCCTGGGTCCAATTTAGGAAAATATTAGGTTTGTAATTTTATGTAATGTAATGTTGGATAAATATAAAAGAATAAAAAATAAATGACCACAATAGTAATTCAGTTATTAACACAGCGCTGCTTAAAGAGCAACTAGACGTTGTAGAAAAGTGAGTGACTCATTTCGAATAAATATTAAATGTGGGTTCATATTTATTCCGCAGATATTTGGGTACATTTATAATTTATTTAAAAAAAAAAAAGAACAATGTGTGTAATGCTGTCTTGTCTTTCAGAGGAGGGACATCACGTGTTGGTTAATATCGGTGATCCTCTGCCTTGTGCTCATATCCATCATCCCTGATCCTGTAGTCCACACACACACACACACACACACACACACCGTGTAAAAAAAGTTTTCAGTTCCCCCCCTCCGCGACTCCTGTCACCTCCCGCCCTCTCCTTTTTTTTTTTTTCTCCCTGCACCCCTCCCCCCCCTCCCTAACACCCATCCATACAAACTCCTGCATCGTCTCTCAAACTATCTCACTCCTCTCTGCACCTTCAGCCCGTCTCCTCTCCGCCCGCCGCGTCACGTTAACCCCTCCGCTGCTCCCTGACGGCCGGACTGAGCGCCACCGGCTCCACCATGCTCTGGAAATCCCGATCCAAGGCCGACGGTTTGCAGGTAAAAGATTAAAAAAAAAAAAAAAAAAAAACACCTGAGCTTTCTGTTGTGGTCGGTGGCGTTTCTTTTTTTTTTTCTTTCAGCAGCCTCATCACTGCGTAAAAAGCTGCACAGGAGGAGCTGAATCCGTAAAAAAAAAAAAAAAATCCACTTGTCTGTTATTAAACGCGTGAATGATTCAGCTTGGATAAAACGCTTGAAGGAAACTGCATTATTTTGAAGTTTAAATGCGACAAACTCCCAGATTTCTGAGCAGGGAGACCTGGACATCGTGCGTAAAAAGCGACTGTAGTCCTTAAAAATAGAAAATATAATTTTCTTGTTTAAATGTGATTTATGTCCTACTTAAGAAAACATATATATATTAAAAAAAAAAAAAAAACATATTTTAAAGTCTATCTCGGTGCGTAAAATCCAGACTATGACTCAGTGCCATTTTTTTAAACGAAACATGCAATAAATGTAAAAGTGCAGTGTGTGTGTGAGAATTAACGGCCGGTAATTGAATGAATATATCTCTTTAAGAGAAGTGGACCCTGTCGACCCCTCCCCTCGCTCTGCCGGGTGCGCGCAGATCCTATAAGTAGTGCGCTCATGGAGAGGCAGCAGGACTCCGTGTGTGTGGTGCGCGCGTGTGTGTGTCTGGCAGCAGCGTTTTCATCTGTGCGTAAAGAGCTCCGTCACGCAGAGAGATAAGGAAAAGTAAATAACACCTTTGAATTTAATGGAGCGTTAAAACAGCCTGGATTACATCTCGGAGCGGTCGGTGACATCTTTCAGTCGGTTGGAAGTCTGCGCATCCTGTTGAGTTTTAAATTTGGAGATATCCACGGCGGTCCAGATGTTAATCCACACGTATTCAGCTATGGTGAGTTTGGTATAGACTTGTGTTTTGGTCTTTTTTTTTTTTTTTTTCTTTTTTCTTTTTGGACGGATGATGTCTGTTTATTAATGTAACTCATTTTTAGGACAGAGTTTATTTTCTGCAGCGAGTGTCTGTATACTAAACGTGAAAGAACACGCACCACAATGTGCCATCATCTCTTAAAAACAACTAATATCGAGTAAATTAAGGGATAGAAAAAAAAAATACTTTAGGATTTGATTAATGAATGAATGAAATTGCTTTTTTTTTTTCTTTTTTTTTAAACGTCAGTTCGCAGAGTGTAATGATCCTTTTGTCTGACAACGAAATACGTTTCTGGTTCGTTTGGCTTGCTGTCTCTGAGTGTCAGATGTCCATACTTCCCGATGAGCCTTCCTGACGCTGAGTTCACTGCTGCGGCGCCGCGCATCTGTCCGCGGAGACGGTCTTTGTCTGCACAGTGTCACAGCAAGTGAGAGACTGACACTGAGCCAAAAAAAAAAAAACAAAACTGTGACAGGCCGAGACAGAGGAAGGTCCATCTTTTCTGGAGGACTGTTTTTTTACAGCCTTAAATGTGAACTTTGTCAGACTGAGATGACGGACACACAGAGTCCTGCACAGCGCGGTTGGTGTGTGACAGATCCGTCTGCGTGCTTTTAACCCGGCTGGCAGATAATGGACATTGCTCCACCACAGCGGCATTGATCTGGGTGACCCAGCTTTGAATAAAATCCAATTTCACCAGGATGTGCGGGGGGCAGGAATGTAGGCTAGTGGACTGCATCCCTCCACATACTGCTGCATGCTGGCCCTCCTTTTACGCGAGGGGTTAAACTGGTAAAAGCCTGAGTGAACCTTTCCTTTTCTGTGGCGGGGTCAGTCTGGTTCTGTTGACAGGGTGACAGAGTATTTACAGACGTATCCCCCCCCCTCCCCTCCCCAACCAAACTGCGTGCTGTTGTTGTTGTGCACTACCTGTCCTTTGTGCAGCTTCTTGGTGGCCGTGACCTTTCTGACACAGCAGCGATGCCAAGGGCGTCTTCTGCCAGCGCGCATCACTTCAAGCACTGCTGCTATTTCCAACCGTCCAATAAAAATGAAAATGCATTTATTTATGGGTTATTGCTGTTTTGTGTTGCAGTAAAAAACATATATATATGTATTTTTTTTTTTTTTTTTTAAGTTTATCAGCCCATGCCATTTAAAAATAATAAATTTCCCCGGAGGTCAAAACTTTTGTAATCCACCTGACATTTGATGAAATAGTCAGGCCCGTTTTGCACCTGTGGGAGAACAGTTTCAGAAGGTGTTTGAGCCCCCGTGATGTGAAGCAAACCTCTTTCTCCAAACCGTCTCTTCCTCTCTGCAGGACCGCGCGGACGGGCTGAGCGGCTCGTCGCCGAGCGGGCGCCTCTCCCAGCTGTCCTCCCTGAACCAGGCCGCCTACTCCTCGGCTCCCCCGCTCTGCCACACTCCGGCCTCCGACTTCCAGCCTCCGTACTTCCCTCCCCCCTATCCCCAGTCCTCCCTGCCGTACTCCCAGAGCCAGGACTCGGCCTATTCCCACCTGTCGGACCCCTACCCCTCCATCAACTCCATCCATCAGCATCAGCAGGCGGCGTGGCACTCGCAGAGGTCGCGCTCCGAGGAGGGGGGGCTCCTGTCACAGTCGCACCGGGCTCTGAGCCTCGACCCCCGGCGGGAGTATGCAGCTGTCCCCCGGCTGCTGCACGGTCTCGGGGAAGGTGCTGCGGCTCTCGGGGACGGTCCTCTCGGGATGCACCTGGGACATCACGGCCTGGAGGATCTTCAGGTGACTTTATTTGTCGATGTGTTGTGGGGTTTTTTTCCGTCCGTTGGTTGTGTTGGCGCTGCGCACCGGGAAGACCGTGCGTAAAAGTCACACCGTACAAGATCAGTGCGCACAGACACGAACTCTTTATGAACAAAATCTCTTCCGGGCCACGTTGATTCTTTATTTTGTTCTATTGCAATGTTTATATGATAACCTAATATAATGGAAAATAAGTGCAAAAATATTATATATCTCTCATAATTAAAAGTACGTGGATGTTGGCAACAAGGCCTTGAAGGCGATTTATCTTCCCTTTCCGACACAATTTATGATACAATTGCCCACATGAATAAATAGATTTTTAATGAAACACCTTTAATTAACAACTATTATATTTTATTAATCATTTCCATTACGTTTTGAATTTTTTACCTGTTAATTATTCTTTTTTTAAAAAAAAAAAAAAATTTAAACCTCCTGCGGACCTTTACTTCATTTTATCTAAATTCCCCAAAAAATCACAGGAGTGGTTTTGGTGTTAGATATCAAAACTAGAAGGAAAGCAGTTGTTGCGTCGCTTATATCAAATAAATAATAATAACAAATCAGCCTACTGGACTTTTAGAGTGAGATGTCAGCTCTGAAATACGAATTTCTGTTAAAAAAAAAAAGAATAAAAAAATAAAATAATAGATCCTCAATTTTGTCAAATGTACATTTTAAGTGGGCTGTTGAATGCGTGTTTATTTCTAACATGTTATGTCGTTTTTAAGAGTTTTGGAGCCACAGATGTGTTTGGAGTTTATCTGAAATTTTAAGCTGAAGTTGAGTTCAATGCCTGGAATTCATAATGTAGATCCAAAACTTCCCCCGAGGCGTCTGTATGTTGCACAGACTAAAACAATATTTAACACTTTTGTAAAATGTTAAGATTTAAGTTCTAAAACATCACTTTTTTTCCCCGGTGACAGTTGCCCGTCTCACTATTCGTCACGACATTCATGCAGCATTATCCGACGTCTCGCGCGGAGACAAAGTGATTGTGCAGCCTTTTGCCCTCCGCAGTGTTTTTGGGGAGAAGAATAGTTTCTATGGGTTATTGAGCAGTCAGCTCCCCTGCAGCAGGTGCAGCTGCAGACGCTGTTTGTTGCCTCCTCGCAGAAAAACACACCGAGACCAATTGATGTGCACGGTCATTAATAGAAAAGAAACGTCTGAGAGGAGCGCCAGGCAAGGAGTCAACCCGGGCATGTTACTGTTAAACGCTCCCACTTGACAAGGACCTTTATTTGATTAATGGATTATATCCTTCGCGTTTGAATCCTCTTATAAATTCACCACAAAGGAGACATCCGAGAATCGCCCTGCAAGACAATTTTATCCTCGGTGAATGAAAAGATCAAATAAATTGCCAAGGCTTTCATTTACTCTTTGAATCTGTGAGCTACGGTGGCTGTTTATGATTATTATTGAATCCCATTTTCTTTTTCACATACACATTTCCCTTAATGTGCCTGTGGTGAAATAAATAGCGACATTTTTTTTTTTGATGTTCACAAGTTGGAAATGATTACATTTGTATGCAAAATAGAATTAAAACAGTGTAAATTATGACACTATTTCTTTAATGTAATTGTATTTTTAGTAAGTAAGAATTGTTGCACTGAAAAATCAAAAAAAGAGGCAACTTTTCTTGTCCATAAAATGATCAATGAGCCAAACCATTGCACCACATAAATAACATAAAAATATACATTTATATGATTCTACAAATTGAAAACATTAAATTGCAAAAAAATGATTTTGTCAGGCTGTGTAGAAATATGAATGAACTGTTAAATCATGTGTTGTAACTTCCATCATTGATCATCTGCTTTCCAGTTTGCACGATGAAAGTCGCTCTAAATGTAATAAGAGTAACATGTTTTATTGTGTACTTGGATATGGATAGTGTTCGTATGCGCTTTGAGGGAAAACCTTACGTTGGACCTTCCATCTTGCTTTGGCCTGAGAGAGACAAGCTGTGTGTGTGTGTGTGTGTGTGTGTGTGTGTGTGTATATATATATACATGTGTATTAGTGTGTGTGTGTGTGTTGGCTGTGAGGCCGGTGGATAAATGATAGTGACTGTCTGTCTGTCTGACACAGGGAATGGAGGAAGGATCAGCCTTGGGCATCCTCGACCACTCTGTCATTAAAAAAGGTAAGAGGTGGGAGAGCACTGTGTGTGTGTGTGTGTGTGTGTGTGTGTGTGTGTGTGAGAGAGAGAGAGAGAGTGAGAGAGAGAGAGAGAAAGATTGAGTGTGTATGTGTGCATTTGTGTCTAAGTGTGCACCTATATAATTGTGCTATACATGCTGAAGGGGTTTTGTGTTTAGGGGCACTCCAACACCAGTCTCTCTCGCTGTCTCACACACACACACACACACACACACACACACACACACACACACACACACACACTATAAATAATTCTGTTTTGCTATTTCATTTGAAGTCAAGAAGTCCTCTAATACTCAGCTGCAGACTTCACCCCAAAGGCACACATTCTTAATGAACTGTTCATGGTCATATGAGAGAGAGAGGGAGTGTGTGTGTGTGTGTGTGTGTGAGAGAGAGAGAGCGGGAGAGAGAGAGGGAGAGGGAGAGAGAGATTAGAGTGAAGAGGAGAGAGAAGTGGGGCAAAGAAGAAAAGGGAGGGGAACATGATAAAAGAGGAGTTGTGGGGAAATTTGCAGAATATGATCACTCTAATATTACCGACTGTGAGTTGCAGGAGACACAGGGGCACGATTAGAAAATTCAAGTTGGATTTGTTGCTGGTGGAGTGTGATACTGTGAAAACCACGTTCAGCCAAAAAAGACCCCTGAAAGACCCCTGAAAGACGGCCTGTTTGGGTGCGTAGGTCTGCAGGGGAAAAAAGTGAAGGTTTGCTGCGAAACAAGCTAAAGATGACACCTACTGTGTTATAAAAGGGCTGAAAATTAAATGCACTTCTGCAGACAGAATAACATTTTAATTTAGTGGATGCTTTCCATTAAAATTAACAACTTCTGTCAATAAATATTAATAGTATTTCTTTGACAAAATGTCCGTAAATTTGAAAAATTGTGGATTTTTTCATTTTTTATTGATAAAATGCCGTAATTTAAGCTTCACATGAACAACATCCGCTCACATTTTGAGTGTATTTTGGCCTCCTAACTCTAAGTATTTCAGTCCAAACCTCTCGCTGGCTTGAACCTCTCCATGCCCGTGAAATTTTCACAAAACCAAGGATATAATTCTCCAAATCAGGTCCCAGAAGAGGAGGCTCATACTGTACATTTCTAGCTTGATTTAAAACTGCTTAAATGTTGCTGCTGCGAACCAGCAGTCATTTGATGAAGTGACAGTGATTCCACTTGTTTGCCAAACGCTTAGAATTGATCAATTACCGCAGCGAGACTCTCCCCGGCAAGCACTTACAGCAGATAGCAGAGCAAACCTAAAGCCCTCATGAATAAGAAAATCCAACAGGGAGAACAGAACGAGACAGAATATAGAAAAAAATACGAGGAAAGTGGGGAAGATAAAGAGTGGGAGGCACAAGAAAGAGTCAAGCAAGTGAGTGAAAGATGATAAGAGAAGGAGAGAAAGAGAAGGAGGGGCAGACAGATGACAAAGGAGAGAGAGAGCTTAAGAGGAGTCTCTGCTGCTCTGTGGCCTCGCCGGCCGGCTGGTCGGGTTGGTTGTGGATGAGGGGAATTTAGGAGATTTATTTCAGTTAACGGGGAGCCTGTGCTGCACAGCAGGGTGTCGCGGAGGGGCCACCCGGCGCCCAACAGAGTGTGAGCCGAGAGACGACGTCCCAGTGTACAGTCACACAGATAATATTGTTTTTGAAAAGACAGCGAGAAAGGAAAAGAAAAAAAAAACGCAGATCCATAAGAATGGGAGAGACCACAGAAAGGGGGAGAGGAAAAAATTAGGAAATGTTTCAAATGTAGCCACATGTTGCATATTCTTGTAAACACGCAGATGCACCTTTACTGGCTTGATTGATTTCCTAACTCACCTTAAAGGTCCAATTCTCTCAAATTATAAAAATATATATAAACTGGGACCTTTGTTGCATGTCATTCCCCATCTCTCTCCTCTCGACTCCTCTCAACTGTCCACTTAGTAATAAAGGCCCAACACCAACTCATATATTGTTTCTCTTACATATTTTCTCTTTGTTTAGCTTTTGTGGTATCCAGTCATGCTGATAGTTTTGGTTTATTTTCTGCAGGTTTTTGAGATTTCTATCTCTGCACCAATACACACGAGGGAGGTGAATGGGATTTTGTTTAGTGGTGCTCACAGCATTGAAAAATCGAACTCAAATTATGCAACAACACATTTTTCCAAATAAAGGTTCCCAGTTATCTCTGGAATATCTACAGAATATACACTATTTTGTCAGCGAATAGTAGTTCCAATTAAATCCGTTCACAGAGCAGTTTGTGATTTGTTGTGAAATTTTTGGAATTTAAAAAAAAAATAGAATATGTCAACGCTGTGAGCACCACAAACAAAAATTCCATTTACCTCCACAGACATGACTATCTCAAAACCTGGAGTATACAGTATACAGTATTTACCCAATGTATCTGCATGGCTACGTATCACTAGAGGTACATGAGAAATGATTTGAAACCCAAAAAGAAGTCCGCAGAAAGAACCTCAAGCCTTGTATCCTTGTGAGAAAAATGTGGTCCTCATAAGTATAGACGGAGATTAACACACACACACACACACACACACACACACACAGGGGTTGATTCCTTTCAATCCTCTCAATTCAGAGGATTTCTGCCCACATAACTACAGGTTTATTGGATTTAGGATTTAAGATTAAGACTCCAAAACGAATTTCATCAACACCAATTAACACCTTAAACGATCGATACACACAGGTCTCAATGACAACAAAAATCTTTATGAGTTATAAATATGTTTCACAGGTATTGTGGACAACACATCTTAATTCCTAAGTGGTTTGAAAAAGCCTCAGATGATGATGATGAGGACAAAAGTCATCTTAAAAGAGAGTCTTAAAAGTTTACCACAGTAAAGAAAAGTGAGTGCGAATTGAGCTCTTCAAGGTGTGAAATAAAGCTATTTGATAATGCGCAGTTAAAACACAACCACCTGCCGTTTAAACAACAGGATCAACAAGCAGCACTCCAGAATTAGAGCTGTTGACGCAGGGGAGAATATTACACTGAATAGATTAATCACTATTGTCACTGCAGAAGACATATGTTTGGATTGATGATCTTTATCCATCGTCTCTCTTTTCCCCCTTTGCACCCTGTTTTTGTCGCTGTTAAACTTTTGGTTTTCACATTTGTGTCTGGTCTGACACTTATCACCCAAGACACAAATCCTGAAAAAAAGCCTTGAAGTATGTGATGTTTTTATGCAAATAAAGATAAACTTTATTTTGCTCTTTTTTCTACCTCCTGATCCCTTCATATCTTCATTTCTAGTTCCCATCCCGTCCAAGCTGAACGGCTCGTCCCTGTCAGCCCTGTCCATCCATAAGGACGGTCACGGTATGGGAGCCGTGTCCAACCCGGCCGAGGTCTTCTGTTCGGTCCCGGGTCGCCTCTCGCTGCTCAGCTCCACCTCCAAGTACAAGGTGACGGTCGGGGAGGTGCAGCGACGCCTCTCCCCGCCTGAGTGCCTCAACGCTTCTCTGCTGGGTGGAGTCCTCCGCAGGTGAGAGGACGATGGGGAATGAGAGGGTTTGAGGTAGTTTTAGAGTTGTTTTTCTGGGAGTCAAAATTGGGACCTGTGAGCCTAAACTCAAAGATAAAAATACACCTGAAAGCAGTAATTCCCAACCTTGTCTGACTTTTCTAACAGTTGCCTCATTAGGCCTCTAAAAACTGTTAAAATGCAGCAGAAGAGAAATCAAAGCCCATTGCATTCCCGTTCACAACTAGCTGGACATTGATGTTGGGAATTCAAGTAAAAACAGTCCTTATTTAACTGGATTCTACTTAAACATCTAACAAAACCAAAAGTAAATGACTAGTTTGGATGTTGGGACATCAGAAAAAACCATTTGGCACCACCAGTGTTCAACAAAGTAAATGAAATCCATTAAGGGAGCAGCTTCTTCATCAGCGGCCGCTTAAATAACCAATAAAGCTGTGACGCCTAAAAACAAACTACACAAATTAAATCATTTTCCAAAGCCACCAAACCGGCTGGCTAATTCATCTAAAGTATATACAAACAATAACTTCACGACCCAGCTCTGAACGTCGTTGAAAGCCACTCTGGGACATGTAGGAAATCAGTAACTGTCACACAATAACAGTTGGAATCCACTGAGCCTCACAAGTTGATATTTATACTGTGAAAGTATCTGTGAGTGGGTTAACTAGACTTGCAAGCAGGTACACTGGGGTCTGAGTGCCTGATGTGATTTAGATCTAAAGACTCACTGACCTGGAGCGATCATGACTCTACTCTCTAGCATAATGATAAAAAGACGAGGCCTTCGGAGAGGATTCTGGCAGCCTCCACCAGCCTTTACATTGCATTTTAAATATGTAAGCCACCAAGCCCAATTATACGTTCGATCTGCTGATCGCTTTACTGCTCAGACGTGGTTCTTTATGGCACCAAACAGGAGAGCTGTGCTGTTCCTCCGTGAGAAAAGAAGCTTAAGCGTTCAGGAGGTTTCTGGCACCGGTGGAGTGTGGATGGAGTTTAGGGAAAATTACTCTCCAACATATTTATCCTTTTTTAGTGAAAGAGACAAAACTATAAACAGGGTTGTTTGAAAATGTAGCCAGAGCGACAGTCGCACGAACAAGTATGGATTGTTTGTATATGTTGTTTATGAAAATGCTTTAAGCCACATGACAGAGCTGTTGGTGTAAACGTCCTTGTCTATCAGCCATGTACTCAATGCATGAGGACATTTCTAACATTTTTCCCTCAAGCTTTTCAGAAAAAGATCACTTTAACCTAACTCTGGGGCCAGGGCTCAGGACCCAAAATGGGTCATGGGACTAAATCACAAGAGGAGCAATGTGGTTTAATGAACCGCAGCCTCGGGGCAAGACAACAACTTCATGAATTAGGTTCCAGGCAGAAATACTAGGACATAATTAAAAAGATCTAAAGGGTAGTAAATATTATAAACCCTCCCCAGCAGAGAGATACAGCTACCCTACAGATAACAATACGTCACTGTCCATCATTTTGAGTTACTTTATATTTTCTACTTGGCTACCATTTTGCTTTTTGCTCCACTACAATTATTTGACATCTATAGTTACTAGTTACTTTGGAAATTTAGATTTTACATATAAAATCACTCATCAGTATATAAAGTAGTTAAAATTAGCTCCAATTCAATCCACAGTAATACATTATAATCCATTGATATAAAATATAACAATATAACACTCTGGTTTCTGCTTAATAAGTACTTTGACTTGGGATGATTAATACTCCAGTGCTTTACTTTAGTAACTAAAATACTTATTCTGCCACTGCTGCCCAACACAGCAATACCTAAAAATATTTCTATTACAGAAATACAAAGAGGGATAAGAACAGGCAAAGGAAAGTAAAGCAACAACTAAAGGATGAAAGGCAAAAAAGCACAGGAAGATACGAGACACTATCAGTGTTGACAGAGAACATACTGTAGGGAGATTTCAGCTTCACTTTCACTTACATTAACACACACACACAGACACAATACAGAGATGCAGGCACACACAAACACACCACAACAGCTCATAAAGACAAACAGACACATGGTAGGAAACACACACACACACACACACACACACACACACACACAAGGACCATCTCCTAAAAACTGCTCTCTCTGTCTCCCTGTCCCCCCTCAGGGCGAAGTCAAAGAATGGTGGCCGCTGTCTGAGAGAGCGTCTGGAGAAGATTGGCCTCAACCTGCCCGCCGGGCGACGCAAGGCAGCCAACGTCACTCTGCTAACATCTCTAGTGGAGGGTAGGAAACACACACACACACACACACACACACACACACACACACACACAGTGACCTGCATATATCCTGACAGATACAGACACATATTCACGTAGAAATATCCTCGCATGAGCAGACACGAATAAACAGCTGCAGCATGGGTGGCTGCATGTGTGTCCACACACCAGCGCAGGGTGTCATTTGAAAAGCTAAAGCTGCATCTGCCTCACAAAGCCAAAGACCAGTGAACTGTTTAAATAGTGAAAGTGAGAAAAACGGCGGCAGACTTCGTCTCCTGACCTGAACCGACCCGAGCGGTTACAGCAGACGATTATGGGTCATTTAAAAGCATTAATATAGATAATTATTTGATATGAAATCTAAACTGAGGCACTGAGCTGTGACAGAAGACTGGCCCTTTCAGTACTGCACTAGTTTGTCTCGGTTTTCCTGTTTTGGTAGACTCACTCTCTTCCTCTTCCTCCTCCTCCTCCTCCTCCTCCTCCAGGTGAGGCCGTCCATCTGGCGCGGGACTTTGGTTATGTGTGCGAGACAGAGTTTCCAGCCAGAGCCACAGCTGAGTATCTGTGCAGGCAGAGCGAGCCGGACCAGCTCCCAACACGCCGCAGCATGCTGCTCGCCACCAAGTGAGTCCCCCCTCCCCCCCCCGCACCTCTGCACAGTTTCAAGCTGTTTTTCTTTAAAGGAGCAGTCCACCCATTTCACCTGTCAAAGTCCATTTGCTTTTGTAGGACATTTAACTGCTGTAAAGTGTCTTCTGTGGCTCTAATGATTGAGGGGCATGGAGTTTAAAAGATGTGAGCGTTTACCAGACACGGCGGCGGGTCTGACAAACGATGCTATCAAGCTGCATTATGGGAAGTGTAGGAGTCTACCAGATCTGTGCCAAATGCTGATAAAATTAATAACTAAGGGTAAAGTTTTTGAAAGGAAAACTACATTTAAATGCTTCAGTTCTTTTATGAATTACAAACTTAATACTAATATGTAGGGTGCTATTGTTGTTCAGTTTATCAACAACTGATACATGATCAATAAAACACCACCCCAACACAGCAAATCTGAATTTCAGAATTTAAATGTCTTTCTTTTTCGTAGGCACACTATTTTGTGTAAAGTTTTAGGCCACTGAGTAGTATACAGATTTATTACATCTACAACATTTGGCAAAGATGTGCATTTTGTATACGACTATTCTCTTATATATCTCTTCTTGATATTTTGTCAAAACCCTTAAAAGGGATATAGTACGTTTAATATATCTATATTGCCCCCCAAACTCCCCTGGCCTTTCTGTTGAGGGTGTAAAAAGCAGATCATTTTACTTTGACACCATTTTCAGGTTTCAATCAGGGTAAAGACCAAATTTATTGCATATAAGGGTGCTAGTGCTAGTTGTGGGTTGATTTCCAAACGGCGTAAAAGTTAAAAGAGTTAATAATCCAAGACTAACTTGGATTCATCTTTGACAACACTGACTCTACAGTCTCAGAGCGCCATAATAACAAACTAATGTCTTGTCTTTTTTTCTTCTCAGGGAGATCTGTAAGGAGTTCGTGGACCTGATGTCCCAGGACCGCTCTCCACTGGGCGGCAGTCGGCCCACCCCCTGCCTGGAGCCCGGCGTCCAGGGAAGCCTCACCCACTTCAGCCTGCTCACCCACGGCTTCGGTACCCCCGCCATCTGCGCCGCGCTCTCCGCCTTCCAGAGCTACCTGATGGAGGCGATCAAAATGCTGGACAAAGGAGAGGGGGGAGGGAAGAGCCACCACGACAAGGAGATGAAGCACCGCAAATAGAGGGAGGACAGACAGATGTGTCGATGGACGGATGGCTGAGAGGCGGAAAGGAAGAGAAAAAGAGGGGGAAAGACTGACTGGTGCCCCTCTGCGTCTTTACCTTCGCCCTCAGGAAAAAAAATCTGAGACTTTTACCTCCCGGAAACCCCTGCGGCCCCTCTCGTCGAGGAGGCGGGGGTTCATGATGATATCTGTACTGTAATGTGTGTCCACAACCACCTCACTCAAAATGACGCATGGACCTCTCTTCTCAGTAGCTGGTTTGTGTCACGATGGCGTCCACAAAACATCTCTTCAGGATGAGTTCCTACATATGGCTGTTTATCTATCTCCTCCCCGCCCCTTATTTTTTTATTTATTTATTTTTTATTTTGGTAAACATGTCACCTTTATCTGTGTTTTAGAAACCTTCACCCGTCACTCGCTCACGCACACTTATACACGTTTTTGGACTGAACTCATCTGGGAAGTGTCGTAAGCCATATCCGAGACAACAACCTGCTCTTTGCTCCTTTGGAACTTTGGGAGACTTTTAACTCCACCTGATTGGACAAGCACAGCTTCCATATGTAGTTCTTCTTAATTGGTGGTCATGGGAAATTGAGTTCTCTGGGTACTCTAGCAGTGGGGTAAGGAGGAGTCAAAGGCAGCTAAAGGAGATTTGTTTTCTTTTATTTTGAAGTACTACATGTTGGTAACTTAAGAAAATAACACAAATCATTTTGTACTTTCTGTGTATGTTTATTATTAATGTTATTACTGTTGTTATTATTATTGTATTACTGCATAAATGTAATATATTATTAAACAATTAAGAGCTAAATTGGTTGAGTTTCCAGAGTGTGTTTTTATGTTTTGATCTGAGGCATCGGAACAATAAAAAGTAATGGCACCTTCAGGTACTTTTAAATGCAACTGCCCACTTCAACTTACTTTTAAATTCAAAGGTGACTTCAATGTGCTTTTATTGTAAATGCTTCCTTTTCTCCTTTTCGTCGCAGTAATGATATTTTTTATTGATCCCTGTAGGCAAAGTTTATTGTGACTTCAACAGGAAGGTCATGGTGAGGGCTGCAAATAACACTTAATGTCATTATTGATTGATCTGTTGTTTTTCTTTTTCTTTTTTGTGATTTTTCGGTTAATTGCTTAGCCTATAAAATGTTAGAAAATAGTAAAACATTTTAATTTTACTTCCCCAGAGCCCAGAGTGATGTCTTCAGTTTGCTTATGTTATCTGACCAACAGTCCAAAACCAAAAGATATTGCATTTACAATGATGACGATGATGAAAACAGTAAATGTCTGGCATTTTTAGCCATGGCTCTGAGGATGGCATTGTTGTTCTGTCCACCACTTAGATCCAGACTGGAATATCTCAACAACTGTCCGATTGATCGTCGATCGAAATTCTATTCAAACAATCATGGTCCCCAGAGGATGAATCACACTCCATGTTACTTTGGTGATCCCCAGCAGGTCAAAGCCTTTACTTATCGAATGCCATTTCTCAACATATTCTAGATGGATTGGGACAAAAGCTTGTAAAGACATTCATGGTTCCCAGAGGATGTACCCTAATAACTTCGGCGACTCTTTGTCTTCTCCTCTAAAACCACCATGATGTTGATATTTGAGGTTTTGAGACAAATGTCTCCACAAACATTGGATTGATTGACATGAAATTCAGGCTCCCCTCAGGATGAACTGCAATCATTTTTCATTTTTCACCAAATTAGACTTTTAATTTGCCCAAACACCTGCAAAACTGACACCCCCTGTGTGTTTTACGCCAATTAGCAAATGTGAGCACGGCCACACACTAAACTAAGATGGTGAACATGGTAAACATACCTGTTAACCATCAGCATGTTGCTGTCATCACTGTGACCTTATTTATTTAGATCAAAGCCTCACAGAGCCAGTAGCGTTGCTGTCGACTCTTACAGTTGTTGCTTGATAAATGACTTCAAGTATTAATCTAATGCTCTAATGCTAAAATTGTTGATTCATTTTCTTTTTAATCAACTTGATTAATCAACTAATAGGTTTAGTACTTGTCAAGTGCATCTTAAAGGGATTTAGAGACTTCAGCAGGGCTGAAGCTGGCAAACACAAACACAGGAGCCTGGATTGGAGGCCATACACGTGTCTCGCTTAGGACAGATTTTTCTCTGCTGGCACCCCAAGGGGCCTCTCAACAGATCAGGGCCCCCTCTGTGCACCTGGGCTCCGGCAGGGGCCCGGCGAGACAGCGGAGCCACAGCTGCAGCCCTGAACACTGTACCTGGGAGAACGGAGGTACGAACAGTGGTGCGACCCCCAGCGCCCAACAAGCCACGCACCTCGGTCCCCCCCCCCCCCCCCAACCCATCTGTTCTTCATCCCTCCCGCCGACCACTTCTCACCTCCCCTGCACAGTCCTTCGCTTTATTTAACCAGGACCAGATAGGCAACACAATTACTCCTTTCCAGGGACTGCACACGTACACGTGTCGCCTGCTCATACACTCTCAAACATCACTCGTCTCTACCTGCCTCATGTCCCTTTCTCTCCTCCCATCTCATTACCCTCCTGTGTCAAGCCCCCCCCCCCCCCACACACACACACATATCCCTTCATCTCCCTCTCTTGTAACCTAACTCCCCCCCCTCCTCCTCCTCCTCCTCCTCCTCACCCCCCTCTCCCCTATTCTCTCCCTCTATCTGACACTCAGCGGGGCCGCTCTCCATCTCTCTCTGTGCCTCCAGGCAAACATATGCTGCTCTTCCCGTCAGATTCCGGTGTGTTTGAGAGAGGAGGGATTGTTTAATGTTTATTAATCACCTGTCTGTGGTGGAGAGAGGAGACGATGATAGAGCCTCTCTCTCTCTCTCTCTCGAACACGTACACATGGGCTGCCTCGCTCACACACGCACCCTTTCAGCTGTGATGTTACTGATTTGGCCTGGTTTTTCAGTTTACAGCTGTATATACGTATGCTCATTTACTGTAACACTCCCTGTATACAGTGTGTTTATTTCTGCAGCTACTTTTTGAGCAAATCATTATCCTAGAAAACCCACCTACAGGCCCATTCACGATCTTACGAAACCAATTTTAGCAACAAATACATAAAATACATTGTTGAATTCCTGAACACTACACATCTACTGAAAACACCATGCAGCTGTGGCACCGAGATGTCCTTCCATATTGTGAATTTGATGCTTGACAAAAGGTTGTAAACAAAAATGTTGCATTTTCATTAATCTTAGTGCGGACAGTGTGCATTAATCCAATGCTTCCTTTTCAATCATTTCATTTTCACATGCACCTGTCCACCAGGTGCGTATTAGACAATATTTAACAATACAGACATTTAAGATTTGGTTTATTTTTTGATAAAATTGCATCCTGGCGATGAGCCATTCCCTGCAAAGTTTGAAAATACTTTTTTAACTTGATTACTAACATATCGCCCCTTTAAAAGTAGCACTGAAGACGTGCGGGGTGCTTTGTTATTCTTTTATTAAGCAATTAATACATTAAAGAAAATAAAAATGTGTAACTCGACATCCATTTAATAGCTTTTCTGGAGCTTTCAACTGAGTTTGTTCACAACTGAGCAAACTCCATCTGCTACTGAAGATTGTGAGATGCGGTTAGTAAGTGGACCTTGAGTTGGGATTATTTACAGTAGTAAAACGTACAACAGCGCTTGTATTTATTTGTATGTTCAGCTTGTTGGCCTTTCTCAGAATTCAGCGGCTTTCCTGTTGAGGGAATTTATTTCTGATGATGTACCAAACACAAAATAATTCACTTTTGTACACATTTCAACTTTCCAAGTATGGAGTTAGGGTGAGTGCAGGTTATGGCTCAAGTGTGTTTAAATTCACGGTGTGTTGTGTATTGGTTGGTCCTGAAAAACACTATTAAAAAATGTATTTTTCTGAAGCTAACCTGGATTTGTTTTTGACAGCCAGTTCACAGACTGAATCCCAATCAGGACACCTGTGCAGTGTAACCTGATTCATTAGTTCTGCAGTTGACGCCAACTTCGTGCAGGCTATGTTTATTCATTTCCTGACACTGCATCAGACAGGTGTTGATACAACTCTACGGTAATTTTTTTTTTAGACCACACTTCATCCTGTTTTAATTGACTACATGGATATATTGCTATATTAAGTCCAGGGGGCCATGTCAGATTCTTCACACAACTTGTGAGCTGTATTGCTTGATATGAAACAAATTAGTATTTTACAATCAAAGTCCTAAAAACACCATTTAAAGTAAAAAAGATTTGACTTTACAGTAAATATTACCATGTAGTTTGGTCACTCAGGGAAATGGAAAAAATTCTGAGAAAACTACTTTTCCTTTTTCTAAGTAACACCATATGTGCATGCGTGTTTTATTACACGTGTACAAGCATGAGCAAGTGTACATTACCCACACGCAGACTCACTGAGTACAAGTGCAAAAGTACACAGCCAGAAGGCTGTTCTCTTTCTATGTGCAGATGAGTAGACTGGAGAGCAATGAGAAAGCACCACAGGGACAAAGAGCTTGTATCTCAACTGTGTGTCACTTTTTATTGGAACAGAAAGAGCAAGGAGGTCAACGGTACAAAAAAAAAATAAGGGAAAAAAAAAGAGAAACGAGGGCGTGAGGGTTGGTAGTTAAGCAGTGAGCGGTCACTTGGTGCCGGAGGTGAGCTTCTCCAGGTCATGGATGCCCTCCTTGTCAATCAAACGGACGGTGAAGGAGGGAAGGTTCAGGATGAAGCGCTTGTTCAGCTGGAGGAGAGAGAGACAAGACATAGGAATAAATATTCAGATAAAGGCGTGAATAAGCACAATGGATGCAGACTCAAGTAAAGCAGAAAACAGAAAAATAAAGACGTAGAAACAGATTCGCTTTTATCAAATGGATCAATTCTCAATGACTCTGAGACACCCCAGGACCCCCCGTGTTTATTTACGCCTTGTCTATTCTTTTTTTCTCCTCTGGTGTGCTTAATGAAGCATAATCTCCACAGACAGCTGTTTAAAATCATACAAATCTCCCACCATTTATATGTAGCAAACTTATTAACAGTAGCTGTTAGGGGTGGGGATGGAAATAAATCGCTTCTTAGATGCATCGCGAGTCTCTCTTGAAAGATTATGTCTCGATGCAGAAAACTCAATAACTGGACATTTTGATCATCTGTAACAGTTTTGTAAGACCAGCTCTGTACGTCCCTTCCGACTGCCACTGAGCCAACTGGACGGTGAAACGTAACCCACGTAAAACATGTGCGTCTCTTTTTACGTTCTTAGCAAGGCTTATCATGGATGAATTATAAGATTACTTCTTGAGTTTTGGTGAGACAGTTGTCCACACCCGATCTGTACATCCTCCCCGAACAGTCAATCGGTTTGAAAAAAGTCTTAACCAATACATTCTGAAAATTCATCAAGATGTGAGGTTACTAGAGTTCCCACCCCCTAGAATCTGTAACAATTGATCAGGGCCCCCAGTGTGGCTACGAGCGTTCTGGTTTCACTGTAGGCAAATTTCTCGAGGAGCCGACATGAAAACTATTTTTGTTCGGTACATTTCTGGTGTCAGTCAGCCTGGTGATGACAGTTTGTCCTCTCGGCTCCTCAGCACCGGACGGCCGAGCGGAGGTCAGAGTCAGTGTGGACTGAACGGACTGAACGGACAGAACGCTTCCGTCTCACTTTTGATGTTGATTCTCACTAATAAGAGTAAATCTTACTCTCAGCTCTCGGCCAAAGAGTGAATTTCTTAAGTTCCTAACAGTAACAACAGTAACAGTACACTGTTCCACTGCAGAGCTGCTATCTGAGAGGCTGAGCAACATAATAAACAACTACATAAGATGCTTATTACTATTATTACTATTATTATTCATACTTCATGAAAAAAAGAGACATGAGTAACACGTTTTCAACTCACTTCTTCAATGCACTTCTTCAGCAAATCCACTGCTTCTTCTCGGGTCAGATCTAGAACAGAAAACATGAGAAAATGAGAATGCTGACATGGGAGAAAAAGTGAATGACAGAGACATAAAGACCCCTTACAGTGGCATTAGTCTGTACCCTGACCAAAGTCTGAATTAACTCCACAACATCTGCACTGAAAGCTCCACAGACTTGAATCATATTCTGTATTTCTCTCTCTTGTCTTTCCAGTCGGTCTCATAGGAACAATAAACAGAAAACATGCATGAGGCATTTCTCTGCACGGACCTGGTCTGTAGTGCCGGTCGAGAATAGAGAGAGTGAGGAAGGCTCCGTAGCCGTGGGCAGCGAAGGGGGCCTTGGCCAGGGAGGACAGGTAGTCCATGTAGTAGAGACCCGGGCCGTCTGCGTCATCGTAGCCCGCCAGCAACAGGTTCACATGATATGGAGTCTGGAGACGGACGAGGGAGGGAAGGAGGAAGATTAATATTCAGATATATAAGAAGTTAGTCTGAGACGCACACTGACTGAATTCAAAGTCACTTTTGGACAGTTTTCACCAATCTGTTCAATCACCAGAATCAGGAAATAATACACTTTTTGGGTTCGGAAACAGATTCGGAAATGCTGACATAAAACCAAACCATGTATATGGACCCCACAATAGTATAGCAAACAGCCATCAGCACACCATAGAGCACAGTTTACACCATCACATGTATTTCAACTGTTAATACAAATCAATATTCAATATTTTTGATAAGTTCTCCAAACCATTTCTGTGTATATTCTTTCTGCATTTTGGTCCACAACAGCCTACAACCATGGTGTTGGGTAGGTTCTTAAATCCTCCGTTACATATCATTGCACTTCCATAATGTCGGACGACAAACATGAGGCTGAGGAAAAAAACAGAATAATAAAGATCGAAGCAGCAGAGGCCGAGATAACTTGACTTAGTCCCTACTGTGGGTCAAGCTTCCAAAACACCAGATCCTTCAACCGCCACAATGCAACTTAATACACAATAAAACCCTGTTACAAACAGCTATGCAGTCATTTGGCGTCTGAAAATCCTTTTAAACGCATCCATCTGTACCTCCAACTGGACCTTCTTACACAAAGATCACACAATAACGCTGCAAAGAAGGCCCGTCTTCACGCCAGCTTTGCTTTTTTACCCTGAACCAAACAAGCCTTGGAAAGAGTGGTATTCTTTGTGACAAGTAAAATGAACTTCATGTGTAAAATTGCTGGGGTGACCCTTAACCACCAGCAGAATATGTACGTTGTGTATGCTGTGCATAACTCATCGTCACGTGGCATGATGCCTGCATTTAAATAATTACTTAGACTTCTCTCCAATTAGAGGTGCCAACATTGCCACCAGCATATGTGAGGCTACATTGTTGTCACTGACTGCATCTTATCTCACTCAATTGTCCCTCTGAATAGTTTCATCATCCGGTTCACCCCGAGATCAAGTTATCTTCACGCTTGAAAAGTACAACTTCTCTTACTCAGCTTATTCTTAATAAATTGCTCCTAATTATTATCTCTGATTTTTCGACTTAGCAGAGATGTGCAGTGATGCACACAGTGGCAACATTAACACATCATAAACAGGGGTGAGAGAGAGGGAGCGACACGGGAGGCAAGTGGGAGAGCACGGGGAGGGTGAGCTGGAGAGTAATGGAGGGTGAGGAAAGGTGAAAGGGCGTCACAGGACAGCGGTGGGGTTTGTGTTCGTTCGTATGTGTGTGTGTGTGTGTGTGTGCGGGAGGGTGGGGGGGGGATCAGGATGTCACTGGCAGTGTGACATCTGCTGGGAGTCAGCACCCCTGTTGCTCCCTCCATCGCACCCTCCCTCCCTCTTCATCCCTTCTTTAACTCCCTCCCTCCTCCCCTCTCCACCGCTTTCACCCTGTGCCCTGGAGTAGCGCCAGGGCTCATTAAAAACTTCTAAAGTCGTTTCTCTTGCCCCTTCCTCCCTCCCCCCTCTTCTCTTTTTAAATTACATCTTTTACGCTTCCAGCCTCTTCTCCCTTCTCTTCCTCCGAAACACTAATTTTCTCTCTTCGTTGTTGCGAGCCACTGTTCCCCAGTTTAAAAAATCCCTTTAAAGCCAGACAATTTTTGGGATTTCAAAACAACTTATGGCCTAAATTCTTGACGGCGGTAGAAGCAGCGCAGTGTTTCTGATTAAAATGCAACAAGAAAAATATAATATGGCATTCTCGTTCGTGCAGCGAGGCAAATATGATTCACATGACGGCAGGCGAGTTGTGATCTGCACACCTGCCCTCTCATTTCAATTCATCTCTTGCCGACCTGCTTATTGCTGTAGCTTGTGTGTTAGTGCTACATTTGCCACAAGGGCAATGGTGATCGTTATGCTCCCTGTGGAGCAGGTTTTAGTCTGTGTGTTAGTGATGGTGTCACACACACACACGAGAACGAGAAACAGTGTTTGGGAGTGTGCACAATGGGCGTGAATCTCAGGATGAATATCTTATTGTATGTGTGTGTGTGCGTGCGTGTGGTTTAACTCCTCCGTGAGCCTGCGAACGCCCCAGCGGCATCACCCCCACCCACAAGACACCTGTCTCACTGGTTACAATGTAACAATAATATGGACTTGGCATCAAAATAACCTTCCCTTCCCATGTCACCTCGGAGGGAACCAGGCAGCTTGTTAACCCAGCCACCTGAACTCACACCCAGGTTCACATGCAAACAATACACATTGTATCCCCCCGCTGCGACTCTCGCTCTCAGCCAAACAAGGGGACAAAAGCTTCACCTGTACATTCCTACCATCGCCTTCGACGCAAACACCTGGTGTTGAAGGAGTAATTTGTATCATGTCTGTATGGTGAAAATGTAGCTGGAGGCAGCAACGTATAGCTTTTACAATTCAGCTTTTGCATTTTCCTAGAGCCCAAGTGATGTTATCAAATGTCTTGTTTTGTCTGATCTACAGTCTAAAACACAAATTTATTTAGTTAACCATCATTTTAAAACAAGGAAAAACTAAAAAATGAAAAAAAATCAAATGTTTGGCATCTTGGCTTGAAAACGGTTTATCAAAAATTATCAAAAAAGTTGCTGATTCATTTTCTGTCGATCGACTAATCGCCGCAGCTCTGGTATTGATTAGTGAGCTTTAGAAGTTCTGGTAGGTGGGTTTTTGTTACCACCGGACAGAGCCAGGCTAGACACCCCCCCCCCATCTCTATTGCAAGAAAGCAAAAAGGTACATTTCCCAAAATGTAGCTCTATTCCTTTAAGACATCAGCAGTGTGGGATTTAGAGGAAGAACAGCTTTAGTTATGACATAAATTAAGGTCAGGCTGCTAAAAAATCATCACAAACTCATCCCCAAACTCTCCTCTTCCACGTTCCAGCACTCCCTTCTTCCTTTCCTCCCTCCCTCCCCTTATTTTTGCACCCTGCCCCAGGCCATGTTCTCTTTATTGGCATTTCTCCTCAATCTGCTGTATTAATTGTTCATCTGTGCAGGAGCAGGGGAGCCGAGTGCAATATGGCGCCAGTAATTATTTGTGCCCATTGTGTGCCCGTGCTTAAAAATATTTTACAAACCCTCATGGGGCCAGCTGTAGATCACCACAGCACAGGGGCTAACTGTTGCTGTGGCCTCGTGGAGGAATCTGAAAATAAAAAGCTCAAACTTTACAGACGAGACAAAATGCTCCTTCTTCAGCATACTGCAGAGCAAACATCCTGTATACATGTATACAAAAACTGAGGACTGTAAGGCTTTTAGACTTCTACATAATCCCCCAAAAAATCAAGTGTGGTATTTATAAACCATCTGCCTCCCGAGTTTCCCTGCATCAATTTAACCTCACGTCTCAGCCTCCTACACTTATCAATCCTGCTAAACTTTTTGACTACCACACAGCTGCACCCGTCAATTCATCCATCAGTTTAATCGTTATTTATCTTCAATATACAATTTTTGCAAACATTACAGTACATTAGACAGGAAGCTTAAACAAATAGAGGCAGAGCCGATGCCGAGTTTCTATGCCCCTAAAACTTTGCAGTTGTTGTTTTGCTTTGTGGTGAATTTCATGTGTATCATTACTGATATGCATGCAGCAGAGTCGAGGCCTCAGGTGATGATGCTTACCGCTGTTTTTTTTTTTTTTTCCTCTCTTTTCTTTGTCTCCTCTCTTAAGCTTAAGTGAACGCAGAACTCCAGAGGTTAGGGGAGTTGTTTTTCTGGACGGCAGGCTGGTGAGCACAGTCGTATGTGAACAGGGTTTCGCTCACTCTGCGCCGACATGCTCTGCTGACTTCAGCTAACTACACCTCCCGGAGGTCTGCAGCCACTGGGGAATGACATCTTTCAGACTAAAGGACTCATCTGTAATTTATCCTGCAGGAATAAGGCCATCAGAATTAACAATATACCACTGATTAATTTATCAGCCAGTGGTTTTTAACCTAGGGGTCTGGACATGCCAGTGGGATCGCGTGATGATTTTTTGGGGGGGTTCAGGAGATGATTTAAGGATGGTAGAAAAAGATATTTGATACACAAAAGCAGATCATTATCTTGCCTCTCCGTCTGGGTTAAACTTTAATCTGCAATGATTTAATCAGATTAATTAAAATTAATTCCAACATATGCAGCCGGATCCCCAGACAAGAGTTCAGCGTAGTCTTGGACTACAGGCGGTTTTCCACAAAACTACATTAAATTTTGTTTTTGTCAACAAATGGGCTTAATCTCGGTCTCAGAAGACAGCTTGTGGTGTCAAAGTTTGTCTATGCTGTCCATGTTTCCTGTTGTTGGAAAGGTTTTGTTTTTGGATCATAACAGGTGTGCTGCATAATTGTTTATCTTTAATCATTTTTTAAATTTTTTTTATTCATAATAGCATACTGGATTACTGAAAAGTGCAGTAAAATACATTTTGGTTCTAATTAATTCATAGAATGATCAGGATTATTATTTAAATCATGTAGAGCTGAAAAGATTAGTTGAATCGATTGATAGAAAATTAATGGCGAAACAATTATTTTCTGATTAACAATTAATATATTAATCTAGACTAGAGCCCTAAAGTTGAGAACAGTTGTACTACAAGGTTTAAGTAACACTAACACTTCAGACACTTCTTCAAAGAGAATAATTATTGACCCAAATAACAAACAGTACAGGTCAGATTCAAAACACCTGCTATCTCTCCTGTATATATTTGTTAAAAAGCGTTACTTATAGTTGATAATAAACGATTTTAGACCTTAAACGATTTCCGTGTTTCACATTCAAATGGACAACGCACATTACATATTCTACATACTTGAGATGTTCTGGGGGGAAAAAAAAAAACACCATAAAAAAACCTGTTTATACAACATAATTTGCAAATGTCCATGTACTCTGGAGGTTGATGAATGTGAGAAGAGCATAGCTTGAGGAAGGTGTGGGATGCAGAAAAGAAACTGCTATTGCTTCAGTTTCTGAGCACTCCAGAGAACGCAGCATTGGTAAATCCTGCACTCGTAAAAAACCAAATTCATAACCGTGAGGCACAAAGAAAATAACGATACACTCGCAGCTTATGGCAAGACATGAATATAAATGTTATCCTCCACAACATGTACAACCTTGACAGAATAAAACGATCCTGATCCTATAGGTCCCTCTGTGTGCATGCATATTGTATTTGTGTATATGTTGACTCCTGTTCGTTCTCACACTCCAGTCGGTGTGGTGTTGTCTACTGGGCCTGGTTGTTTCCCCCTGGGACCCCCCGCTCCTCCTCCTCCTCCTGCTCCTGCTCGAGCCCTATCCCCCGTTCGATGTGTCCCACATTCCCTTCTCTGCCACACTAATTGTTTTTTGTAATTATTTTCACCCTTCTGCTATTGTGACAGGCAACGGCTGCACTACTCTTAACAAATTAGTGCAAGAGCAACAACGCGGATACGGGAAGCAGAACTGAGTTGAGTGCGTTACATCTAAAAACACATGCAACTGTGCACTACAAGTTAAAACTAATGTAAAACACATAGGGCTGAAACAAGTAGTCGACTAACTAATTAGTCAATTAACAGAAAATTAACACTTAACTATTTTGATAACGGATTTATGGTTTTAAGTTATTTTTATGCATAACATTATCTAGTTCTAGTTTCTCAAATGTGAAGCCTGTGAATATTCTCATTCATCCAGGTCATAGTTATCTCAAGGAAATTGAATCGAACGCTAGTCCAGACTAGTCAGACGAGCATGAACTGATGAAGCCTCTTGGATGAGAGGTGAAACGTCTTCAAAGACATATAACCAAGTCCAGTTGCGTTCGATTCAATTTCCTTGAGATCTCAAATGTGAAGATTTGCTGCTTTTCGAAGGGATATCACATTGAATATCTTTTGATTTTGGACTATTGGTCAGACCAAACAATTATTTGAAGCGGTCATCTTGGGCTGTGGGAAATTGTGATGGCCCCCTTTCACCATTTTATGAACCGAACAACTAAATATAACTGATTGATATAGAAAATTATTGGCAGATTGATTGATAAGGAAAATAATCCTTAGTTACAGCCCTACAAATATGTATCCTAATGTTTTTAAAAGGAAATGTGGTGTGCGCTTATCCTGTAGACGATCAGATTTGGGGGTGGCAAAAAGTATATGTGACATGCGTTGCTATGACTGGGTATCAAACTTCATTACTTTTTGAGATAAGATGGAAACGTGTTCATAGCATTCAGTATCACAAAGTGTCGAATATCAAAAGTGGTCAGATAGTGTTGAGTATGTACTGTGTTCTTATAACTAATAAAATACCTGAACAAGTACTTAATTCAGAAAGTCTCCAAATGTATGTACACACACACACACATACACACACACGCACACACACACACACACACACACACACACACACACACACACACACACACACACCTAAATCTAGCTCTACTTTTTGTGCCTCCCACTGTACTGCCTGGTATAAAAGTGCATTTTGCTTCTGTAGGGTCTCTGCAAGGCCTTAAGGACACACATAATTTCAAAAAGCACTGCACTTTTCAAAACGTGTTCAGCATAAATAAAACAAGCCAACTCGCAAACATACAGACATATAAATTAGCTGGTTAACTTGCCTGGTTGTCAATCCAAGTTTACAAAAGTAATATGGACATTTTCTGCATGTTAATGTGTTTGACAGTTTTGTTTTTCAAGGTCAAAACCATGGTATTGTGATAATATGCACAGAGCAACTGTGCCGCTGGGGTGGGGGATGCAGTGCTGCAGGCTCAGGTGTTGTCATGAAGTCTCAAAGGGAGAAACCTCCGTCACCATTCACAACAAGCTGACAAATGTACCTGCCTCTGTCAAAATGTATCTACTGATTCAGCTCAGATTTCTCAAGCTGATAAAGACACAAACACAGGTATAATTGCAAGTGAGACCTAATTCCCA
The DNA here is from genome assembly GCA_031216445.1 of Lateolabrax maculatus. NCBI lineage: Eukaryota > Metazoa > Chordata > Actinopteri > Acropomatiformes > Lateolabracidae > Lateolabrax > Lateolabrax maculatus. The sequence continues at coordinate 6,293,337 of CM062218.1, forward strand.
CCTGAACTTTGGAGTAATGCTACATCTCTAATACCACATCACATCAGTGTCGCGTCATCAAGACAAGCAAAGCCTCTATTTTGTTTTAGTGTTTTAATTTCCTGTTTTAGCCAAAAATGTTTAATCCCACGCAGAAATTAAAACACATTTTTGATATGGATGAGTAAACCTACCACATATGGTTACCGTCCCTGCAATTTCAAGTGAGTATTACTTTAACTTATGGGAATTAATTTGTGATTCTATCATGTGTTCCCTAAAGCAAAATGTGATTGCAAATGCTAACAGAGGAATGTAATTAAGTTAAAATAGAAATTAAAATATTTATTAGGTATGTTCACTCATTACTCCACGATGAATATGCTTAATTCAGAGGTTGACCACTGGTACAGAGGATTAATTAGCTACTGAGAAAATTTACAAAGATACTGGTGTTAAAAATCTTTGACGTGGGCTTGAAAAGGTTTGTTTAAGCACACAGGTAAAAAATATGTCTACTAGAAGCTTAAAACCTGATCAGTGAATAAAAGGCAACACAAAATGAAGAAGACAGTGCGCCTTTGCAAGTCGAATTACATTTGAAACTGTATACAATGACAGTAAAACGAATTGTGTAACACTACTTTGTTATTTGCCTTTTAGTTTGTTTTGGCAAAGTAGCTCTATTAAAATGTAACTTTAATTAATTTTTTTGATTAAAAACTGTAAAAAAGTGTGTTGATTTGAGGAGATTATCTTGTTAAATAAATATGTGCAAATCAACTGACTGCTGACAGAATGCTATAATTTTATTGGATATCTGCCGTGAGGACCAAGTGGAGAAAACTTTATAATATATACTTGGCCCACAAAAAGACATCATCTCTTTATGTTATAGTGTGCAGCTATGAGATTCAAACAAGAAAACGCTCCCCTCAACTCAAACAATTATTCTGATTATGCTTATAGTCACATCAAACTGTTCACCAAAACAGACAACATTTTCCCAGGGCATCAGAAAACAATTCTCACAAAATATCAGTTAATACCACTGCTTTATGGGAAGCTGATGGCTGTTCAATGGGCTGAGAGTAAAAGACCATAGCACTTAGATAAGACCAGTGCCGACAGGGACACACGATTTCAACAACAAACACACAGATAAAAAAAGTGAACACATTTCTAATGGATGTATCAAATAATGCAAGCTAAAATAAATACATAAAATTCTACACAAAGCTTACAACACTTTGTTATGTGGTCTTTTTATGTTTTGGATATGTTTTTTTTTTAAAGTCACTGTTTATTTGATTAGTCGAAATGGATCATATCAGTGTAGGGTATGAACATCACAAAGCAAAACAACTAAATCTTTACAGTTTGTTTAGACATGAACAACCAACTATAAGCTGGATGATAGAGTCTAACGTGTTTTTAAGTGTGCCGTCATTGGATACTGATCTGAATTTGTCAACTCATCGTTGAGCTGTTAAAACTTAATTTAATTGTATTACCAGTTGTGGTGTGTAAACCATGAATAGTCTTCACTGTGCCGACCACGTTTATTTTCCGCTCAGTTAATGAAAACACTCCATGATCCTTCTTTTGATAAAAATACAAAGAGAGCTTAGAGCTCATGTGGTTTAACAAACTACATAATGTTGATAAGTATAATCATATGAATTTTCTTGTTGATTCATTGTGTTGTAAAAAGGATTGGTATTTTGTGTGCATCATTATAGTTACCCTGCTCCGAAGGTAGTCTGCAAGGTTCTTTCGTGTGAAGTTTGCTGCCGCTGTTGGACTGAGTTCATAACCTTAAAAAAAAAATAAATAAAAAAAAGAGGCAAATAATGTCAGACACAAAGTTTTAGGTCTGTCCTTCTTTAGGAAAAGCAGCTTTCCTTCCAACATTACATCATTGCCAATGACTGGACATTTTGGAGTTAAACTGCAGACTCCTGGAGGAGGATGAAGGACAGTTTAACCACACAGTCATCATCCCAGAGCTCCTTACCGTTCCTCATTTTGTAGAGCTGCACGTTCTTCTGGATGTACTCTGCAAACTGTACTGTGTCTCCTGCCTCTCCAACACACAGCAGCAAGATCTTCTCACTCAGTTTGAACATCTTGTCATAGTCTGGAAAAACAAACAACAGGATTCCTTCATTATCATCGTGTTCATAAATTATTTAAGTGGGGATTTAGTGACTGTGACTGTGAGCAACGTTAAATCAGTTACTTTCACTTTCACTGACAGAAGCCTGCCCAAGCAGTTTGTGCCAACTTTAATTTGACTTTCAGAAATGTTCAATGGATTTGATTAACTCAGAGCACAACCTGGCAATTATTATATTCATACTGTTGTGGGTTATGGAGATAAAAAGTATCGAAACTGTGCAAAAACAGAAAGATAAAGATTTATCCGCTGCTTTAACTCACCAGGGCTACTTTTAGCTTTGCTTACTCATGTCACATTCAGAATGTGAGGTTACATTGTGGCAATACGGGAAGTTACACATTACACGTCAATACACAGTAAGAAGAGACGCTTTAAACGCTATTTATCAGCAACACGAGTCGGTTTTAGTGTGAACGAGAACTATGAAATCAGGTGAGTTAGCAGGTGAAGCTACATCAACCGGCTGAGTGGCTAAAGCTAAGCTAACGCGTTGTCATACCGTGTTTCATCTGAATGATGCTGCTGGCGGCGACATTATCGGCGGCGACGAGGACGAAATCCGGTCCCTGTATCCCAATTAAATACTCCATTCTGTACAAACAGGCTGCGAGATAAAATACGTGGGAAAATACTCTGGGGCGACACACGTCTGTTAGCCTCGCTTGTGCAGATTACACAGCAAAAGTTTGAAGTGAGCGGCGCGCACCGATGTCGTCACCGGAAAACGCGATGACGTCGTTTCTGCGCGACTCTGGCGGGCAATTTGAGCGGACTGCCGTCGTTGTGTCAGCCGTGTTGCGGTACGACTCGGCCGACGGCGAAGTAAATCCCGTAAAATCGGTTATTTCAGCAGGGGAAAAAAGGGGTCAGTATGAACGAAGGGAAGCGTAAAAACATAATGGCGGAATGTAATCACCTCGACGGCTCGCAGCGAAGACGGTCCGCGCGGTTGAGTTCTTCTCCTCGAGCTGTTGACGCGAAAACCGACAACAAAATGGCGCCGGCCTCCGTCGCCGTTAAACGCTCCATCACCGTGAGGAAGATAGCGCCCAGGAAAACCGTGGCGCCGTCGGAGCACGACAAGGAGAACACGCCGAGACGGTCGGGGTCCGAAGGAGGTCAGCAGCTGAAGAAGAAGGCGGCGGCGATAGTCTCCACCCCGGGTCCTGTCCCGGGCCGTGGGGGCTCCTCCTCGTCCTCGTCCTCCTCGTCGGTGAAGAAGAAGAAGGCCGCCATGCCCTCACCCATCCTCCCCTCCTCACCGCCGCCGCCGTCTCGTCCCCAGCAGCCGGCGGCGGATCCAGTGGACCTGGTGTGGTCGCAGAAAGTGCGCCGGTCCTACAGCAGGCTCAGCGACAAGTCCGCCAACGGCCCCGACTCCCGAGACACCATGTTCGGCTTTGAGAGGATGGACACCCCGGAGGTGATCCGGAGAGTCGGACCGTCCAAGATCCAAGGTCTGGAGCTGTCCGGGTCCCTGTCCGGTCTGAACTCATTCACGTCTCTGCTTGAGGCGGATAGCTGTGGTTCGGGTCTCCCCGAGCCGGTCCCAGACATCCCCGGAGTGGCCCTGGTGAAGGAGAAGAGGAGGAGGAAGAAGGTCCAGCACATAGACGCCACAGAGCTGGACGCCATGGCTGCCAAGATGAACGCGGAGTTTGAGGAGGCTGAGGTGTTTGAGCTGATCGTGGAGTGAATGTTGTGACTGAAAGACTGAAGCAATCTCTTGCAGCATGTTGTTGTTTTAAATCTCTGACGTGCTGAAAAACACTGACTCTGGGAGGACCACATTTATGTGCTTCATACTCAAAATATTCAACTGTCTGTATATTTCCAGCTTTATATGTTGTACATTTTGATTCTTTCATAGTTTCGTATGTTTGGTTTTTCGTTTTACATGCTCTTATTGATATATACCATTATGTGGTGGTATAAAAGAATGGTATTGTTTTGATTTTAGTAGGAAAACCTAAAGCTGTTCTTTGTTTTGGTTCTTATTGAAACATTTATACAGATTTTGTTTCCTGTGATCATTTATCTTATGTTTCTCATGGTAAAGGTCCAACTTGACAAAACTACATTTTGACTGTTTTAACTGACTTGTGACTTTTTAGTCACAAACTGGTTGATTGTACACATTATCCCTGGAAGGACGATACATGACAGTTTAGTATGGATTGTAATTACATGTGGAAGCTGTAGTTTGTAAACTTTAATATTTGGATCTGAGAGCTAGAAAGGGACGGTTTTCTATCAGGAGAAAATTGACCGGACACTGTTGGCCTTTTCTTTCTTTTTTTCAGTGTTCGTAATATTTTAATCACTGGAAAACAACAGAAATGTGTGCAGCAGTTCAGACGTCTGTAACCAGGTTTTCTACCCTTTAATAATGTTTTACATCCATATTCAATTGACATAAAATTTAAGAATAAGACATAAGACAGCACCTGTCAAGGTTGTTCTTGGACTATTCATTTTATGCTACACGTGTTCTTAAACACACAAGAAATCTTTATTTTTGCTTGCTTGTAAATGTAATTAAATACTTAACCAATTAAATCACTAGAAGTCACAATACAGTCTATTTTACAGAAATACTTTATTCTGCCAAAAACAGCGCATATTGTCAATTTTTTTAGTTGTATTGATGTAAATTTGAATGAAACCACAAAACACATTTGCAGTATTTAAAAATTCACGCAGCTTTGTGTAAAAAAAACAGCCAATTATCTACGAACTTGTGTTTCCAAGCTTTGACACACCAGTTAGAAAGCAATGCCACTAAAAATCTGCTTCTACAATCAGCCTGAGCTGTAAAATGAGCCTGTTGGACGTGTACAGCTGAGAGTTGGGGGGGATGACGGCACGTGTTACTGATAACGTTAACACACACACGGCTTAATAAGGTAGAAGCCGAGCACGTTGGCTCACAACACATTCCTATACACCGCGCTGGTCTCCGGTGATCCTGATGAGGCAGCTGAAGGAGCGAGTGGGAGATTTGTCTGGAATTAATGAGAATGGTGGACAGGTAAAACGTTTTCCTCTAGAGTCTCTTAAACGTGTAAGTGGACATGTTGCATAATTTGCACTAACAAAGCGGGGGGGAGGGTGTTATCAATCCTCATGTCTGCCTCTAACTGTGCAGCCTTCTATCTCAGATCAACTGGGTCTGTATTCATTTGTTTGGCTTTCGATGACAAAGAATTTAAACTTTTTTTCCCAGCTGATATACAGACAGTTGACATATTAAAGGAATACCTGAATAATTTTAATGGAAAAACATAAATACAGATGCTTCTATACAGGGTGCAATGATGTGAATCATGTGTTATGGCCTCCAAAGTCACCAGATCTCAACCCAGTTGAAGTTTCCATGACAGATTTTGAACCAACATGTCAGACAGCCCTCCACCACCAGGACCAAATGCTCAGATTGTTTCCTGTCTTTACTTTAATTAGATTATTACTGACATCAGTCAAAATTAGCCACAAGTTGCAGGTAATTTACCTCCGGAAAGTTCTTTGGCTTGTTTTGTTAAATAAAAAAAGTTTTTTTTAGAAAAACACATTGATATTCTACAAAGTGAGCTATCAGAAAAATAAGTATAAAAGTATTTATATATATTAATACCCAGCCCAGTGTTGGCTGTTTGAGGAGGTGAAAAAAATCAAAAGGGCCCCAGCTGCATGTGGGGGGCACCAGCACACAGTCACAGTCGTGATGCATTAAACCTGAAACACTTCCAAACCCTGTTAGAGATTAAAATTGTTTTATAATGTGACTCAGACATATAATTACTACACCTCTGTGATAAAAACACAGGGACCTGTTAACTAGTTCACCATTTAGAAGCACGTTGAGGCCAACTCATTTTCTAGCATGTGGGGCACCCTAGAGGCCCTGCATCATGTTTTATCTACCGCAGGGGCATCCAAGGGGCCCCCTTTGCTGCGTTTCTTTCAAACATGGGAGTCCACCTGTGACCCAGCCACAGTGGCAACAGAATCGCTCTCCCATTTACTATCAATAGATGCGATTTAGGATTTTATTCTCTTCCCATGAAAAGACTCACAGCTGTCTGGTTGCAAGATTATGGAGAGACTCGGTTCATGTTGGAGTTGAAGTTTACTTATATTCATCTGTATGCAGCAAATCACTTGTCACAGCAATATAATATCAGGTGGAATCGTGATAAATAAACCCTGAAGATCTTTATTTAAATCTAAAGAAGTGATCTACAGCGTTGCAGAGGATGCTGACAAGTATATCTACACCTGTTATACCAACCTTGAAAAAAACATCTCTGAATAAACTATGAAGTTGGTTATTTACATCTGCTCAGCGCACGTACCCATGCTGCTCGTATTTGTGAGTGTGTACGAGAAGGAGACACATGGAGGGATAATGAGTGTGTGTTTGAGTGTGTTGCAGCGAGCGAGTAAATCCACAATTTGCTCACGCATTCGAGGGCGTGCAAAGCGCGCTCTGTTTTCTTCCTCAGGTGCCATTTCATGTTCATACCCTTCATTTGGCATTTCAGCTCCCTGTGAGAGGAGACTTTTTTTTTTTTTTTTTTGCAGAGCACAACACATGGTGGTTTGGCTTTTGTATATTTTTAACAAGGTATTCATGTCTGCTTGTCACTATGACTGAAAGTTACAAACAGAGTGAAGTAGGAGGGTGTTTTGTGAGCTGTCACTGCCAGAAACAGTTATTGATTTACAATGCTGCTGCTTCCACTGCTTCTGCTTGTGCTGGCTTCTGCTTTTGCGTCTGTTCATGCTGATTTTTTGGAAGGTTGGATATTTTACACTCATATTCATGTGTTTTTTTGCCCCCCCCCCCCTCTCCTCTCTCCTCTGCTTTTTCCTCTCTTTTCTTTTCCTCCCCCCCCCTCACATTTCACTCACGGCAGTTGTCGCTGGTTCAGCTTGACTGCTTCGTTAGGGCTCATCATTTGCATTCAGATTAATTATCTAATTACCGACAAATGTCCGGCGGCCACCCCACACTCCGGCTCGTCAGCTCTCAGCCTGTAATTATTTTAATCATTTACTTTCATCTGGAGCGTTCCTGCCATACTCCTGTGTTTAGAGGCCATTCTTAATTACCCTGCCAAGACACTCTTTTCATGAGAAGGAGGGAGGGAGGAGAGGGGTTGGTTTGAGGGAAAAGAGAGCAATTGGGTGAGGGAACGTGTGTGTGTGTGTGTGTTTGTGTGTGTGTGTGTGTGTGTGTGTGTGTGTGTGTGTGTGTGTGAAAGAGAAAGACCAATGGGGACATGATCCAGAGGCTTTGACAGCACAGAGGAAGCTCCCTGCTCTGCTGGATGCTCTTTCCTCTCTCTTCTTTTTTCTCTCTTTCTCTACATACACACCAGCCCCCCCCCCGCCCACCCAACCTCACCCCCCCTCCCCCCCAACCAACTTCCTCATCTCTCCTCTCACCCACCCCTCACCCCCCCCCTCCTCTACGCCCCGCTTCCCCCGTTATACTTCCTCCCTTTTTCCCTTTATCGCAAGCACACACAGGAATCGCCCGTGGGCTTCAGTGCTCTGACTGCTAATACACTGACACACACTCACACACACTCACACACACTACACACACACTACACACACACACACACAACACACAGAAACAGGCAGACAAGAGAGTCATGCGCCCTGTTTGTGGCACTCATCAGGATGCACACATCTTTCCACTATCTGCCTGGAAAATCTATACTCTTCTCTCTGCTCGTCTGTCTGTTTCTGTCTCTTTCTCTGTCTCCCACCATCCCTCCATCCATCAGACCTGCATGGCTGCACGCTCTACACGTCTATCCGCTGCCTCTCCATCCCTATTCCTCTTCTTCTTATCCCAGTATTTGGACAGCCTCGCGTCAGGCCTGCTGCTGCCTGTCCTCGACGAGGGACAACGGGTCATCTCTCTCTCCCCCCGTGTGACCGCTCCATAATGATGCTCTCACTCAACCCTTAAGCCACTCAGCCCTCTCCCTCTGACTGCTCTTGTTAAGAAAAGCGAGAGTGAGGGAGAATGAGAGAGAGAGAGAGAGAGAGATACAAGCTCTGTAATTGGGCTCTTGAATATTTAAGTCACTGGGGATGAAAGTTTAATGAAAAGATGATTATCTACCAGTTTATCACACCACTGTTTCATATTTCATTTTCATATTCTCGTTCCGAGCTGCATTGTCCGTTCTGGCAGCTGTGGATACAGAGTTTATGAGCCAGTGTGTGTGGTGGGAAATACTGAGCAAAAAGGAGGGAAAGATGTGATGAAGAGTAATGTTACGGTCATGATAGGAGACACTTTACAGAGATGAAGATGGGACATTCTGGGTCAGAGAGGGTTCTTTATTTCTCACTTTTGATGGGATTTTGTCACATTGGCTGTCAGTTATTTCTGCTAAAAACAACATCTCTCATTTACATGATCTCATCCATGTCATGAAGCTGGAGTCTCCCTCCAAGTGGAGTGCCCATTTTGAAAAGTTGATCCAGTGTGTGTTGGAAAATACTGAGCAAAAGAGGGAAAAGATGCACTGAGGAGAAATAGTTTGTTTATGATAGAGAGTAACACATTTAAATAAGATGCTCAAAATGTTTAAAGTGTCTCTTATTTCTCGTATTCTTTAGGTTGATTTGGTCATATTAATCCTTAGTTTTTTTTCTATTAAGAGCAATGTTGTCCCCTCAATTGAGGCCATTCTTGTTGCTGGGTGCATTGTCCATTTTGGCATCTCTGGACTGAGTTATGATCCAGTGAATGTTGGAAACAAATCAATCTTATTTGGTTTTAACAAAAAAAATTTGTTCGTCACTCACACACATTGTCGCATATATTGGTGTCAAAATATTAAACAGTTTGTAGCTGCATGGTCCATTTTTGGCAGCTGTGGAGTGAGTTATAATTCACCGTGTGTTCAAACAGTCTGTAAATAGGGGAAAGAAGTTAAATGTTAAGGCAGTTATACAGAGCAGATACACTAGACTATGCTGCAAGACTATGCTGAACAGCAGCCACCGTGGCCAGAAATGAGATACAAGATGCTAAATGTTAAAATATACTCAGTGTATACATACTTTAACGGGAGCACACGTAGAGAAGAGTCATAATGTTGGTTACACAACACTATCTGTCTAAACTTAGATAGCTACCACACGTCTGTAGCAGCAAAACCTCTAAATGGATTGGAATTGCTGCGTTTTATCACTCATGAATTCAACATTTTATTTATAAGCAGAAGAATGTGTTATTTCTTCTTTCAAAAGTTACATAATCTCACTATAAGGAGAAGCAGATGGGCAATTTAAGACCAACACTTTTTGTGTTATTTAGGTTGATTTGGCCCATCAATTATATTTTGTAAGAGCAATGTTTTTCGTATGAACAGGGCGAGTCCTCCAACAAACCCTTGCACCACGTTCAGATAAAAAACAAAAAAAGGGGGATTTATTGTTTTTCCTTTTATTATTTATTCAGTTAGCTGTTAATTTATACTTGCCAATATGAACGTCTAAATGATGTTTCAAAGCCTTCTCCACACTTCTAGGAATAAAAATTTAGTGTGTAACATATTTAAACATAAACATATGTACATTTTTAATAGCAGACCTCTCCTGTTATGTCACTAAATCTCCAAATTCACAAAAATAAAATGAAAAGATAAATTAAAAAATAGAGAAAAGTATGAACAAAATATGAACATATGTGCACACCATTTATTAATAAAAAACAATGCTGTGGTATAAATCAGAACTTTGTTTTTCTTCTTTTCATACAAAGAAATAGGGGCACTACATTTCTCAGTTTAGACATGAATTAAGAGATGAATTCAGTGCCAATACTTTGGCTTAAAGCATCAGATGGCTGCTTAACTCACTGATTTCCTCCCATTCTGTTGCTTGTGTGTCACCTCCATTAACACAGTTCAATAAAAAAGCACAAGGACACTCTTTCCTTTATTTGATCGTGCGGGATAAACAGACGGCTGTTTGTTATTCATGCTCATTATTCATAATGGTGGGGACATTAATCCCTTTTTGCTCGAAGATGGTGTGAAAAAGCAGCGTTGTGCCGCATTGACGTGCAGCACTTTTGCTAAACCCCAGTGGAATAACGGGGACTGCAGAGTTTCGAAGGGGATTATGTTGCGGACCCACACATAGCCTTGGGCCACACTTTGGATGGGGACACAGTTTGGACGGCAGAGATTAGACACCAAGGTATGGTGCAAAGAGGCCATTTCCAGGCAAAGGCACAGCCAACTTGGGTCAACATGGGGGATCTTCTTTGATAAATTAATTCCGGTAATAATACACAGACTTTATTTTGAATGCATGAAAATTAAGATAAGATGTGATGCTTCCATGAGGGAGCCACATGACAAAAGATTAGTTTGTGAATTTAGGTGGCGTACAATTTGCATTCTTTGTGTTATTTGATTAATTTTTGGCAAAGTTGCGGAGATAAATTCATGAGCTGCATTATTAAACAGCTTCAGCTTCATCTGCAGACCACCATATGTTGATGTCTGCGCTTCAAAAACCTGAAATCCAATAACCTGTATGAAAGAAGCCTCTGGGGACTAAAAGTGAGACGGAGCTAAAGAGTGTGTTAACCCTGCCTTATGAGTTACTTGGCATTCATTTAGTCCCATAAAACTCCTTCAAAAAATGTGGGATCTGTATCATTCGTGCTGCTTATCAGTTTTAATCCACGATTTCACGGCGCTGGGGCGGGGACGACCCGCGCCGCTTGTCGCTTTTGTTGACAGGGTGTCACCGTTTAGCCCCTATCTCTGCAGCTTGGAGGTGGGAGGGAAACCTGGGAGACCAGCTCCCTCTCTAGGTCGGGGTGGGAGGGAGGAGAGAGAAAAGGGAAAAAGAGCAAGTTAAATGGGAGTGACAATCTGCAAACATTCCTGCCGGCAGCTGCGTAGCATTCTCCATAGTTCACCACCCTCTGCATGGTCACTGGGCCCCCGCGACCCCCCGTGCCTGGCACACGCACCTGCCGCTCCCAGCCGTGCTTTCACCGACAGCCAGATAATCTATGGGCGGGTCCCGGCCGGGGTTCCCCTCAATGTGCTCTTGAGAAAACCCCTTATGCGTGAAAAAGCCCCCTTTCTCCGTCTTTTGTCCAACACAGTTTTATGGGACAACATTGGGCATTATGAGGTTTGGGGGATTATTCACGGGACTCTATAGAAGGGTATAATCCTTTCAGGCACGGGACGAATAAAAAAGTTTTAACCTGCTGTTTTCATATTTATTAGCTGGTTATAGCGGACGAGGCAGCTGAACCATCAGCACACACCCCTCCTCCTCCTCACACACACACACACACACACACACATACAAGCTTCAAGTCCTGGAATCAAACATTGACAAGATGCTTCGTCCTGAGAGGGGCCCTCATAATGGACCTGATTGCTTTAACTGAATGAGTCAGGAGAGTCAAGTGGGTGACTGACGCTGGGGTCATCAAGGCCTCAAATGCTGTGAGGTTTTCTGTTCCAGTCAACAGGTCGCTGAAACACATTATTAGATGTTTTGGTTAATAAATGGTCACATTTTGAAGGATAGTTTGACCTGTTTTTGTCTTCTTTGTCAATTAAAGTTTTGACGATATTTAGCTCGCCAATGGCTTTCAATTTAAGCTTCAAGTCAAGTCGAATTAAGCCAATTTAGAGCACAATAGGTGACAAGAACAATTTGATTTTCTAAATCTGTTGTTGATGAGACGGTGAATTATTTAAATGCAATAATTGGGCTCTGCAGGAATGAGCAAAACAATGCAAGATGATGATAAATAATAGTTGAATACAATGAGAAATGTAATTAAACAGGTACATTTCCCTCTCGTGTAATTCATATGGGAACTTTCTCCTTTCCCCTTGAATTATACTTAACACATTTGTTTTTTTTTTTTTAACTTAATTTAACCAGAGGTCTAAATCAAATTTCTGGGCCAAATTAACAGCTTTATTATTGTATTTAAATAAACTAACACAGAACCAACATTTACAAAAAAAGAGCAGGAATAAAGAACGGAGCAAAAAACTTTTCAGCAAATCATTAAAAACACACAATTTATATACATTAAAACACCCACACTTCAGCCATTTTCATAAATTATCTATCTATCTATCTATCTGTCTATCTATCTATCTATCTATCTATCTATCTATCTATCTATCTATCTATCTATCTATCTATCTGTCTATCTGTGTGTTGTGTTATTTCTCCTCTGACGACAGGTCTTTCTATCCAGTTCATCATACACAGGCCTCGGGCCGCAGCAGCCTCCCTTCCCCTCCACCCACCCTCACCCCTCCCACTCCCTTCATCCCTCCCTACTCCTCTACCTCCCTCTATCCTCCCCACCACCCCCTTTCTGTCAAAGCTGATTGTTTCCACGCCAGCAGAGTGCTGCGGGCGAACACACTGTCACACTACATCAGGCAGAGGGAAGAAGGGGAGAGAGAGAGTATGATAGGGTATATATGTATTTCTGTGTTCGAAAAGCTCCACACCACAGCTAAAGCCGAGGCCGCGGCAGGGATTCCCAAACTTTTTCATGTCAAGGGCACACAAATACAAGACCACAGACCTCAGATTTTGTCCTGAGGAATCTTAATCTGAAAGGACTTTTAGTGGGACAGAATGATATAACTGTCTGAAGCTACTGCAGACGGGCGGTAAATCTGACAGCAGGAAGAATAAAAGCTTTACACAGCCATGAACGTGCAAAATATAAAGGATGCCTTCATTACAGTACAGAGATGAGGTAAATAAAGGCAAAGGATGTTATCTTTTAATAACAAAGGAAGAAGCAGGAAAAAGCTGAAGTAGAGAAGCATTTTGGGACATTAACCAAGTATTATACTGGTGCATTATTGGGTTGACTTTGGTAACAATGTTTTTCTTTTGTTTTAAGCCAGTGTTAATGTTATTTTTTATATTGCTGTTGGGTTATTTACCCAAACTGGGTCACGATACCCAATTATTTTGCTCTTAGACACAAAAAACTCCAGTTTTACCTTAAAACTATCACAAATGTATCGTTAGTTGTACAAAACAATGTGAATATGACATTTAAAACTGCAAATAATATGTTAACAATCAGAAACACTAAACCACCAAACCACAACCCATTGACTTTTTCTGCCCATGTGTACTGGGTAAGCTAACCTAGTATTGTGTTGTTGGATCAATTTTGACCCAGTGATTTTTAATGTGTGTGCAGCCAAATAATTCTCACACCCACAGAACTTTTATTCATTTATTTTTTTTTTACTTTATAAGTTTTTAAAGATACCATGTCTGAATTGTAGGGAAATGTGTATGAATCTATGAATATTTCCCTCAGTGTGAACATCATAGCTTCAATGAAGCTGAGACAGAATATACAGTGTGTGATACTGTCAGACAGCGAGGAATAACAAGCGTTTTTCAACCTTAAAGATACTTCAAAATACAAGAGGAAAGCTGCATGTAAAGTGGTTCAAAGAGGGGCAGCAACACAATATCATATAATTCAACGGGGATATAAGATTTACTACAGGATTTTTTTAAGTTCTCTTTCTTTCTTTCTTTTCGAGACAAAAAAAAATCTGTATAATCTGAGTTGACTCACTCAACACATGGATATAAAATTACCTACAGAATTTATAAAAAAATCCCTGTGATTGTAAAGAAGACCACAAAATTATCACTAATCTGTCATTTCAAGCAAAAAATCAAAGATTAGAGGAACATCTGGGAAACAACGGCGTATTCATCCCATGACCCCTCAGATTTATCTTGTTCTCGGGTCAGGAACCGCTGCATCATATCACTCAACATGTAGTGAAAAACAAACTTCCCAATGGGAACCCTTTTCATGGATCCCAGGTGGTCCCATGTTACACCACTGCTGCACACACACACACACACACACACACACACACACACACACACACACACACACACACACACACACACACACACACACACGGCCTGATGATGTGCACACTGTTGCCCCCTGGCGTCAAAACACAGGAACAACAGCAGGTGACCGTCTGATCTGAGTGTGTCTGTGATGGAGTGTCTCCCCCTAGTGGACACTGTTTACCGCTGAAATCCTCACAAAGAAGCGTGTGTGTGTGTGTGTTCTGGGTCAGAGATGCATGTGTGTGTGTTTGTGTGTGTGTGTGTCCATGAAGTGGGAAACAGCAGAATTTCTCATTGAGGGTCTTAATGTTGTTTTCAGCAGGAACATTTTGGGAAAGACTGTTTTGTTCCTGCAGTGTGAGAACGCAGAGTCAGTTCAGAGGTCAGGCAATCTGAGGCCAACCCAGACTGATGAAATAACTAAAATAGAGGACTTGTTGTATGTACATATCCCTAAATCATGATTGATGGGTAAAGACACATTTCTCTATTCTGCTGTTGTACAATGCAACCTAAAGTTAATGACACCAGAGAGCACCTTTGGCCTTGAAAATATGTTTTTTCAGTCATTTGTAGCCTGATTTATATTTTGAAGAAAGCCTGGAACATGTAAGCTTTGCCACTCCAAATCTGTATGTATGTTTAAACATTTTCTTCCCTTTTGTTGCTCCTTTTTGATCATGGAATATGATATGATATGATATGATTGTGTTGGATGTGTACACTGAAGTGATAGAAAGGATAAAGAATAAATAAATTAATTAATGGTTTTCATGTTGTGTTTTTTGTTGCATGTCAGGGGACGACAATGGAAATAAGCAACAGGGCTTTTATTATGATTTTATGCGATTATTGTAATAATTGCTGTGCAGAATTATTGTGCATTTTTCATGATCAAATTGCCTAAATTAAACCAATCAGTCAGATGGATCAATTGGCTACTACTTCTTTCTGTCCATATAAAATATAAATGAACAGTCATAGGCTACATGCCTTTAATGAGGTCTGGTAAATGTTTCTGTGAGAGAAATGTCCCATTTCTGTTTTGGGAATATGTTGGACATTAAAGATGGAAATCCAAAAATAGAGAAGAACGATTTCTTTAGTGATACTTGAGATTAGAAAATCATTTAAATACAATGTGTATAGGTAGAAGTATTAAAGTTATTTTTGGGATAAAGACATTGCAGTGGAGAAAAACACTGAAATCCTTTTGTCAGACATTGAAACGCAGGATTTCTGTGGTCTCACTGGCGAAGAAGGTGAAATGTAAAACAGAAAAACGCAGATCCTCCTGTGTCGCCACGGGGGTGACACAGGGCCCAGCTGTGCGCAGCCCTCTGCTCCTCAGGAAGTTTTGCAACGAAAAAAAAAAAAAAAAACCCAAAAAACCCCCCCCACCATACCTGTCGTTTTCATGTCTTGTCTTCTTTCCCCTTTTTTATTTGCAGGTTTGCAGGGAGAGACGGAGGCGCACCCATGTGTGCGCAATGCGCTTTGTCAGTGCGCCCGCAGCGGGAGTCCCGGGGTCCCGGAACGAGTTCACGGTGAGGCAAGAACAGATCCTTCACCGGTACATCCTGTCTTTAATGTCAAAGGGATATAAATATTATGGAGTCGTCTTTCTCCTGCAAATGTCGGTGCCACTTTAAGTTGTAACTAATGGCTCTCCTGTTGATTAATAAACCATAATGCTTCATGGATCAGAACAATGTTGGCTCACCAGGTTGTGAAGACTCTCCGTCGCCGCTCGGTGTTTGTCCTCCTCCGGCGTGGACACTTTCTTTGTCTCTTCAGCTCTTCAGATCATCGGGGAGCTCGTGGGACCGGCTGACCTCTGACCTTTTCGGAAGAGAGCTGGAAAAGAGCATCTGCGTCAAAAATCCTTTTTATTTATGTCACTGTTAACATCGGCATAGAAATGAAGATCTATAAGCAAGGAACAAATTACTTCTTCTTTTTAGAAAGTGACAAACATGTCACCCTCATTATCAATGACTTATTGACAGTGATGGCTGCAGATTGTAAGGTTATATTCTGCATTTATTAACTCCTTTTCCAACCTAAAAGTCCATCTAATTATTGGCTTATAACTGATCAGTAAAGCATGAGTAAAGGATTTATGAAGCATTAATGAGACATTAATTGCACCTTAGAAACTCTTCACAGTGCCTTGTTGTTAATGTGCCTTCCAACAGGACATATTATGAGACTGAAACAACTCCTAAAACATTGGCATTGCTCTGAAAAGACTTGTTTTCCTGAGGGGGAACTGATCAGGTCCTTCCTCTGTGTGAATCCCAGCTCTCTCGCAGCGTCTGGGCTCCTTTATCTCGGCGCTTCATGAGCTTTGTTTGGATGAGTTCAGAGCCTCCCCTGACTACCCTGAAATCACGTCTCGGTTGTTTTACAAAAATCACCATCAAAGGCACGTTTGTCTGCCCTCGGTGTCCTTGTTTCAGAGGTGGCTGCTCGCACGTCGCTTACACGTCCCCATTCCGGCGTAAACGTGTTATCCGCGCGCTCTCACGCCTCTCCGACATGCACCTTCAGCCAGCAAACAAGGGATCAATATGTAAATCGACTCAGACTTTCACTGCGGTGCCTGCGTCCAGGAGAGGCGATAAGCTTCGGAAATAAACGGGAGTTTGGTTGGGAGGCATTTGCCGGGGATTATCCCAAAACTGGCCCCGGGGTTTGGCGCTCCTGCGCGCCACCGGACCGGCGTCTGTTCACCGCGGCCGGGTAGGACCTGCAGGGCCCCGGGGCGCAGACTGACAGGCTCCCCCGGGGGCCCCCCACCCCGCCACTCGCTCAGGATGGAGATTATAGGGTGGCAGTGCGGCTGGTATCTCTCTGCACACACACACGCACGCACGCACACACCCACACACACACGTGCGTAAATGCGCATGGAGAGAGGTGCGATGATCTCGGAGCGCCCGCGGCAGCAGCAGTGCGCTGCGGAGATTGACGCCTGAGCCTCACACGGCTATCACACTCCCCGCAGAACACACACTCCCCGGCCCCGTGTGATGGGCCGATACAGGCCAACTTTGTTCGGCTGACAAAGAGGCGATTGTTGGCTGAAAGGTCACTCGCCTGGAGGGGCTCCGGTACAGCAAGTACAGCTACAGACGATAAAAAACTGCCCTTCTTTAGTCATATCTGCACTGAAGGGCCTTTGATAAACCCGCTCCTTGAAATCAACATGCTGATCTGGAATGAAATGTAGCCTCTGGGCTCTTTAAGTGATCATCAGCCAAGTCCTCGGACTTCCCCCCAGATTAATCTATTAAAAATGTGATTAGGAAAACTCAAATTTCATTATATGAGGTGTTATAAATGTGCAAACAAACAGGGACGAGAAAAAAATGCTCAGATATAAGTTCATTTTATTTATTCTTTTAAAGTACTTATTTGCTCTCTCTATATACACACACACAGCATGATCTCAGGGTATAAATCATCTCTAACTATGTAAAATCTACATGATATTTTTCCAATACTTGTTTTGGTACAGCAGGATGTTTTCTACGCACAGGTCAAGACGAAAAAGAACAGCACACACACCATCAGTATTTTTGACATTAAGTGTTCATCATCTCGCTGCTCGGACCAGGATACATCCTTTCAGGTTATATGATTTGGTTCGGTGCAGATACAGGGGCCAAAGTCCAGTTTTCAGCTGACTGAAGATGAGTCATATACATTTAGTGTCGCTCTGGGTCGGACACCAGTAAAGAAAGTCAACAAAAACACACGTTTTTGTGTCATTACAATCAGCAACATGAGTGTGAAGCTTAAAAATGTCAGACGGGATGACGGGACATGGGGGAAATGTCTTCAGGATAGAAGTAAACCAAACAGAAACGCATTTTTTTAAACCACCCCCTGTCTCAGTTCCTCCCCTCTCTCTCTTTATGACTGGCCGACAGCGGCCATGGGCGTGGCGTTGGCCACGGCGGCGGCGGCGCCCATGCGCAGCAGTTCCTTCCTGTGCGTGAGGATGACGTCGAAGCTGGACTGCAGGCGGTTCTGCTGCTCCTGGATGCGGCTCTGCAGGGTGCGGACCCAGCGGATCAGCGCCAGGCGGCGGTACATGGTCAGCTGCACCTGGTGCTTCTCCATCTCCTGGGCCTTGAAGCGCTCGCGGTCTCGCAGCGTCCACACCGCGTCCATCAGCTCCGGCAGCTCGCCGTCCGAGTCTGAGGACCGATCGTCGTCGTCTTGCTCCTCCGCTCCTTCCTCCAGAAGATTCCCCAGGTTGCTCGCCGTCAGCGACTTGCGGCTGAAGCTTCGGTGTCTCCCAGCTGGCTCTCGGTTGCTGTTTCTGGCTGGGTCACTGTCCTGGCGGTTGGATTTCGGTTCCCCAACTCCGATGCGGTCCCAGCCTCCCATGAGCATCCCCTCGCCGCCGCTGTCCATGTTGAGGGAGGACATGCTGCCGCTGGACCGGTAGCTGAACTCAGACTCAGAGTCGCTGTCGCCCCATTCGTCACCGTCGTCCGGACCCAGCTCGTCTTCCTCTTCCTCCCTTCCTCTGAAGCCGGTGCTGCTTTTCCTCTTCTGCAGCTCCCTTTTGCCTCTCTGCTTCTCCTCATTCTGGCTCTTCATCACCCTCCTCACCTCCTCCTCCATCCTGCCTTCCTCCGCGCCGTCAGGGGGCACTCGGCCGTAAGCGTCATCCCCGCCCTCGATTTCGGGCAGGGGCTCCAGGGGGCTCCAGCAGGGCAGGCGGGAGCGCGGGGACAGGAGCCCTGAGTTGTGGTGATAGCCGGTAGACGGCGAGGAGTTGGGAGGGTCGCGACCCAGCGGCCCCAGGTTGTGGGGGCGCACCTGGTTTCGGTTCTCGTCTCCTCCTCCGTTGCCGGTGAAGCCCTCGTTATCTTTCCCCGACAGGAAGTTGAAGTTGCCGTCTTTGTCGCACTTCCTGTTGCGCAGAGAGGAGGAAGAGCCATTGTTGGAGCCTCCGTAGGCCGAGTTCAGGGGTTGGTCCTGATGGTGCAGCATCACTGACCTCGACTGAGCCTCGCTGAAACGACAGGGTACACAACATTCAAGCACCTAAAGCACAATACTGGTGTTTCACTACAAACTACCTACACATGCAGAGCTTCCTACCGTCTAAATTTCAAATGTTACCCAGAAAACTAATTATATGTAGCGATCCAAAGCACAAACAGTGTTTTTAAACCTCTTCTTCAGTCTTTTGTGGGGGAACACCAACATCTGAGTCATGACAGCAACCCCCTTTAATGCAACAAGCCACCAAATTCCCACTGTCCCCTTCACAGTGGCTGTTTTCCTGTTGTTTCGACTCACGAGTCTGATTTTCCAGACAAAACATAGCTTGTTGATTAAACGCTGTTCCATAATAAAGTCTCCAATCTCGGAGAAAGGCTCAAAAACAGGCCAAGCTTTCGACTGCGTCATCAGCCAGCGATTGAGTGACTTTGACGGCGAAGTTTCCAGTATCTGCAATTCGACTGCATAAACAAGTCATCGGCAGCCCTGGGTGCATCTTGGAAAACGTCCAGCAGGGATGTAAAGTATCCGCGATTTGTGGGCAGAAAGAAAAGACAATATGAGAACAACTGGACACACGCGGATGAGCGAACGCAACAGTAAAACTGAGGAAAATTAAATCTAGTTCACCACCCCACCCCTAAACACACACACACACACACACACACACACACACACACACGCCCGGGTCACACCAAACTCCTTGTTTATAATGTCTAGAACTACAGGCTGGTCTGCACACTCCACTTCTATTAGCATCAAATATTTACATGTCTCCTCAGAATGGAAATTTCTCTAATCCTGACTTCAGGCTGCTGTCAATCAATCCCCCTCTCCTCTCCTCCCCTGTGCGCGCGCGCGTTCACGTGGTGCTAAAGGACAGCGACTGACGGGAGCGCGCGCCCGTGCGTGCGTGCGTGCGTGCAGCGGGCACGGGCTGATGCTCGACGGTCACGAGGAGAAAACCCTGATTATCCCGCGTGAAAACCGACATACTCATCCTCCCCACAGCTGCTTGGTTTTTTTTTTTTTTTTAATGCAGAAAATAATGTATAGCGCCGTAGAATAACGCGTAGAGTGTTTAAGAATGGATTTCTATGGACACATCTGCATTTTTTTTTTTTTTTTACCCATGCAAAAACATCAGCACGAGATGTGAAAAATAAAAAGAGAGAAACATAATACCGGAGCAGTCCTGCTGCTGGGTGGAGGTTTCTTATCTGTGCGCAGAGATGCCTGCTTTTGCACGGACGACGGCAGAAAACACAAAAAACGCGACCAATGGCGCTCAGCGGCTGCATGTTAACGGCTCAGTGATGATGATGATGATGGTGATGATAGAGAGAAAAAAAAAACACGAAACACGACAGCTGCACATCTTAATCCATCTACAGCGAAACACTACGGCTAAAAAATAATAATAATAATAATAATAAAAAAAGACTCGATGTGTCCTCTGTGCGTGGTGAAATGAAAAGCAGGAATATATGAATGCACGTTGGGCGTTATGTAACGCTCACCCCATGTCAGTGCTGCCTCCTCTCTGTCCCTGCTCAGTAAAACAACATCACACCCTTCCTTCCATCTCCTATTTGCCGGCTCTACAAGTCAAATGACTGACACGGATCCGTGGGAATATGTTTGCACGAGGTTCTGGTTTGTTCTTACCTTTCCGCTCGTTTGCTGTGAGGTGGAGAAGCTGGACTCGAGCTGCGCCCTCCCAATTTTTCCCCCTCCTCCTCCTCCTCCTCCGACCCTCCTATGTGATGTTTATCTTCCTCTTCCTCTCTCCTCCTCCACCTCCCGTCCGCCCTGCTGCTGCCACTGTGGTTCTGGGAAAGAAAAAAAAAAAAAAAGGAAAAAGAAAGGACTGGCTGACTAATGGCACTTCCTAAACTGGGCTGGGGCTGGAGGAAGAGGGAACGCGTGGAGAATGAATGGGAACAATGCGAGCTTTAGAGATGGCTGTCATCACGTCACTGCGAGGTCTTTGTTTTGTCATTGTGATGTGGGTCTGAGCGTCCAGCAACAGGTTTACTCACATCACAGCTCTGACAGCCACATGATGGCACGGTGTCAACGTGATTACATGCTTACATCAAGGCCTGTGCATGCAGCCCTGTGGCCAAAAATAAAATAAATATATATATATATATATATATATATATATAGTGAGTGTTTATAGACTAGGTGTTGCAACAATGACCACCAAAAGCAGTTAAAGTGGGGTTGGGTTGAAAAGTTACATTTTTAGGGGTAACACTTTACTTTAACAAATATGCAGTACACAAACATTTAACAAATGATTTATAACAGAGTATAAAGTAGCTTCACACAACCATGAGGAAATCTTTATTAAAGACATATTTTATAATTATTAAAACAGTGTTTTACCGTATTATAATACTATTATACTATAGTCATTCATCTGGTTATACAGCAGCCCCCACTTATGGGTGCCCAAAGAAGAGTTATAGTTGTTCACAAATAAACACTAAAATCTGCTTACAACTACATTATAGTCTGTTAACAACCATGTATTAACTGTTCATGTACTGTTTAGAACTGCTAAATTTGTCGCTTATAGTGTCGTTTTTGTTGTTTTTGTTGTTGTTTTTGTCCTTTATAGTGTCGTTTTTGTTGTTGTTGTCACTTTTAGTGTCGTTTCTGTCGTTTTTGTTGTTGTTTTGTCGCTTTTAGTGTCGTTTTTGTTGTTGTTGTCGTTGTTTTTGTCGCTTATAGTGTCGTTTTTGTTGTTTTTGTCCTTTATAGTGTCGTTTTTGTTGTTTTTGTTGTTGTTTTTGTCACTTATAGTGTCGTTTTTGTTGTTGTTTTTATCGCTTATAGTGTCGTTTTTGTCGTTGTTTTTATCGCTTACAGTGTCGTTTTTGTTGTTTTTGTCGCTTATAGTGTCGTTTTTGTCGCATATAGTGTCGTTTTTGTCGCTTATAGTGTCATTTTTGTTGTTGTTTTTGTCGCTTATAGTGTCGTTTTTGTTGTTGTTTTTGTCATTTTTGTTGTTGTTTTTGTCGTTCTTGTTGTTGTTTTTGTCGCTTTTAGTGTCGTTTTTGTTGTTTTTGTCCTTTATAGTGTCGTTTTTGTTGTTTTTGTTGTTGTTTTTGTCACTTATAGTGTCGTTTTTGTTGTTGTTTTTATCGCTTATAGTGTCGTTTTTGTCGTTGTTTTTATCGCTTACAGTGTCGTTTTTGTTGTTTTTGTCGCTTTTAGTGTCGTTTTTGTTGTTGTTGTCGTTGTTTTTGTCGCTTATAGTGTCGTTTTTGTTGTTTTTGTCCTTTATAGTGTCGTTTTTGTTGTTTTTGTTGTTGTTTTTGTCCTTTATAGTGTCGTTTTTGTTGTTGTTTTTATCGCTTATAGTGTCGTTTTTGTCGTTGTTTTTATCGCTTACAGTGTCGTTTTTGTTGTTTTTGTCGCTTATAGTGTCGTTTTTGTCGCATATAGTGTCGTTTTTGTCGCTTATAGTGTCATTTTTGTTGTTGTTTTTGTCGCTTATAGTGTCGTTTTTGTTGTTGTTTTTGTCATTTTTGTTGTTGTTTTTGTCGTTCTTGTTGTTGTTTTTGTCGCTTTTAGTGTCGTTTTTGTCGCTTAGTGTCGTTTTTGTTGTTCTTGTCGCTTTTAGTGTTGTTTTTGTCGCTTATAGTGTCGTTTTTGTTGTTTTTTTGTTGTTTTTGTCGCTTATAGTGTCGTTTTTGTCGTTTTTGTCGCTTTTAGTGTCGTTTTTGTCGCTTAGTGTCGTTTTTGTTGTTTTTGTCGCTTATAGTGTCATTTTTGTCGTTGTTTTTGTCGCTTATAGTGTCATTTTTGTCGTTTTTGTTGTTGTTTTTGTCGCTTATAGTGTCGTTGTCGCTTATAGTGTCGTTTTTGTCGCATATAGTGTAGTTTTTGTTGTTGTTTTTGTCGCTTATAGTGTCATTTTCGTTGTTTTTGTCGCTTATAGTGTCGTTTTTGTTGGTTTTGTCGCTTATAGTGTCGTTTTTGTTGGTTTTGTCGCTTATAGTGTCGTTTTTGTTGTTTTTGTCGCTTATAGTGTCATTTTTGTCGTTGTTTTTGTCGCTTATAGTGTCATTTTTGTCGTTGTTTTTGTCGCTTATAGTGTCATTTTTGTTGTTGTTTTTGTCGCTTATAGTGTCGTTTTTGTCGCTTATAGTGTCGTTTTTGTTGTTTTTGTCGTTGTTTTTGTCGCTTATAGTGTCGTTTTTGTCGCATATAGTGTCGTTTTTGTTGTTTTTGTTGTTGTTTTTGTCGCTTATAGTGTCATTTTCGTTGTTATTGTCGCTTATAGTGTCGTTTTTGTTGTTTTTGTCGCTTATAGTGTCGTTTTTGTCGCATATAGTGTTGTTTTTGTTGTTTTTGTCGCTTTTAGTGTTGTTTTTGTCGCTTATAGTGTCGTTTTTGTTGTTTTTGTCGCTTATAGTGTCGTTTTTGTCGTTGTTTTTGTCGCTTATAGTGTCGTTTGTTGTTTTTGTTGTTGTTTTTGTCGCTTTTAGTGTTGTTTTTGTCGTTTTTGTCGTTTTTGTCGCTTATAGTGTCGTTTTTGTTGTTTTTGTCCTTCAGTGTCGTTTTTGTTGTTGTTTTTGTCCTTTATAGTGTCGTTTTTGTTGTTGTTTTTGTCGCTTTTAGTGTCGTTTTTGTCGCTTATAGTGTCGTTTTTGTCGCATATAGTGTCGTTTTTGTTGTTTTTGTCGCTTATAGTGTCGTTTTTGTTGTTTTTGTTGTTGTTTTTGTCGCTTATAGTGTCGTTTTTGTCGTTGTTTTTGTCGCTTATAGTGTCGTTTGTTGTTTTTGTTGTTGTTTTTGTCGCTTTTAGTGTTGTTTTTGTCGTTGTTTTTGTCGCTTATAGTGTCGTTTTTGTTGTTTTTGTCCTTTAGTGTCGTTTTTGTTGTTGTTTTTGTCCTTTATAGTGTCGTTTTTGTTGTTGTTTTTGTCGCTTTTAGTGTCGTTTTTGTCGCTTATAGTGTCGTTTTTGTTGTTTTTGTCCTTCAGTGTCGTTTTTGTTGTTGTTTTTGTCCTTTATAGTGTCGTTTTTGTTGTTGTTTTTGTCGCTTTTAGTGTCGTTTTTGTCGCTTAGTGTCGTTTTTGTCGCTTAGTGTCGTTTTTGTCGTTGTTTTTGTCGCTTATAGTGTCATTTTTGTCGTTGTTTTTGTCGCTTATAGTGTCGTTTTTGTTGTTTTTGTCCTTTATAGTGTCGTTTTTGTTGTTGTTTTTGTCGCTTATAGTGTCGTTTTTGTTGTTTTTGTCGTTTTTGTCGCTTATAGTGTCGTTTTTGTTGTTTTTGTCGCTTTTAGTGTCGTTTTTGTTGTTTTTGTCGCTTTTAGTGTCGTTTTTGTTGTTGTTTTTGTCGCTTTTAGTGTCGTTTTTGTTGTTGTTTTTGTCGCTTATAGTGTCGTTTTTGTCGTTTTTGTTGTTTTTGTCGCTTTTAGTGTCGTTTTTGTCATTTTTGTTGTTGTTTTTGTCACTTTTAGTGTCGTTTGTCATTTTTGTTGTTGTTTTTGTCGCTTTTAGTGTTGTTTTTGTCGCTTATAGTGTCGTTTTTGTTGTTTTTGTTGTTGTTTTTGTCGCTTATAGTGTTGTTTTTGTCATTTTTGTTGTTGTTTTTGTCGCTTTTAGTGTCGTTTTTGTCATTTCTGTTGTTGTTTTTGTCGCTTTTAGTGTCGTTTTTTGTCATTTTTGTTGTTTTTGTCGCTTTTAGTGTCGTTTTTGTCATTTTTGTTGTTGTTTTTGTCGCTTATAGCATCGTTTTTGTCGTTTTTGTTGTTGTTTTTGTCATTTTTGTTGTTGTTTTTGTCGCTTATAGTGTCGTTTTTGTTGTTTTTGTTGTTGTTTTTGTCGCTTTTAGTGTCGTTTTTGTCATTTTTGTTGTTGTTTTTGTCGCTTTTAGTGTCGTTTTTGTCGTTTTTGTTGTTGTTTTTGTCATTTTTGTTGTTGTTTTTGTCGCTTATAGTGTCGTTTTTGTTGTTTTTGTCGTTGTTTTTGTCGCTTATAGTGTCGTTTTTGTTGTTTTTGTCGCTTATAGTGTCGTTTTTGTCGCTTATAGTGTCGTTTTTGTCATTTTTGTTGTTGTTTTTGTCATTTTTGTTGTTGTTTTTGTCATTTTTGTTGTTGTTTTTGTCGCTTATAGTGTCGTTTTTGTTGTTTTTGTCGTTTTTGTCGCTTATAGTGTCGTTTTTGTTGTTTTTGTCGCTTTTAGTGTCGTTTTTGTCGTTTTTGTTGTTGTTTTTGTCGCTTATAGCGTCGTTTTTGTTGTTGTTTTTGTCATTTTTGTTGTTGTTTTTGTCGCTTATAGTGTCGTTTTTGTTGTTTTTGTTGTTGTTTTTGTCGCTTTTAGTGTCGTTTTTGTCATTTTTGTTGTTGTTTTTGTCGCTTTTAGTGTCGTTTTTGTTGTTGTTTTTGTCATTTTTGTTGTTGTTTTTGTCGCTTATAGTGTCGTTTTTGTTGTTTTTGTCGTTGTTTTTGTCGCTTATAGTGTCGTTTTTGTTGTTTTTGTCGCTTATAGTGTCGTTTTTGTCGCTTATAGTGTCGTTTTTGTCATTTTTGTTGTTGTTTTTGTCATTTTTGTTGTTGTTTTTGTCATTTTTGTTGTTGTTTTTGTCGCTTATAGTGTCGTTTTTGTTGTTTTTGTCGCTTATAGTGTCGTTTTTGTTGTTTTTGTCGCTTTTAGTGTCGTTTTTGTCGTTTTTTGTTGTTGTTTTTGTCGCTTATAGCGTCGTTTTTGTCGTTTTTGTTGTTGTTTTTGTCATTTTTGTTGTTGTTTTTGTCGCTTATAGTGTCGTTTTTGTTGTTTTTGTTGTTTTTGTCGCTTTTAGTGTCGTTTTTGTCATTTTTGTTGTTGTCGCTTATAGTGTCGTTTTTGTTGTTGTTTTTGTCGTTGTTTTTGTCGCTTATAGTGTCGTTTTTGTCGTTTTTGTTGTTTTTGTCGTTGTTTTTGTCGCTTATAGTGTCGTTTTTGTTGTTTTTGTCGCTTATAGTGTCGTTTTTGTCATTTTTGTTGTTTTTGTCATTTTTGTTGTTGTTTTTGTCGCTTATAGTGTCGTTTTTGTTGTTTTTGTCGTTTTTGTCGCTTATAGTGTCGTTTTTGTTGTTTTTGTCGTCGTTTTTGTCGCTTATAGTGTCGTTTTTGTCGCTTATAGTGTCGTTTTTGTCGCTTATAGTGTCGTTTTTGTTGTTTTTGTCGCTTATAGTGTCGTTTTTGTTGTTTTTGTCGTTGTTTTTGTCGCTTATAGTGTCGTTTTTGTTGTTTTTGTTGTTGTTTTTGTCGCTTATAGTGTCGTTTTTGTTGTTGTTTTTGTCGCTTTTAGTGTCGTTTTTGTCATTTTTGTTGTTGTTTTTGTCGCTTTTAGTGTCGTTTGTCATTTTTGTTGTTGTTTTTGTCGCTTTTAGTGTCGTTTTTGTCATTTTTGTTGTTGTTTTTGTCGCTTTTAGTGTCGTTTTTGTCATTTTTGTTGTTGTTTTTGTCGCTTTTAGTGTCGTTTTTGTCATTTTTGTTGTTTTTGTCGCTTATAGTGTCGTTTTTGTTGTTGTTTTTGTTATTTTTGTTGTTTTTTTGTTGTTTTTGTCGCTTTTAGTGTCGTTTTTGTTGTTGTTTTTGTCGCTTAGTGTCGTTTTTGTTGTTGTTTTTGTCGCTTAGTGTCGTTTTTGTTGTTTTTGTCGCTTATAGTGTCATTTTTGTCGTTGTTTTTGTCGCTTATAGTGTCATTTTTGTCGTTTTTGTTGTTTTTGTCGCTTTTAGTGTCGTTTTTGTCGCTTTTAGTGTCGTTTTTGTCGCTTATAGTGTTGTTTTTGTCGTTGTTTTTGTCGCTTTTAGTGTCGTTTTTGTCGTTTTTGTTGTTGTTTTTGCCGCTTAGTGTCGCTTTTGTTGTTTTTGTCGCTTATAGTGTCGTTTTTGTCGTTGTTTTTGTCGCTTATAGTGTCATTTTTGTCGTTTTTGTTGTTGTTGTTGTTTTTGTCGCTTATAGTGTCGTTGTTGTCGCTTATAGTGTCGTTTTTGTCGCATATAGTGTCGTTTTTGTTGTTGTTTTTGTCGCTTATAGTGTCGTTTTCGTTGTTTTTGTCGCTTATAGTGTCGTTTTTGTTGTTGTTTTTGTCGCTTAGTGTCGTTTTTGTCGCTTATAGTGTCATTTTTGTCGTTGTTTTTGTCGCTTATAGTGCCTTTTTTGTTGTTTTTGTTGTTGTTTTTGTCGCTTATAGTGTCGTTGTTGTCGCTTAGTGTCGTTTTTGTTGTTTTTGTCGTTGTTTTTGTTGTTTTTGTCGTTGTTTTTGTCGCTTATAGTGTCGTTTTTGTCCTTTAAAGTGTCGTTTTTGTTGTTTTTGTCGCTTATAGTGTCGTTTTTGTCGTTTTTGTTGTTGTTTTTGTCGCTTATAGTGTCGTTTTTGTTGTTGTTTGTCATTTTTGTTGTTTTTGTCGCTTATAGTGTCATTTTTGTTGTTTTTGTCGCTTTAGTGTTGTTTTTGTCGTTTTGTCGTTGTTTTTGTTGTTGTTTTTGTCCTTTATAGTGTCGTTTTTGTTGTTGTTTGTCATTTTTGTTGTTTTTGTCGCTTATAGTGTCATTTTTGTTGTTTTTGTCGCTTTAGTGTTGTTTTTGTCGTTTTGTCGTTGTTTTTGTTGTTGTTTTTGTCCTTTATAGTGTCGTTTTTGTTGCTTTTGTCCTTTATAGTGTCGTTTTTGATGTTGTTTTTGTCGATTTTAGTCTCGTTTTTGTCGTTTTTGTTGTTTTTGTCGTTTTTGTTTTTGTCCTTTATAGTGTCGTTTTCGTTGTTTTTGTATTTTTTTTGTTGTTTTTGTCGTTGTTTTTGTCCTTTATAGTGTCGTTTTTGTTGTTTCTGTTTTTGTCCTTTATAGTGTCGTTTTTGTTTTTTTTGTTGTTGTTTTTGTCCTTTATAGTGTCGTTTTTGTTGTTGTTTTTGTCACTTATAGTGCCGTTTTTGTCCTTTTTGTTCATTATAGTGTCGTTTTTGTCGCTTATAGTGTCGTTTTTGTCGCTTATACAACAAAAACGACACTATAAACGACAAAAACAACAAATACGACAAAAACAAAAAACGACACTATAAACGACAAAAATGACAACAAATACGACAAAAACGACACTGTTAGCGACAAAACCAACAACAAAAACGACACTATAAAGGACAAAAACAACAAAAACGACACTAAAGAAGAAAAAAAACAACAAAAACAACGACAACAGAAATAACAAACAACAATAGAAGCAAAAACAACAACAACAGAAACAACAAAAAAGCCAAAGCGACAACAGAAAAGACAATAGAAACAACAAAAACCAACAACAACAGAAACAACAATAGAAGCAAAAATGACAACAGAAACAACAACAAAAAACCAACAGAAATATAAACAAAAACAACAACAGAAACAACAACAAAAGAACGACAACAAAAACAATAGAAGCTGTAATGGAATTTTCCTTCTTGTATGTTAAACTTCCCTCTTGTAGGTTAAAGGTAACTTAAGACAGTGCTTCACAGGTCAGGTCAACTGTCTGTCTCTGATCGCCTGTCTCACTCTGTGTGCCAGACAAGGCCGAGTTGGCTCTGGCATCTGGTAGACCAAGGTCTGCTGGATATCTTCTGTTTTCAGGGTTAGACACAACAGGCTGGAGCCTGGTTGTTGACACTGGATAAGAGAGACTGTAGAGAGGCTATGCTGTTGCTAGGACAGCAGTGGTTGATGTCTTTCCTTGTTTGGATCTGATATCCAATAGAGTCATCACACATGACAGACTGAGTTAGGAATAACCCTATTTGGATATAGCGTTACTTATCAGTTCTGGGGAGGTTAAATACTGAGCTTCAGGACACCATCTTCAGATTTGAGTAGCAGTACGCTGTGATTCACACATGGTGTTTCCCTTTTCTCCTCAATCGAGCTTCAATAAATATTCCTGTGTGAGATATCCTGGTCTCCTGAAACTTCTTGTTAGAGTGAACCAGCTCTAAGATTTCCATCACAGAAGCAAAAACAACAAACAACAACAACAACAATAACAAAACAATAGAAGCAAAAACAACAAGAGACAAAAAAACAACAGAAACAAAAACAACAACGACCAAAACAACAACAGAAATGACAAAAAACATATACAACAATAACGGAAACAGAAAAAACAACAACAAAAGGAAGAACAGAAACAACAACAGAAACAAACAAAACAACAAAATCAACAACAGAAACAACAACAAAAGAACAGAAACAACAATAGAAGCAAAAACAACAAACTACAACTACAACAAACAGAAACAAAATGAAAGAAAAAACAACAGTAACAACAAAAACAACAAATGAATAAACAGCAACAATAGAAGCAAAAACTACAACTACAACAAACAGAAACAAAATGATCAAAAGAACGAACAACAGAAATAGCAGAAACAACGAAAACAGAAACAACAACAACAACAGAAACAACAACAATGGAAACAACAATAAAAGAAACAAATAAAAACAGCGACAACAGAAACAACACCAACAACAGAAACAACAACGATAACAACAACAATAAAAGAAACAAAGACAACAATTCTTACCATCGTCAGGGTTGATCCTGACAAGAAACTAAGTCCTCAAATTCCTCCTGTCCTGCAATTTTTAGCTGCCACTTTACTTTTGCACACCTGATTCTATTATAATACAGGAATACCAAATTACTTTAGGCATGGCATGAATTTTTTGTATTGTTTTTTGTTGCACAATAGATTAGTAACTGCAATAAAAAAAAATTATTTTTTTTTATTAACAGAAAAATCTAGACTTGTAATTTTTCAGTACAACTTTTTGAGATGGTAGCCACTTGCTATGCACATTAAAGTCACAAAGTTATAGAAAATTATTCGGTGTGGGAGGAAATTCTTAGCTGGCTTACTTTGCAGTCTCATCCCAAACTAAAAAACAACAAGTTTGCAACACTAGAGTGTAAAATCGTAAAACGTGATTGTTTGCTGATGTACATGTTTGCATGGAAAACATAAAATAAACCAAACTCGCCGAACTTCCAGAACGCTGCTCCTTTTCCAGTATCTGGTGACTGGTGTTCTGTGTGATGTGCACTCTTGTTATTTACAGTAGTACTGTATTATTGCCATTGCATATTACAGTCAGGTTACAACAAGTCTACAATATACTGTAAAAATATATATCTGCTAAATTAAAATAACCCAGAATGCAAAGGTATTTTACTGTAATGAAGAAATGTGGTATTTTACAATACTGTGCTGCTAAATCTACAGGAAGAGAATTTTCTTTTATGCAAGCTTGCATCATGGATTTTAGCACGATCTGAATATTTTTATTGTATGATTTATGTATTTTCTTATGTTTTATTTATCTTTCATTCATATCTGATGTGTACTGTGTTCCACATAACAAAACAAATATCCCCATAGGGACTATAAAGTTCAAGACACATTTTAAGAGTATAAAAATACTCTAGGAATCTGTAAATATGCAAATATTGTTAATTTCAAAAGTTTAACTACTGGACTCAAGGTGTCTCCTCCATGGTATGTGCACTGGAGGTTCAAGTTTCCACATCACACTTTATAAAAAATTTAAGGTAAACACCTCCAGAAGATAAATGTGAAAACAGCCTTCTAGCGTCAAACTCTGCATATACTTCATTTTGCACAGTTACGGTCAAACATCCAAGTGAAGTAACAACAAGGAGAGCACATTTCTGAGTCATGGTTGCTCTTTTTTGTATATAAAGTGATATAATATTTAAATATTTCCAGCTCAGCTAAAGACATTACAGTCTGCAAGGTATTTCCTTTCTTTGCTTTCTGTCTATAGTCAGTATGTAATAGGGGAATTTCATCATGAGAGAAACCGTGAAAGACCGTGAAGCTTCAGTAAACTTGTGACTTGAACGAGGGACAAAACTCACTTTCTCTCACTGGGAAAAAAACAAACATCAGCTGTTGGTGTTACTGGGCTTTTTCCATGACTGTTTTTTCTCCCTCCACCTTCTTCTTATTGACATCAGCAAGCAAGGTCATACCCATCTTCTGGCGGTCATCGAACAGCATTCTGGGAAATGGAGGAATTCACACAGTGAATTTGATGTAGGCAAGACAAATCTCAACAGTAAACGCCAACACTTTCTGGTAGGCACTGAACATATCGACATTAAGCTCAGCGCCGGAGGATGGATTTTTAACAATTTTATCACAACATCGCAAGATTTCTACAATTACATGTGTGCTTAAGGCATCAAAACTGTTACCCACAATGCAACACTGACAGGTATAACGTCATATCAGTCTTTGCAAAAGGGAAGAGTGTAGGATTTGTTGCAGCGTGATATTTCTCCAAACTGGTGACTGGCTGCTTTTGTCAATCTCAGATCTAAGGGCATGGCAGTGTGTGTGTGTGTGTGTGTGTGTGTGTGTGTGTGTGTGTGTGTGTGTGTGCAAGTGTGTTTTTCTAGAGGTGTGTGTGGTATAGAGAGGCTACATCAGACAGACTTAACAAGTGTTCACCGTCTCTCTCCACCCTGCTCTCATCCCCCTGACATGTCGTCGCTGGCGGCAGAGAAAACCTTGTGTCCTCCTCCTTCTTGTCTCTCCACACACACACACACACACACACACACACACACACACACACACACACACACACTTCTATCCCTACCCCCACCACCCCTTTCTCCTTCAACAACATCCCCATTCAAGTGCATCAGCTCCAGGCGTCCTTCCTCCCTCCCGCCCTGCCTCTCTCCCTCCCCATCGTTCACTAGTAGCCTAAGCACATAAAAAATACATCAAACACAGCCGTCTGCCCAAGGCCTCGTCACACGCAAGATCATCTCTCCCTCCATCTCTCTCTCTCTCTAAAAAAGAAAAAGAAAAACCCAAGTTACAAAAGACAACTACAGAGGACACTGATAGAAGGAGAGATAGGCTGAACTCGCAGGACTGAGGGTCGTCTGTGAGGCCTCCTGGGGGAAGACAGATTATTGTAATGTTAACACTCAGCACCCTCTCCCCCTTTCACACACACAGACACGGAAAGAGTAAAAAAAAAATAAAATAAAGGAGCATGACTTACCTTGTGCATAATAAGACCTTGTTTGAATTGTACACAGCCTGCAGCGCCGTGACCCACTTCCCTCAGTTCAGCTCCGCATCTGCTCCAGCACCAGTCTCGGCTGTGACAGTGGCCCAGGGCGGCCAGCAGCACCCATGGGCTACACTGTCAGATCTCCGGTGCCGAGATGCACAGAGACTGTAAAGAGAAGCCTGCTGGACCTCCAGCTCACAGCCAACGCTCTTAAAATTCAGCCAAATCAGCCCCGACGTGCTAAATTGAACCACTAATCCAGCACGGGGTTGCTTTGCACACTAATTACACACTTTTATTTTAGGCATAGATGTGAGGAGACACACACGTACAGTGCATACGTCATGACACAAGCCCACACTCCCTTGGGTGCTACAGCTCATATTTCTCTTCAATTATTCCACCCTCTGCCCTCTCTCCTCCTCATAATCTGAATAAAGCCAGATCTGTGTCCTCTAGATATTTAGAAGCCAGGCATCGATGCCAAAACATGTAACCTTCCTCCTCTTTCAAGTGTGGAGCGAGTTGGGAGTTCAGGGGGAGGGTTTGGCTTTAGTGCGTTGACCTCGTAATTCCCTCTCGGGGTTAAACAAAGTTGTGAAATTCACTTTGGAGAAGCGGGTATGGTGTTGATGCACAGAAAGAGAAGAAAGAATACAAAGCAGAATTATGCCAAAGCTGAATTACTCTCTAACTTGCAAAGACGTTATTCCTATTAAATTCTAATTAGCATTGATTTCTTGACCCTGCAAACAGACCCTTAGGATTTGGAGTCAAGTCTTTATCTCAATTAATTGCATTGTAATGGCTCAAAGATAATGATAGATGCAGCTCCACATCTATTATATTATTCCTTTGCCTAAAGCGTCTTGGCTCTCAGAATCTCACAGAAATCCAGACATGTTTTAAGAGTTTTAACTCTTAGACAAACAAACAAAACTGAGGCAGACACGCTTTGACAAAAGGTAAAAATGTAATCACTGCTTTAACAACACCAGGATTAAGCCGGCCTGCCTGCAGGTACGGCAGCTTGCTATAGGCGGGGCCCACCATGGGGTTCATTCCAGACCCTCCTGGCGTTGGCCCCTAATGATGTGTAATGGGGCCTCCTGCGCCCATTCCTAACCCCGGGACCTCCTCCTAATCACCGTGGCTACTAATGAGATGGAGAGACATGAAAGGGCTCGTTACAAGACCCTCCCTTTACTGCCGACCTATTATTAGCCACTTACCAAATCATTAGTCTCTAAACTGCAATTATGCTTTAAACCAGAAAGAAAAAGTGAAATAGAGTCAAAGTGTGGAGAATTACAGCAAAGTACAAGTGGGCAGTTGTAGCCTTCTGGAGCGAGGCGGATTCATAAGTTGTTCACAAGCTTTCCTGCCTGGTCGAAACCTCAGTGTTTCCCCACAAACAACCAGGAAGGAAAGCTGTGAAACACTAGTTAAATTCTCCATTTTCATCCGTGCATTATGATCTCTAATTGTTTTTTTACACCAGGTTCCAGCAGACTTTGGTGTGTGTGCTGTGAGGATACTCACATTTCCCCTTTAAAGTCAAGTGGTGACATTAAGTCTGTGCAGGGAAAGCTCTGCTGTTGAAAGGTGATTCAATAGGAGACGAGTACACAAGAGGCCTGAAAGCCACAGTGTGTACAGTATATTTGAGGAAAGCTGGTGTCTAAGAGTGGGTTGGGAAACAGAAATAGTTATTTTTAAAAGCAATGTCATTTTTTTCAGAAAACCATTGAAAGAAGCAACTTATCCAGCCCCCAGCCCCAGTCCCCCCCCCACACCTTTAAGAGCGAAGAATTGTCCTTACAAATAAATGTTTGTAATGTAGCCAGTTAAAACTCATATTAACTCAAAACAGGAAAAAATGAAAATAAGAAAATAATGAGTTAAATGCTAAGACATCTTACCTTTGCCAATCAGCACTAAGCACAATGTACAGCTGAGGTTGGTAGGAATATCATTAGTTTTGCAGGTATTTAGAAAATATCTGTACCAAATTTAGAAAATATTTGAGTCAACCTTTTGGTGGCGCTAGAGGGACAATCACAGGATCACTAACACGTCATCATATCTGTTGCACACACACACCTGACCCCCTGAAGTGGAACTGACTGCAAGACAGCAACAAGAGCGATCTCTTAAAATACACTTTTATTTACATTGTAAAACAAATACATTTAAATCATCATACAAAATTTCCCTAACCATTAAAATCAAATTCAATCCTATTTACATGATAAAACATTTATAAATGGACCGCTGTCAGATGGTCTAAATTAAGTCAAGTAAGGTGTGACAGATGAAGCTTCGGATTTAAGATTTAGACACGAAAGCTGACCTATTGGACAGCAAAGGTGTGTCAGAAAAGGTCAAACATGAAAAGATGCCTCAGTGGTGCTCTTGAGTTTGCCATTTTAAGGCAATGTAAACATTTGTGTCATAAGGGAGGCAGAGTGGAGGACGTGACCACCAGTTTACCACCTCCTTCATCTTCGAAGTCTTATTGGCTGGTGAAATACTGGGCTGGTAAACTCTGGCCTTTAATCAGTTTGCTTACCAGCCTGCTGATTATCATTAAGTTAGTGTGTTGTGACCTCAGTGGCCCAGGAAGTTGAAGATGCTCCTCTGGGGGCCTTGAGCCTGTCCAGCAGGTTTGTTCTCCCTGCAGACCCTCTTTGCTGCTGGGTTCACTGGTTCCCCCGGACCCCTCTTCTTCATCATCTGAGGATCAAACACATCCAAAAGTTAAAGCTTTTTCAGGGCATTGAGACTCTTAACTACAAAACATTTAAACCTTTAATGACCACTGACAAATAGACTACAGCAAGTGTTAGTGTGGTGAAAGAATACACAAATAACTGTGTTTGATAAAAACTAAATTGAATGTAATTAATATTGAATCTTGTGATAAAGGATGTTTGGAAAAAAGCAACACAATCATTTTTGCATGTGTAGGATCTAACAGGAGCAGCGGGCTTTGGCTCCACCTAGTGTCATAAATGTAGAAGACATCAAAATCAATAAGTTCACCCATCACACTCACATGACGATCACACTGAGCGGTCTCTCCAAGAGCTTTGGAAAGTATTTTGTTTTTGTGCTTATTTTAGAACAGTGAGATCTTCCCAGAGATACAGAGACAGGATTGGGAAATAAAAAAAATAATAAAATAAATAAATAAATAAAAAGGTCTGACTTTTTTACTCAAGCATTAGCTAAAAATATGGCTTACTCCATCTTTGAAACATTGTTTTAAATAGCATCCTCTGAAGTGATACAACATTTAGACAACATCTGTCTCATAGACTGAACAGATAAAGAGGTAAAGAGTCAACCATGAGACCATGAGATCGTTTTCTAGATCACTGGTGAGGTTCCTGCATCAGTGCAGCCTTTTGGCTACTAGTCACAGGTTGTGGTCACGTACTCTTGTGGCCCGTTTCCACACATTTGCCCCGTAACTCATTTTGAAACATTTATCCAATCAAAAACAAACATAATTCATTTTTGGGGAATTTTTTAAACATGACGCTGCCATCGTGTGACCGCTGCGTGTAAGCAATGTTCCCAAATAACTTTTGTGAAGCAGGACATTAACTGGTTACCAATTATTGGTTATTTAACTACGTGTTGACAGGAAAGCCAGTGTGAGCTACGTCTTGAAGGCCCAGAGTTGGACATGAGAGGGTTTTGCAATATATTTTTAGTTGTTTTGGCAATTTCTGCATGAAAACACAGTTCTTGGGACGGACTGTGCACACGAGTAGATGCCTGAGACTTGTATTATATTGCACTAGTACTTCGGTGTAGACTTTTGGAAGGTTAGTTCTCTGAAAGATTCAAATACTCACTTTTTTATCTAGCATTTAATGCAGGATATTGGGAGATCCACATTCTTAATGCAAGACTGCTCTTTACTACCACTCATTGCAGGTCATCTAATAAGCACAACTACAATCTTACCATCAGTTTCCTGTGTTTTACTACTTCATATTACCATATTCTTATATCTTTTGTACCTGTTTCTTTTGGTAGTTGTTTGTACAGTGGAGCACTGAACACACACAGTACTGTACACCCTTGCTAGTTGTATTTTATTGTTATTGTAGTTTACTTTATATTGCCTATTGATTTTTATTCTTGTAAATATGTGTGACGTTTTAAATACAAATGCACCATTTGAGGTCGACACAATTACAATTTCATTGTGCTTGCACTTTTATATTGAGAGGATGACAATAAATTCTACCTCGACCTTTCTGTGATAAACTAATACCAAAATCCTAGGGTGAAATTTTACTTTGACCACAGCGCATTAAAGACATTTTCTTAGATTCAGCTGTTTTTTCTCAGTGTAGGTGAAACGCAGGACTGAACAGTTTCACTGGGACACAATCAAGCTCCTTCTGTTTCTCCACCTGCACGAATACGAGGACACGACACCTTTGTTTGGTGACAGTCTTTTCACTCACCTGTTTCTGGGGAGCATTTGAGGTCGGTTTGTCCTTCTCAGGAGACAGAGTTTGAAACAGGAACCCTCTGCTGTTTCTGGGCGCCAAAGGATTCCCCTCAGAGATCGATGCCAGCTTCTGGAGGACGGAGTGAGGCTGACTCAATAGCGAACCTCTCCTCACCTGAAAGAAATCAATAAAACAAATCTTAGATTGACCTTGTACAGATCACAGGGAATATGAAAAACTTTGAGAGTGGCGGTTGGCAATTGGCCGCAAATATTTAACCAGCACACCTCTCATTCGGCACCCTTTTGGATTCTTTTAAGTGAGGTTTTTGTTTCGTAGAAGTAAGTACAGGCAGAAAACTTATCTTTATTCATTGGACACACTAGCTGGTCCCACAAAAAACCACTAACACACTAGATCCTTACACTTGATGGCTGCCTGTCGCCAAAGTGGCTGTTAGAGTAAATAAACCTCTCAATTACAGCATGAATACACATGAATAGGTCTTCCAAATGACACATGAAATCAAGTCTTAGTCGTACTGAAAAAAAGTCTTTATAGAGCCTGAAGAATGTCTTTAAGTCTTCACCAACAAGTGATGAAGTAAATCTATTTTATTAAATCAGCAACAACAAACAATACTTTATAGGACATACCCGAACTTTAAATTAAAGTATGCAACTACTGTTGTTTGTAAACTGTAATCAAGCTTAAACTGAGTAAATAGTTGAACAGATATGATACAGACAAAATGAAACAGAAGGATCAAGAGTCAGAAAAGCAAATGAAACAAAGATTCACCATGTTAATCAATATGGGCTGTTCTGCCTCAGTGACAATAACGTACCTGTACAGGCTGCGAGGGTCTATGGAAGGGATTGAGAGCTGATGTCTTCTTCTCTGGTTGTGGTGCCACAGGGGGCTCTGGTGTAAAATGTTCATAGTTAGATAGTGAAATAGTCTGAATGTAACCTGTCCAGTAAACCTGTCTCCCAACATGATGACTAAGAGCAGATTTAAAAAATAATCTCAACACTACCAAATCAGATTACCAGGAGGTTATTTGTCTAATTTTTAGTCCAGAAATGTTTGATATACTAATGTAAATTACTGTGTAACTTTGTTTCAAATAGTTACAATGCCCTTTAAATCTGAATAATGTGCTGCTGTCGAGCCCACTTAGTCATTTGGATCTGAGGATGTGAAGTGGCCAGTAACAAAAACCCATGAATATTACATGTAGCCACTCGGTTTTATTCACATTTCTTTTTCTGGGAACACAAGAATGCCACTACTGTCGGGAAATGAACACTCTGAAGCAACTTGCCATTTAGCAATGACAGTATTGGCAGTGCTTTCCTCTCTGTGTCCAGTTTAGTTTAGTTTGCTGGGACACGTGCCAGTGTTTTGGTGTGTGTGTGTGTGTGTGTGTGTGTGTGTGTGTGTGTGTGTGTGTCTGCTTTATCTCCAAAGCTCTGTCGCAGGTGACCAACAGTCTTCTCAACTGACAGCGCTGAGTAGATCAAAAAGCTTATATCTCAGGAACTAAGACTAAGATTAGACCGTTTCTCTCTGCTAAAAATCTGGGAACTGTTAATCACACCTTCTTCACTTCCAATCTAGACTACTGTCCTGCTGTGTCCTTCCTTTATCTACAACTTTTAACTGGAACTATAAAACAAGATCCTGTTTCTCTGATCCTTGCATCCCCGCCCTTGCTTTTGATTGGCCTTTAGAGCTGATTTTACAATTTATATAGTCCAGATTTAAACACAAGGGCAATGAACTTTGGAATGGCCTGTCAGACAACAACGTTTGATTCCATCTATTTGTGTGTTACATAAGATTAGTACTGTGATAATAATTGGACAAAAACATGTCTGGGTGTTTTTAAGATCTTGGTATTCTTCTTGTGAGGCCTCGTATCAAACCGACCTTTTCTCTGCAGAGTCTTGGCAGTCACTTTCTTGGCCAGCTTCATAAAATGACTGTCTTCCTCTCCAATCTTCTCATCATCTGCCTCCAAATCTTCCCCCTTCTTGGCTTTCTGTTCAGACTGTGAGAAGAGACACAGAAAGGAATGAAGACAAAATAACAACACCACCTTGCAGAGGAGGGGGATGACTCAACCACATGGGCCTTGAATGCACACACAGTCTTTGTATGTTTACAGGGATAACTGTAAAAGCAGAATTTTTTAAATCATCAAGTTAATACTGCAGATGTTTCATTTTTGAATGGCTCCTCATTTCCCATCTCTGCGTAGGACTCTTAAGACTTGCAAATATAAATGTACAAACCCTACGACCTACCTGTTCTCTGAGCCACTGTTCTCTCTCTAGTCTCTCTTTCCTCCTCTGGACCTCAGACTGGTCCACGTCATCTTCCTCCTCCTCTTCCTCACCGTCTGCTCCCGTCCTGTCCATGTTGAAACCGTCATCTGTAGGAAGAATTAAAAAAAGAAACCCTAAATGGCTTGTTGGAACAACTTTAAAGGAAGTTTAGTTAAGTGTGTAGAATCTAAACAGAGGATTTGATGGACTCAAAGTTCAAACTTCCACCACTTTTTCCCACACTTTTAGATTGTGTATCTTTTTAGATTTGTTTTTCTAAATATAATTATAGTCATTTATTTTTGTATTTATTACCAATTCCCCATAGTTTTTGAGCTTATAGCCTTTGATGTTTTTCCTTCTGTGTCTGTTTGGTGTGAGTGTGTGGCGAGCTGCTGAGTACAAATGTCCTTGCAGGGATAAATAGAGTTGTACTAAATTGAACTGAAATAATACAACTTTATTAAAAATATGTAAAAACTTTAAATAAATAGCTATGAATCCAGGTGCTCATGGCCCCACAGGAACAGGTTGTGTTGTTTTAACAACTAGTCTAAAATCCAGTAAAATTCTAAACTCAAAATGATTTACCAGCATATGGTATTGAGGGTGTTTATTCTCTTATCCTGTAAACTCACCAATATTTTTCCAACGGAAGCGGCGAGCGCGTCCCGGGCCGTCAGAGTGCAGGTCGCCATCAGCTAGGTAACGTTCCTGGTAGAGCCTCAGACGACGTTTGTCATCATCCATGATCTGCTTCCTGTGGGAACAATGCCAGTTGGAATGTAATTTTACATGTTCGTCTCTCAGTTTGAACCACTAAATGTCAGATACAAGACATTTACTGGCATTTTTTCTACAGGATATTCTTATTAAGTTTGGGGCAACGGTGGAAGAAACTATCTGTACTTGCCATAGACTGGACAAACCACAAATATGGATTGTTTCCACCAACATTTTTTTAGTCTGTGACAGTAAAATCCTCAAGATGAAATGAGATCTGCAACTCACATGTGGATCTTGTTGACCTGGTCCTGCAGCTCTTCATCAGAGGGAAGCTCCTCCAGAAGCTCCTCTTCCTCGTATTCGCTCCCCCTGTCTCCGTCCTCATCGTCGCTGCCCAGGTCACTGCCTGACAGCTCAGCCTCCGAGTCCAAAAAGTCAGTCAACCGCCTGTGAACAGGATGCAAGAAACTATTAACACCTGTGCTACAGGGTGGATTATCTGATGGAAATGACTGAAGTCCATTTTCCTATAATGTCAAACACCAAGAGAACAGTATATAACATTAGTTAAGTATGCACAGATACATAAATAAAGTCATATTTGATTCTGCACTTACATTTTCTTCTTTTTCTTAACCCGGTGTGATGCAAACACACCCTGCAGCTCCTCCTCTTCTACATCATTGTCCTGTTCTTCAGCACCATCTGCCTCCTCGTCCTCATCTTCCTCCTCGTTTTCCTCTCCGCCATCTTCATCATTGTCCTCCTGTAAACCCACAATTCACTTGTCATTTGCATCAGTAAGACATACATCCAGTTTGTTATTTATAAATGAGCTTTTGTAGCCAAATCATTACAGAGACAATGAGGCACATGTTGACAGTCTTACCTGTTCACTATGGCTTTCCACATCTGACAGAAGCCGGAACTCGCAGTCCTCTTCCTCCTCCTGCTCTTCCTCCTCTGGCTCCTTTTTACTTTATACAGAGAAATCAGAGAGAATGAGAATCTTACATTGTGTATAAATATTCAAATGAATAGTGTCACAATCCTATATTAAAAGGGACTGAAGTAATGATTATAAAAAGGCTCCTTGTGTCCCTTTTTTTGCTCTCTCTCGCTCTCTCTCTTTTTTTTTTTTTAAAGCATCACAACAGCAAATCTCATCTTTTACATACAGATAAGTGTTGCATGTCAACAAAACATCAAATTAAAAGCAAAAAACAACATTTTTTAGATCTGTACCTGTCTCGTGCTGGCGAAGCCGTGTGAGCAGAACCTAAAATTGGCAGCAAAAGAGACAAATCTAAATACTGTGAAACTGTAAAGCAAACAATTCAAAACAGATGCTTATTTCATGCTCAAAATCAATATTTCTGTTAGCCAGTTAAAGATCCTTCAGGTCCAATCTGTTTAATTTCTCTTCACAATAAGATCTCATAACAACTCAGAATAAATTCATAG
The DNA here is from genome assembly GCA_031216445.1 of Lateolabrax maculatus. Lineage (NCBI taxonomy): Eukaryota > Metazoa > Chordata > Actinopteri > Acropomatiformes > Lateolabracidae > Lateolabrax > Lateolabrax maculatus. Next base: position 6,334,560 of record CM062218.1, read on the forward strand.
CTCAAGTGCTTTCAAAGAAAAAAAAGACACTGTACATGTGTACACACTCCTTTACCTGGACTAGGAAATTTCCCTGAACACAGCCCCAGCAGCTGATCCATGGTATTATCAGATTCTTCATCCTGTCCACTCTCCTTACTCTGGTCAGTTTCCATCTGCCCATTTCCTGCCTGTGTTGGTGGAAACGCTCCAGAGCACAACCCAAGCAGCTCATCCTCCTGTGTCGCTCCAAGGCCTCCAGCCCTACTTGAGCTGCTCTCCGCTGTGCCAAAAACACCTGAACACATCCCTAACAGCTCCCCCATGTTGGCATCCATTGCGTTTTCATCCAGGCTGTCCAGGATCAACTGTCTCTTGTGGGAGCGAGGTGCACCGGGTCGTGGCCCCACGTTAAGGAAGCCGTCTGCATCCAGTAACTGGGAATGGGTGTCATCCTCCAGGGAGAAGCGACCCTGGGAGTCTCCTCCCAGGCCAGGGCCAGAAGCTGCTCCACCCAGAGGCCCCGAATCTGCTCCTGGGGATGGAGATGCAAGATACAAGTCTTGGGAGTCCTCAACAGGGAGGCAGAGAGAGGGCTCGGAGAGTTTGCCTGAACTCTGATGGGGAAAAAGAGGAAATATTAAATCACTCAATTTTGCACAACATAATATGGAAATGCTGAAAGTTATGCAGTTGCCTTTCCCCATTTTTATCTAATGTAATGTAATCTATGTCTTATTTACTTTTACTTGATGTAAATGAGAGTGTAAGTGAGTGCAAGTGCGTCTGTATATTTGTATGTCAATGTGTACGTATCATATTTTATAATAGTTATATTTTTAGAATGAGTAAAAATGAAAACTGACAGTAAAATTGTGCACCCCATATCATCTGTGTGCTGTATCAATTTGACTGGACGTAAACACTGAGCAGGTTTGGGAGAATTCAAAACCTGGTGATGTCATTTTGATGCTCAAAGTATCAAACAAACTTAAAAACCTTTTATCTCACCTTAGAGGCAGAGCCGAGGAAGCTGGGCCTGAAGAGGCAGGGAGAAGGGGAGCGGAAAATGGAAGAGTTGGAGACGCTTCTTCCTGTGGAGCGCTGATGATTAACAGGCTGGTAGGAAGTTATCATAGATCCTGCAAGCTCAAAGCTGCTGTTGTGGCTGTTATCCTTGACCAGGGACAGAGAGTCTTCCTCCTCTGGAGATGAGAGAATAGTATTATTATTTTTTTTTTTTTGCAAAAAAGTGTCCCACAAAATAGAGTACTTTCAAGTGGAGTGAAAAGCAATGTGAAAACTTAAGCGTTGTATATTTAAAGCATTTTCTGTCATTATAGCTAATGATAACAGTTATCAGTAGCTATTAATGAACATGAGTCAGTTTTGAGTGAAAAAGTGTGGACAAACTGAATAGAGGTCTTTCACTCTACCCACCCATCTTATTGTTGCTGTCCTGACCAGAAGGACCAGACCTTCTTACACCATCACTAAAAAGGAGAACAGTGCATATGAAGTGTTACTACGTACATATAGACACACACATAAAGTAAATTTAAGGTTTATCATCATCATCAACAAAGGTGCATGCTCTAGAGTCACTTACAGAGTTGCAATACTAAAAGCACACACGCAAACAGAAACACACTTACCCTGTGCGAGAGCAGGAGTTGCCCGGGAACAGCATGAGTGTGCCATCTGTGTTAACCAGGTCAGGAAATGGGGAGGGTCTGTTCAGTACCACAGGAGAAGGGCTCCTGATACTCTGGGCCACACTGCCTTCCTCCTCCTCCTCCTCCTCCTCTTCTGCCTCACCATCATCACCTCCCAGTAAGTCTTCCACACCCTGGTAAAAGAGAAGATCAAGCTTGACTTGAGTACAAACGGATAAATGCAACTGTGTAGAAGGTATAATTTGATTCTTCCTAAGCAGCAGGAAACAATCAATCATTCTCTCACCTCTTCTTCCTCAGACTCATCTGTCATGTCTTCCTCCTCTTCTTCCTCCTCCCCACATTCTTCATTGTCTAGGCGATTCAGCTCGGCCTTGCGTGCCCTTTCCTCCTTTCTCCGTTGGGCCATGGCGAGCTGCAGGCGCTGCTTCAGAGTCAGCAGCTTCTCTCCTGTGAAAAGAAGGACAGTGGCGGTTAGTCATGTCAGAGAGCAAACAAAATATCTCAAATGTGCACATCACACGTGTATCCAAACCTGGTTTGGTTGCCACGGGCTCCTCTGCTCCCTCTTTAATAGTGACAGTGACGGACTCAGCGTGCAACTCTTCCTGGCCAGACGGGGCGCTGTCTTTGCGGATGATGTTGAGCTGCATCGTACGCTCTCCTTGAGGGCGTGCGGGCGCCTTAACGTGACGGAGGTAACGCTCCTTCAAGGCCTCCACACCTAGTTGAAGAAGAGAGGCAAACACAGGATCTAAATGTAATAGAAGGGTTTATTCGGACTTATGACACATGCTTACTCTTGACCTCTTGTTCTTTAAACTTTACTGAAAATCTAAAAGGATTGTCACTCACCGAGGTTGAGCTGAGGAGGCTCGAGCTGAACAAAGGCTCCGTCATCTGGACACAATTTAGCGACAGGTGGTGGGTCCACTCCAAGCTTCTTTAGTCTGGCCAGTTTGTCCATCTTGGGTTGCTGTGCTGAAGGCTCTGCTGCAGCGGGATCAGCGCTGAAAGGCTCCACCAAAGCCCCAGATACGGGCTCTTTTTGCAGGCCTTCAGAGTCCAACATTACTGCAGTCTGGCTTTGATCCAAGGACGCAGGAGAGGTTTCTTCTCCAGTGTCACAAGCAGGTCTCAGTTCTCCATCTGTTGTGGCGGACTCCTGCAGACTCTCAGAGAGGTAAAGCATCGGTCCAGATTCCTGGTCGGGATCCAGGCTCTCAGTTGTTTCTCCGGCCTGGTTGAGACTCTCCTTCTGCGGGGACGAGGTGGCGGCAGGATAAGGTATAGGCTGGATCTGAGTGGATGTCAGATCTAGAGAGGGAGAAGAGTCCTGCTCTGTGGACGGCTGCATAGGATCACCGGGTGGGTTGGTGGGAGGTGCAGGCGGAGCTGACGGTTTTTCTAACAACACAGCTGAATACTTTGTAGATCTGAAGAGAGAGAATGAGATTATCCTTAATTTGTAAGTTTATTATGGCAGCCTTGAAGCTTTTGATTGCATTTTGATTATACGTGTATAATAGAAATAAATGTAAAACTCGTAGAATGGTTTGGTCGGTAAGCAGTGCATTACAAAATCAGATGTGTCTGGCAAAATTGCGACAACATCTGGTTATGTGTTTGTCTTTACTTCAACAACGCCATGGCAGGACCCTCTGGCCTAGCTCTCTTCTTAAAGAACTGGTCGATGGTCTTCGGCTCAGGGATGTGGTAGGGCAGGCCGAGTGTAGACTCTGAAGCACACATTTCAAATGATGATCAAACACTACACCATCCTGAGGTTTAATTGTCAAACAGTGGTGTGGTTAACCACAAGAGATAAACAAGAGTTTCTTGTAAACTGACCTCTGACCAGCCTCTGAGACTCACTGTGGAGCTGCTTCATTGCCTCTTTGCTGGCGCGTGCAGCTTTCCTCTCCTGAAAACATCACACGTGTTGAGACTGGAGCCGCTTTTTTGGCACTTGGTATTAATTTTACAGCATTTAGAATGAATTCAGGCACTGCATACCACACGCTGGGGTTTCTCTGGTGCATCTTCATCTTCCTCCTCTTCCTCATTCAGGAGAGGGTTCTGCAGCAATATTCAACAATGATTACACAGAAGCCCAACCAGTATGCCATACTTAACACTGTGCTATTCTTTTCACCACAATTTCATTAACTTTAACACACTCTGTTCCCAGTGTTACGTGTAATCAGCTGAGCACAGTGATAACAAAAGGGCTTAAATTCCTGCAAAATACTTTTACATATAAATGCAGTGTTTGTTTTGATTTAAAATAAAAACGAGTTAAGTCACAAATAATAATGCTGAAGTATTGAATGAATAATTCCAATTGCATACAGTCATCTTTTTTGTACCTTATGTTTTTTCATCTTTTGCTTGACAGCAGCTCGGATGGCCTCCAGAGACTCTTCTTCTTCCTCTTCGTCGTCCAGACCGGTGTCAAACAGATCCGTGTCGCCCAGCAGACATCCACTGTCATTCAGAGCTCGAGGGAGAGGCGCGTTCTGAGGAAATTGGTACAAAGTTGTTTTTAATAATACAATATAACTGTATTTTTTAACAATCATTTGAAGTTTAACATGTGGCATTTAAGTTTATTTTGTAAATGTGGTACTTTGTGTAGAATTTAATTCCTTGATGATTTGGGTGTTCGGTGCAATTTTTACACACACATTACCATATCCCAATTTACATAAAAAAATAATTGTAGTGAATACATCATAAGAATTTGAAACAATTATCTAAATGTGTAGAAAATATTTAGCGACATGCACAGCAATATCGACTTTATGTACCTCATTCATCTCAGAGAACCTGTCTTTCTTCTTCAGTTTCTCCACCACTTTGCTACGCTTCTCCTTTTTCTCCCGATGCCTCTGACTCTTCTCTCTCTTCTTTCGTTCCTTCACTGATTTCGCTTCCTTTCTCACCTCCTCCTGTGGCTCCTCCATTTCTCCAGATTTCTCTTGCTCAGGCTCACTGTCTTCGCTGTCAACAGGAGCACGGCTTATTCTCTTTTTCTTCTGTGCCCCTTTCACTTTCCTCTCATCCGTCTCTTCTGCCTTTCCATTTTCCATCTCCTCTCCGCTGGAAGCAGATAAGACCAGTGCTTCGGCCATTTGTGCACTGTTCTCCGCAGATGCCTCCTCTTCCTCACTGTCACTGTCTCTGATGGCATTACGATGAGGCTTTCTGTGAACTGTGATGTCTTCATTGTCATCAGAATCTGAAATAAAAATAACAATTTATAAACACTCAGATAGCACAACAGTCCTTCCAAATCATTAAAGACTTTTTGGTGATGCAGCATAATACTAAATAAGTTGTGGTAAGTGCAGAGAAAAAGAATATGCACATATGCCAGGGCACTAAAACCAAAATAATCCTTAATCTTATCTGAAATTGGTTCAGCTTCTGCTATTATTTATCCTGTGTATTGTGCTTGTGTGTTATTTTTGTTTGCTCCATTATTACTCAATGATTGATATAACCGTAGTCTCTCTACGCTCTTACTTTTTTTGAATAAATGTGATTATTCACAATAATTGTTTTCTTGAAGCAAACTTATTATCATCTTTAATTTGTAAATACATGCAATCGAGTCCTTAAGGCAGTTATTTTGTTCTTTATGTAACATTTATTTCGAGAAATTGCACAGGCAGATTTCTCTTTAGGTGAGCATTGTTGCTCATGGGATGCCCTTCAAATAGTAAATTGACTGTTGCACTTACTGTAAATTTTGTGGTTAAGTGTCCACTTAATGCCTAAACTGTATGAGTTTACCCCAGTTTTGCAGACATTATGATAAATCCCTCATTTACACAGCCAAAGCGTCTCTGGAGGCTGGTATCCACTGTCGTGTTACTTCACCTGGAAGCTCTTCTCTATTGTTGGCTGTCTCCGTGACCATCTCCTCTGCTGGAGAGCCCATCCCGCTGTCTGAATCACTCTCTGTTTGGGCCACGGCCGGGATCACCTCAGCCTGGGTACAATGACACAAAACAGAATTAACCCATCATGAAGTGCATTTTATACAGTATGGAGGGCACTGCAGTCTTTTTTGTCAGATGTCAGTTTGCAGAGGCTCCACATTCAATGTAATACTTACTCTAAGACACACAAAGCTACATGTTAGTGTTCAGGGTACTTTAAGGAAATCCAAAAGCAGAGAGTATTAATTTCCTAGTTAAAGTGTCAGACGTTGATAGCTGTCCAACTCGTTTTGTAGGATACCAAACTCACAGCATGTGTCAAGAAACTCACTTCAGGAAAAGCTGATCTCTTTGTAAAGTTAACATAAAGCACCCAGGTCGACTATTTGACTTTAAGAGGACAAATGGCTGTTAAATCTCACCGGTGGCGCCTCGCAATAAACCAAACAATGAGCACGTCCGTTAGCTCGCGACTTCCCTTCAACGTGTGGAGATAACTTAACCACATAAAAAATAAAAGGGCAGACACAAGTGTGTAACCCCCTAGATCACAATCTTCTTAAATATAACATTTTAACAGTCGTAAACACATTAAAATGTCAAACTAACTCGCACCTCCTCGATGTGACCAGGCCGTCCCAGCCGGCTAACTGGCTAACGTTAAAGCTAACAACATCTAAATATCTACAATAAATAAATGTTTTTTAAAATCAAGGACTCTTTTGATTTTGCCAGCATGACAGTCTCGCGTTACACACGGTATGACAAGCACAACGTTGCTGATATCTGAGCGTTTTCCTCACCCGTTGTTGGGAAACGACCGAGCTCATCTTTGTCCGCCGGACACTTTTACGCGCTTTTGTTTAGCAAAAACCAGCGGAGAAAGAAACAAAAAATAACAAAAAACGCCTCGACGAATCTCGGCAACGCGAACAGACGTCGAGGATGTAGACGTCTGCGCGGCGAAGGGGCTACTTTCGGGTCGTGAGGCACATTAGAGAGCGTTTAGCCGGGCTGCTCCTCTTCCTCCCGCCTCTTCGCACCGAGTAGAAATTTTGATCTTTCGCGCGCCGTGACAGCTGGGCCGCGGTGTGTCGTCACCGAGGTGTCAATCGCGCCGTTCTCGCTTCCCATTGGTCCATTGGGGCGGTTTGTGCCCGCCCAGTGTGACGACACAGCTTGGTGACAGCTCGAAGTAGACACCGGGGAGGCTCAGGCGGGCGGGGATGAGGGTTTTTTTTTTTTTTTTTGGTGTGCGTGTGAGGGTGATTTGAGGCTTTGTTGAGAGAAAATGAGAAAGAAAGAAATAATGGTGCAAAAGCTCATTAAATGACATGATATTTAGTGCATAGTAATACATGATTTGTCTCCTCAAGAACTCCTTAAGTGGTTCTCCAGGGGTGTGTGTTTGTAAAGAAATCCCTTTGCATTTTCCCATATTAAATAGTTTTGAGATGTTCACTTAAATAGCTGCTAATGAGGAATAAACATTAATAAATTCAGGCTACATGTTGGCATTGTTACCATGAGTTTCAGGTAAAGAAAACCTAAAGAGTTTACTTTGTGCACCGTGACCTGCATGGTTTTAATACTTGTTCTCAGTTTAAAATTCATACGTGTATTTTCTTTCTCTGTATACGTGCAGTCCAGTATTAGAAAACTGAAAATATATAGATTGTACATTTACATTGTTGCTCCTAAACAGATGGAGTGGGTTATCGGCATCTTGCATCAGAGTGAATATAATGAAAATACACTTAAGGGACCAAAAGTAAAATAAGTCACTTTGGAGAAGGCCCATTGCAGAATAATATATTACAGTATATTACTGTATATTATTGTATTATAGGTATTGATCCATCAGTGTGAAGGCATCACTTAAGTGTTGTAGTCGGTAAAGGCTAAATGTAGTTATTTTGTATACTGCTGGGTAGATTAATCTATAATAATGCATCTTAATGTATTTGTAAGAAGCATAAAATGTAAGTTTCATTGAGTAATTTGCAATAAATAAATTGTACTCAATTCTCAACTACCCAAGTCTGAATCAGAATTTACAAAAGTATTTATAATAGGCTTATATCAAGAATATGTTTTTAAATTGAAAGAGCCGTACAGTTTGTGCAGGAATGTGCAAAATATTAGCCACGGAATGAGCAAATGTTCACAGTATGAAGTATAAGAATATGTGCAATGTGCAAAGATAATAGCCCAAAACGATGTGCATTAATGTAAGCGGATTACCAACTGTAAATAACATACATACATATCCTGTAGCCAATACATTAATATCCTCAGGGGCCCTTTAAACTGCTTTTAAACTGTTTTTACTGCTGCTGCAGCACTTCTCCACTTCACATGTGGTGTGTATTGTTACTTATATTTATATTCTTATAATTCCTACACAGTTATCTTGTTATTGCACTACACGTTTACACCTTGTTCTTGTATCTTGTTTGTACTCTGCACCTCATATGTGGTCTGAACGTTTGCTTCACGCCACTGAATGTTGCATCGTTCATTCTTTTGCTGTTTTGCACGGGGAAACCAGGAGAAACACAATTCTCTTATGTCCTCTACGTGCTGCTCTGCACTGTATGCAGATGGAGGACAATAAAGTCTCACTTATCTCTGTGGAGCAGTACAGTTGGCACTCTGTGAATGTACTCCACTTTCAGCTGATAATTTGAGTGCTTTATTCAACACTATTTTTACTCCAAACTAGTTACATATTCATACACTTTGGGACTGTATTGTATCTACATTCCCACCTTTAATCTTGTCTAACATTATAACATCTATTATATCTACCATCAGTTTTAATGTATCCCGTTACTATCCAGCCCCCCCACTGACTGGGATCATTAAAGTTTGATCTGCCAGTGCAGCACAGCAAATTACGCATGCGCACAGCGCGCTCCGAGGCTTCTAACTGGCGCATGCGCACTTACAAATCCCCAGAAGAAGCAGCGGCAGCGGCAGCTCAGGTCAGTCGGTGCAGTCAGCAGTCATCCACGCAACTATCTATATTCCCTTTTCTTAAATTAGCCACTTTAAGCTTCGCGATACCGCCCCCAATTTCAGCCTCGGTACGGAGCCGCCAGGCCGGGACTGAGACGGAGAGTGAGGCCTCGGCCATGGAAGCGCTCGGACCCGGTAAGAAAATGTTTTAAGGAAATAAAAAAAAAAAAAAAAGCGAGCAGCGGAGAGCGGAGAGCGAGCGAGTCCGTGTGCGGGGAGCCCGAGCCCGAATGCGTCGCTCCACTGGGGGCCGCGGCTGCAGCGAGGCCTCGGCGCGCTGACGGGAAAACAAACCCGAGGCCCAGCCCGTGTGTGTGTGCGTGCGTGTGGCTTTTATTTACACCGAAAAGCACGCCACGTTTTTTTTTTTTTTTTTTTTTTTCCTTTCCCCCCCCAAACCCTCAGCAGAAGGCTCGGTGGCGGTGTTGTTGTTGTTGTTGTTGTTTTACGGGTCGTGTGGGTTTTTTATTTATGTGAAGCACGCACGGCTCGTCGTGTCGGCGCTGGCATTGTGTGAGTGGGGATTTAACTAGGACCTTCCTTCTTCCTTCCTTTCCTTCCGCGTCGTGGTGTGTTTACGTTGATGTTTGTTCGCTGTGTGTGTTTTTTTTTCCTCTCCTCGGCCACATAACTCCGAGCTCATTTTTCCTAACGTAAGACCGCGCGATCCTGTCGAAATAGTGACAAAATAACCCCACCTGTGTTGCACCTCCTTTTTTTTTTTTTTTCTTCTTCTGCTAAACCATCTCAATTCGCACCATCGCCATCAGGAACAGTGCGTCTCTCTCTCCGGGCTGCCCTCGTCTGAGATGACAGCGACGGCTGGAAAGCAAAATAAACGCCAGTAAAAACACAAGTTAGTGGCGTTAAATGAGCGGACGTGCGTGTTTTGTGACTCGTAATTTTTTTTTTTTCTGCGTCTGTGAGAGCACCGCAGGGATGGATGGCGCTTTTATCGATCAGATCTGCAGGCCAGCTCCATATTATTCATCTCCTATATGATAACAAAGGCACTTATTTTTGCAGCGATGCAGTCATCTAATGATAAAGCATGCGGTGATAAATCAGCCCCACACCTGTACACTCAGCGATACATTGCGTTTTTTTAATTGACACAACATGCACATTGTGTGTTTACCTCCTTTTTTGCCCCCTACAGAGACGAACAGTTCATTTTTCTTCTGAAATGCGCCTTTTTTTTTTAGATGCATGAGGAATTGAATGCAGCCTGCAGAGCAAATCACATTTTTTTTTTAATTTATTTATTTATCTTGCAACAGTGAAGCAATTCTTTGTTTTTGTTGAATCGCTGTATGTCCACACACATTGCCCACATGCTCCAGAAGAAAGGTGGTGGCATGAGGAGAAAAAACACTAGATGCATTATTTAAGGAGGTAGTGTTAGATAAATAGATAAATAAATGTTAAACACATGCATGGTGCTGTGCGAGGGTCCGGGGGAATGTTTGGAGACAAACAGTATTGTACAACCATCCACAGGTGTGTGAGCCAACCACATTGTCACACATAATCAGTGCAAGCAGTCATGTTTTTATCCACGATAGCAGCAGATACATTGCAAAATTCAACTGATACTTCTAGGATTACATTTACCCAGCTACATTTTTCATGCAGGACGAGTATTTAGTGAATGTTTACCTTGCAGAGTGGAGTGTGGATGCAGGTTTGCAGTTGCCGACATTATTTACTCACATTTAGACTGATAGATAAGGGACACATCCACATGGTTTTTGTGTCCAGTGACACTGTTGGAGCTTTTACACTCATATTGGCATAAGAGCATGCATCTTTAGTCTTTGTCAAAACAAATGTGCAAAACAAGTTAAGCCTTTTGGAAAGCCTAACTTATACAACAGTTGTTTTAAGTGATATACACTTTGACAAGATTACAGTAAGTTTCAGTTTCTGCAGTCAGCCAAGTAGCATTGGCAAAGTGGCACAAGAATGATGCTTTTGCTTTTTAAAGTACCAATAATATCCACCCTGGTATAGAACGCCCCACTTGAGAAAATAGTGTTCACATTGCAAATTTTTATTTGAAAAGAGCATTTGTCAGCCTCTCGTGGTTCAGTTTCTTCAGAAACATGCACTTTTGGGCTTTTACTTCAGTGTGGCTGGAGTTGTTTACGCAGCCCTGTAAGGTTGTGATGTAGGGTGTCTTCACAAAGCAGCTGGTTTAATCCGTTTTTTATTGTTTGCAAATTTGTGGGGTGCAACTATTGAAGTAGTGTTCAGATACAAACTGAAGCATTTTTCACAAATGCGTAGATTGTCACAGGAAAGACTTAAATAGAGACCCACAGACAACAGTGCACTCGGAGTGAACTGAGGCAAAGATGAGACCTGAAATATATGACTCCACTTCATTCAAGGCAAAAGCCTGGAGGAAAATAATTGAAAGAACTACAGTTTCTAGTCAAATTTGGGAAATGTTTGATGCTGTCAGCTATTACATAGACTGGGTATGTGTGTTATTTCAGCCAACAGCTGTACTGGCAGTCGGGAAATGTATCCGTTGACTGTTTGTGGCCAGTGAACAAGAGGTGAAAAAAAAGCAAGTATTGCTCAGCCGGTGTGTCTGAACGCACCAGTTAAAGTCAAAATCAGTCGCTCCTGAAGCAACAGCTGAGAATTAAACTTCTCCACACTGAGGGGTGGTTATTTTCTTCTTGTGAAAGGGCTTTTTCAGTACTTCTGCTTTTTCCACGGTCCAGTGCAGTACTTTAATCCAGGTGATTTGCAGGTGTGGGCGTCAGCGCGCTCCCTGCTCAGTGCCGCTAGTCTCTGACTCATCACCAGTCCAAGCCATCATCCTCATGCTTAGCTTAAGCCCAGCTGTCTCGCTTGACTGTGGTCAGCGGCGACATGCGTAGCATTAGTAGGCTCCACGGTGCAGGAATAGCAGACCCGTCCCAGCAAAGGTGAGTATTCTGCACACAATCTAACGTCTTTTTTAAACGTTGGATTAGTGAAGAGAAATATCAGCGCAGCAGGACAGGCGGGCGATAATCTTTGCACCGTGTTGTGATGCTCCTTGAAGATGCTATTGGTAATTTTGGAGCCAAGCTGAAAGACGCACTCAGACTACATAAGGAGCAGAAAGACTTGTTGGCCTCCAGTGCGTCTGTCATTTTCTGCGCCAGGAAAAGCTAATTTCACTTCCTCTGTGACTCAAAGTATATGCAGCCCTGTCTCACTTGGAGCAGAAGCATGAAATTATGGAGGATTCTTGCTTGACGGGTTGTTTAAGTCTAGGCTTAAATGCCACTTTTGACAAGATGTATGGTGTCTATGAGAAATCTAGTTCTGTTTAAAATGTTCTATTGATGTTAATGTTCTGTCAAACAAAAGTAGTCACTTTTATTTTATAATCTCAGACTCTCAGACTTCAGTAATGCATGACAAGGCTGTTAAAGGGACGTAAATAACACACATTTGGCATCAAAAATGTACATTTTTTGTCAAGAGTAGACTATCAAAATATGCTTGTGACATTTGTGCATGAAAGAGAAGGGCATATTCAGAAAATAAATCACTTAAAAGAGAGGGTGTCTTCTATTTGGACATAATGCTCTTCATATTTGTAGCTTTCATTTCGGATTAAGTAGTACTCTGTACTGTTGGATCACCGGGATGGTCATGTGATGTATTTCCTGAATTTTCTCATATTAGAAGCTGTTTAATATTTTATGACTGCTTGCCTGTGCCTGCCCTTTCCCCATGACAGGACATGTCCAGGTTGGGGCACTAAAATATCCTAATTTACATGAATATAGGCCACGTTGTTTTTTTCCCCCCTCATCGGAGGAGCAGTACAAAATACTGAAGTGACCGCATGCGTTACTCTAGCTCCTTATTTGCATGCAACATAGCTTGATTAGTTGATGGACAAAAGAAGAATTTTTCAAGCAATACAAGTGAAAAATCCCAAGTACTCTCTCTTTACATTTAGATTTGCTACTTTTCTTTGTTTTATCATTGAAAACTGAATATGTTTGGGTTTTGAACTGCTGGTTGAACAAAACAAGACATTTAAAGAAGTCACCTGTGGGTTTGTGATTGGCAGCACTCATTTTTTATGTTCCATATGTTAAACAATTAAAATTCTGCATATTAATCAATAATGAAAGTAATCCCTTAGTTGAGGACCTACATTTGGTATCTTTTCCACGGTTTGTTCTTTCAGTTTTATCAGCTGCATGTGTTTGTATCCATTTCCTTTTCACTTGTTGCCATGTTGCCTTGTTGTTTGCACACATAAACTAACTTGAAATGGAGCTGAACAAAGAAAAAGGGTTGAAACAACTGGTCTATTTATCTACTATTTGACACAAAATATGTTTTTATAATCAAATTTAATCATTTAAGCCAAACACTTTGTCGCTCCAGTGGTGCTGACTGTTGCAAGTAGCCGGGTTGCGGAGGAAGGATGGGTTCTGGCATTTCATGTTGAGACGCACACATTTCTAAGTGTAGTGGTGTGGCAGCTGAGGAGGCTAAATATAGGTACAGCTCTGTTTTTGGTGAAAGTGGAAGACCTCTACCTCACCGTGCCTCTTACATGTAGAGTAAAGCCCTTTCTGTAGTACCTGTTCCTGCACCCAGTGAGCAGAAAAAAATAGAAACCTATGTACAATGTCATACAATTAAATACACAGGATATCTGCAGTTCTTAAAATGCATTGAATTTTGTTTCCTCAAAAAGGCCTTAGAGGGTAATAAGAAGACTTAAATGTAATTTACCAAAGTTTTACATATCTTCTCTTGTCTGGCATAGGCAGTAAGGTTGGTTAAATAAAATATTTTTATTACTGTTTGCAGGCGGTTTAATAAATGCCCATAGTCCCTCCTGGCTTTCCACCATACTTTCTTACTTTGGATGGTGTGATTTAGAGCTGCAACGATTAGTAGATTAATCAATTAGTCGATCTTCAAAAAATAGTTATATTTGCTAATCAGTTAATCTTTTGAGTCATTTTTTTTGTGTGCAAAAATGCCAAATGTCTCTGGTTTCTGATTCAAGCAAATATTAATATTTCAATTAATCCAAAAAAGAATCAATTCTATGTGATATAAAACAAGTCTGAAAGTCTTAAATTCAACCTGCAGAAACCCTGAATACAGCAGCTTTACAATATGTGGTAGCTTTGTGAAAGGTCACAGGTCTACTTGTACTCATTTTCTGAGATTTAATGTTTTGACACAGCAGGAAATTATTCTGCCCATAGTTTGTGGTTCTGTATTGAACCGCATTTAGTTCAGATTTTGTGGCAACGTTATTTACACGCAACACAAGACAAAATGTTATGCAAACACATTTTCCTGCTTGTAATTTTTCCATAAACACCATGAAAACAGTGCACCAAAATGGATGTGTAAATGCATGCACTTTAAGTACTGTTCAACTGCATTGCACTTGAAATACTTAAGTGTGCTTGTGATACATAATGTAGCATTATACACCCAATGTTCCTTGAGCTGCATAGTGTTGAACACTTGGTTTGCCTTTTGTTGCCACCAGTAACAAGGCCAGTAGGACACAGTACAGTGAATCATCAGATGTTTTGAATCCAAGTCGTGACAAAGAAAAGCAGACATGCAACCAATAGCTTCTTATTTGAGACTGTATCTTAAACATAATGATGTAGAAAAGCTGTATGACTTTACAATCAACCTAATGGTTGATCTGTATGATGGAGGAGGAGGACGAGTGGGTAGTAGGGGAGCAGGGGAGGGGATTCGGGGGCCCAGGCTATATGAGGGCATGTTAGGAAGTGTGTTATGGGGAGGGTCCCGATTGTCTGTGCTCTCGCGCTTCACTTGCTAACTGGAGCGTGTGGGTACACGGAGTTCAAGAGGACCCCCGCAGTAGCCCTAGCTGTCAGTTGACAAAAGCATGGAGCAGCCTCCTCCAACCTCCGTCAGTACCACCAACACAGTATCATTTTTTTGCCTTTTGAGTAAGAATCTTTTGCGTGCCTTTGTCTTTTGTCCGGGCAGGCATCACTATGCCCCTTCCTTCAGCGTCAATGCGAAGTGTTGCTGTGTGAGATAGATGATGTGTTATCAGGTTCTCTGAAAGCTAAATGAGGCCTGAAGACGTAAGTGTGTGTATGTGCTGTTTTTAACTGGTGGCTTAAGCATTAAAGACATTGTTCCTCCTCCCATTGCCTGCAGTGTTTTATGCTACAGTTTAAGTCTCACAGGCACCACACCCGTGTTAGGTACCTGTGCACATGCATATAGTGTATGTAATGTGTGTGAGTGAGATGTATGTATGTGTGTGTTCTGAGTGTAACGGTAATCCCAGACTCTGTGCGGCACCCCTCCATATGGCCCTGCTGCTGTCTGTCTGAGAGGAGCTCGGTCTTTGTCTCGGCGTGAGGGGTGGGCGCCCTGTGTGTCTGGGTGGAGCTGGGGGCGGGCTGAAGGATAATTGGAGGTCATTGTTTCGCCAGCCCCTTGTTGACCCATGTAGGTCAGGGGCCAGAGTTACGTTATCAAAGCGTGTATGTACGCCTCTGGGTCTTTTTAGGCCATTTCGGTGCATTCAAGCAGGTGGAACTGATGAGATGGTTTGCAACAAGCTTGGCGTTACTCTGCACACATTCATCTTTAAAATTTGACATTAAATGCCAAACATGCTTTATTTCAAGCTTAATTATTTTTTGACGTGGAATCCATGCAATTTGTTTTTTCAAGAGTCTGGTACATTAAGCTTTCACTGAGAGGAGGAAATTGAGTAATGAAAGATATGAAAGTTACTGATGTTACTTATGCAAAGTAGTGAGTTGTCTCAACAATGTCAATCAAAGCCATTATAAACTTTAAGATGGTGGTAATTCACATTTGTCAAATCAATAAGTAAGCAACTGTTAGGGAATATTTCAGTAAATCCTTTTTCTCTCTGCTCTCTCCAGGCCCGCCCGCCCCTACCTCTCTGTTTCAGCCTCCGCGGCGTCCCGGCCTCGGCACGGTGGGGAAACCCATCAGGCTCCTTGCCAACCACTTCCAGGTGCAGATTCCCAAGATTGATGTCTATCACTATGATATCGACATCAAACCTGAGAAACGGCCTCGGAGGGTCAACAGGTAAATCTACCAGCAGGTTTTAGCAGAAAATGCACATGGGGATGGAGCTTTTGTCTTAGATATTGATCATTTTGAAATGCCAGTTGTATGTGTAGATTTAATAACCACGGACTGCTCAAGGAGAAAGTTGACATTTTAGATACTACCAAATGGGGAAATGAGGAAAAGAATATTTTGTTTTTATTGCTGTATGAACCATCCTGTTGTCCCTGTCGTGTAGGGAAGTGGTGGACACCATGGTGCGGCACTTCAAGATGCAGATCTTTGGAGACCGACAGCCGGGCTACGACGGGAAGAGGAACATGTACACAGCACATCCACTGCCAATTGGGAGGGACAGGGTTGGTATTTCAAACTCTTGACCATCAGCATGTAAACAGATTCATTTGAGTGTAAATGTTGAAAAATCAATTATTAAAAAAAATCGGCATGCATGGCAAAAACTTTAAATGTATTAAACTTGTGGTTATGAAGACTTTCATTCACATTTCTGCTCGTACAGTAAACAACGTTTACATCAGAAATCAGTACATTTTTTTCCCCCGGTTTTTGGCTTTTTGTTTACACCCGGTGACTATGTGTGGCTGTACTAAAGTAATGTTTTGATGCTGACTCATCTTTTGAAGTTTCAAACACAACCTGACAAAAAAAAGAGCAACATAGAAAGACTCTTCGATGAATCAATCTTCTTTGCCCTTGGATATTTATTGCCTATCTCTCTCCATCACCTGTTTCTCCAATCCATTTCCCTCTGCTCCTCTTTCGTTTCTCTCTTTCCCCTTGTCCTCTTCCCCTCTGTGTCCGGTCGTCCCCTCTCTCCATCTTTAGGTGGATCTGGAGGTGACTCTGCCTGGTGAGGGGAAAGATCAGACGTTCAAGGTGTCTTTGCAGTGGGTGTCTGTGGTCAGTCTTCAGATGCTGCTGGAAGCCCTGTCAGGTCACCTTAACGAGGTCCCCGAAGACTCCGTTCAAGCTCTGGATGTCATCACACGGCATCTGCCTTCCATGAGGTGCCGACACTCATCACCTCTGCCTTTTCACAAACACACCACCCACATCTTTTTCACCTCTGTTGACAGAGTTATTGCTTCTCATCTTTTTTTTATTACTTAATTTCCTGCTGTCTTGTGTCTTCCTTATCAAATCCTATTACACAATATAATTGGTCTGGTTGGTGCCTTACTGCGGATACGTTTTCTTAATTTCCTTGATATATTTGTGTCTACCTCCTAAATGGATTTTCAAATCTGTTGACTTATATTTGGATATCATACCACATACTTTCACTGTCTAATAAAATGTAACTGAAATATTTTACATAATACTCTGACTAATTTAAATCTTAATCTGTCTGATATAAAAATAATCTTGCGGACATTTCATTAATCAAGTCTATGTCGATTAATTTGGTAAATTTTTTTTGTCTTCTGTGGGTTTTTTTTTCTACGCAGATATACTCCAGTGGGGCGTTCGTTTTTTTCCCCTCCGGAGGGCTATTACCATCCTCTGGGTGGAGGCAGGGAGGTGTGGTTTGGTTTCCATCAGTCTGTCCGTCCTGCCATGTGGAACATGATGCTCAACATCGATGGTAAGACCTGAGGGGAGCTGATCGGCTTCAGCTGTAATTTAAATTAGCTTTGAGTACATCTATTTAAAAACCTCAACACAGTGATTTGTTATTATTAATAAATGACTACACTTGTACAGTAATCTGTATCAGGCTGATATTTAATGTGCGTGTTCTTCTCACCGAATGTTATGTCTTAATGCTCTACCCAGCAAAACTGATGAAGATGAAGATTGCTGCTGTGATTGTTGTGAAATCATACCCTTGTACTTTAATATTATAAACCATGCAGTGCTATGGCATCTGATAAGCCTTGGAACTCATATCTAATACTCAAAAAATGCATCTCCTTGCATTTTTTTTTTTTTAAGGCAGGCCTGTTTTAGGGGTTGAACATCTGTTAAGTCTGTTGAAATTGTAAAACTCAGTATTTCAAAAGGCCTTTGGCACAAAAGCCAGTTCCTGAATCTATTGAGAGTGAAAGAGTAGTTGATATGTCCGCTTAACACCACAACCAAAAAGAAACTGGGACTTTGTGTCGTATACATTTCTTTATAAACAAAAGTCCTGATGTGTTAACTGCACTGAGATGGTTTGTTTACTTGATGGTATGTTTGTATCTGGTCGGTTATATTGTGGAGACCAAGTCATCCTTGCGGAAAGATGTTTAGCAGTCTGTAGTCGTGCTGATCAGATCAGGACAGTGATTATGTTTGTAAGAAGGTGCCCTAAAACTCATCACTGCTGCATCACCACTCCACAATTCTACTGTTTGGCCAGACTGCCTGTGATATATCAGTATCATGGACTCATTTGGCTTGCTTGTCGTTGCTCATTTATGGGGCTGATTTGCTGAATAATGTCACATCTGTTCTACCCCTCAGTGTCAGCCACAGCTTTCTACCGCGCTCAGCCTGTGATAGAGTTCATGTGTGAGGTGCTAGATATACAGAACATCAACGAACAGACCAAACCACTGACTGACTCGCAGCGCGTCAAATTCACCAAGGAAATAAGAGGTGAGCAATCAATACCAGCGCGCACACACACACACAATATGCTGACATTTATCTACAATTATAGGAGGGCTGGCATTAACAGAAACACACACATCACATGCACAACTTCTGTGACTCACTGCGTAACAAATTCACCACATAGATTACAGATAAGTGACAGCCTGCAAGGCACATGCATGTTTGTTTTTATGCACTGTAAAAACCAAAGGATCTACACCCACTGCTGACACATAATCATGCTGTATACCCACTACACATACACACAGCTTCACCTACCCCGATGCAACACTTGTTCTTAACATCAGGGTAACGAAGGATTGTGTTTCTGCCTTTGAACAGAAACTAGACAGGCTATCAAGGATCTCCAAAATAAAGCTCTGCTTTTATTCATAACTCTCAGAATTCTTTAATGCAAGAAAATACTGCTATTCCATACAGCTCCAGTGTCTTATTTGTAAATACACAAAGAACCACCAAATAACCTTGCAGGAGCTAATGGCATTCATTTTGAACCAGACAGTGTGGGATTGCATATTTTTGCATATTGCATCTCTATATATTTTCTTCGGCAGACACTTGTAAGCTCTCTCCATTCTTCTTTTGGAGAGTTGTGACAAATGTGTAAAGGGAAACTGCAGAGAGCTGAAACATCCTGAACACAGTTGGCTGCCTTGTCAGCATTTATCTTTATCATGGCCCTGAAAACGACAGAGGAACAAAAGGGTACAAATCCAACCGCCTAAATTTAAAGACATCAAAAAAATTGGAAATTACAGTTAGTTGGAAAATGGTACTGCTTCCTCACATGACTTTGTAACTGTTCTTTCTCTCATGTTTTTTTTTTTTTTTTTTTTAAAATAGGCTTAAAAGTTGAGGTCACACACTGTGGTCAAATGAAGAGGAAGTACCGTGTGTGCAATGTTACGCGCCGACCTGCCAGTCACCAAACGTAAGTGACACTCACTCATCATTTTGATTCACCCTCATATGTCAGCAAAGGCAACATTATAAGACTTTGTTAATATACAATTAATGCAACTTTGGTCACATTTTCCTTGTTTTACCTACTCGTTTGGACTTCTGTGTGCTTCGCCCACATTTTCCATTTATTCACAGGTTCCCCTTACAGCTTGAGAACGGCCAAGCCATGGAGTGCACAGTAGCTCAGTATTTCAAGCAGA
Organism: Lateolabrax maculatus; assembly: GCA_031216445.1. Taxonomy (NCBI): domain Eukaryota; kingdom Metazoa; phylum Chordata; class Actinopteri; order Acropomatiformes; family Lateolabracidae; genus Lateolabrax; species Lateolabrax maculatus. The sequence continues at coordinate 6,354,063 of CM062218.1, forward strand.
AGTACAATCTGCAGCTCAAGTATCCACATTTACCCTGCCTGCAAGTAGGGCAAGAACAGAAGCACACCTACCTTCCCCTGGAGGTGAGAAAGAGGCTGTGTTGATTCTAAAATTTCATTATTTTATTTTTGACCAATGGTAACATTCTCCCATTTTAATTTTGCGCTGTTGTTACTGTCTATCCTATTCTTATCTGACTGATTTTGTCTGATTTAATGAAATTCTTCATCCTGCTATGTAGGTCTGTAACATCGTAGCAGGCCAGCGCTGTATCAAGAAACTGACAGACAACCAGACATCCACCATGATCAAAGCTACAGCTCGCTCAGCCCCCGACAGACAGGAAGAGATCAGCAGACTGGTGAGTGCTGTTTCTCTCTTTGGGTGGGAGTAAGAAAAGCAACTGGAGCAGCTGTCATTTGGGTGATTTTTCTCTAGGGGCTTGTATTTTTCCAGTTGTAGCCACTGATATGAACTTGGTCTTGGTTAAATGCTGATTGAAAGAGAAATTGACAAAACAACTTTTTTTTTACGCTTGTTCTACCTAATTCTTCAATGGCATTTTTGTCTCATTCTTTTCTTTAAAATTTGGATTTCTTTCCAACTTCTTTCTTCTCCAACTTTTCCCTTTAACTTTCTCCTCCTTCCCTAGGTCAAAAGTAACAGCATGGTAGGGGGCCCGGACCCTTACCTGAAGGAATTTGGCATTGTGGTGCACAATGACATGACAGAGGTGACCGGACGTGTTCTCCCAGCACCCATGCTTCAGTATGGGGGCCGGGTGAGTACAGACACAGGGAGGGACTGTGGCAGGGTGAGTACTGGGAAGGGGCTGCACTCTGGGGGCGCAAGCCTGACTGGGAACACGCAGGGTGGGGGGGTATTACAGAGTCAATGCTGGGTCATGGGGGAAGATCCAGGTTTGCAGAGGTCACTAATCAGAAGGGTGAGCAAATTAATGATTATTGAAATACTTGGTTAAAATGGCTGCTGTTTGGGCCAGTATTTTTAGTGTGTTACCATTGTTGCAGGTACAAGCCTGTGTACATGCAACATAAGGTAAGAAATTAATTGCAACTCCCATGGTGCATTTCAGTAAGAATCATTCATTCACAAAGCTACAAATTCTGTTTGTGTAAAAGCTTAAGAAAACTGCTCCAATGAGGCATTGAACCAGTTAACTAATTGGTCCTGCAAGTTTAACTGCTTCTATTAATTCAGGTGGTGACTAGATACAGTATTCAACTTAAATATATGCAGACCTGTAAGACCTGGAACTTGCCCTGTGTTATAATCCTGTGGTGCATATCTGCAGTCTGTTAAGTGCATCTCATTAAATACTCTTTTTTCCTCCACTGACACAACTTCTAAGTATGTAAATATTACAGTGCATGTAGATGAATGCTTGGGTTTTTACCTGTTACATTCAGTAGTGCGTTTGTAAGTGGAGGAATGGAGTTGAAGAGAAGTTCACTGCAGACTGCGGAAATTCACCCAATGAATCTCAAATCAGCCGTTTAGAGATATGAGACAACCTGTATGGATCTGAAATGCATCCTCACTTGCATCCAGCTTGTCAACAGAACACATAAATAGTAGCATTTTTTTTCTGGAGAAGAAATTGGTCTTTACTTTATACTCCTACATTACTGGTTGTCAGGCATGAGAGGCTGAATTGGAATTCAAGGATTGTGTGTAAGGGGGGGAAGAATGGATGTGCTGCCAACAGGAGGATGATAAGACTCATAGCCACCCAGCATTAAAGTAAAACCTGTCTGAAAGATTCACTTTTAAAGCCTGTGGAGTGAATGTGACATAATCTCCCATCTGAAAATGAAAAGGTTAATAGAAATACTACAGGTGCTGGAATATAACACCTCATTTAGAGGCAGCGTTTGGTGATTCTGCTAAGATAAGATGAAACTTTAATGATCCCTGTGGGGAAATTGGTTTAGTGTGTTGGCCAGCTTTTCCCTTATACTCTGCTTCATTTACAATTGTTCTTCACAGAATTACAGCAGATTGTTGCTTGAAAAAATGTGCCAGTGCCAAGCTTAAATCCTACTTTTGGCTGCCAGAACTATACATTGGTTAATTTACCCAAGATCCTATCACAACACTCTCTTTCCGAAAGGCTTGGCGACTTGCCTGCTGGGATATCAAGTCTAATCGGCTTCCAGTGAAATGCCCTTAAATGTAGACCGAAAGCTTTTCCCATTTCTGTGATCAATTGGTATGAATGAAATGCACAGTCCTTTTCATTTTAAAATGGCATGCAGATGTTTTTGGACATAGTCACATTAAAGTATTCACAGAAACATAGATGAATACTCCCTGAAGTGACTGTGTGTACAAAATGTGAGATGGGAAAAGCAGCAGTCTATTTCCTGTGTGACATGCACTGTGATGATTTAAGTAGTTTTAAATCCTGTAAGTGATCATGTTTAGGATTTTTATTTGTTTATTTTTGAGACACTCTCAAAGCTGCTATGGAGAAGCTCTTAACTTTTCTTGGCATAAGAGTCTCAAGTACTTCATTGTGTTCACTTGTTTTGGATAATAAAAGCTCTTAATGGCCTTTGGCAAATCTTGTTAACTTAATTGAAAGTCACTGCCCTTTCAATTTGTATTCACAACCACACTCGACGTAGGAGCACTCACCTAATGATGTCTCTTTGAATAGATACACTACTCTTGTTCACTCTTCATGTCAGGACTCCTGATATGGGAAGCTATAAAACAAGGATATATTAATTTGTAATACAAAGCATTTCTCTCCTATATAAGTCTGAAAATGCTAAGCATAGACAGTGCATGTCTTGTGGAGATGTGTCTGTAGGCCAGCAGGGTGGGCTTTAGATGCATTATGTTTGTCTGTATATGGTAGGAAAATCAAAGTGTGGGTTGGGCTGTAGTACCTTTTGTATTGGCTCATCCAACCGGTGGGTTGACTAAGAGAGTAGGGACTCTCTCCGCAGAATAAAACCGTGGCCACGCCCAACCAGGGCGTGTGGGACATGAGAGGGAAGCAGTTCTACGCTGGCATCGAGATCAAGGTCTGGGCTGTTGCCTGCTTCGCTCCACAGAAACAGTGTCGGGAGGACCTGCTCAAGTGAGTCATGGCATCAACTGTCTTGTTGTTGTGTTTGGCTTTATAATGAGGGTTGTCCTTGAAATCTCAGTCTAGCACTATGGTCCAAGCTAAAATATCTTCAACTAGTGTCGAATGAATTGGCACAAACTTTTATACAAACATTGTAATAATTTCTGGCATTAGGTCATATTTAGAATTGATGAAATACTTGAGTTTATGAGCAAATGTTAACATGCAAACACACTAAACTAAGAAGTGGATGGTAATATATGAGCTTAACATTAGTGTGTTGTCATTGTAAACGTATTACCCTGCTGATGGTGGCATTTAGCTCAAAGCACTGCTGTGCCTAGTTATAGTGTGAAAAACGCTAGTGGAATTGTATTTCTGATGAGCATTCAATGCTCTTCAATAGGAGTTTCACTGACCAGCTGCGAAAGATCTCCAAGGATGCCGGGATGCCCATTCAAGGCCAGCCATGCTTCTGTAAATACGCCCAAGGAGCTGACAGCGTGGAGCCCATGTTCAAACACCTCAAGATGTCTTATGTAGGTCTGCAGCTGATTGTCGTCATACTGCCTGGCAAAACACCAGTCTATGGTAAGAAATTGAAAATCATATTTAAGCATTTTAGTGAATGAGGAAAAGGAAAAAGCTTTTTTAAGTAAGGATGGAACAAAGAAAGAGGTTCACATATGTACGTTTAGTTTTTTTTTACATCAACAGGTAAATCAGTTTTTAAAATTAACAACATTTTGGTGATATTTTGTCATCTCCATTCTCATCTACAGCTGAGGTAAAGCGGGTCGGGGACACACTCCTTGGCATGGCAACCCAGTGTGTGCAGGTGAAGAACGTAGTGAAGACCTCCCCTCAGACCCTCTCCAATCTGTGCCTCAAGATCAACGCCAAGCTGGGAGGCATCAACAACGTCCTGGTGCCTCATCAGAGGTCAGCATTGATTTTGTTATTTCTTCGTTGCAGTCCAGATGGGAGTCTGGAATGCCTCTTGGCCTTGACTGTTGCAGATTGGTCAAATGCTTTCTGAATACAAATACCCCCCTGGTAATCATGTGGTAAAGAGAAATCCAAGTTGTAGTAATAATCTGCATCATTTTCATATAAATTTAGCTGTTCTTGGCATCTATTTCATCTGGTGCTGAGATTCTGAGAAACCTTTTTAACTAACTATAATGATATTTGGATCTTTTTTTCTCACACAATTTTCTTCATAGTCGTGCGGCTTAGAAAATGAATAAGAAATATGATGCACAGGCCTGTGATACAAAGTCTTGCTTCTTTCTTTCGTGTGTCCTGCTCTTGGTTTAGGCCCTCTGTGTTCCAGCAGCCTGTCATCTTCCTGGGTGCGGATGTCACACATCCTCCAGCAGGTGATGGGAAGAAGCCGTCCATCGCGGCGGTGGTGGGCAGCATGGACGGCCACCCCAGCCGTTACTGCGCCACAGTGCGAGTCCAGACGTCGAGACAAGACATGTCCCAGGTAACAGCAATCCTGTGTGTACTTAGTGAAAATTTCAAACTATTGTCAAACTGTTAATTTGTAATTGTATTAATTGATTAGTTTCTTTTTTCTCCCATCAAAGCCTGATTGACCATTAAACTTTTGTTTTTCTTTTGTTAAAAGTTTCCTCCATTTTGAGTCTTAATCAGTTGTTATGTTTTTTTTAGGAGCAACTCTTCAGCCAGGAGGTAATCCAAGACTTAACCAACATGGTGCGGGAGTTGCTCATCCAGTTCTACAAGTCCACACGCTTCAAGCCCACACGAATCATCTATTATCGTGGTGGTGTGTCAGAGGGACAAATGAAACAGGTGAGCAATTCGATATCAGCATGAAAATAACAGTAAAACTGTCATTCTGCCTGTGATTCATTATGAGAGTAGGCTGTCAACTTGAAGATGAGACACCGCTTCAGTCCAAAATGGTGACCAGATGTGAATTAAACACAGAAAAAGTCTTAGTATATTAGTAGTATATCAAGACAACATGTTTCATAGGACACCTTTTGTGTGTGTGTGTGTGTGTCTTTTTATTATATTTCCAGGTGGCATGGCCGGAGCTTATAGCCATCAGGAAGGCCTGTATCAGTCTGGAGGAGGATTACAGGCCGGGTATTACCTACATTGTGGTTCAGAAACGTCATCACACTCGTCTCTTCTGCTCTGACAAAGCTGAGAGGGTCAGTAGGAGTTCACTCTGCTATGATGTGTGGTATTGTGCAACACTGTGTTGTGTGAGTGTTAACTATGAACTGATCAATCACCCCCTGCAGGTTGGGAAGAGCGGTAACGTCCCAGCAGGCACCACAGTGGACAGCACCATCACGCACCCGTCCGAGTTTGACTTCTACCTGTGCAGCCATGCTGGGATTCAGGTGAGGGATACAAGCTTGCACACTTGGCATATATGAGGTTTTCACAAACTCTTTGTTGTAAATTAAATGTAATAATGAAATCTAATGCAGCTTTGCTTTGTGTCAAGCTCACTCAAGTCTCTTTTGCAATTTCTGAAATAGTGTGTGGGTTTGGCACATTAACCCCAAAAAATAGAAATTATGTTTATAAAATTGTCTTCAAGTGTACTTCAATTTTTCTCTGTGGTCACGACAGTAATGATGCTTAATGACAATAAACGGCACGATTTGGATGCTTCTTTGACTCATCAGATGGTTTGGCTCTTATTTAAAGTGATCCACTGCCCGCAAATGTCTTTAAACTATCTTCTCAGTACAAAACATATGTCCCCTGTAAATTTAAAATATAAAGTGTAAACACACTTGCAGTGGTTTGTGCATGTTACAGCATTCAATTGGTCAGGAGAACCGCTTCCTCAGCTCACTTACTGTTGAGCCTTATACTGCACTTTTACAACCATAAAAGAATTCCTGTATACAAATAGAAATTTAGACAAACGAATACGCCTCAGGCAGATATCACATGGCATTTAATTAGCAGTACAGTATTTGCTTGTCAAGTAAAAACAATTAATCCAAAAGGTCAAATAACAATTTGTATACTGCCCAAAAAACACTTAGAGACATGTAACACATTATGCTCGGTCTTCCCTCAGGGAACCAGTCGTCCTTCCCACTACCACGTCCTGTGGGATGACAACTGTTTCACTGCCGATGAACTGCAGCTCCTCACCTACCAGCTGTGCCACACTTACGTCCGCTGCACGCGCTCCGTCTCCATCCCAGCACCGGCCTACTACGCCAGGCTAGTGGCTTTCCGAGCCCGTTACCACCTGGTGGACAAAGACCATGACAGGTGAGGCAGCCTTGGAAATCTCTTTCCAGTTTCTAGGAAAGATAATTACCTCATGTTGGCCCAAACTCAGAGGGATAACACATCTTAGTACTGTGTGATAGGATTTAAAGTGTTTTCACTGTACCCCCTATTTCCTGCATTTTTGTGATGTGATACCATTCCTGACAGTTAAAGTAATCCCTGCCTTTCTCTGTTTTGCAGTGCTGAAGGCAGCCACGTGTCGGGCCAGAGTAACGGCCGGGACCCCCAGGCATTGGCCAAGGCAGTTCAGATCCACTATGATACCCAGCACACCATGTACTTCGCCTGAGCTAGCGAACACGTCAGCCAGTCCACCTGCGGATTTTTCCTGTCTTTTTATCTCTTATTTACCAGTCTCTCTCTTCTTCTCCCACATCTCTCTTTCCTTGTAGTCTGTCTCTTTCTCTTCACACTCACTCTACATTTTCTGAATCTGTACCAAAGCGGCTCTTGGACGGGGGATTCTGCTGTGTCCCTATGTCCAGCAGGGTTTTGTTTCAAGGAACAATCTCCAACCAGCGTTCCCAATCGAGCCGCCTTTCAAACCAGCAATCCAGCACTGCGAACCCTGAGGGTTTCCAATGCACAAAAGAGAAAAAAAACGACAAAAAAAAAAACAAACCATACACACACATACTACAAGTTGAGCCATTATTTTGAGTTTGTTTTTTCTATTTGAATGTCTGCACTCTTGTGTTTGTAAGATACACTGAGCAAGGGAGTGGATTGGCACAATCTGTGTCAGCACAGCTCTTTAGCTCTCCCAGCTAAGCAGGACTCTTATCTACTTTTACCTCAAAGCCCCTTTGGGCAAAATCTGTCACAAGGTCTTGGGTTTATTGGGTGGTGGGGAGGGAACTCTACAGGAAAAGAGATGGAGGGGAGTCGACCTTTTGAGAATGATATATATATCTATATATATATACATATATATATTTTCCTTTTTATGAGCGTGTGGTTTAACTTTTCTCCTTTACGGTCTTTTACAAGCGAGGTGACCTGGGTGTCATGCCCATTACTACTTTCCTCCCATCTTAGCGAAGAATAAGCAAGTCTGTGTGTGTGTGTGGGTGTGGGTGGGTGTGTGTGCGCGTGTGTGTGGGTGCATCTCTGTATATACATGTACTGCTGTATGAGAGTGTGTTTGTGTGTGCATATGTGTTTCATGGCAGGCCACTGAATTGTAAAGGGAAATCAAGGAGATAACTGCTGTAAATGCCTCAGATTTGTTGTTTTTATATTCACACATACAGTACATATAAGCATATATTTACATCTATAGAGCAACTTTGAGACATATGACTTAAACAGGCCTCATGGAGGCTGGTGTGGGTATTCGTAGCAGTCCTGGGTCACTTATTAATTGAAATGCTTTGATTAGATTTTGAACCTGTGTGTTAGCCTGCTGCTAGTGCAAGACAGGTGGGATTTGCACCTTTGGGAGGCATCTGCTCCTTTTTGTGCCTCAAAACATCAATGAATCCCAGAAAAACTTCATCCATTTCAAGTAGTAAGTGAAGTCAGGTCTGACGTGTAGCAGTAGTAACCGTGGTCTGGCCTTTGACTGGCTCAGCATTGGGACCTGTTGAATGGCTGAAGGCATTAAACACAGAGTATGGTCTTATCAGCCTTGCTTTCTGTGTGAAAAGCAGGAATCTTATTTTTCTTTGGACCTGATTATCTGAAAGATTATATGATGACACTGCTGGACGTTGCTTTTCTTTTCCTTTTATTTTCTTTTTTCTTTTTTTTTTTTTTTTCATTTTAGTAGTTTCAAGGGCCGGAAACCAACGTAGTTTTTTGAGGTCTCCTTTGCTAATACTGGCCAATTCATTGCACTGACCCGGGACGCTAGGCAAGCAACAGAGGGCACTCTCAATCTCTCGTACCTTTATGCATTTATACATACGAATCAACAAAGCAGATTTGTAAAAGTTTAATATAAGATGTTTTGTGGTTATCTTAAAAACTGTTGTTTAGAATTAGTAGTTTACCTTTGATGTTGTTGTTGATGTTATCGTTGTTGTCAATGTTGTTGCTATTGTGATGAAATTTTAAGGTTGGCAGCAAAGCCAGTTATATAGTTACTAGTGCGACTTCAGGAATAGTCTTCAGTTGTTGAGCTGCAGGTAAAGGGGGTAGAGCCTTGGGTTGGACATTTTTTTTGTAGCATTCTGGTTAATGGTGAGAAGAAGTAGGCCCCAGGGTGGATGAATTCATGCTTCCTCTGTAGGTTCTGATGTAAGTAAAATGTTGCTGCAGCTGTGAGGTATTGTGTAGCGGTCCAACTGGTAGAACACATCTGCCGCTGTGCACATCGCTCAGCTGGCATCGGTTGGTTTTGATCAGATAGATGGAGACAATCAGGGATTGTAATCAGAGTGAACCTAGATTTCAAGGATTTGTTAAAGCGGTTTGCGATAGGCAATGAGTTGAATTTTTAGACTTTTTAAAAAATGGTTTCTATTACTCTGTGTGTATTTGAAGTATACCCATCTTAAAGTCTCTGCTATTTCATATTTTTATGCATTTTTAACACTGGATTAAATGAATTGACAATAAGCATAAGCACTGCCCTTGGACCCCCTGTACAAACTGTTACCATGGAAACCGTAGTGACATCAGTGACTTGCTGTGGTGACAGTTGCACAAGTGGTGCCCCCTGGTGTTGCGATTGGATAAAGATGTAGGACAGGAGGGGTTTGGAGAAACGGTCGACGTGCACGCCTCATCGGGGGGGACAGCTCATTGAAAGCCCTTTTGTAATAAACCACCCGTAAAGCAGCAGGTTTACTATGAATGAGTTTGAGCACCTGCCTGTTGAAGGCGTGGACGTTGGCATCGGCTGGGAGCAGAGCAGCAGGAAAAGAGGAGGGCTTGTGGGGAGGGCGGGGGGGAGGGGGGGATTGGGAGGGTGTCCAGGCATTGCATGCAATAAGTTTTACTCTTTGTTAAAACGTGCACTAGTTTTACCAAGCCACGTGGGCTGTGATTGAATATTCATCTGGCATCTCTAATGGGGAATGATTTTAATGTTTTATATCCTTCACAATATTTGATCATTAAACTCCAGTAAGATAAATGATCACTCCCTGTTTGTAACATGACATTGCAAAGCAATACTAACCCAGCTCTAGTTTTCAAATGTGGAAAAACAAAGCTATAATTCTACTCATTGTGGTTGTTGGTCTACTCTCGCAAATGTGTCTCTGTACTTTTATTATTATTGTTTTTTTTAGTTTATTTTATTTGCTTGTATCAATCAGTGGGAATGTGCATTTGGTGGAATAGTTATGTAGGCTTTAGACAATTTTCTTTAAAGTAACAAAATGTAGACTTTGCTCGCCTGCATGCCAGAGTATTGTCCTTTTTAAAAAATGAAAAAAAAAACAACTTTTTGGATTTGTATTTATTATGAGAAAGGAAAAAAATAAATGCTTTTTTTTCTTCCTTATTTTTGGGCAAATGTTTATCAGTTTAGTGGGACTGTTTTAGGCTAGCAATATTTGTCCAGTCTCTCTACGATGCGTTTTAAAGATTCCTACACAAATGTCAGTAATTTGGGAGGTACACTCTGTTTTCTGAGGCGAGGGGGGCCAGCTCTTTGCGTCGTGTTCAAATTCAAACGAGGTACTTTCTTCAAACGTGGACCCGTTAAAGACCGACCCCCTCTCCTCTTTGCCAGGTTACTGTAGCGAGCATCCATTTTGTCTCCTCATTCCTGGTTTGTACCTGTGGCCACGCCTCTTGGTAGGGGGCTCTCCTATCTCCATGGCAACTCTGCTGACCCCTCACAAATGCACTTCCTCTTTGTGAAGGGGTCCCCATGGCATCTGCGGAGCAGGATTACCTCTTTTTAACCTTTTTAAAAAAAGATCCATAATTCTTTCTGTGCCCCGATAGAAAGAGAGCATGAATTATTTTTAAATTCCTCTCACTTTGATATATTGTTATATCTTAACGGATTTGTAATTTGACATTGTGTATTGTGTATTTTAATTTTATTTTCCCTCTTTTGGTTCCTTTTTTCGGGGTTTGTTATAGCTCTGCTCTGTTTGTTCGTTTTTTTTCTGCTAGTGATCTCTGAAGCTGTGTGTGATTGTCTAATAGCAATAGAATCATAGAATTGGAACATTCCGATTCCGTGAATGGAACGTTCCGGTCCTGTGAATGAACCGAGCCCTTTCTGACCAGGTGTGAGAGGGCGGGGCATGTTGTAGCCCCGCCCCCAGCAGAGGGCCATTCACTCGCTGTTATTGCTATTATGTGACATGTTCAAATATTGTTTTTTCTTTTTTTTTTCTTTTTTTTTTTTTTTTTTTTTTAGCCTGCAGGGAATTCTTGTGTTAATGTGCAAAGTAATAAATTGGTATTTTATGCCTATAACGTAGCTGGTGTGTTCTCGTCATTGATGACCAATTTTAACAGAGCTAGTTGACCAGTTAACACTTCAAGTCTCTATGTGCATGTGTTTTGTCACTAGATGGCATTCTTCACCAAGGTAAATGGGATCGCGTGATTACTGAGAGCAGTAAAACATTAATGACCTACTCATTTCCTCACCTTCATGGTCATTTAAGAACCGCTGAATGAGGCATGAAGATACTGAAGCACCTTCACAACTCATTTCCTTAACAGACCTGTGTTCTCACCGTGTTAACAGGTGTAGATGCAGTGATACTGAACCTCCTTTTCAAGTGAGGCCATGTCAAAAACGGCTGAGAACTCATACTTCACACCAAGTCCACTCACTTTTATTTTTACGTTGAGACAGTATATGGGCCTGAGGATCGATGGGCTTCAGTAAAAGTACACTAGAACACTTCAAGGTTTGTCATATACTGTGGCTCAGGGCCTAACCTAGACGTATAATACACTAGAAAATGTATTCATGTAACTGGTAACCTGTGCAGCAGCTTGAACTGTAAACATTGTATATTTGTGTGGCACTATGTAACATCCTGACAGGTACACGGGCAAAACAAACAAAGGAAGGAAAGGGCTCTTCTCTTCATATTAAATGTTTTTAGGGTGTTATCAGTCGGTAACAGAGTCCATTGAATTCACACAGAAGTAGAGCAAGCATTCACAAATTGTCCTCTCACATTTTTCTTTATTAGATCGTTACCAGCAGTGCAATCGAATACGGATGTTTCAGGCTGAAAGAAAGTAACAGTAATTCACACAAGTGTTACTAAAATTTTAATATTCCAATTAATTAAACATTAAAGGGATATGGTTATCAGTTAGAAAAATATTTAAAAGAGGATTTCTCACTCACTTTTCCTCTTAAATTTGGATACAACAGCTGCGTTTGTTGTGTTTGCAGCGCCTCCCTCCCTCCCTTCCTGGTGCCTCAGGTAAAAGAGGTCATGCGGTCAGCTGTTTTGACCTCTCTGGGACAAGGGGGTCCAGGGATGTTGACTGCCCAATTATTTCATCATTTTTGTATATAAAATGTCATTAAATACACAAACTCAATTACCCCCATTTTGTGATATTACCGCAGAAATATAATTTGTTTACTGAAAATTTTAATTTTAGTTGCATTGCAATGAATATAAGGCTGCATGACCTTAACTGTAGTGTAATTTCACCACAGTTAAGTACACCTACACCTGTCTGTTTATTCATTCAGGCTGGACAGCCATCGTTGGTATGTGTCACCTTCCTCTGCTTCCCTTTGTATACCATCCCCTCTCTCCTGTTTCCTGTGTCCTGGCCGGTTGTCATGACCACTGTTACCAAGGAGAGTGGAGGCTACAGAAGAAAGGAAACCTGAACCACAGATCTTGATGCCATGATATTTAATTCATTGGCACAATGGCACACCAAGGTTCAATGTAATGCAGATGGAGTGAGAGCGGTCTTAGGTAGAAGGGACATTTCTGAATATGAAGACAAAGAGGTGCTGTCAGATCCTTCTGTTACATCCAGGGTCTATTTATTTCTTCCTCTGGCTGTTTACTTAACAATATATTGATAACCATAATAAATCACAAAAAATCATGTTACAGCCACAATTTTGTCAATCTTGAAAATTGTCAATTATGTTAATTGAAATTACATAAAACAATTAAGATTAAAACTTTTAAGATTGTCAGAATTCAGGTTTTGTAATTTCATTTGCACAGATGACACAGTTTAGAGACTACACGTGAATTTTTTTAACCTGCGACCTGTGGATTTCTCCCGTGGCTTTTCAGCATTTCAAGCACAGTCGTCGTTAGAGACACAAAAAAACCCCAATGCCCCCTTTTGTGAAGCTGTTTCTCTCTGTCATTGCATACAAAAAGGCCAAGTGAAAGCTCATTTTTGTGAAAGCTTCTTTAAAATACATGCGAGTTTGGGTTGTATGAAGCAATACAAAGTATGTAATCCTCATTGTAGAGGTCCCACATGTTGTCTTTGTGTTAACTGATCCACCTACAGACAGCGCTCCATCCTTGTCCGTCCATCCCTCCCTCCTTTTGTTGTCTCACTCTCTTTTGCCCTCCCTCCCTCCCTCCTGCATCGCTGGGTTTTTTTTTTCCTGGGGTTCAGTGTTGCTCTCGCAGGTTTAACTGTCAACAGCGGTACTGAAGATGAAAGGGAGTGAACTGATGCTGTATTCAACCAGAAGTCTGACTATGTGGCCCTGATTTGTTATTTATACCCTTATTGGACCCAAACTGACCCATTTGGGCTGCGTTGCAACCGAAGGAAGCGGTCAGGGGGAGGGTAAGGCCGAGCAGCAGCTGAAGTCTGAAGTGGCCTCGTCAAGGCTTGGACTCCAGCGCCGTTTATTGTCAACAAGGAGACACTTGAGCTGGCAACAGCAGCAGCGTCTGATGATGAGTTCTGATGGCTGTTTTCCTCTGGAAACGGGTGTTTTTTTGAATTAGACACCGATTTCGAAGCCTGTCTCCTGCAAAATTTTATGTGGATTCTTGGAAAAACCTGCTCAAATAAGTGACTGGAATAACCTCTTGTGACTGACCCTTAAAACGGCTCATTGTCCACCTCCACAGGATGTTTGGTTCATTTATTTCCTGAGGACTAAACATTGGATTTCTGTCGACTAAGAGGTAAAAAGCTACGCCGATTTGTATTTTGTGTAATCAAGCGTCACCATTTCAACCTTGCTGTGACAGGATACACTCATAGCAGCATCAGTGGCCTTGAATCCAAGTATCAGGTTATATCAGTCTGATCCATCTAGGTAAGGCTACACCGAACCAGGAGTGTGACACTGAAATACACTGCAGCTCAACAATTGGTCTCCTGGGTTTGAACCAGAGCTGAAGCCAAGGAACCACTTCCACAAAAAAATTCAAGTAAAAAAAGTCTGGCTGAGATCCATTTCATCCACAGGGCCTAGACCGTGAAGCCTGATCGATCCTGATTCTGCGGGCCGCCACAGGTGGCTGCACAGCTATCGGCTACTCAATAATGCATTGACTCAAACTCAGGAATGAAAAGGAGGAGAAAGTGTGTGAACCTCTGATCCTTTGTAGAGAAAGCAAGCAATTACTTCTGGATAACACGGAGAATTGAGGACACGTGGAAGTGAAAACAGTGAGCAGATGTTGAAGAGGAAAAGAAAAAGAGAAGAAAATGGCTGCTGACAAAGTGACATTGAGGCAAAAACCGTAGGAAGCTTGTCCAAGCCAGACAGGAGAGGGACAAGTAAACCAAAGGAGAAGACTTTAAAGACCAAACAATAAAGGATAATACTAAGGATAAAGTAAAATCTGAGTCAACTGTAGTAGACAGAGAGGAACCACACAAAGGAGGTCATCATGGTGAACACTGGCATGCAGCTGATCAGCTTCACCTGCGCGGTGACTGGCTGGATCATGGCGATCGCTGTCACGGCCTTGCCTCAGTGGAAGGTCTCGGCCTTCATCGGCAGCAACATCCTGACCTCAGAGATCAAGTGGGAAGGCATCTGGATGAACTGCATCTACCAGACCACTGGTCACATGCAGTGTAAGACATACGACTCCATGCTGGCCTTGCCGCCGGACATCCAGGCGGCCCGCGCCCTCATGTGTCTCGCCATCTTCATGGGCTGGCTCTCCTGCACCGTGTCCTGCTGCGGCATGAAGTGCACCACCTGCGCCGGGGACGACCGCCGCGCCAAGGCGGGTATCGCCCTCTCGGGCGGGGTTCTCTTCATTCTGACCGGCCTGTGCGTGCTGATTCCCGTTTCCTGGACTGCTAACACCGTCGTCCAGGATTTCTACAACCCCAACGTGCCCTTGATGCACAAAAGGGAGCTGGGTCAGGCTATTTATCTGGGCTGGGCCTCTGCGGTTATTCTGATGATCAGTGGAGCTGTGTTGAGCAGCACCTGCCCCCTCATGGAGAGGGGTGGCAGATACCGCAGGGGCTACATAGGCCGGAGCTTTGCTAATTCACCCGCTTCAGCACCAGATCCCCCAAAACCTATCACATCTAATAGTCTACCATTAAAGGAGTATGTATAGGAAGAGGAAGCAGGAACACCAGCTGGTGGAGAGGGAGGAGGTTAAAGAGTTGATGCTGTTAAAAATGCTGTAACTCTGGTTCTTTCCTAAATTTACCATCTCAAGTCTGTGAATTTTAAGGTATAAATTAAAATCTCTATATTTATTAATATATATTTTGCTTATTTTGTATATCTCTTTGTAATGTTAAACCTGTCTTCAGTACTTAAAAACATTTGCGTTTGTTTGAAATTTGACTTTTACTGCACTGTAATTTCTAGTAGTGCCTGAAGAAAGCCCATTGCGTATATTGTCAAATCAACAGCATTCACGAAAAAGTATGACTGACTGTTATGATGGCTTTAATGATGGCTTGTGTTGTGAAGATTGCAGTGATTTCTTAAGCAGTTATTCTGACAATGTCATTACCTCTTGATTTGTCACATAAAGCCTCGAAAGCCTTGAAAGTTTGAAATAAAACAAGTTTGTTAAAGTATGCTTCACAAACTATGTTCTGCAACTGTCTTTGTCCTTGTGTGTACTGGTTGTTCTCAAAAATACATTTGGCTTGGGCCATTTTGTTCATCGCAAACAACAACGTGACTCAGTGATTTTTCACCGTGTCATCAAAAAATTTTGAAATGACGCCGTTTTTTTGTGCAAAAAAGGCATCTTCTGCCATGTTGTAATTTCCTCTTCATCTTGAATTACCATATACAGTCTGGTACATGCACACACTTTCCGATCCAAGAAAATGTCTTGGGTCATTCATATGACAAAATAAAAATCCAGTCCTTTTCCTAGGAAATGTGTCCATCTGAGGTATACATGTATGTTTACTCATTAGTCCTTTAACAATCTTCTCTTCAAGCCTCTTCACAGAAAGTTGGTCTGAGTTCCACTTATGTCACTTTTACTCTCTTCATTGGGACTCAATAAAGAAGGACACTTTGCAAAGTGTATCTAAAAGAAGACAGAAAAGTTATTATTGAAAATGACAGCCATTATAAATTTGGCCGAGCATTGGTGTCTGGTCAGCTTATACTTAAACACAAGTTATACAAACTGACATTAGACAAAATTATGTCAAATGGCCTTGCCAGAGTAGATAAAGAAGTTTTCCTGTTCATTTTTTAAAATCTTATGAATACTAGCTGGGGTTCTTTATCAGTCATTATAAGTAATGTAAAACGAATATCTGACAACACAATGTATTGTGACAGGAAAACATATTAGGTAAATATTGTACTTCAAACAAACATCAATCACTGACATTGTCAAGAAATCTTGATGACTACACATAGTTTGGTCTCAGGTAATTAAGAAAAACTAAATAATAAATAAATAAATCAAATGTTTTTATCTTACAGGAATTACCTGTGATATATGATTAATAACTTGTTATTTGAACAGAGCAACACTACAAAGAAGTTATCAACACTGTATAAAGATACTTGACCTGTGATGCGGTCTTCTGCACTGGGAGACTCGATGGACTTCCATCTTTTGGGAGCAGATTCTAAAAGGGAGATATCATCAGCTCGCAGTGTCTGCAGCAGAGTCTTCCTCTTCAGAAATCTGAACATGTGAGTTGAGGAAAAAAAAAGGACCCCCAAACATAATGCAAACACACACCAATGCAAACATGGACAGAAAGGATACTGCTGTCGATAGTGACGCTCGGCATCCTGCAGCCACTCCAGCATGTCAGAGAGTGACGGGGTGGTGGCCGAGCGCTCGGTTACACTGAGCAGGTCCAGAGTGTCTGTGTTCTGCTCGTAAAGCTGGAAGACGGCAGAGACCTGGTTACTGATGGAATCTCTGACGGACTGTAGAGAAGACCTGAGGGAAAGAGGGAAGCATGGATAGATGGTATAGGTGTCCTGAGTCAAAATCCAAAATCTAGCTGATACTGTGCTCACATGGATCATATCTCAAAAACACTGACACAAAGGAAGTGATGAGTGATTAAAGTGATTAAAGAACCACATCAGCTGGAAAACAAAAAACAGAAGTCACACGTTATGTCTATAATAATATACATCTTAGGGAAAGATTGTGAGCAATGAGAGAGGGCGAGTCTGTGCATCATCACCACACTCTTAATCTTTGCTGCACTATTTACCCAGTTACTTACATCTTCTCATTGAGTTTGCCCAGTACTGTATCCGTGGCTTCTAAGAGCTTGAAACGCAGCCGATCCTCCAGATCAGGGAAGCCTCTCAGAGGCGTGTTGGAGATTTGGACGTTGGAAAGCGCTCTCGACTGCTCTGCCAAATTCCCGAGAGACACCATCAGAGGGCTGCAATCCCCCAGCACACTCTTCCATACTTTCTGGTTGTTTTCAAGGCTCTGGAAGCTTTTCCTCAGTGCTTGATGAAGTGAAAGTTTTGCTGTTTGGGACATTTCAGGCGCTGTCTGTTAGACAACAGTTGACCACGTGTGTGCAATAAATAAATCCTAGTATTTAAATTATTTTAGCTCGTTTTGGAGCAACAAACTCCTTTCATTCGATTTCTGTCCCCCGCTTTAAAGTGTCCTAACATGAGCCGCTCATAACATCACATTTCCACCGTTCAGCCATGTTGCCCGGAAACCACTTCCGCACTCCTGATGTAAACACTGACGTTCACTGCTACGATTGGTCGAGAAACGGTTCTCCGTGACGCGAAGCAAACGCGCGCTCTGATTGGCTGCTTTGACGTACGAGCGGAGATTTGAAAACGTCTTTGTGGAGGAAAGAGTCGAGGAAGACGAACGCAACCAGGTAAATATTTGTTTATAAAACACGTAGCACCGCGGTTAAACTTCATCATTTAGAGTGTTTTTTAAAAATGTTTGTTCGTGTGAATGAAGCTGACAGCAGAAGAAAGTGAGTCAAACTGCGGGTCAAGCGAGAGATCACGCTAGCTAGCTGTTAGCTCGCTACCAGCCGCAAGTCGGCAGTTTCTCTTTTAAAATAATCGACGCAGTTTTATCCGAAAAGCTACACGATGTTACATGATGGATGCTGTTTTGTCTCGTGTGGTCAAACGTGGGTGAAATGTACTTAGTCTTTCCGCCGCCTTTCCTTGCAGACATGGCTCCCAGGAAAAGAACCACCAAGCAGCGGAAAAACAACCCGAAGACGGCCAAGCTGGAAGCTTTTCTGGAGGATTTCGACAGCGAAGGTGAATATGTTTTACTTTGACAGTCTCTTTGGTATACAGGACGCTTTTTAAAGCAGTGCCACGTGAAATGTGCTATTTAGGCAGGCTTGCTGCGTGTTGCCTCATGTATCCACAGGAACAAACAAGCACGAACAGAATCAGTTTTAAGTTTACACATACAAAGAATTTCTCTTTGTGTTTTGGTGCATAACAACAGACATAGTATAAAGTAGAAGCAAGTACTGCAAGTCAAGAAATATAAATGGAAAATAGAAACATTTACAATAAGAAAAAATGTTGACATTTGAGAGCAAAGAGATATAACTAATTTTATTATGTTAATGTTAATTTTATTAACATGTTTGTTAAGGGGATCCTCTGAGTTTGGTTATTAAAGAACTTTGACCAAGTTAGCCTGACATTATACAGCTGAAAAATAAACACAGCCATGCTCTGTGGTCGACAAACTGTAATGGTGATACTGTCTTTATAACCTATCTCTGACCTTTCTGTATTGCAATTTCTTGCAACTTATTGGGCAACATACACGGATCAGCCACGAAATTAAAACCACTGACAGGTGAAGTGAATAACATTGATCACCTCGTTACAATGGCACCTGTCAAGGGTGTGGGATATGTCAGGCAGCGAGTGAACAGTCAGTTCTTGAAGTTGATGTGTTGGGTCATGGGCTCCCAAGGCTCGTTGATCTCCGTGGGGAGCGAAGGCTACTGTAGCACAAATTGATGAAAAAATGAATACTGCCAATGACAGAAAGGTGTCAAAACACAGTGTTTCTGTTTTGGCGGCACAAGGGGGCCTACACAATATTAGGCAGGTGGTTTTAATGTTGTGGCTGATCGGTGTATATGCAGATATTGATATATCTGTAATAAGATGAAAGCGGCCCGGGTGATTTATCGACTGTGCTAATATATTATTGGATTATAATTGCTGATGCATTGTTCTTATGTTGTAGTTTGTCAATGTGGAGCCAATTTTAACTACTTCAAGACTTAAACTGCTGGGTAGTGTAATCTAAAGCACTGCATCAACAGCGACACTTGTTATGTTTTCACAGTGAAGACCAGAGTTGGACAACTGAAAGAGAAGCTCAACCAGCTGCTGAAAGATGTTGACAACAGCTACAACATGGCACTGATTAAGCTCCCCAGGGCTGTCAGGCAAACAGCCTGGTTGGAGCATTGCAGTAAGTTGACACAAGCCTTCACATTAGTTTAATGAAATCAAATTATATATATTTTAATGAGCAGAACTATATGTCTTCAGTAAGTTTCATGACACCTGAGACATGTTATACATAGTTGGAAAAATTAGGCATAATTTTAGTTACTTGTGAAACAGAAGATCTGCACTGGTGCTACGTATATTGTGTAAAATGAGAAGCGGCTGTATTGTTCTATCCCTTTTAATCATCATTCAATGAAAAGCATTTACTCATCTCTCTGTAGAGTCCGAGAAACCAAAGTCACCAGAAGTGGATAATGTAAAGGTGAGTTGATTATCTTTCTATCTCATATCATGTATCAGGATTCACATTGTGTTAAAAGTTTTAGCAAGTCTTTGGCATTGATTCAGTTTTTGTTTCACATCTCTCTGTTAACAGAGAGAAGAAGAAGCTGCTATTGTGGAAAGTGTTGTGGCTGAGGACCACACAGTCCTTCTGAAGTCAGTCAAGAAAAGTATGTTAAAAGCAAGTTTTTTGTTGTCGTTTTTCTTTTTAAGTGTTCTTAAATGAAACAAGTAGGCTGTGGAAAGTGGATTTCATCCTGTTTATTTTGTCTCCAACCCACAGCGTCAAAGAAAAAAGGTGGATCCAAATCCAGCTCAGGGGATGAAAACACCCCAGGCACGACAAGAAAGGTAGTGGCTAGTTTTCATTCAAGTATGTGTCAGAGGAACAAAACACAGCCGAATGTTTGAGAGTATCATTGATCATAAATATACAGAGTGAATGGTTGCTTTGGAAAGTCATCCGTCTGTAGCCATTTCACGCCGTTTAACTGCTTGTTCTTAACTCAGGGAAGAGCAACAAGGAAACCGCCAACTACATCAAAAAGAGCAAAGGCGCTGTCAGTCAGCAAGCAGAACACTTCCATTAGACGGTAAGACTTTTCTTTCTTTGTTTTTTTTTTTTCAACCCATTTCTTTTAGTTCAGTAGACCAATAATGTGTAACGAGCACGTCTCTGTCTGGGTTCAGATCGACCAGGAAGCCGTTGGTCACTCCTGCCAGGAGCATGCTGGATTCTTCTTTGATGATGGGCCCTACTCCCCTCATCACCCCACGCTTCGACCCAAGGTAAGAGAGCATTGCATTTACAGCAGCACTGCGCCTGTTTTTATGTTGAAATACTTCTATTATTCTCCCTGTTTCAGCAACAAAGGATGTCTCACTACAGAAAGTCCTGTACAGTTATTGCTCTTCGCTTTACCATACTACAGCATTAAATCTCAGGTTGATCTTTAAAGCACTTGCTGCTCTGCTTTTATAGATCTTCAAGTGGATCCAGCATCTCTATATGAGTGTTATATATTATATGGGCACTGGATACCTGTTCTCATAGCTAACTCTGGATGTGAAATGCTGCTGTCAAGGAGAAACTAGTGCAATTTACTCTCTTGGATCTTGTGTTTTCTTATCTAAAGCGGACACATTCTCCACAGCGATGGGTTTATGTTACTCACCATACATGATTTTTGTCCTCAGGCTTCCTAAGACCCCTGCTGTGAGAGTTCCCCGCCACAAAGAGAGGGTCTATAGCATTTCGGTCAACGGCTCGCCCATTGCAGCTGGAAATGAGGACATTGTTATCAACGTCCCTGTTGGCAACGGAGAGGTGAGTACACAGTTAGCTGGGCTCCGACTTCTGGATCCTACAGGACAATTTTATTTAAGTAATAAATCGTTTTAAGCAGGAATGTCAGCAGAGGACAGATATTCAGAAGTTAGGACCACTTTATCAGATTTTTGTCATTAGAGTAGAATAGTTAAGTTACACATACTTCTAAATCCTCTGTTTTTTTAGCAACCATTGTGTTTTATTTATTATATGACTTTGGATTAGGCTGGTAGAGCAGACTAACATACCAACAAAATGTCCTGTCATATGTTGATCCAGACCATTCAGCTTTTGGCCAGTCAGATGAACTCGGTGGACCTGTCACTGCTGGACGAAAACGCTCTGAAGAGCATTCGGCTGCTGCAGGTATATTGATCACTTCTGTACTATCACTGTGGACCTTTAGTGTAGCATTAAATAGGAAATATTTGCATATGCTTCTATTCCCATCGTTGTTTTTTCTTTTTTTTTTTCCTTTTCACCAGAATCGCCTCACAACCTTGTGTGGAACTTCGGAGTGACCTAACCGTCTGCTGCTGACTTGTACATTACTTTTAAAGAAATGTTATCTTTATTTCACATCCTTGTGTCCTTTGTGTGGCATGGTATGATGTTTTTTTTTTTTTTTTTTAACTGAGATTTTAAAAGATACAATATACATGGGTTCTTAGGAAAACCATGTTTTGTTATTATTTTATACTCTGCAAATATGTTTTACTGTCCATTCTTTGTTTTGTAAGTACGCTGTAATCCAACATTTCTTTTGTGTTTCATTTTGTCATTGTTGATTCAGCGATCCTCCATGTTTCTATAAAATCAGCTTGCAGTTCCATTACTAGTGGAAAAAACAAACTTCATGTACATAGATCACTCTTTGGCTGCAAAAACTGATAAAGGATTTTGACCACAGCTCTACATTTGCGTGATTTTATTTGGGATTAAAATGTGTTGGTTGATAAGAGTGTGGATGAGTAGCTTGATCACAAATCAAATGTTTTAGCAATGTAGACTCTACTGGAAAGGTTTTTTGTTGTGGACTAATCTGTCTTCACTGAGCTGTACCTTTACATCAGGACCAGTAGGTGGCAGCATTTAACCACAGAGGTTTGCTCGTCAGGCTTGGTCTGCTCAGGCTCTTCTGACTGTCCTGCTGTCTGTCTCCAGTTGTAACCTGTCCTCAGTATTAAAGATGTTGTCAAATAGACAAAAAATAATTGAAGAAATACCCATTTCAGTACTTGCTGCTTCTGCTGACGATCAAGCAAAAACAATGCATCTTTGCATTCACTCTAAGAACCTTTAAACATATTGTAGTTTTGGTATTTTAAATATTCGGATGTGCATCAGTGAGTTTTAATAATACTTACAGGGGGGAAAAAAATCTAAATCTAGATTTATGGTGACAGACAGGTTGGCTCCACGGTTTTGTCCGCTTTTGCTCTTGTGTGCAATTTCCCCTCCACAGGTGAACAAACTTTTGCTTTTTTTCTGCTCATGTCACCAGTTCTTCGTCCTTCCCTGACTTTGTTTACGCAGAGGCGCGTCGGCGGGTCACGTGACGCGGTCGTTGGCAGGAAGCGGCGTACAGACCTGACCTCTGACCTCTGACCCCAGGGGACAACTCAGCGCTGCCAATTAGAAGCTTGTTAAGCTCCGTTAGGCCCTGATGAGCTCGTTAGGGCCCCCACCTGGGATGGTGAACCGGGTCAGACCGGGCCTCACCTCCCGGGGAGGGGGGGTCCTCATGCATCACATGCTGCAGGGGCCATGGCATGGGGAACCCTGTGGGCCCCCCCCAGCTCAAAACAAGGGCCCGGTCCCTTCCGTCTGTCTCCGTCTGCAGTGCTTTATTTCGCGGGGCTGCCTCTCGCTGTGCAGTCTGTGCTGCAGAGGTAAAATCCAAACTCTCGCAGCCCTGCAAAACGACAGATGTTGCGGTCGGCAGTGCGTGCAGTTCAGCTCCCTCGTTAGCGGAGGACCGAGCCCTCCTCGCACCTGCTCAACATATCAGAGATTTTTCCTAGTTTTGCCTCTGAATGGATTGGATCCTTTTTTTTTTTTTTTTTATTCTCTAGGTGGGTGGAAAATTGCCATTTTGCACGGATGGCTTGGTTTTCAGTAAGCACGCAGGCAGCGGCGCAGTGACAGGTGCGGTATGGATGGGGCGGATTTTGAGGTCACGGAGCAACACTGCTACATAAATCATCCGCTGAGATGTTCAGGATGAGGGACTGGGACCCCGAGATAGTGGGAGGGAGACGGCACAGAGATGCTTCAGCACTTGGCGAGCCACTCTGTATTTGCATTCATTCTGTGCAGTTTCATATTCACCTGCTTCAAAGCTGTCCGAAGAAAAATTAGAGATTCAAAGCTTAAAGTAGAGTGAATTTTGCTCTTATATTGATTAGGTGGCCAGAAACACGACTCCAAATGAAAGCTGTGTCTACTGATGGGTAATTGTTTGTTATTGTAATTGTAATTACAAGCCTCCAAGTCACACGGGCCTCCTAGTTGTTATTCCATTTTGTAGATACTGGGAAATTCTGACCATGACGATATCTCCAGCTTGGTACACGAACTACAGAAGTGTCAACAGACTACTTGCAAAATGGCTGCAGAACCACCATCATTGGCATCATGCTTCACTTGGTAACACATTTAGGTTATTTACATGCCAACAATGCTAAATTGGAATAAAGGGAGGTTTTCCTGTTCTTCCCATTGTCCTGGCGTAGTGTGAACAACTTAATATGGCAATGATACGTCGAAGTTGTGTTTACAGGTTGTTCCAAATGGCCCCGTGAACCTTTTATTTACCTGTCCTTTTGTCACCCACCATCAGCAATCCCATCTCTCAGCCCTGAGCTTCACCTTTCCACCACCCTCCCTCACCCTCCCTCAGTCTCTCTCATTTTATATTCCAAAAATCTATTATCGTTAACACATGTGTCTGACACATGAATGTGGCGTATTCCTCAACAAAGCTGTTCCCTCCCCAAACTGCTGGAGCCGTTGGTTAATTGAGCCCCCAGACCTGGGGAAACTGCCAAATTTGCTGCCAAGATGAATGAACCTGGCAGAGGCATGTTCTCCTAGCTAAATTAATTCTCTGGTGCGTCTAGGCGTCCTATAAATCCCATCCGTCAAATGCTCCACTAATCGATTTATTCACGTGCCCACACCTCCGTCTGCCACTGTCTCTCACTTAATTCATACTGAGCCAGCCAGGGGTCGGGATTCATCTTTTGCTTACTTGGTTTGTCAGCACAAACCTAATTTCTTTATTTTTTACTGAATGCTTTGTTCTGTCTGCTTTGGTGATGGGGAGTTAGGAGTACACCAGCTTACGGTAAAGTGAAGTGGCAGACGGGAGGAAGAGTTAAATGGGACTGAACGACCCCCACGTGATGCATTCTGGGCATGTGTTCGTCTGGTGGCCAGCAGGGTCCTGATGGCGTTTTGATGGGCGGCCCCTCTGTCGCTCCGGCGCCCCTGATGATGGGCGGGTCGGAGAGGAACATCGGCTGCCAAGAAACATCCTGTGGAAATAAGACCCTGAAAATAAGGGGCTGCTCTGAGGAGAGGCAGGAAGTTAATGCCATTTGCTGATTGCACAGACAAACTTGGCTTTGCTTGAGAGGCACTTTGGTGGCTCTGAAATTCAGACATTTTGTCTGTGAGAGACATGACAGCATTTCTTTGCACTGAGCACCAAAATAAGTTAGACATTAAACCTGTTCTGTGATTCAAGAAAGTACCTTTTAAGGCTTTTACAGATAGTTTGGTGCAGGCGGGAGTGTATTCATGGGAAAACCAACCAAAAAGAAAAAGCTCTCGCTTATGCTGAAAATTACAGGTGTGAGCTCTGTAAACAGGTTAAAATCTCTTAAAATAGTATTTCTTTGCATGTGAATTTTTGTATTTCAGTTGAAGCACTTAGGTGAGTTGAAATGTTGAAGCACTGAAATAACTGTAGTGTAAGCATTAAAAGGAGTTGAGGTGTAAGCTGAAGGGTTAGAGCTGAAATCATTTGAGGCGTAATTGTAAGTATGTTCATTTTTAGTATAAGACCTATTGGAAGTTGAATTTCTGTTTGTAGGTACTGAAGTATTTGAATTAACATGAGTAAGAGATGAAAGCAGTTAAACTGTAATCTGGAATCATCAGTTAAAGTGTTAGAAATGAAAGCAGTCGAACTGTCATTTGAAGAGTAAGAGAAGAAAGTTCAAATGTCAATTCAAGGCCAGAAAAGGTTGAGGTGTGTGCCCTGAAAGGAGCTGAGGTGTCAGTTAAAGTTAAAGTTTAAAACAGTTAAAATCACTTGAAGTGTAGTAACTGAAAGGATGTAAAAATTTCAGTTTAAGCACTGTATGAAGTTGAGTTGTCAGTTTGAATGAAAGCACTTTAATTAACCATTGGAGTAAAAGCTGAATGCAGTTAAACTGTCAGCTGAAGTGTAAGAGATTAAATCAATTGAACTTTCAGTTGATTTCGATTATAGTACTAGAACAAAGTAAGGAATATGCACTGTAAGTAGTTGAAGTGTCAGTTGGTACTGGATGTAAGGGGACAGCTGTTGAAATTATTTTTAAATTGAAGCACTGAAAGTTATTGAACTGTCAGATGAAGAGTAAGAAATAAAATCAGTTAAACTGCCAGTTTAGTTTCAATTGAAGTGCTAGAAAAAGTTGAGCAGTGTGCATTGTAAATAGTTGAAGTGTCAGCGGGAAGTGTTTGTAGAAAGTAACAGCAAGTGTAAGTGCTGAAAGAAGTTGACCTTCCAGTTGAAGAATAACAGATGTAAGCAGTCAAGTATTAGCTGTGGATGACAATGACATTTCTGTCTGCTGTTTTGATTTTTGTGTTTCCCTGGACATACACTGGTTTGTTGACGAACGCTTTAGTTGAATGAAAGAATGAGGATCCCAGTGTAAAAGGATCTAAAGCTGTTGCAGGGTCACCAGTCTAATTAGGAGTTTAACAGCACCTTCTCGTTTATTGTTTTCCTGGAGTAAATTGGGCATTGAAGCTGTGTGACCCTGCATCTATGCGTACTACCAACAGCGTTTCTGATTTTTTACATAAATAACACTTTCTTTGTTCTTTGAGAGTCAAGGGCACAAACTTACACTTTCCTAACAGGGCGAACCAAAGCCTGCATGCAGAGGCTTTTAATGTTGAAAGCAATAATAGTGGAGGCTCTAACCAGAGCTTTATGCCGTCATTCACTCCTATGCTGGACCTGGCCTGGGCAGGTTGAAAACAAGCTTTTCTTATTTGGTTAGACAAATATGAGATGCAAATATCAGGAAGGGCGACAGAGCAAGGATAAAATAAAATGAATTCTCAACCTATTCATTACCTCCTTTTAAAGAAAGAAAAGGAAAGTGACCATAAAATGAGTGTTGGAGCAATGGCCGGGATTGCCTTTGAGAAATAATTAAAGCCTCTTTGCAATGCTCCCCAGCCTCTGGGAAAAATCCCCATCTTCTGTATGGTCTGCAATTGATGTTTGGTTTACCAGGCCCTCTGTATAAAGCAGACCTTCAATAAACTGTATCACCCTATTTGTGAGAGTAATACAGCCCAGTGCGGTCCTCAATTAGATATAAACGACACAGCAAATTGGAAAATTAGGAGGAGAGGGAAGGATAATGTGCTCTAAAACAGGCTAAAACCAATTCATTAGGATACCAGGAAGGAGACAAAGAGTCCATTTCTGTCCTCCAACAGAAAATCTCACTTTAAGTTGAGATGCCTTACTGTTCACCTTGTCACAGGCTGTGTTTGGAGGCTGATGTTATCACTTAGTATGACTCATATGTGACACAGTGTGTGGAATTACAGATTGCACTAATGGGTGATGTGTGAGGAGGAAAGCGAACGGGATCTACCGTGTTAATGCAATATATTTTCCAATTAGACAAATGCTAATCATAGTAGAAGAGGATAACATCCCCAATTAAATATGAACAGCAAACACTGACCGCAGCATTTGATATAATACGTGATACTGTAAAAAACAATGTGTTGAGCACAATGAGCAATGTGTTGCTCGTTGAACTACTATAATGCTGCTGGCAGCTGAGAGTATGGATGGCTGGACTGAAATATCCTTTTATTGCCTCGCTGAGGGGACAAGTTAAAGGGCTCAGTAAATGATCACATTAATACAATCTAAACTATTAATAGGCAGCTAAGAAAAGCTATTCAAAGTCAAAGTAACTGTGCAACAAAAGTATTAAAACTAGACTGTAATACATAAATAGTCTGCTAAACATCAACATGCTTGCATTGTCATTGTGAGCATGTTAGTATGCCGATTTAACCATTTACCTCAAGGCACTGCTGTGCTGTTAGCTCACCTTTTGATTTCGAGAGAAACAGTTTGTGCAGCGTTTCAGACAGAAGGTGAAAACTAACGAAAAGCCAAGCTGACAGCAGTTTTAAACTTTGACACAAGAATAAGCTCACAGATTTAATTTCCGTTATTATCTCAGGTTATCTAAAAGTTGAAATTACTATTAAGTGTTTCTGTCACCTAGACCTTGATATTGCTGTTCAGCTATGGGTTTTGTTCTGTGGTATTCCTTTGAGCGGCCCCTTATGTGTGATTTTATGAGATGTGCTTACAACCCATATGCCTCGCCTATATAAACTTATGTACACCACATATGTTTTATCTTTGACACTCTCCAAAAACAGCTGCTTTTGAAACTACCTGCTGCCAAGATGGTCAGCTTCGAAGAAAAACATCCTCCCCACATTTCGTCTTGTTTGCTCGTCGAGTGCAGATGTGTGGCTGCCGCTCCTGTCCAGGTGTGTACTTGTGATTCTGGGCACAAAACAATAGAGAGATGAAGTTAGCGGTGATCATATTGGCGCTGTGAGACACTGATTACACAGACACACACACAGACTTTTGGCTCATTTGAGAAACACCTGTCTCTCTTGGATTCATCGCAGCAGACCTACATGATAAAATAAGTTGGGGGATCAATTTGTCTTCATTTCCAGCCCCTCTTTTTATTAGATGCAGGGGTGAGTGATATGATTAGGGGGGTCTGCTTCAAGATCTGCTGCACAATGGGCCCTCCTTTTCCCTACTTCACATTACACATTTCGGCACATGTAATAATAGTCTCTGTTTACACAAGAGAGCAAGATATAATGTGGGTAATTAGTATTCCTTTCCATCATTTAAATGTGCAGTGCATATTTCTAAAAATGTTTTGCTTTTGTATGGTCTTTAAATGGTGAAATTTGAATTATCCTTGCTTTTTGATAGATATATGTACTATAATTATAGAGTTATACATATACAACATATTTGTGGAAACAGCAGCTAAGCTACATGGTTTTGGGTGGGTGCACTGTTAACTTTTCTGGAGAACACTAATGTAGGGGGCGCTTACTATACTGATTTATTTGCAAAAATACATTTTAATTTCACTTTTAATCCTATTTTTGTTAAAGATGGGCTACATTGCACTTCTATACAGAAAGGAAGCAAAGAGTGCAAATTTAGTAGTGAGAGATTATAAAGCGCTTCATAAGACCGGATCTAATTCTATGTAATTTAGATGGTATTTGTACTGGTAGACTGAGTCACCAGGGAGCATCAGAGCCTTTTTATTAAGCAGTCACGCTGCAGAGAAAGAGATCAAAACAAAGCCAGTGATGGAGGGATGGCTGACAACAGTTCTGCTGCTGAAAGACTGAATCAGGCAACTTTGAAAACTCCTTTAACATCCTTTTGAAAGTAGTTTTTCTGGTACAAGTCATCTGTCAATAAATCTTTCCCAATGAACGAAGAAGATGTTTGACTTTTTAACTTTGGGAGTTTTCAGCTGAACATAGTGCACTTATTGATTCAGTCTCTTGCTTCGTAATGGTTGTTCCTTTACAGAGAGAGAGAGAGAAAGAGAGCGAGAAGAGAGAGGATGGTGGTGGGGGGGGTGAAGGCATTTTAATACATAACACTTCTCAGTTCCTTTTAAAGGGTAAGTTTACATTACAAGGAGCAGATATCTGAAAAACTGTCATAATAATAATAAATTATATTAAAAAAAAATTCACCACCAGAAAACTATTTTGAGGCATCTTATGCCTTTACTAGAGAGTGGAAGTTGATGAGAGTAGAGTAGCAGAAAACCCAAAACAATGAGCTGAAAGACACTAAAACGGTTTTCAAGAGCTGAGGGAAACTGCAGAGTTGGGTGATAATTCTCTGTGGGTTTGTTATATACTACAAGTGACACCATATAGTCATGTGACACTGTTAATATAAAAATAGGTGCCACAAGTAACAAAAAGGCACACACACACACACACACACACACACACATAAGTCAGTGAAGATAGGCTGCTGGCCCATCACTCTCCTGATGTGTTGTGGTCTCAGAGCAGAAATCCAGAGTGTGTGTAGAGCGAAGTGAGTAAAATGCTGACCTCGCTGTAAGCAACGCCGGCGTGCCGTTAGTAGAAAGCCTTGTTCCTCTGTCATGCATCACAGAGCCGTCGACCTTCAGACCCTCGCGTCTGTCCGCCCAGTCGCAAAAATGTGCAAAGTGTTTTTAAGTGCTCGGCCCTCAAGTCTCCAGTAGCAGGGGCCCATTTCCTGGAAAAAAAAATACACAATGTTAAAGAACCAGAGAAGCACGTCACGCCTGTTAAAATGCTGAGTTGCTTATTTCCCCCAACCCCCTGCATAATCAGTACATCACATTAACAGTGGTGGGTTTGGTGCATTAGTTTCAGTATTTTCTTTTCTTTGTGGCCTCTAAGAAGGACAGCCGCTGCTGATGGAACAGATTACGGGAATCTCAGTTGAACTAATCAAACTAATTTATTTAAAACCTGCTTCAAGACAATATTTTAACATTCACACGACAGTAGATCTTCTGCCGTTCCTTTAGAAACAAAACGGATACAGATGCTGCACAAACATGTTTATTATTTGCATCATGATTGGTTTTCTTTTGACATTACAGCGGCAGGAGAGCAGATTCAGCGTTCCCCTGGCATGTCTGAGAGCGAGGTGTGCTTAACTGAAGTTTCACGGTGATCACAGCTGCGCGGAGCTTATTCAAACTGACTGAGCGAGGCTACAGTGTGGTTGCACCTGCCAAGAGCTTCAGTAATACTGCAGCTCAGCAGGTTTAACACAGATTATTGCTATCCTGCTGAAAGACCCTTTCTCTATTTTGCTTGTTTTCTTTTTACAAGAACCGACAGTTGACATGGTCTGCTACATGTAAAACAAGTTTCATATTCCTACAGCAGAACCCAAAAGAATAAAAACAGTGTGGAAAAAGATTTTTTTTTTTCATTTCAATTTAGCTTTGGGGAGGACGGGCTCTGTAGAACACTGATGTGATTTAAATTGACTGAGGATAGTGGGGTCTCAGGTGTCTCCCGCTCTGAGACTGTTCATTCTTCTGCCTCAGCTCTATAAATTAATACTACAACTGAATCCATTTTTCGAGCATATTGTGTATTGTCTCTTTTTTTCGTAACACGTGAGAACATGACATCTTAAATCTCATAGAATACATGCACTGTAGTTAAACCATGAAGATAAAAAGCACCCTCACTGTGCCTTGTTTATACTACTCTTTTAACAAAAGAGAGAGATGCAGCCATATGCGGTGTCATATGGTCGCCTGCAAATATATTATCCAATAAATAAGTCTCAGTGCAAGATACCTTACCGTCTCTCTGTCCTTCTCTGAAACCTGTTGATTTTTTATTAGGCAGCTGCTTTTGCAGTAATTAAAGCAGTAACTTATTGCCTTGATGGGTTTTTTTTTTTTTTTTGTGACAAACTCATACAATATGGGCAGTGAAATCAGCTTCAACCTAAAAAGCAAATACTTGTAGCTCAAAGCAACCAGGAGCACCTGTAAAGGTTTTAATTGAAAGGCAAGGGCACTCATTTTAGTTTAAACTTCAAATTTAGAAAGACACATAAAGACCCTGACATGTTTGCGTGGACTGACTTGAGTGGAAGTGCTGACTCCCACCCTAAGACGTGGAGGTGGTAGGAAAGAAAGTACTAAAACTGATGCAGAGATTGACTTTTCAGGGACCTTGCTCATGAATGAAAATGTGAACAAGTAAAAAAAAAAAGGGCCAAGTTGAGAAATAAATCACTGCCTTATTATCATATAACTGCTAATAAGACTCAAATAAAAAAGTAATTTCGGGGAGCATTCATCTGTGCCGACAGAAACTATTTAAACCACTTGAGGACTTGATGTTACAGAAAAGGGATTTTCAGAGAGCTGGTAAAGTATTTGTGTATTGATTTGAAGCTGAGCCTTATAGCAGTTTTAATACTCGATCGATATGTGTCAGGGCTACTGTATGTGAACAGGAACATTAAGTGTCAGGCGGAAGTAATGAAAGGAAACTGTTTGCCATCAGATATGACCTTATTACCTGGGCGAGTTTAGATAGGTCACCATGTAATCATTAATTGTGGCACAGCCTGCAGGGGACAAAACACCATTACTACACCAAATACACCTTTATTATAAGATTAAATTAAAGACAATCTGAATTAAACAGACAGATCACTTAACAGAAAAAAACAACTCTGATGATTTTTGGTGTTAGGATGATCAAATATATTGTAATATTGCTTGCAAGCTATTCGTTGCATATAAATCATATCTCCAGTAGAATAAAAAATCTTTCATATATCATATATTCCTTACCTTGCTGCTATCCTTATTTGTCTCCAATCCCCTGATATCTTGACTATATTACACAGCTGAGTCTATCTTTGAAGGAATCAAGGCAATAAAAGGCTTTATTTACTCTTATCTGGAGCAGACCCCCAAAAACTCCACAGTATAAAACAGGCCGAGACACTTTCAACAGGCAGCCCGCAAAAGGTTCCTGTTCCTGTCTCCTGGCAGGATTTTCTTCTTATATTAGTTTATTAAAAACTCGTATTTCTTGTCACTGTGCATTGTACATTATTGCGGTAGATTTCTTGGAGGGAATCATCTCCCATGAGCTGGTGAAACTAATGGAGGGACGGCATCGAGGAAAGGAGGAATGAAACTTCAGGTTTCTAAATCAGGTCTTGCCCTTCACCACTTAATAATGAAAAGCAATTACAGGCAGGCTTTGGCATTTGTTTATTTTTATTTTTATTTATCAAAGAACCCCAGTTGTGCTGGATGTCTAATGCATGTTGTCAAGGATAGATTTGAGCATTGCTTTCTGTTTTGTAGATCCACTGACTTCAGTGTTCAGTTTTTATAGGTTTCTTCAAACATCCTCGTGCAATAATGATGTTTCCAGTGTTGTAAGTCAGAAGTCTGTCTGTTGATTGGAGACGTTTACAGAGTAACAGAGAGACAGTCATGTGTCACCAACCTCAAAAGGAAAGGTCCAGTTTATAGGCAGTAAAATGTGGCTCACATATTAGTTTGATTAGTCTGTTAACTAAATATAAGCATGTATTTTGTTTCCATCTTTCATAATTTTAGCAATGGGAACAATTATACATATACATATATATATATATATATATATACATATACGTATAATTGTTCCCGTCAGTGTGTTCACTGGTGAACTGATGTTTTGAAAGTCAACACAGTTCACAGTTGAGTTTCAAAATATTAACAGTGAGCTGTGAGGACGTTTTTGGATTTCGGGACACCACTGGGCACTACAGCAAGATCAGGGAGTACATCTTTAACAAAGACTGGCAGCTTTGCAAAGAAAGTGGGTTGTACCTGACAAGCCCCTGTGTGGCCTGTGTGTTGCACCTGTCTATAGCCTAGAATATACTGTATAATGTCTATTGTCATTAAGAATAAGGTGATAACTCCACCTGGCATTGTGTTAAACTGTGCTACTCCTGCTGTTATGACTGTGAACCCTCGCTGTGTTGCATAAATATTTAATCCTACTGTGAGAGATGCCCAGGGTTAAAATTCTGGGATGAGGGACTTATGGCAGAAGGAGCTTTTGGCAAATTGTGATGACGCGGGGTGACCTTGTTGCTTTTTGGCATTCCTGTACAGAGATAAATACATTAAAAGTGAAACAAGCCACTAGAGTTGTGTGACAGCCACCTCGGCGTTTCCTGCAAGGTGTGATGGATGGTGCGAGCCCCTCGCAGCGTGTCTTTTTCGCGAGCTTTCCATGGTGGCGAGCTGGCAAGGGGATGCAGTGAGGCGTCGTGTTGGGATGAAGGTCATTTGAAACTGAAGCGTCTAATTTACTGTGTGAAACACGAGTTAAACTGAACTCTTGTCAACATAGCAATGACAATGTAAAAATGCTTGGAGCGCTGTGGCCTGTGGTATAAACCACTTACCAAAGCGAGCAACACCCCAGGCTGATGTTCATCCGGCATGTCTTCCACACAGCAGCAACATGCTTCGCTTTCTAGGTTACGCCTCTTGAACTCAAACACACACTTTACCGTGATGGCCGGTTCTCTGTGAAGTCACAAAGCTGCAATATAAATAGAGACGATCGTAGTATTCGGTCCCACCAGAGGTCTCAGTCCGAATATAACCTGCAATTTGGTCCCTTGAAAATATCTGTTATTGTAGCCTTTTATTGTCCTTGGATTGTTTCCGTGAATATAGCCCTTTCTTCCCCTCTTTCAAGCCAGGATTACTGGGATCTGTGCCCTTCATGTAAATATCCCCCCGTGACGTGGTTTCAGAACAAAGAGGGGCCATATCTGGTGAGCTACCCTTACTCAGAGCCTCGGGTTGAGACATTCCCAATGGGGCCAATCTATCACCATGTGATTTATAGGCTTTGCAGAGTCGGGGTGTAGGAGAGAGGTGGAGAGAGGGAAGGAGTGTAAGTAGGAATGGAGGTAGATGGAAAGAAACAGGAAGTGGGAAAAAAGTATAAGAGAGATATGAAATACAGAAAGAGAAATGCATAGTGTAGAAGTAATAATCAAATGTCTTTATCGCCTCACGAGCAGAGGCGACAGTAACCACTCATTCATTATTGTGTTGTTAATGAGGAGCTTTATTACAAATGGATTAACATCTTAGACTGGAAGAAAAGACGGTAAATGAATGTTGCTGCGGGTGAAATGCCATATGGACATAATATTCACAAAGTTTAATTGTTGATGGTGGGTTGATTAGTTTTATTACATCGCAGCAACAGTTGCAGTTTTAATTGCACGTTGGCTTAAAATGGACTAATGGGGTTATAATGAATAACATTTTGTTCATTTAGATATGGTGCACACAGTCAGTGATAAGGTGCTAATGAGAAGGGCTATTACCTTTTGCATTTCAATTTGTTATTGGGAGGTTTGTTTTTAGGCGGTTGGGGTTGTTTTATGTTTTATGCATACCCACCCGACCCACCTTGAAACACACTGTTTACCATGCTTTGTGAGTGTGACTTTTTTGCCGTGTCATCACCATTCATCTCTATACAACCAATGTGTTTATGATTAAATTGTTTACCAGAGCTCAAAATACAGTAATGTAAAGGTGTATCTACCATGTGCAACTGGTGTCATAACAGTGGATCAGATTTCTTAATAAAGAAAAGACACTTTGGTGAATATCTACTGAATGTATTAGTTATTTTTATTATTAACATTGAACAAATAAAGTGTTGTCCACATATGCTGCGTATGGATAACTGTCGCTGTTACCTTAAGTATAAATCTAAATATCTCTTTTGGTATTTATGTTACATCAATAAATATTTTTGTAAACATTATGTTTCATGAGTCTGCCCAGAGACTGTAAGCATCTTGAATCTTGTGTCTTGTGTGTGTACTGTGACCCCACTACATGCATGTTAATGGACAAAAAGAGAAGACAGGTGAGTTAGAAACTACACTTAATGTTGAAAAAGTTATTACACTCATTTTGTGAGCTTGATATCAGTCATTGCAAATCTTAAAGTTAAAATTTCCTTTTTTTTCCATCTCGCCTCCATTTTTCATTTTATTAGTGAAGTGTAGGTGAAGTATGTTTCATTTCACAGCTTTAGATGGACCATCCTGGTCAGACAGTTTCATGTGAAGAGTTTTTCTAAAGAGTCATTTGAGGAAGAGGAAGCATTTCATCTCTTTTATTGATCAAATCATGAACTACATCCCCCTAACTGAGTTCCAATTTCAGGTAAAACTGAGGGTACATCTGCTTTCCCCTTGTGAATATGAACAAACTGAAAAATACTGTTCATACAAAGTCCTATATGCACTCCGTATAGCTGTCTATATCCTCGCCCATATGCTGCCGTCCTTCCACCCCGACCTCCCAGACAGAGTGCAGGCCGCCCCTGCTGTGACCCAGAATGATGATGGCGACGCTATCAGTCCCTGTCAGGCCACACAGTCAGGCCCGTTTCCTCTAAATCCCAGTCAATCACTCGCCTCTGTATCACACACTCCCAGATGGCAGTCACCACCTCTGCACTGTCCCAATCCATCATACGTCTGATTGTATGAGGCAGTAGGTGTTAAAGGTTTGTCGGGGTGGGCTTTTTACTGCTCTGCAAACCCACAAATCTGCCAGAGAACAGGTTAGAGGTCAATCTGCCTAGAGCGAGTAGCCTTTGACCTAACCCAGTTCACTGTCCATTACTCAAAACTACAGCTCGCTTGGCTACATAACCTCTCCTCACCTCTAATGTTACAACCCCTCTCAGCATTTTTCTATCTGTCCTTCTAAAGGCCTGTGTGAACCACTCACACACACATATTTAAGGTACACACACTCACGTGCACTGCCTTTTCAACCAAAGGTGGTAAAGTTGTCCGCTCACCTGGAGTTGTAAGATGTTAGTTTTATGACGTAATCATCACATTATTTCCTAACTTTTTATATTTTTAGGGACGCATCAACTGATAAACCTGCTGATGCTGCCGAAGGAACACCACGAATCTCGAAAGAAGTTGCAATGCAAAAGTCTGTCCAAGCCTCTTTTTGTGCCTTTAAAGGAATATTTCAACTAGTTCCACTAGTTTGTTGTACTCTGCAGGCATCTTTGTGTGCATCTGTCTCTTACAAACCCTGTAGACTGCTAATATGACCAACAATGTAACAAATAAGGGACATTTATTTTCCCCCCCAAAATTTGAAAATCAATCCGATCAACCCACACTGAAAGGCAAACGTGCAAGTTGCTAGATGCATATATTCATGCGTGTACTTACTACATAGATTTTCCATCAATGCCTCATATCATTAACCCCAATATGAGGGTCCCTTTCCCCGACACCAGGCCATTTATTATTTTAATAAACAGTCTACCTGACCCTGTTGTCTCGATCCTTTCCCCTGTCCCAGTTCACCTCACAAATATCCTTGGAGTAGTGCCTGCATACAAACACAGGAAGTAAATCATCTATAAGTGAATAAGGTTGGAGACTGATGGCCTTTCAACTTTCTTTGACCTTTTTTTTGGGTGGGGGGGGGGTTGTTGAAAGAGCGTCCTCATGGGAACTCAATGCCCTCTAAGCATGAATTAAATACAGTTTCATAATAGGAAAAGAAAAAGGGATATGGAGGGACGTGGGGGAATTTTACTATTAATTGGATTGGAGAGTTCTACAGGCGTCAGCAAAATGTCTGCGTTCCTGTTGTCTCATTACTGTCCGGCTATTTCAGCAACTTTCCCCAGATACTGAAGTTTCTATCTTGTTCTTTGACTGTCCAAAGTTTACCGAGGAAGATTAAAAAGATTTTTCACCTTAACAAATATAAGTTATGCCGAAGTCTTAAAGCTCTTTTTATAGTTTTTTTTTTGGTCAATTTATACAATCAGAGGCACTGCGGGACCTGAAACTGAAACTGATTCAAATATACACCAGTCTCTTGTGGTAAACCTGATAAGCAGTCTACTTTATTGTTTAATAGATTTGGCGGCCTGTTCAAGGTAACTGCATAGAGTATGAATCCGTAAATGTGTATGTAGGTGCATTAGTCTTGAGAATCTTGGGAGATTAAATCAGTTAAAATGGGATGTGATGAGATGAGAAGACACCATATGAAACATAAAATAAATTAATAGAAATAAAAACTGCGTAGAGAACTACAATGCATACAGAATATGCAAAGCATAAATACAGAACATACATGGTCATCAGTCATATATCACAAATGTTCTTTGGTTTCAGCCTCTCAAATGCGCATTTTGCTGCTTTTTCAATGTGAACTTAATAGATTTGTTCACAAATATATGTACGACCCTGTATTATATAATACAGGGTAATTTCTACTCATTTTTACTCACTCCCTGTCAGATCGTCAATGTTGCTCAATGTGTTTGCTTTCCAGCCTCTGAAACCTGCAACCTGTACCCTGAACCTGTATCTGCACCAAGTTTTCCTGTGGATTCTCAGTCACTACTGTTTGGACTTGGTGCCTCTTCAACTCACCAATAAATCACTGAATTGTACCTGGATTTTCTGCAATTGGGTCCATTCCCTGCTGCCTCGTAGCTTAGCCTACTCACCGGCCTACAGTCTTGGCTGTGACACGCAGGGGTTGGACATGCAGTAATGTCACTAACACCTGTATAATGCAAAATGATAACAGCCCTGCAACAAATACTATCTTTGTGAAGCGTATGATGTTCTCTTTTAGACCTCGTCAGAGAGACGTTGGATTAAGTCTGGGGTAATTTCTGGGGTAAAGTCTGGGGTAATTTCTCTGGCTGTGGCATGTGGTGCTTTAACTATGAATTGTAATATATTATATTTGAGGTACAATAAATTCTACCTTCACAAAAGTTATAATGTTCAGTTTTTGTTGTTTTAGAGAGGTTTACATTCAAATGTATGATCATTTTGGATGATGTAGTTTGTGCTCTGTTGAACTGTATTGCATTATACAGAGCGGTGTCTTTGTCATTTAGCCTACCCTCGTTGATAAAATAGGCAAAATAATTGTAATGCTGCAGTGGCTGTATGTTTCTATGGTTATATTAAGTACTATGCCTTGTTTGGCTGAACACTGTGTTATTGCTGCTGTCTACACTGACACAGTCAGCAGGGACAGAGCCTGTTGAGGTTATTTATTAAAATTATATTATGTCAGATTGTGCTTTTATTGGTTGAACAGTCACCAGCTGAGCCTGTGGATGAGGTCTGCAAGTTTTCTTGAGACCAGTTTTTCGTCCCTGTTTTGAGCATTATTATTGGAAGTCAGCTTTAATCAGAAAGGATATTTCTGTATGCTGAACATGTAGATAAAAGGAACATGTAAGTGATGAATCATCTATATTACTATTCTCTACTGATCTGTAGCATATTGTACAAGGTAGACACATTTATTCAAATCGTCTCGTTTTTATACATACATTGTGTTTAAGTTGGGGTTTAATACATGGACAGGAGGACCATATATTTTACCTTTTTTATTTTGTAGATGACTTGTGATACTTGGCTTCCCCAGAATTTGACTGAACCATGCCGCTGCTAAAATGAGCATTAAGTGTCAGTGGTTGGTCTGAGAGACCAGCTGGCCCTGGTCTGGTCCCTGAGCTTTAAATGGGACAGGCTCACCACTGTTTGCCACCTCTTTTCATCATATTCTTCTATTTATATACACACAAAATACTGCATGAACTGATCTGACCTAAAATCTTTGGCCCAAAGAAAAACATGATATTCTAAGTTCAAAATATGAATCATAACCAAAGTTTGAGCCAATTAGAGACACAATGTACAAGTCTAGCGTGTAAGCAGGAAGTGTTTGATGAAGCTGACGGCATGCCAGATTGCAGGAGTTGTGTGAAAATGTGCAGCTCAAGTGTAAGAGATTCATAGCTATAGTTACATTTTTTACAATAATAGAATGTTTACTTCGTTATACTAATGCAGCTTGGTAAACAACAGATGTGATTTGTTAGAAATTGTTTTCTCGAGGGGTTTCCACTGTGCACATATACAGAAGAATAAACTGTCTCATCTCAGAGTTTTCCTCTTTTATGACCATATAAGGAAATAGGCACCAAACGTTTGAAGACTCATTAATTGGCCCAAACTCAAAAAACGAGACAATACATATCAGAACATAAAGAAATTAAACAAACTGCAGAACAGAACAAAAATAACTTAAAGGGTAGAAAGAAAGTTCTGTGTGTCCAATGTATTGTTTTTCATCATTACAAAACGTCTCCTTATCTGTCTGCCTGACTGCAGTGTTACATCAGTCCTTCCACTTCTTGTGCTTGTCCGTTCTCTGAATCATTCACAGCGTAGCGCTCGTCGGTCCGACTGCAGTCCCAGAGCCTGCAAGGTCTAACACAGCCTGCTCCTCTTCAGGTTCTCTCCTCCTTCACCCGAACAAAGACTTTATTTTCTGTGAAATAACTTCTGACAGCCTGCTGTCCGTCTGTTACCGTACAGAAACAGAAAACTGGCCTAAAAGAAATCACAATAGCTAATCCACTTCCTTCCACCTGAGCCCTGCCTGCCTGTCTGACCTCGTCCTTTTGATCTGCATCGGTGCAGGAGCTCCCCCTCTTCCTCGGCAGTGCTTGTCTTCTCTCTGAGCTGCCTGTGGTATGAGCTGTGGCTGCCTGTCTGTCTACTAGACATCCCCCTCGCCTGTGCCTGAGACTTACCACTGAGAAAAAACTCCTGTCTTTCTGTGGCTTTTTTACCCAGAAATCCTTATTAGCTAATAAATTCCTCGGCACCTGAGTAACACCTGCCTGCCTGCCTGACCCCGTCCTCTTTCAGTCACTCGCCGTCTTACTTCTTCGGTTTGTCAGCGGATGGACAGACACACGGGCGGTGAAGGTGACAGCTATCTGCTCGTTTATATTTCATCCTTCCATCAATCCAAAGGAGGGCAGAGGTCAGTTGCACTGGAGTCTGCACTGTTGATAAATAAGGAAGCAGCTTGTCTGCCTGTCTGTCTGCTTGTATTTCTGTCTGTCTCTCTTGCAGCACACCTGAGGACTTCTACAAATGTATCTACTCGTCTGCCAGTCAAGATATTTAATGCTTTTCTTGACTTTATCGGTCCATCTCCCAGACCCAGCCTTTATGCGATTTCAGTCTTTCTTCTATGCTTTGTCTCTATTTCTGTCTCTTATCTGTTGTAAACTCCTCTTATTTTCAATAATTTGTGCAATAACTGATTTTTTTTGGCCACTCAGGGGCAGTGGAGACGAGCTGTGAACACAATACCAACATTATCACTTTTTAAGTTGATGTGGCAAACTTGCTAGAAAACATTTGCTTATTTACACAACAGATATGGAGAAACATTAGCATTCATTTGGAATTGAGTTTCTGTCCTCCTGATGAATGTCCATGTTAATTTTCCTTGGTGTCCACCAACTCCCAAGGATCTTTAGTTGCTTAAGGCTTCACTATTTTCACCAGCTAGTCACTACTACTACTACCAGCCGCAACTGTCTCCCGTTTGGTGCTGGGTAGGTAGTGCACCGTGGGATTTTAGAGCTTTTTCACTAAATAAATTGATGCCTGAAGCAGCCAAAAGTTACCAGAAACACGACTCCAAATGATTGATAGTATTGCTTCGTAACTACTGGATGTATAAATATGCAACTGTTAACAAGTTTGCCATATTAACTTAAAAGGTGATGGTATGTAGATGCTGTTATTTCGACTGCCCCAAGTGGTTAAAGAAATAAGTTATTACAGGTTTAAGGTCAGTGTTGGGGCCATTGTTGTTGATTGGGTTGCTTATCCTGGTGAAATATGTGGGACGTCAAATTTCTTGAAATGTCATACACAGCATCACTGCCATGTACATGGTGCCTCATGTGGTTTATTGACCTGTAGTTGGACCATTCGAATGTTGCCACCTGTATACACATTTCATCTTTTACGACTTTTTGTTTCAACCCACGTACTTTTTACACATTTAATCTGTCTTACAACACTTCAAATGTTGCGGTAACAGTTGCTTGATAGTAATTGCTAGATCCTTTATCCCAACCCCCAAATAACATTTCACTTATCCGTCAACCCCCCTCCTCCTCCTCTCTCCCTCCTGGCTCCTTCCCACACTTTTTCCCCTCTTCTACCGTCACCCCCAGACTACTTATTTACTAATGATGTGCTGCAAACGCTTACTCTTGTGTTTTCGTGCTGCACTCTCCACCTTTCCTCTTCCCCTCTCCATTTCCTCATCCCCCAGCACCCCCTTCATCCTGCTCCCTACCCCTGAATCCACCTCTCCTGACCCCCTCAAGGTGAAACCTGAGTGGCTTTAATTGGCCGGTATCAATTAAATTCTGAAAGCACATGAACTCACGAGGGACAAGTAAGTGGACTTAAGCTCCAGCCAGTTATCTCTGCTTCCTCCTCCTTCGCCTCCTTGGACTTCCGCACCTTGGTTCATCCTCACACATGGAATTGATGCCTTTCGCTCCCTCTCTCCAGCTGAATCTTCCCTTTCATTACATGGCCATCTCTTTCTCTCTCAGTTCCCCCTATCTCTCTCTTCCTTATCCATTCCTGCCGCCACTTTTAAATAGATCCCTGCGGCAGTGACTGAGCCAGACACGGCCTCCATCATGGGACCAAGAGGAGGCTAATGCCTTTTTAATGAGGCCTCGGCCACAATGTGACACAGTAAAGTGGCAGGAATCGGTGGCTGGTGAGCCCTTGGTCCAGGGTATTTATCACCTAAAACCCTCTGATCCACTGTGCCTGTGGGAGAGAAGTAGAGAGGGAGGGAGAGAGAGGTAGACATAAAGTCGGAGGCAGGCAGAGGTTGAGGAGGAAAGTTACCAAAAAGCAGGATGGAAAGCAAGTGAAAAGAGATGGAGGAAAGCAGGAGGATAGGAAGTGGAGCAAATGGTTGGGAGGAGAAAACAGAAAGTAAATGGAAATAACATATTTTCAAAATATGTTGCCATGAAATAACCAACTTTATTATTGAAAAGAGAAATGGGCAGAAATAGAAGTGTAAGACAACAAGAAAAGGCCAGAAAGGAACACTACTGGTCTTAGAAAGCTGCATTTCTTATATAACCCTCTTCCCCTCTCCTCATCATTTTAAGTGGCTTGTACATGTTTAGCATATGACCACCGTTTGCCCCCGGAAGTAACATAATGTGAAATCAGAATAATAACCATAATTCTTCAACAGTAATTAATATTCATCCATATAGAGTGCAGCAGAGCCTAAGAGAAAGGCACTGAAAGTAGTTTGCCTCCAGTGAGGGGAACTGACATTATTATATTCCCAATTCATCCAATATTAATGCCCATTGGGCCCAGTATTCTAATATGAGTTCTAGTGAAATGGCCTTAAGTGGTTGAATAGCAAAATAAGATAGATTAGCAACAAAAAAGAACCACCTGTTTCATTATTAATGCAGAAGATTGAAAGTAATAGGCAGAGTAAAGGCGTGAAATCAAAGAACCTCTGAAATATGAACTGGTAGAATCTCCTTCAACTCCCATTTCAGCACCACCACTGTGCTCACTTAGGACTTCAATGGCGCTCTATTATGGCTCTGCACCACATAAAAAGAGTGTGAGGTCCAATAAAATGGCTGCAGTAAAAATCGTCCATTGTAGTTACTTCAATCTTTCCACACTGCTGCATGGAGCTCTAAAGTGGCACACTGCGTTCTCTCACACAACCTGATGCTCATGAAGGGATTTTTTTCATTACCACTCATTGTGGTTCCTCAGAGGTACAGCAGCTTTGTATTCTTTGCAGTGATATTTCTTAAGATTTTCATTCTATCAAACCTAATTTTTGATACTATGGAAACAGCCATTCGATGCATTTGCATTCTGTAATTGCCTCTCTGTGTAGTGATTTTAATTGTTACCGACAGAGCCTTTCCAGTGTGGGATTCAGACTGCACACCCATGCACGAGGAATTCACAGGGAACAATGCATGCATTTACTGGATGTGATGTGAATGGTAAAAGCTGGTGCTGGGCATTTGGGAAAGAAAGCTTAGTTGTTGTCTTAGTCTTCTTTTATGAAAACAACATGACACCTGTATCCTTCTTTGGGTGTGCTATAAACTGATTCAAGTTGCTCTTCTTTTGATGCATTTCTGACAGAGTAGCTGCTCGAGGCCACAAGTAACCACAGGTGTCAAATCAACAGCGCTGAAATCTTAAGATTATAACTTTCTCCAACCTTCTACTTTCAGCCCACAGGCAGTCCTGTGATCACATCAAATCTACATATCTTTACCTTATCGTGTGCATATCGAGTTCCAAAACTAAAATCCAAAACTGTACTCCCAATGATTGTTCTTAATCTCTCATCTTAAAGCCGGGTACTAATTGATTAGCTTTAAAATCAACCTCAATGATAAACCTTAGAAAAGCAACCTTTACAGTGAGGACCTACGGAGATATCGCCATAAAGCAAAGCACCCTGCTGCTACTGAGAGAGATGCAAGTGGAGCAGAAAAAGCCATGAGGGCAAAGAAATGGCTTGTGACAGGAAAGTTGTTAGTGCAAATCTCAATCTGAAATGACTCAGCAACCATCAGGGTGCCCTTGAGCAAAGCAGTGAAGCGACTCTGTGGTCGACAGTTGACTGCTGGGATTATATTAGACACCCGGTGTAAACGTTTTTTTTTAAATGTGATCCAGGGAAAACTCAGACAAGACAGTCAGAAAACAATTTAGTGAACAAATAAAAAGAGAGGTGCATTTATCTGTGCAGATGCAGCTGTCCCAGAGGTCCCACTTTTTACAAGCTTATCGCACTGTCACTGCTGCACCGTTGCCCCACCCTCCATCCTGCACTCTGTTCTGCATTTGTGATACACAGCAGACAAGGAGTATTCTGATTTACATTCACATGGGAGGTAAAATGGACAAGATTAGGTTGATGCCCCTGTGGGGAAATTTGTTTCGAACTCCAGACTGCATCTGCTCCAGCAAAAGTTTGAAGCAGGGCGATGCCACAAGAGGATTGGTGTAATGCTGTCTGGTGTAAGAAGAAACATACCAGGGATCCTCCCTGTCAGATACCAGATGAGCTGTTAGACAGTGTCACCATTGGTTTTTCTGATAAGAAGATATGCCCTTCAGTTTCCTGCTGCAAGCGTATGTTCCAGACAGTCATAAATGTTGTATGAGTCTGTGGAGGACCTGGGGAGAGGAGAGAGGAGAGGAAGAGGAGAAAAAGAGGACCGCATAGGAAGAGGGTAGGAAGGAGAGGAAGAGAATGGCACGAAAGTGACTTGGTGGTTGCAGTGGAAGAAAGACACTCAGTTGAACAGATTTAAGGAATTAGATGTAATTAACTGAAATTCACTGAATCCAATGTGTCTTTTATAACTCTGTTTTTATGTGCGTAGCGCATACTGTTTGCATATCCTGTAACTACAGCAGT
Organism: Lateolabrax maculatus; assembly: GCA_031216445.1. NCBI lineage: Eukaryota > Metazoa > Chordata > Actinopteri > Acropomatiformes > Lateolabracidae > Lateolabrax > Lateolabrax maculatus. The sequence goes on from CM062218.1 coordinate 6,398,258, forward strand.
GTGTGTTATTTGGGGATTAAAAGACTCCTAAATGATCTTGGCCTCGGTTCAGAACTGACTGAAATGTTTGGAGACATCTTAGATTAGAGTGTCTCCTCCTGAATCAAAGGGATTTTCATTTTGATCAGCTTTGGACTGCTCTCTTTGCTCTCTGGATGTATGTTTGTGTGGTTGCGAAAGAGGACATCAAAGTAATAATCTGCCTTCCATGACCATGTGTACTGCATGCTGTAGGTTTAATCAGGCCCTCGGAGGCTCAATAAGTTCTGCTTGTAAATTAAAACAAAGCTATTTACATTAATTTACAATTCTTAACAGCTCACGGATTTCACAACAGGCTGTCTGATTTAACCATGGAAGGTATCAATTTATCACAATTTGTTCAGGTGCTCTTGGTGAGTGGTCGTATTTTTCTCTTCCTGGAAGTGTAACATATTTGGAGAATCCCCGAAATGTGTTTGGACAAAGACCTGCTTGCAAATCCAGTAATATTTTTTGAGAATCCATTGCCTTTTTGTTTTTTTCTCCATCTTCCATGCTTCCAAATTGAATTGTTTCCATGCTTAATTGCTTTCAGCTAGGGCTGTAACTATTGTAATGATTATCTTCGTCGATCGATCAGTCTGCTGATTATTTTTTAGATTAATGGATACATTTGGCTTGGTTTGATTTGGTCTATAACATGTCAGAAAATTGTGAAAAATGCCTATCACAATTTCCCTAAGCCCAAGTTGTCAACCAATGCCCCAAAACACAAAGATATTTAGTTTACTATCCCATAAGACAAAGAAAAGCAAATTGTTTTATACCCAGCCAGTGAAAAATCCTCCTGAATCTAATTTATTCTCATTCTTCACTAATATTTACCTTAATGTATTGTGACTCTGCTTACCTCATCAATCATTCTTCTAAATTAATTGCTGGAAAACTAGAAGAAAAAAACCAAAACAAAAAAACATCCAGAGGTAGAAAACCCACCAGTCTTGCCAACAAACAGCGTTTCTCTCAGGGCTGATGTGGGGCAGTGATAAATACGATGGCTTCCCTGTCATTAATCAGACCGCAGCTTGTCTCTCTTTGGGCTGGCCCCCCGTCCAAAACACCCCGGCCCCCCCTGGAGGGGCCTCAGAGGGGGCTCAGCAGAGATCTCAGAGCCCCCTTTTTTCCTCCACCTGACAGCTATCACCCCCATCCTGCAGTCCCTCTGGTGACGAGGCTTTCCCTCAGAGGAGATGCTAAAAAAAGGGCCTGGAAGTGAAGCTGGGGAGGAAAAACAGGGTGAACAAAATATGGAAGATATGAGGGAAAAAAAAAAAATGGAAAAGTAGGAAGCAGGAGTTTAAGGAAATAAGGAGGGAAAAACAGAAGAAATAGCAGAAGTGGAGCAGGGGGATATGAGGATGCTCCTTTCTCTGTAATCCCCCCAACTCATCCCCTCCATCTCCGTTTGCTCCCACCGACAGAACACACTGGCCTGTCTTTAACAAGGCGCCTGTCCTTGGGAGATTTCTCTCATCATCAATCAACTGCAGCCGGGAAGTCACACAGGGCAGAGAGAGGCCGAGAGAGATTGAGAGTACGAGAGAGAGAGAGAGAGAGAGATGGAAAGAATGAGAAGGAAAGAGACGGAGAAAGACGGAGGTAAAGAGAAGGAGGGTGAAATTGATTTAATTAAGAGATGGAGGAAGCAGTGAATGAGGTGAAGGAATACATTTCAGGAAAATTCTCACTGCCATGCCTCTATTTCTCATGTCATACACCGCTGACAACAGACTCATTGAATATGAAACAGCCGCTACATGCAGGGCTGTGGCGCAGCAACATGTTGTGGCAACGCACAGTGCAAGGCCAACAGTGTTGTTTTCAGAGGACTTTTGCTCCTCAGATATGCCAGGTAAAGGAGTTTTCTCATTGATTTATTGCCCTGATATGAGTTCTGATCTCTAATCGTTTGTTGTTGTTGTGTCTGCTCAGGTTTGATGGACGAGAGCAAAAGAGAATCCAAGTTTAACATCCTTTTATTGCCGCGCAGTCAGGCCAGGAGAATTCATTTCAGTGCTGATGAAAAATTGCCCCAACATTTACAATAGGTAACAGCCAATGTTCACAGCGGGATTGGACATTTGCCAGACAGACATTGTTCGGGTATTGGGGAATTTTACTTTACTCACACAGTGTCAGAGAAACCTAACTCATGGATGCCTTTTTCATGTTCCTGCATGCAGTCTGAAACAATGGTGTGATTGACATATTTTAGCTTAATTACTGAATGTTTGTAAAATTATTCGCAGCTCTACTTTGTAACTCCTGGGGGCCAAGCAATCGGCACTGCACCAGTTCAATCAAAATTTCCGATCAACCTTGTGTTTAGCCAAAGCAGCATTAAGAATGCTTCCAAATGGTAATGATATAGGATTTTGTATGCAATTGTGAAGACCAAATCACATCCGTGTAAAGGCCCTGAATGATACACGGACATGGACAGCAGAGCGGAGAGCAGATGCACAAGCAATTTTGGTTATACTTGTCTTTGTGGTACCTGCAAGGAAAATGACAAAATATATGTCCCTTGGACTCAATATAAGTAGAAGAAATAGTACAATTCACACCAAAACTGTTTTTTTAAGGTCAGCTTGCTTGCTCACGGTCAGCCGGCACCCTTTCACTCTATGACATTTATTCATACCTTTATCAAATACAGTCAATCAATCAACTGCAATCCAGAAGCTGCTGTGGCTACACACACACACACACACACACACACACATTTGGTGGTCATGTGTGTAACTCCACTCTCGCTGTCTCCATTAATCTCAAGGCTCCTCTGTTCTGACTGACAGCTTGAAAATGACCACTGGAGACAGAAAACGGACTTTTACTGGTGTGTGTGTGCGTGTGTGTGCGCCTGTGGCCGTGGGTTTAAACGTTGGAGACGTGCTTGTACATTTGTGAGTGTCATGAGAATCAGGCCAAGACCGACAGATTTACAAGAACTGGTGCAGATGCAACTGACAATAGTGATGCCTTTAGTGTGCATACATTGTGTGGCCATATGTGTGTGCGTCTATTGAAGCTCAAACAATAATGGATTTTGATGCCAGTTTTACCTAAACACATAACATAGACAAACATTTTTGTCACGGATTACACCGTACAATGTACTGGCCGGTAGATATTATCAACCCAACAACAAATCTTTCCCTCTTGTGTATGCCTTTGTGTATCTCTGTGGTTTGTGTGTGTGTGTGCGTGTGTGTGTGTGTTTATCTGCGTACACTCCACTCACCAGTGTATGCTAATCAGCAGCCATAATGTCCTGCCAAGGGAAATACATAATAAATCAGTTTTGGTTTGACTTTGTAGTGAGACAGAGTGTTTGTAGTGAGACTGGGCGGTAAAGAGATGAGCTGATGCGCGCACACACACACACACACACACACACACACACACACACACACACACACACACACACACACACACACGGCTCTAAACACAGACAAGTGATGTAAAATATGAATTATTTCCTTCTTCTCATCCATGTCTCTCTCTGTTCATTCTCACCATAATCTGCCTTGTCTGTCTGTACTTAAAGGACCAGTGTGTAGGACTTAGGGGGCTCTATCGACAGAAATGTAATATAATATTAATAATTATATTGTCAGTAGTGTATAATCACCTGAAACTAAGAATTTTCCTACACGCTTGGAAAGGGAGGGGGAGGGGTATTCAGTTGGTTGCAATCTGCGACCTCGCCGCTAGATGCCACTAAATCCTACTCACTGGTCCTTTAAACCGAGCCGTGTGCTGCCTTTCATCTCTCCGACTGTGTGTGACTTTAGCTTTTGCCAACGAGCTCAGGCTGGTGTCCAAACAGGTGACTCAGAGCGCCAAGGAGGTATGGACGTGTCCCTGAAAGCCTCGTTTCAGATCACATGGTCTCCTCATGGAGACTGTGACTAGCTGTGAAGCTGAGCTGTAGCTGTCACAGACGTGGGAAGAAAAATGCATTTCAAAAATCGTAGAGAAGTACACGTACAGATAGGCACGGTATCCTTTTTTAACGCACACACACACTGTCATGGACACGAGCACTGGCCACACACTTGCCACAGGCAGAAATACTGATGAAATTTTATGCCAACTCTCAGAAGCGTTTTTTTCCCGTCTTCGGGCTGGCCAAGGCAAACAGAGCATGTCACAACTCCCGCACTGCCTTCTGCGAGTTCATTTTCATGACAGCACAGTCTAATTGCTGAGGTAATTAGATTAGGGAAGGCTGTGTTAAAAATAAAAAAAGTCTCTCGTATTTCTCAGCACTTTTGCCTCGGCGGGTATAAGGCGTTAGAAGGCTACATCCATGGAGGCCGACAAAGTGCTGCGCTGTCCTCGCCTTCTGCTCGCCCCGCTCTTCTCCTCTTGCTGCAGGGAGAATGGCACTAAAGAGAAACTTCATTTCACAGAGAATGTTCCGGTTGGTTTCCTTAGAGAAACAGGAGGTCAGAGTTCAAAAAGTCCACTTGTTTTTTTGGGGGGGGGGAGTTTTGAAGTGAGGATGTATAGTCCTGAGGAAAGGGATTTTAATCTTATCCAACAGCAACCCGCCTCCAAAGGGAGAGACATTTTACTTTGTCTGTGATATATTTTTGTTTTTTTTGTCACCCTGGTGTGTGTGTGTGTGTGTGTGTGTGAGAGGACATGGACAACCAACATGAACGTGGGTTGTTGTGTGGTTCCTGTTTGTATATGACTCAGTGTGTGCATCTGAGCTGTGAATTACACAGTATTGACAACATTTATTTTTACTTCCTGACTGCACCCAGAATCTTAGGATTGTGTTCCCAAATTAAAAAGGTAAATAATATTATGATATATAATAATATATCAGAACGAAACCACAATTTCTGCAGTTTATTTTGCAAAACTGCACACTTTTAAAGCTTAAAAGGAAAGTAAATACCATATTTTTGTCCATTATGACTATTGGTCTTAATAGCATTTTTACAACCACCACCTCTGTTATAGTGATTTGGCAAACACAGTCTCATTGCAATCAGAGCACAATATGTGAGCCTCCTACAGCTTTTAAATCGACAGAAATCATCTCAAATACTAATCCTTGAGTTTGACTGCAGGTATTGATGTTCTTTCCACATTTCACAAATCTCCACAATGGAAGTGGTTAGTGAAATAAGAGCAATAATTATGTTAGTCAAAACTAGGGATGCACCGATAACACATTTCTTCCGACCAAGTACAAGTACTTACATTTGTGTGACTGTATTTATTGTACACATTACATTTTAGGTTATTTAATTACTTAAGTTGTGTTGCTTATTAAGCTGTGTGTTGTACTGTGTACAATATATATTCCAGTAGGAATATTTCCACCAGTATTTCATTAGCATTTATAGCACTTTAATTATTTAATTTATATATTCTCATGAGTAAAATTTAAGTTGCTCCTCAATGTCCCCTTGACTATATGAGTTCATTAGTTCCTACCTGCCATTTTTGACGACGGACAGGTATGAGTGTGACACAGGTGGAGTGCCATGTGTGCTGTGAACCCCGAGAGAGTGAAGTTGCTGTTTTATTAGTGATTAAAGAGAGAAACTAGCCCAGAAGGACTGGAAAACACTACCAATTACAGTTCAAACAATAACGTTGAAAGCATGTTTAACTTTCATCAGACGCTCCTCACTTTCAGACTGTAAGAAATAAAATATACAACATGATGCTGACTTTTCAACACTCACCTTTGTATTTTCGGGATGTCGTCAAACACACCTGCTGTGTGAACATCGACACTGTTTTGACTGTAAAACGACTCTCTGGAAACTTGGTTGTTGCTGTTCGGACTCCTTGAACTCGGCCTTGTGTCGGCTCTTCAGACGCTTTATCACACTGCTTGTGTTTAAAGAAGCTACTCCTCACCCCTTCTCTTGACAATTCAGCAGAGTGTAGTTTGCAGTGTGTGTGCATCCCTACAAGAATAAGACCCAGCTTGACAAATACTGGAATTTCCCTTTTAACTTTTTCTCAACAATGTTTTAAATGTACTACTGGTGAAAGTCTCACATGAAGTAGATTCTCATTTTTGACACTCAGATGAGTAATAGCAGTTATGTGCATTTTGTACCTGTGCCTACAGTATATATATATATATGTGTGTGTGTGTGTGTGTGTGTGTGTGTGTGTGTGTTCCCATGGGTTTTCCCCTGCTGTGTGTACCTGTGTGTACCTGTGTGCTCCCCTGCATACCTGACAGAAGTCCGGCCTCTGCATCTACTCCCTGTTTTTTTTTCCTCAGGTGCGGAGGCATCTGAATCGATCGTGTGAGTCTCGCACTTGATGCCCGGTGATTGATGGCATGAAGGTGATTTATTAGTCACGTCTGAGGAGCAGGCAGCAGGGGGGAAAGCTCTTTTGTCCCTGTCTTTTGAGGACCTCGCTGTTGTTTGTCATTTGGTTCTCTGTTCTCGCTCTCTCTTGCTCTGTTTCGTTGTGGCCCTGCAGTGCCCTCTTAGATCCGGCTGTGAAGTCGCCTTGTAGCGAGCAGCACTACACCTCGGATGCCTTTCATCCTGTAGAAAGTGACTAAAAAGAGCCGCAGACAGGCGTGCAGCAGCATCCTCTGTGGTGTTTCTGTCTCTTTGTTTCTCGGCCCATTCTCTCGGTCTGACCTGAGGTCTAATGGCTTGCTAATCACAGGCTTTCAATAGGTAACCCTGAAATGAACAATTTCCTTTGACGCAGGTTGGATTGGGGAGAGGTCAAGGGGGAGAGAGGGATGTAGAAAGAGAAAAGCGTCAGGTTTTCTCGCACCACTTGTATCACTCTGACAGGCAGCACAAGTGCCGAGGGCCGAGCTTTAAGTTGATTGTGACTGCTCATGAGTGGCGCTGTGAGGGGGAGGCAGGTGATCGCCTCCACCCGGTTCACCCAAGTTCAAACTTGAGTAGCAAAGATATTTTAAACAAACTTTTTGATACCACAGTAACTTCAATCTCTTAATTAAAGCAGCGCCGTGTAACCTTTGCCGAGCAGCAGCAGCAGCAGCGGTGGCGATGACAGGACGCTGGCGCATTTCAATCTGTTGATGCCTCCGACGATACTGCGCTGTTGTAACGGGAAATAAACATTATTCAAAGGGGGACAGAGAGGAAACGAAACATGCGGCTACTGTGGTGAAAAGACTGCCCCTTGTGGTGCGACACAGTGGTCACTGTACCATCAAAATGATTTTGAAGCTGTTATTTTTTATTTTAAGGTAAAATAGTTACACAGTATTGCTTCAATCAGATTCTTCCTAGACTTTTCAGTTTTCTACTGCAGAGCTTTAAATTATTCAGTTTTTCTGACTTTTATTATGAAGTGACCGTGTTAACACAGTGTATGCTCTGGTTAAATCTTGGTCATTTGACCTTCACCACCAGTCTGAGGGGTTACTTTTAGAATGGAAATGGATTTCAATTAAAGGCTTATACACTTGAGACAGAAAACTATGATAACTCACAATCAAGTCTTACTTGCTCAGAGTGGTTGATTAGTGTCACAATAGATGTTAACTAGGCCCACTAGCTTCTGTTTTTCTGTAATTGACCATTCTTTATGGCCCACCCCCCGTAGTTACTGTTTTTATGCCTGTCAAGCTTTCCATTCTAGCACAACAAAACGCTAGTTTGTGTAAGATTTGCTGGGGTCGCTGGAGGGTAAACTGTGAGCAACCAGAACTGGCTTCCACACAGTAGGGAACTACTACATAACCTGAAACCCCACAAACTAATATAGGAAATGAGTGATATGATGTAAGGCTCGGTTACTTTTGTCAGTAGTAAGCTTACCTGAACATGTTGAACAGCTGAACAGCTCCTATGCTTATGTACTTGTTACATATTTAGGACTCAGTATATGACGGTGAGAGGTATATATTTGTGTGTGTTTTTCAGCTGCAGGCCTCAGGGATGGCAGACTGCCTAGAACCAGCCGTTGCCTTTTTCTTAATGCATATTACAGATGAGCATCTTTCCCTCTAGACTGATAGGATCCACATCTCAACATTTGATCAACGATCCAATTCATGGAAGATGTATTTTAGGCTGCGGTGATTTGATATTGCCGAGTTTCAGTGTGTGATAAGACATAATGTGGAATGATTTGATGTGATTCAATAGAGCATAAACAGTTCCATTTTAATTCTGCTATGTTTTTACATCAGTTGCAAGAAAAAAATCCTGTAAACAATAAATCAGCACAATACAGTTATGCGAGAGAAAAATTCAAATGGGCTCCTTTTGCATATTATTTTCAATGTCATTTATTATAATGTACGGTTTGTTTCTCAGACAGAAGAAAATCAGTTAATGTAATACTTTCAGTCTGTTGTATACGATACACTAAAACAATATGTTGACTTCCTTTGTGGCCCCAATTTTTCCACTGGGACTTTTCCATACATGACAATAAGCACAACCTTTCAAAGGAAAAAGTGAGTAAAAAGTTTGAGATGTTTTGGCCTGACTAACGCTGCTTCTATCCTCAGCAAGGTCATCATCACCGTTACACAAAGACTGCTCGCTGAATTGTGTGAGAAAAAGAAAGTAGAAGTAAAGGTCTGGAAGATCTGTTTCCTGGCCATCACCGTCTTGACTTTCATCTCAGAAATCACTGGCAGGTTGTTCCCATGCAGCTGGGACTGCTCCGGTAGTTTGACTTGGATTGAGGCAATCATGAAGATGGTGGAGCTTTCTACCTCACACTCATTTGATCGGCCCTTCATTTGATGAGAATCATGCCTGATTCAGGCAGGGGGATCAGTAGTTTAGCCCCTCTGTGCTTTCTGCAGCGCAGTGTACACGACCCACTGTCGCTCCCAGAAATACAGGTAGCTTCGTCACTTCACCCAGGTGATTTCAGTCACTCTTGAGCTTCAGCTGCTGTAGCACGCTGTCTTCTTCAGTTTACCTGCAGAGTTTTCTGCCATGCCAGATTCACGATGTGTACAAAGTATCTCACATGAGATTATATCACTATTTCTTTGCATTAACTGTTACAAAGGTTTATTCTATAAATGTTAAAGGATTATTACAAAAAATAGGAATACGAGTAATACGAGTGGCATTTTACGCAACTGAATCCTTCCATTTACATGATGGGTATCGAATGAATGAAGTACTCTATTGGTATGGGTATAATTGGTATTGGTACTGGTATTGTAATTTTTTAAATGATACCCAGCCTAGTGGAGATGGACTGTACTTAATGTCTCGGCTCCAGTGTTGAATCTGCTGTGTTCTTTGGTGGTCAAACTATGCAATGGTGACTCTGATTCTAAATGACCTGAAACATATTCTTTTTCTGGACAGTGAATTCTTGTTCTCAGCCAATAAATTGGCCCAGTTGATTAATTGTCCAGCCCTAGTCTCATGTAATAACAGCTTCCGATATGAACAACAACAAGTACAGCTGTGGGATGTTGGACGTTGCATTTTATTAACTATCTGTATCACGCGAGATACAAGAGAGGTTTATACTGTCATTTCAAAGCTGGGTAAACTGTATTTCACAAATCAAAAGAGGGAATAAATAATTGAAGAAGGATGGGGTGGGATCAAAACGCTCATTGGTATTTTTGGTTTTTGCAGCAGAACTGAGCGTCTCATTGTGGAAGACTCAGTAGGTACAGCTCAACAGTTATGAGTAAGTGTGGGAGTGTGTGTGTCTGTGTGTGTGTGTGTGTCTGTGTGTTTGTGTGTGTGGGTGTGTGTGTGTGTGAGAGAGAGCAAAATGGGAGTGTTGATTCAGTGTTTGTTTGAAGTGAAATGGGAGAGGTGCAGGGAAACCTGCAGGGAGCTTTGACAGGAACTAAAAGGAAGTGTTCTCTCACACATGTGCATGACACACACACCCCCCCACACACACACACACACACACACACACACACACCCCCCCACACACACACACACACACTGACAAACATGCACTCTATGTTTAAAGTAAAAGTTTATTGTTTCCCCAAAACACCCCAAAAGTTCTTCCCCTCTCTGAATAACACAATACCTGGAATGAAGCAACTAGTAAATAATGTGATGAAAACAGTGATAAAAGTGACAAAAATTATCATCATAAAATCACAAAATCATGTCTCGTTTATGTTGAGCAGGGTTATAAATGAGGCATATTTGCTGTTTCAATACATACATCAATAAGGTTGATGATGTCACTGGCCTAAACTGTTGCACCAGATTGAAAATCAGTGCGGATCAACCCTGAGTCGTCTCAGTCTACTGTAAACTTTAGTCCCTTAGCATACAGTAATACAATATAATAACATACAATACAATAACATACAGCATCAGAATTCGCCATCAGCAGATCTAAACCCTCCCAGAAAAGTGGTCTAAAAGCTAAAAGGAACCAAAGTTATTTACTTTACTAGTTTGAGAGAATTGGGTGTTGATGTGGATTCATTTTCTCCATTACAAACAGTTTAGGTCTGTGACATCATCAGCCTGGTTGATGCAACTGAGTAATCAGTTGGCACACCTGCTGTTTGTTACACCTTTACCATTTTTGGGGTAAATTTGGGGGAAGATTTCGATTTCAAATATTTTTTGTATATATGCAGTACTATACTACACTCTTGAGTCTTTTTTTCTCTGTCCAATAAACTGTTTCAATAAACAACTGACAATCACTAAGCCTGTATATTAAAATGTGTCAGGCAACAGGGTTTTTAATTTTGAATAAACTTGGGGCTAGTTTAAACAGTCTTATTAGTGACTGATAACATTCAATTGACTGGATTTGTTTTTCCAGGGATTTATTTAAATTGTATAATTTGTAAAATGTTTTGATGGTTTGCCCATTATTTTATTATTTCCTTGATGAACATTAATTATTTCCCTTCACTTTCTCTCATTTAAACTCTCTCTTCCACCCCCTCTCTCCTCTGGTGCGTCACTGCTTGTTGCTGTTTATGAGAGCTGGTAGTGTGATCAAACAGAATAGCTAATGCAACAGCAGACATGACTCAACAGCCAAACTTAGATTCAAGACTTTATCATGCCATTTGCTCAGGTACAGGTGCACAGGGGCATTGGACTTCTCAGTCAAGTATACAAAAACAACAGAATAATAGAAATATACACATAGTAATAAACATAAAAAGTATAAAAAGACCCTGCTCGTGTGTGTAAGTGTGTATGGGGGAGGGGTGTGTGGAAGTGGGGGAATTCTGTCGGTCTGTTGTCGCAGTGTCAGAGGAGTTTAACTGGGGGCAGGGTATTTTGTTCCAGCCTGAATGTCTCTTACAAATAGTCTTATAGCCGCTGGGAAGAAACTCTTTTGAAAGCGCTTCCTGTTTGTTCTGAGTCTCTCTGGTCGGTGGTATCTTAGCTGGTGCCTGGAGCTTCTCGACCTGAACACGTGTCCAGGTGGGGAGCTTCCAGTGATTCTCTCTGTAGTTTTAATGGTGCTCTGGAGAGTCTCCTTTCCCTTAGTGTGGTATTACCATACCACACAGTGATACCTCTGGTGGCGACCTCTGTAGGCCTCGGTGAGGGACTGGCGACTCAGGCCGGCTTTCTTCGGTGACTCGATAAAATAGAGCCGCTGCTGTGCCTTCTTGACAGTGGCTTAGGTGTTTTCTGACCAGCTCAGGTTGTTGGTGACGTGCAGGCCCAGGAAACTGAAGCTGTCGACACGTTCCACCACAGCACCTTTAATCCATAGAGGTTGCGGAGGGGGAGCTTTCTTCCTGAAATCCAGGATTAGCTCCTTGGTCTTGTCAGTTTTGAGGACAAGACTGTTTCCCCCCTCATAGGCGAGTGTCTCATCCACCAGCTGCCTTTGGTGCGATTCATTGTTTCCCTTGATAAGCCCTGGGATGGTTGTGTCATCTGCAAATGTAAAAATGGAGCTGAGTTTATGGGTGAACGAGCAGTCATGAGTATAGAAGGAAAATAGTCCAGGGCTGAGACAGCAACCCTGTGGGGTTCTAGTGCTGATGTTCAGTGCTGCTGATACCATATTCCCCACTTATATTTGTTTCTAGGTTGCGTTAATTTGAAAACGTTGACATATTTCCTCAATGTCCTCTCTTATACTCTTCTCTTTTGTTATTATTTCATCTCATAGCCCTCTCCCCATTCAGCTCCGTTGTGTATAGCTTTAATGTAATCCTCTATCACTGCTGCACTTCTGCACCTCGTCTTCCTGCTCCTTTGCCTTGGGAATGCACTTTCACATCACCCTCATCCACTCCCGTTCCCTTTTTTTGTTTCATTTTCAGCTGTCAGTCAGAAGGAAGATCATCTCTGAGATGATCAGTCAGTGCTGGCAAGAAGCCCTGGAAATCTTTCCTGTAAGAGCTGTTTGTGTTATTATGAAACTGATTTATCTGGATAATGACTGACTACTGTAAAGTGGAATAGAGCAGTAAAAGCATGGGACAACTTTATTGCTTCACAGAGGCAGCTGCTGAAAGAATACAGCATATTCTTGTCCTCATCTCCTCCAAAATAATTCTGTACTTACATTATAAATATTTCTCGGTGGGATGGAAAGGGCCAGAAATTTAGACCATTATGACCCCCACAGTCTCTCAGTATTGGAAGAATAGCAACAGAATAATTTTTATGATTTCCTCTCTGACCTCTTTGACCCTTTGTATCAGGAAGTAGTTTGCTCAGTGACCTATAGAGGGTGCCCTTTGACTACACAGTGTCAGACAAGCATGACCTGGCATTATCTAACGGCGCCGTGGTCTCTCTTTCTGTCTCTCTTTTCCACACATACACACACCCTCCAACCTGTCATGCCCTGGCCGTAGCCAGCCTCCTGCTCTCAGGAAAGGAGTGATGAGTAGGGGGAGAAAAAGTGATGAGAGTCGGCCGGGAGAGTGATGAGCGCGGGGAGAGATTGGCTCGCTGGCAGATGATTTGAAGATCATTCTGCCCCCCGAAATAGCTCTCCAGTTACGAAGGTTGTCTGAAAGCATTAATAAGTAATGAAGGACCAGCAGCCTTGACTTTGTGGATGCATACATGCGCGTCTGTGTGTGTGTGTGTGTGTGTTGAAGGTTTTGTCATTAATGTGTGGTATGTGTGTGTTGTTTTGAGTGTGTGATTTTGTTTGATTACACTTATGACTTATGAAAATATCTTCCATCTCATTGGATTTTATATTTTCTGTTTTGGGTCTGTGATGTGTTCATTAGTTCATATGACATTCAGGTGAATGAACCTGTCGCTATATATAATCTAATTTTATACATGTCACGTGTGTGCGTGTGTGTTTGAGAGAGACTTGCCTGTTTAAATGTCATGCTCTTGATATGAATAATATTCAGATCAACCCTTGACTCCCATTTTGAAAAATAGTTTTCTTAGATGTATTTAGTGCTGAGGAAAGCATCAGTGGAGGTATGTGAGCGTGTATTAGAGCTATATGAGCTGTCACAGATGTTTTTTTATAACTTAAAATCTTTAGGTATATACTGTATGTGAATATATTTACATGTGGTCAGAAAAATCACAGATTGGAGGTTTAAGTATTAAGTACACTTTAGCTGTGTTTATGGAATATTTAATTCACTGGATTATCCAAAACAAGACATTTTCTATATAGATTATCTGTAGAGGGTTTTTGTAGTTGAATTTCCAAAAGATGTACTATAGTACTCTATTACTCTTTCAGCATTGTGATATAAAATGACATAATGTCCTGCTGATAGGTTCGTCAGATCAGAAAATGCTGTTGTTCAAGAACAATTACAAACTAAAATAAGATGGAGGACTTTTTGAGACGAGTCAGACCAAATGATCACATCAAACAATGTTAAAAATCCCACAGAGTCTATGTTAGAGCTTCTATATGGAGCCTGGAGATAATATCATATCTGATAGTGTTCTTTTTCAAAAAGACGAAAAATAATTGTGTCCTCTATCCCAACCAATCCCCAGCTGAGTGAGCGTGGAGCTCACACTGTTCCCCTTTATATTCATTTGCTGCCAGAGCTCCTACAGTTTGTAGGTCTTTTGTGGAGTGGCCATTTTGCATTTACCCCTAGTAAACACTCAGTTTAATTTGACTAGGGACTCAGCATGGCACAAATTAAATCAACTCCCTGTGTACAATCATTTATTTTAGAAGGACAGAGAGAGCAGCCAGTTAGAATAATGTGAATAGATCGTAAATCTGCCGTCCAACCTGACTGCAGAGCAGATAGCTGGTGCGAAACCAAAATGATGTAATCTCCAAACTGTCATGTTTCTTTGTCCTTTGCTGCATAAAGAGACTTCATCTAAATCTAAGGGGCCTGGCAGCGGGGTGTATTTTGCAGACCTTTTTAGTTCTGATCGCTCAATAGGCCAGAGCACCTGGACGGCACTAATAGATACAAGGCTGTAATTTGTCCTCTGAGTTAATCAGCCCTGCGCAGGAGAGAAGAGGGTGGTCAGAGGGAGGGAAAAAATGTATAGATTTAGTAAGTAGGGGAAGAGAAAGGGGAGGGAATCCGTGTTGTTTTACAGTGAGAGGATGGCTGCAAAGAAAAAAACCTGAGGAGAGAATAAATCCTTTGTGTTCATCATGCGTGGCCAGTAATAAGCCATCCATTTTTCTTTTAATAAATGACCTCCATGCGCTACATAAATATCATCCTACCCACACAAGTGTCACTTCCACTTTATCTCCTGCCAGCAAAAGACACACAGGGAGGAAGAGGAATGAGAGGAAGCGGCTGTGTTCATAGTATCTGCAGTGAAAAGGATAAAGGGATGCAGGATACATGCACATGCCACTAATAAAGGTCCTGGGATATGGACCTGGACATGATATATCAGCCATAAAATGTCCTGATCCAACAGATGTTGGGTGACGAGACTGACAATATATCATAGTTTAGCTTAATGTAGCCAAGTTTAGAATTATTGGGGAAAACACCAGATTGACAATGTGTATAACAGGTATTGTGTCGCCTGATTCCTGATCCTGGAGGCCTGTCTCTGGCCCTCCTGCCTGATCAAATTCAACGTCTCCCAGGCCAATTCATGACAGGGCCTATGATCACCTAGACTGCAAAAATCTCATTATTATCAAGTCATTTATGTCTGTAATTTCATTCCTTTAAAGTCTCATTTCCTTATAACAAGTAAAAAAGTCTGCCAGTGCAGTAAGAAACCTTTCTTCATAACTAATCACCTTGTTTCAGTTATTTTGAAAAATGTTTTTAAAAAAAGTTAAATTATTTATGATTCTAGTGCCTTATTCTTTAATGTTTCAGGATCCAGACACTAACTTCCGTAGAAATCTTACAACAAGTTTATTTAGATTGTAAACAGGTTGAAATGAAGTCACTGCACAGGCATATATATATATATATATATAAAAGATCTTTCCAGTTGAATTATAGATAAACTGGAATCTTTTGCAGTATAATGTACTGTAATGACCATCTGGTAAAACAAAATGTGTATATAAGTTAAATTGTACAACATTTTTAATATTTTTAGGATAAACATCATACAAACATTGTTAAAATGGTTAAATATTCCCAAAAATGTGTGCATGTGTTTGAATGTGTTTGCCAAGAAGTGTGCTGCTTCTTTCAGACACACGTGAGTTGTGGCACTTCAACATGTTTTATGTGTGTGTTCACGTGAGGATTTGACAGGGAATTAGATGATTTCATTCATGGTTCCCACTTGTCAGGAAAGTGTATTACGTGTGTGTGTGTGTGGTTGTGCAAAAAAACATCTTCATGAGCAGACTGACATGTTCCTCATCTTCCATATCCTCCGGGGACATTCTCAGCATTAGTCCTGCAGTTCCTCATAGTGTCTCACCAACGAGCCTCAGGGGGGGAAATGCTTCATTGTTCACAATGATAGAATCAAAACACACAATGATGATTCACTGTCATGGTTCCCATTGTCTCTGTGATGTTCTCTTAATGCCCCTACGACGCTGTGAATGTTCTTATCCCCAGGCAGGCAGAAAAGCAGGCAAGGCTGCAGAACTCCAGATTGCATGGATCTCACGCTGAGGATTACATGGAATGCAATTACAAATACTGCTGCAAATACTGCAAAAACAGTATGATAATCAAATGCAGGTGTCGACCAATGATTCCTGCAATTCTGTATACATTAAGGTTGAGCTAAAGCAGGAGGCCTTAGAAGTAAAATTCTGGAAATGTGGAAGAATGCAGCACTCAGGAGTCAGGAATGAGAAGAAACAAGTTTAGTTTACTTACAGTAGTGGCTGCGGGGGAAAAAATCATCGGGAAGTGTTTATGTCTTCATTTGTCAGAATGTGACCAATAAATAAAGCAAAGTTTTTGAGCTTTAGTTGAGGCTGTATTTTTTACATGCTTGGTGAAAATCTTGCCCTGTGAAGCTTTAAGCATAACGGCCTGAGTTATAACTGGCTGCATTTAACAGGATTACACTAATTTGATATGAATACTTAAGGAACACTGGCTTGTAACAGTGTTTTACAGATTCAAGATAGTGTTTAGTATTCAAGCGTAAGAGTTTTGCTACTAAAGGCCAAACTATGCAGATTATTATCTTGAATAATGAAAAATAGCAAAAAGGGGCCCATGATAATTTCCCAAAAGATAATAATAATTTTGCCAAAGCCTAAGGTGACATATTCAAATTGCTTTTTTTTTTGTCTGACCAACAGTCTACATCCCAGATATATTCAGTTTACTTTATGTATGACAAGCAAAAGTAACAAATCAAACTGCTTGTTAGGTAATCTGATGACAGATCAGTCTCTCACTGGGACCTGAACTTGACGTCCTATTGATGCAGAACAACACACAAGCCGTGGAAAGAGAAAGAAAATGCAAAAAGCCTGCAGATCGAAAAGAAATACGGACACAGGAGACCCGGAACGGACATTTTTAGGCCAAAACATGATACCCAGAGGTGTGGTCTTATATTGTGAGATCTCAGATCAGTGGATGTCAGAAATAGCAATGAAATGACAAGTGTGGCTGAACCAGACAATGGCAATGGGAGAGGGAAAGAAAAAAGAATAAAGTAAAAGTAGGAACAATCAGAGAGTTGGACAGAGCTTCTAAGTTGAAGCTATCATGTCTAACTCTTGTCTTTTGAGAGCGACAGTAAGGCAGACTAAACTTTAAATGACTCCATACTCTTTTCAGTCAGTCCCCGTCCCAGATCGATACATTAGTAGGCTCAGGCACAGTCAAAGCGGAACAAGGGGAAAGAGAGTCAAAGACTTGAGTCTGAGAGCCTTTCAAATAAGCTGCACTCTATTTCACCCTTTTCACTGCCTGTCCTTGCCTCTCTTTTCCTTTTGGATGTTTCATTTTTCTTCTCCATATACATATCTTTTTTCCCTCTTTACCTCTTCAGGTGCCTGCTTCTTTCTTTTACCCCCTTCTTACCCTCTCAATTTTCCTCTTTTCAATTCCTCTCTCCACCCCACAATTCTCACTTTCATGTTTTCTTTTTCCTTCACTCTCCACATTTTCCCTCTCTACCCATCCGAGATTGGGCTTTTTCTTTTTTTCACGAGTGTGCTCCATAAGTGGCACTGAAGGTTTGTGTGTGATTGCATGTAGTCCAGCCATGTGTGTCTAGAAACCATCTCACAGTTGGCTCTTTTCAAAACAATATTCAGCAGCTGGGTAATTTCATCAGTCGCTCTGTGGTCCAGGGGTCAACACTTATTCATACCCATTTTCCTTCTCTCTAGCCTCTCTTGCTCTCTCTCTCATATGCTCTCACACAATTCACACATTCCCTAACGCATGCAGAGAGACATATATAATGTCTATGTATATCTACGTATATCTATATATGTCTCTCTATATCAGAACCTATATAAATAAGTAATGGTAATGCAAGAGCGTACTGTACATTTTAGCCTGCAGTAGACATCTACTGGGACTTGCTGAAATCATTACAACATCACCTACGAGAGCAGAGTGTTTTTAATGGGATCTGCTATTCATTTGAGTAAAATATACAAATTATACAAACCCATCAGCTATGGTACTACAAACGGACTACAAACGGAAACCAGAACGCTTCCAATACCAAAATCTTGGTCCCTTGCCTACAGACTCAGCATTCATATGCAAAATATCTGTTCATGGAGATTATTAATATGCTATGTTACCTTGTGGTACTTTACATAACATTTTGAAAAGGGTAGGTGATGAAAAATACATGATGATTCAATGCAAATAACAACCAGTCACAAAAAACCTGAAACAAACCAACCAAAAAAAAAAAAAAAAAAAACTAAAAGAATTAGTGGCTCCCAACTTGAGGGGTCAGGACTGCGAAATAAACCTGAGGGGTCACAGGATGACTAACTGGACCAAAAAAGTAAAGTACTGGGTAGTCCCACCTTTTTAGACATCTTAAAATTGCTCAAATAAAATAACCGGGACACTCAGAGCTCACTGACATGTTGTACCTGTGAGAAGCTAAGGAGTTACAGGTAAGGCAGAAAACTGATGAGTCTGTCCTTGAAGTGCTGACCTGGTAATCAAAAAACACTCCCAAACCCTACTGGTTCCCTTGTGTTTACACCTTTTAACCACCATGTTTGGGAACAGCACAATGCTCATTTCATATGACAGTCTCCTTCCCCCAGAAAGATTCATTTACTGCTGTTTTGCTTTTAGAAATCTTTATCACTGTCAGGGTGGCCTTTCAGCAGAGCATTTTACCACCACTGCTGCTCTCTGGCCGTCTCCAAAACAGTCTAGTTCAAATCAATGCAAGCAATCTGGCCAGCTGATATTTTGTATTGACCTTTTAACAAGAGATTCATCACAGATCACTTTTCTTTGCCCAGAATCACTCAAGGGAGTGCTCTGCAATACAGGCCTCTCTGATCATGCTTCACACCGTGATTACGGCATGTCTAGCCTTTATCAAATGAAATATGACTTTGGCACTATAAATGTTACCTTCGGCATTTTTCCCATGGTGTATGAATTGGAAAAAATGTTGTTGTAAAAAACTGCAAATCCACGGTTTTAACACAACATTCCTTCTACACTGTGATCTGATGATTCTTCTGATGTGCATTAACCAACCATGCAGTAGGTGTGAAATGTCTTTATTATTATCAAAAATATACATGTGGGGTCACACTTTCATAGACAACACAACAGGACAATTTAATTTATTCATTATATGTAGTAGGGCTGCATTATTTTCATCATTATTTAATCTGCAAATTATTGATTGAATTGCTTTATCTATGGCACATCATTTGTTGATCATTGAACATTTGTCAAAATAGTTGACTATTAATTTTCTGTCAATCAAATAATTGATTTATTGTCTCAGCTCATATATATGTTTGCAGCAGCACGCTATTACAGTATAGAATGAGGTAAAGAAGCACATCACCAAAAGGCGAGTAAATGGAAAATTTATGAGTGAGTAGTTTCTATAACATGGGCGATGTTACAAATACAAACACAGTGCAGATTGCATTTGAACCACACTGAGATGGGATCTCAGCCAGTTCTCCCTCACAGGTTGTCTGGCAGATCACATCATATTCTTATCGCAATGCACCTTGTGTTACAGGGCATTTTACCATATTATGATAAGATATCAAGGGTCCAGATCACAATTTAAGGGAACAGTATCTTTGTGTCAGTTGTTCTAAAGTTCTAAAATGTATTTTGGGGAAGAAATTTAACAGCATATCAGTTTTTGTTATCTGTGTTGTCTATTTTTCTCAAAAAGAGATACAGCAGAGGAATTTTAATATCTGCATAAAAACTGCATATTGGATTTTGTCCAAACGGCAAAGTTGGCATATACTTTAAGGCTGTGCTCAGACTGACAATAGCACTGGGACCTAAAAACGCCAGGATCTGAGTTTGTGTGGGTGTGTTGCAAAAATTTACCAGTATAAAGATGAAATATGGACCAGGTAGACCAGTTTGAGGGCTGCAAACATTGCACAGCAATTTATACTTCTCTGCGGGGGAATTTTCTCTAACACCTCGATGATTAAGAATTCAAAAGTAGAATTTCCATGTTACAAGGTATTCTACTTGGACTGTGTGAAATGCTGGACTGCTATTGCCACAAAGATTGAACCAGCTGACCCAACATTTCTTTGACAAAGCCCCTCGTGCTGCACCAACATGCAGTCTCATTAAAATTAACAAGGAGGCTGTTTTTTTATGCAATGCTACTGTCAGCCTTAACACGGCCTAACAACTGTAATTACATTTTACCAGTGGCCTTTATAATTGTTCCTAAACTAAATTGTTCCAAACTTTGTTAGCCAACTCAAACTGAGCCACTCAGCCAAAAAAAAAAATAGTCCCTCTTTTCAGAGATCATCTCAGCACATTTTCTGCATGGATTTTTTGCAAACTTGTCTCATCTGATTAATACATATGGGCTCATCCAGGCTACTGCTGGATCATATACAGACTGTTCACTGTGTGAAATGTTGCTGTCTCTCAGAGTCTAAATGTAGTGTCAGCAGTGCCGATGTTTCTCCCGACAGTACATATGTTTACTGTCATATAGACTCTGGGTCAGCATACCGTGTGTAAATGCTGCAAAAACATGAGATAGACTATATGTTATTATCAGTGTCTCCATGTTCAGCCCGGGCGTGTAGATATTATCTGTCAAAAAGGTTTGTTGCTGAATACATGAATTCTACAAGCCGGGTGTGTTTAGTCCGCAGGTACATGATATAATCAAATAAGTGACAGTCAGGTCCAAGCTTTGTGTGTGTGTGTGTGTGTGTTTGTGTCTGGGAAGAAAAGAGGGGGAAGAAGAAAATCAGGTTGCAAGTAAGATGAGGAGGAAGAAAGATAAATAGAATCAAGAGCAGATTTGTTAACATTTCAATGTTTTTTTCGGAGACCTGGGAGTCTCCATGATAAGACAGTGATACTTGTTTATGTTGTGGCAGTTTTGAATGATTATTTCCCCTTTGTTATTGAGAGAAAACAGGTTTTTTTCTTTCCTTAGGTTGGTAGAGCGGATGTCTCTAACTACATAAGCGTCAGCCCCCAAACTGCAGTATACAGAAGAAGCCAGTAAGAGGAAATTTAGAATGCTTTGTAGTTGCAAGTAGGAAAAAAACGCAATGCCAAATTCCACCACAAGTGATCAAGATTCTGAAAGTGAACTTATTTGAACGTCTAAAAAGTAATATCAGGTTTCTGTAAAGCATTTATATAGCACTTTTACCTAAAGTGCTTTAAAATATGCCTCTCATTCACCCACGCACACACAAGGATGGCAGCAGATCTATGCAAGGCCCTGGCCTTACCATTGGGAGCACTTGAGGTTCAGTGTCTTGCTCAAGGACACCGGGGAGCCGGGGATCAAACCACCAATCCTGTGATTAATGGAAAATCCACTCTACCTCCTGAGCCACAGCCGGAGCGAGGGATGTCATTTTAAGCGTTATGATTGGTTGTTTCTTACCAAATTGCTTCCGTTAGAATTGTAGGTATACAAGCTTGTACCTCATACTTTCATTAAAGAACTCACCTTTGTTTTCTAACGATTTCCCTGGAAGACTTTCATGGTCATCCAAGCTTTGGAAGTGCTCCAAACATCAGTTATTCAACATTTTCTTTGGTGAATATGAACCCAAAATTCCTCCCCCCACTACATTACTTTGTTCAAGTGGAGTCGAGTTCACAGAGCACTGGAAACCTAACTGATTCTGGTGAAACTGGGCAACATTTGTTGGATTTCTCAAAAACAAATGGAAGGGATAAGGAGGAGAAAGAAACAGAAAATGGAGGCAGGTGGAATAGGATCAGCAAGAGATAATGAAGAAGATCTGGAGCATATGGAGGAACACAAAAATAATGGAGGTATATGGAAGAAGCATATAGGTGAAGAAGCAAAGGTGTAAATTAGATGAAAGCAGATGAAAGTCCAGGACAAAAGAAAGAGGAAGACGAGGAGGAGGAAGATGTATGTACGGCTACTCTTTCAGCTCATGGCTTCCTCCTCTCTACGAGGAGGTCAGTGCTATCATCTTGTGTGGAGGAGAGGAGGGTTACAGATATGAGGGAAGGAGCCCCCCTCCATAATGGATTAATATAGACCCATAGCACCCTATTCTTTCTCCGCTTTTCTGTCTCGCCTCCCATCATTTCTCTCTCCCTCCATCGCCTCCTCCCCTCCATCTCATCTCTCCATCTCCCAGACAGTCGTTCATCTTCCTCCGTGTGCCGCCGCTCCCATTTGTTCTCTCTTGACATGGCCTTTTACCTCAGATCCAATTCCCACCATTTTAATCGAGACAAAATCACATTAGGGGGGAGGGGGCTCCTGTTCCTGCCGGCCTGCCTGCGTGAGTGTTTGTGTCTGTATGTGTGCGCATGTGTTCCCACATTTTGTGTTTGTGATAGGGTGTGTCTACCTGCACGCAGGGTTCTGCTGTCTGAATACGTCTTTATCTAATGGGCTTCTGTGAAAGTGTCTGTTTGGATCTTTGTGCATTATAGATGCGTATAAACCTTGTAAAACCAACACAAGAAAATAGGGCAAGCAACATTCAGTATATAGTAGTGTTCATAATTCTTCTTTCATGTAACCGGTTTGTGTTATCACCTTTTGCTATTTTCCCTTTTTCTCTTTTATCCACTATATTCGTTGTGCATACGCTTTGGCAACACAAATTGATTTACACGTCATGCCAATAAAAAAAAAAAATGAATTGAAAGAGCGAAAGAAATGAGTTTCTGTCACCCATTTTATGTCTCTGAGAGAGAGGTTTGGCTGCATGTATGATGACAGTCTGCCGTGTGAATGTTATCTCATTGGCTTCTATACCTGTGTGTCTGTGTATGTGTGTGTGCGTGCCACATGACAAACACAGTGTGTTTGTGCATGTAACCCTTTTTTGGGGTTGTTTATCTCTTCTGGTCCCAAATCCCCTACTATTCTTTGGCAGACAGATCAACAGAGGGATGGAGAAAAAAAGGGCAGGTGGAGAAAGATAGAAAGGGGGGGGGAGAGAGAGAGAAAGGAGAGAGAGGGATGAGTCTCTGGAGGAACCACTCTTAATGCTTGTGAGAGAGGAGACATCAAAATTACTGAGTTTATCAGAGAAAGAAACCGTTTTTTCTCTCTCTCTCTCCCTCTCTCTCCTTGACCACTTATTTTTCTCTTCACCTCTGTCTGTCTCTCATATTACCTCTGTCACTGTTGGCCCTATCATCTCTGTTAAGTGTTGGTAACATCGTACTTCCTTATCAGAAAACTGACTTTAGTGTGGTGCAGGGGAAGATCTTGGGGACAAATATTTTCTTTTGCTTGAAGATTGACTCAACACCGCCTGCAATTCTCGGCCTTGCTGACCTCCAATAGTTTAAACCTGCAATAACTGGATTTTTTTTGGGCCACTTGGGAGTAGCGGATACAAGTCATGAACACAACATTGACATATCATCACCTTTTAAGTTGATATGGTGAACTTGTTAGCCAACAGTCACTCGTTTACACATCCAGCAGTTATGGAGCAACATTGGCATTTATTTGGAGTCAGCTGGCGAATTTATCCAATATTAACTCTCCTTTAGCTCCGTTTTTGGTCTCTACCAACTTCTGAGCGAAATATTTATTGAAAACATGTCAGAGAAACATTTTTAATGTAACTGCTTTATACCTTTTTTTTTTTTTTATTCACAGGTCTATTTATTTTGGAGAGGACACTTTTAGAGGCCACTGACTTATGATTATGTCGTCCTGCTGAGAAGAGTGCAGGATTAAAAAACCTCATGCGTCATATTGGAAGGCAGTGACAATGACCTATTTTGTCATTTAGGTTGAAGGACTTGAGAAAGAAAAGGTCCAGAGTGCTCTGACGTTCAAACAAGTGTGATGAAAGTGCCCTTTGGTAGGGAACACAAAACTCAAAAAAGCAGAAAAAGTTGAAGGTAGGCTACTCTTCTGGCAAAAAGTGTAAAAGCCTTTATTCAGATGGCTATTTCATTGTGAAATTCTAAAAACACAGACAGTACTTGTGCATATTAAAATAGAGCTGGATTACAATCCACGCAAAGAGATGGCTTGGCACTAACCTGTCCTGTAGTGTAGGGGGCCCTCTTCAAACTGATCTTACGAGGGGCCGGAAAAAACATCCCTAAGAATAGGGATCACTTTTGATGAGATTCCAGTTTGAGTGTATTATCCTTTTTATGGGATTTGCTAGAGGGCTGTATTCTTCAAGAGTTCAGATCTAGAGGCAGACTGGGCTTTTTTATAAGTGTCCTGGAGCTTTTGTTTTATTATCTCTCTGTGCAAATTGGTTTGACAAAATGATAGCCTGCTTTTCAAATTCTTGGTCAGTGTCACAAATACGTCAAAGACGCTGGAATTGGCCTAAAGGAATGTTGTTCTTGGGCCAATAAGGATTGGAAAAGGTAAGAGGACTTATTGATTTTTGCAAAGTACTTTGCAAGCCGATGATTTGAAAGGTGATATACTGTATTTAACATTTACTTACATCTACTTACTTAAATGTCTCCCTGTCTTATATGAGCAAATGTGCTTACATTAGATTTAGCTGTAAGGTGCATGTTATGTGACTCCTGGGGCTACAGTAAGTAAATGTGTAAGTCAGAGAGAGGATCTCACCCACACTCTTTCGAAAATTAATGAACTGTAATATGTAATGTAATAAAACATATAAATCTCTGTCTGGTCAACTGTGTTACAGGTGTTTCACAGTATACCTATTTTACATTTGTAGCTCCAAACAGCAGATGTTAGGTTGGTCACAATGAAACTGTTGAGGTAACAGCAGGTTTTGTAACAGCAATAGGTTTGGAATGAATAGAAGAAAAGAAAAACTGGATGTTGCTTAGGGCTGTCACCTAAAAGTCAGTGGAGAAGACCCCCTGGTCGTCTCTGGAAAAAAAACTGTTGACCTTTTTATTTCCCTGACTGTGTGGAAATCTGACATCACAAATGATGAACAAAGGCATTAAAACTTGAGTCTTAAAAACGTTGCTTTATCACAGGAACTAACCTTACTGTGTATGTATCCCATAATAGCACGTGATTTTTATATTTTTAGAATAAACCACCAGATTTACTTTTTGGACCTACTTGCAACAGGAAGAATTCCAAAAACAGTAAAGTGCTGCTAAAAAAATCAAGAGCTTGACAAATACAGACGTAAGAGCTGACAGTGGCTTTGTTCTGAACTCTGACAGGATGTCGTTTCTCTGTGTGATACTCCCTTTTTGTAGGTGTGTAATAAGTGTAACTATATAAATATTTAAAGAGAAGAGAGATTTTTGTTGCTTTTTAAACATGCTGAAGTTGCAGACTAGCTGAGGCCACAGTCACGGAGGCTTTTCATACACACTTCTGCTCAAGCACAAAGAACACAGCTGTTGGCATCATTAACAGAAAGAGCAAAAGCTCAGAGGACATGAGAGGTATTGTGGCATGCTCGCTGCAATGTAGTGAGTGATTGACAACAACGTGATTAGCTTTATTTCACAAGCCTGTAGTAACAAAAGTGATGTTAAGTAGCAAACTGGAGCCCATTGTGGGAAAATGACAACCTCCTGTAGACAGAGAAGAGAATGTAGAGTTTTATAATTTCATACAAGAGCGAAATGCTTATTCATTCAAATATTTTGCCTTTATACTTAAAGGTACCCTAAAGAGTTTTTGACCACTAGTGGTGCTATTGAGCAATTGTTTTGAGGAGGATGAATGCATGAAAACGTTCAAGTACGCACAAAAGCAAACAGTTGGCGCAACACATACTAGTTGTGGGGTTGTC
This sequence comes from Lateolabrax maculatus, assembly GCA_031216445.1. Taxonomy (NCBI): domain Eukaryota; kingdom Metazoa; phylum Chordata; class Actinopteri; order Acropomatiformes; family Lateolabracidae; genus Lateolabrax; species Lateolabrax maculatus. Next base: position 6,424,064 of record CM062218.1, read on the forward strand.
ACCAGCAGTCAAATCTGATCAAACCACACCCATGCAGTGCTGATGAAGCAGTTGCAATGTTTTTTTAACTTAAACTAAACTCTTAACAGGTATTAAGTACATTTTTTTTATTTAACTCTATTCGTTACTTTTTTAGTCATTTAATTTGATCAAAAAGTACTGAGATTTGAAACCAAGTATGCAGAGGCCATAACAATGACCAGGATCTTTCCCTAACCTTAATCAAGTTGTTTTATTTACTTAAACTTCACCAAATCTTATCTATAGAGGTACAAGATTAGGCAACGCTCATATATAACAGTTTTGGAAAGCACAAACGCTCTAATATTCAGGATCAGAACCTTCTAATATGGGTTTGTTTTGGAAGGTAGTGACAATTACCGTTTTTTCTCATTTAGTTTTGGAGCACTTGTTGGTTTTTGTGAAACATTTTGCAAAACAAGGATTTGAAAAGTTTTATAGGTGACTTTTTAGGTCCTGCTGACAGTTTCACACTATTACTCTGCACGCACACTGTTTCACTATTTTGGCTTGCTGTTTTTGTTGATGCAATCCAAACCCCTGGAACAGAGCAGTGGAGCTCTTTGCTTGATGAAATTGGACAAAATGACCAAAACAACATGGAGACAAGCCTGAACAGTTATTAATACCAGAATGCGAAGCTTGATTTGCGTAGCTTTGTTCTCATGATTAGCGCAGTGGTAATGACAGTTACCATTGAGTATTATTTTCTTTCACCAACAAAACAATTTTCTATCCTAGCGACAAGAAAAAAACTGTTTTCACCTTGAATATAAAAGAAAAAAAAAAGAAAGTGTATTCAATGTCGTATATCTTCATAAAGATAAAGTAAATAAGTAATTTAAGCTTATACATTTAATGGTACAAGTGTCTACTTCAATGGCTTAAATGGTTGATTTACTTGAAAACTTATAAAGAAGAATGGGGAAACAAACGCTTTCACAAAAGCACCCTGCCTTTGTGAAGTCTTATTTGGTATTCAGCGGGTGAAAACTAAAACATTATGGTACATTCTTACTCCAGCATAGTGTGTAGCGCAGTTTCAGTTTCTCTGGATGGAAAGGGGGAGATAAAATGACATGAATGAGTGTCCTGCTGCTGTGGTTAGCTGAGTTGTGATAACTCAGAAGATGTAGTCTGTCTGAAACATGGACACTCTGCAGCGTGGAATGCACAGATTCATTTCTCCTGCTGAAAGAGGGACAGATAAATAACAAGAGAATGAGTGTCCTCCTGTTGTGTAGAGTTGTGAGAGGTCTCAGAAGATGGCGTGTCATCTTTAATGCTCATTTCATTCATTTCAGACGTAAAGCATATGTGCATCTTTCTACTATGAAAATAAGAGGAGAAGTGAGAGAAGAAGAGAAGTGGAAGCTAAATGAGGACTGAGAGAAAGGGGGCCCTCTTGTTGTGATTAGTCTCATCCTGATTACTGAGACTATCTCCACTTCACTCCCACCGCCTCCACGCTGGTCTAAACAATAGATAATATCTTTTTCCTGAATGAAGTGGAGACAGAAGGATGGATGAACAGAGATGAGTGTCCCCCACGTTGTGTTTACTCAGTAGATGTCTGTAGCACTCTCTCCTCTCTCTCTGTGAGCATCGATAACATCTGTATATTAAAAGAAAGTGAGAAAGAGCCATGATACAGACGGAGAAAACGAGTGTCCTCCTCTCGTGCTGGTAGTAGTGTCCTCAAGCTGAGGTTGTCGGCCAGTGTGGGCTGGATAAGTTTGTAATTGGATAAGAGCTTTAAGCCCTGAGTCCAGATAAGAGCCGGTTATGTAAGATTAATTTAATGATACAGCTCTTCAAGAAAATTGGGGAGATTGAAATGAAAAAAAAAAAAAAAGGGAAAGTGCCCCAGAAATGACCACATTTAATACACCCACCCTAAAATAGCAACTCATCTCCTAGTTTCTGTAGCCTTTTGATAAAATCTCTTGTGTAATACAAAGTGGGGGTTGGTGATTACACTGAAAATGTGGGTCCTTAATGTACAGAACACCTGCTCTCTCCAAATGACTTATGAAACACAGAAAAAATGACACACTTCCAACAGTATAGAGGTATAACAAAAAGAAATTGGGACACAGAAAAAAGACAAAACCAGCGCTGTAAAATATGAGTAAAATAAAGAATATGTGATGTGTTCCATAGTCCTTCATTCAACTCATCAAATCACACTTCCACTGTATTCCTGAGGGGAACTTTGGTGGATTCCTGTCACTCTAATGTACCTGTCCGCAATAGTGCATGCGCCTCTGTGTGTGTGCATGGATGTGTGCGAATGTATTAAAATGGGTTTGCGAGTATGAAGAGTGCTGGTACGAGAGAGAAAAAGGCGACAGACAGGATGAGAGAGAAAGAGCCCTTGTAGAGTACACTTGTCAGAGTTAGTTTGTGATAATGAGTCTTTGTATGAGTGCGTGCGTGTGTGTGTGCGTGCGTGTGTGTAGTTCATCTGTGTGCAGTACATATTTGACAGTGAGTGCATGTGAGTGCTCTCCGGCCTGCACAGATGTGCAGTTTGTACTAAAGTAAACTAGAATTTAATTGTTAATTTTATGGGGACTGGCTTTTTGTCCTTACAGTATGATTGTTTTAAAAGAACAATTTGACAATTTGAGAAATCTTGCTGAGAGTTAGATGAGAAGATCAATACCACTCTCATATATGTCAGCTGACTATGAAGTTGGAGCCTGGAGACACTTAGTTTAGCTTAGCATAAAGTGTGTGTGTGTGTGTGTGTGTGTGCATCTAGCCTATTTCTGCCCTCCCATGACTGTGTGTATGGTGTAACCTATCACTGTCTCTATCCGTGTGTGTGTGTGGGTGTGTGTGTGTGTGGCGGTACTCCAGGCCCTCCCACAAGGTGGCAATGAGAGTGAACGAGCACTTCCTCCCCCACGGTGTCCGAGGGGACTAGCATCTGTCAGTGTGATGCACTCTCAACTGGTACAAACTCCATTACCCAGTGTCCTGCTTCTCTGTCACTGTCAGCAACCCTCCTAGCACCCACACTGGGCTCGTGCATCCGATGCACACATACAAACACATAACAGAGACTAGAACACACACACACACACATTTGTCACAGCATGTTGGCTACACATGCACAGTATGGAGCACTGTGACTAAGATAAGTCAGATGTATAGATGCATGGACAACAAACACACACATGCACACAGACAGAAAGGTGGAACATTTGGGACCTTCATCAGCACTCTTGACGAAGATTACCCTCTCCCTGCTGTCTCTCTATCGCTGTGATACTCTTTCAATCATTCAGTCGCTCATTCACTTGCTGGCCTACACACACACACACACACACACCCACACACACACCCACACACATACACACACACTCCCACACACATTACCTTGACAAGAGCTCATTCAAGCCCCTCTCTCCCTCTCTATATTTCCAGGAGGGTTTGCCATAATGGCTGCACAAGCCCAGAGAGCTTTCTACAGCTACTTGTGTGGCTCTTTCATTAATGAACACCTAAGTCCCTCAGTTTTAAAAGGTAAAACTCTGTGTTTTTACATTCAGCGAGTTTAAATCCCTTCATCCTCGCCAGCTATAATATTTGAAATGTATGTAAGATTGGTCTTTTCCACTGCAGAGCTCTCTCAGGTATTGGTGAGAGATTGATGTAAGACAGATGTGCATGCAAGTGTGTGTTATAGGTTGCTGGTGCATAAAGTAACATGGTCAGAAACTGATTGGGCCTCAGAATGGCATTAGCGGTTTCAAATACAGGTAAATTTTAAATGAGCACAAATGCAAAACTACCAAACAAACAAGCCTGAAGAACTGGAACACACTGTGCCAGGGGAATAAAACACTGATCAAATACCAATGTGTGAACAAAACCTATTTTAACTAACACTACTACAAAAACTGCTGAGTCTTTTACTCATCAGATGAAGTGAAAATGCAGAAATGTGAAATGTGTCTTTTGCAGTTCTCAGTGACATTCCCCTGGAAATCAACAACCATTAATGAACTCAATTTAACAAACTTAACTCAGTCAACTATCTCAGAACCTTGCAACCATTTTCCCAATTATTATTACCAAATTACACTGCTCTTTCCAGGAAATTAGAAGACCAGTAAAATAAAATGTTACGAAATGCCCTTTAAAGAAATGTTAACTTTCTACCCTGGCATGCACTGTCCTTCTATAGTAAAAGCATTGTGAGCATTTGGGATTAAAGTTAAGATTAAGTTGTCACTTTATTGCCATGACATTGTACCACAGCAGGACATATTTCTAAAAACCCTGTTATATTTGGTCTTGTGTTGTTACCATAGTTCATCAAAACACATTAGTGCCGTTGGAAGCTGCTAAAAACAGGCCTATGATTCATTTTTAGTCCAAATAATTCTTAAAAATCAGCTTGATCTTTGCTGTATATCCGTCCAGTATGGTTGTGAGATAACTCTGAAGAAGTACAGGGTTTCCAATCTACTGATTCTGACAAAGACAAACATCAAAATCTGTCAAAGAGTGATAGAGATGACTGTACAGCTGTGTGCTTGCAATTATTTGTGCTTCCCTATGACTGACAGTCCCTCCTCTGATGTGGTGCAATGAAACTGAAAGGGTGACACAAAAAGAAGACAGCTTCTGTGCACCACGAGAATGAAAATGAAAAGTAATTTGTATAATAAGTGGACCATGGGGTGGAAATGAAGCTTAAAAATCTAGTTTGCTTTTCTTTGTGGTTGTATTAAACTTCTCGCTTCTGTCTTTTTCGTCGTTTTGTCAGTGGAATGAGATTTCATATCTGCCGTATTCTTCTAAAGCACTTCAGATAAGTGTGTGAGTGTGGTGAATTGCATTGAATTAACTACCAGAGTGAAATGAATTAGGGCATGATTCTCATTATGGTGGTGCTTTCTCTTTCTGTCCCTCTCCCTTTCACTGTCTCTACCTCAACCTACTTCCATTTTTATCTTCCGTGTCATATTAAAACATTTAACGATTATAGGGCTTACGGTAATAACCTGAAAACCACCGCATCTACAGTATGTACCTCCCAAAGGTATCTGTAGAATTTATTTACAAACAACAGTGACAGTCTCTTGGGGAAAAAAAGACACCATCCATGGGTATATACAGGACTTGTGCATTTAAGGATGTTTCCATATCTATTAAAGATTGTACTAAACATTACAGTTCCAGACTCTCCCCCTCCGAGCTGTTTGCAAACTAGAGTGACGGCGAACTTTTATGGGGACTCATTTTGTTTTGGGAAAAAAGTCTCATGACCTTTCTGTGTTGCAGTTCTTTTCTTGTTTATGAAATGGAATACATTTTCGTTTAACTGTAGAACATATTTTGCTACCAAGCATATGCCTTGCACTTAAAAAACATACAGTATTTAGAAAAAAAATGTTTAAAACTACATTCAGCACTATTTAGATCCAACCATTTTTGTTGCAAACATTAGACATTTTGGCAACACATTTCTTGAGAGTTTTGTAAATGGAACAGAATGTTTATAGAGTGAGAATAACATGGTCTTTGTACCACAACTCAGGAAATATGTTCCTCAGAGGAGGACATTAAAAATAGAGTGGTTGGAGAGAAGAGATGCAGAGGTCAAACTAATCTGTGTTTCATGCTCATTTCACCAAACAATGTTAGATTCTGATGGAGGATCTTATTTAGAGTAATTTCCACTCTATATTACAGCTCAAGGACACCGTAATGGTCATGGGTGAACACACATTGTGTATTATCTGTATAGATATACTGAAAATTCAGTTGGCCGGACAGTGTTTAAACACCGTTGTGAACTGTTCACACAAATCGAAGCACCCATTAATAATGAGCTTGATTTAGCACGAATTAGGTAAGTTTCACCGTTTTGCCTTAAAGGAAACATTAAAAGCGCACATGGTTATGAATGGCCACTTACGTCCTCCTGCTGAGATCAGACTTTTAAATTTTCAGGATGGTCTCTGCTGCCTCCACCCTCCCTCTTTAGCCTGTTTATGTCATGACCTATTTGTAGTGATGATCAGTGACTCAGTATGAGCGATTCATCTGCCTGAGCTTTGTAACTACAAAGCAGGATTTTCTGACACCTGCTGCGACTGTTGTCCCCGAGTTCACACACATGCACATGACACACACTGTTCTTATTATACAAAAACATTAATGCATTCATAAAGGTGACACTAGGTGAATAATGCATGTATGAGCAAACTGGCCCACACCAACTGTGTGGATATACTGTACAAGCACATACACACACTTATTGTTGTCTACTGAGTGGTAGGGTGACATAAACAGATTGGTCCTGCCTAGCACTTTAGGGAGGAGTGACCATTCATCAGCCTGACCTCGTTGTGGGACAGACACTTAATACAATGTGTCCTGCATAGGGTATGGGAGCACCAACACACACACACACACACACACAATGAAGGTGACACAATGAAGTCAGAGGTTCTTCAACCAAATGCATTTATATACATTTATATCAATATAGCAAATAACATAATGAATAATGATGAAATTGCTACTAACTAAATTGGTGCACGAACATGGCTAAAAATCAGGTAAATAGTCCATGTTAGAGCCCTGATATTTTATAACAGATGATTTCCATCTTACAAAAATAGCACTTTGCTTTACTTTCTATCAGTTCTGGCATCCTTTTTATAAGAATATTAACTTTATATAAAAACAAAGATTAAATGGTGTAGAAACATTCAGATGATGTTGTACAGTTTGGTCAACCTGAATACTGAAGAGTGTCCTCTTAGGCTGTATACAACCTCTAACAAATAGGGCAACCTCTATGTTGCCTTAGAAGCGAAACTTGGGGCAAAATGAGCCTGCAAGTCTGTTTGTAGGGGAGTGCTACTGCCTATGTGAAAAAAGTCATATAAAGACTTTTGTGGCTTCAGAGGGAACTGCACAAAATCTCATAAATTGCTTTAAGTGATATAATTTGGCTATATTAGATCATATTAGCTGCTACCAGCATATCATACTCGAATCACCGACCAAACTCTCGCCGGTCAAGTGGCATTGTGGGTAATGCAGGCACCGGGTTTTGACAAGGAAGAAGAATGCATGGAATAAAAAAGACGATATCTGGTTCAGCTGCATCGATTTTGATCATTTTTAAAGAAACTGTCCACTGTGAGTCCAACACAGTTATAGGAGTGCAATACTAAATCAGTAGAGTGCTCCTATTAATTGCGGTTAGCACAAACTAATAACTGAAGGCAACTCATTACATATTGATCAACTCCTCTCTTATCTGGATTCTAGCAGCTGACCAGTCAGAGGACATTGTTTAGAGAGAAACTGAAACTGTTAAGGGGGGACAAAAATAGGATCATGAAAAGTGAAAGCATGTCTTCCTCATCCCCATTGGAAATTATGGCCTTGAACATGCATCACACCTCCTGAAACATGCCCCTCCCCATGCTTCCAGAACAGTCGCACCTGTTCATCTGTGCCTTAATTTCTGATTAATTTATTTTTTACCTGTCCCCTCTCTTTGTCTCCCTCTCCCTCGCTTGTCTGGCTCCAGCTGCAGCTTACATTAATGATGGTGGCGTCACGGGGACGAGAGACTTCATTGTCCTCTTGCCAACCCTCATCCGCCTGTTCCCTATTTCCATCTTTATTCATTTATGCCTGTTCCCTCTCTTCCCTCAAGATGCATATTAATACAAATGGCGATAAGGTGCAAATTCACTGAGGTACAGAGAGAGAGACAGAGAGAGGAGACAGACAGTGAACTGGTCCATCTGATGGGATTGGAAGAGAGAGGCCGTGATTGACTGGGAGAGCACTTGAGAGATTTAGAGGGAGAGAACAGGGGGATGAGGGATGGATGGATGGATGGATGGCGGAGGAAAAGAGGAGAGATCAACATGGCACTAATTGTTTCCTCTGCACCCCCGCTGAGCCTCTATCAGCCATTCATCAGCCCGCTGCGATCGGTCCAGCGCCGACACTTTGGCAAATGAGGCCCTCCTCTCACTCGATCCACCAAGACAGCAGCAACACATGTAGGTGTGTGTTTGATCCAGAGAGGAAGACAGATCGTGTGTGCATGTGTCTGGATGTTCGAATGAGTGAGCACCTGTATGACATACAAAGAGATGAGAACGTGTTTGTCTGCCGATGAGTTTGTCTCTCTTCCCGATGGTCTAAAAAAAAAAAAGGGAAAAAATCCAAACACATTTTTCATTTTCATCTCGTTTGGGCCAACACCATCAATCAGCTGTGGTAAATCAAATGGAAAATCATCTGCGATAGCTTTCTGCATGATGCTGACGCTGATATGCACTCTTGTATGAAAGGCAAGCAGACATCACGTGGAGAATTAAGCTCTAAGTCACGGCACTGTAAAACATGGCCTTGAACCTTTATTGCTGCTATTAAGCAGCAGTGAGGAAGCATTCTAATAAGCAAGTGAAAATGAGCTTAGCTCCAGCTCCGTGGCTGCCAGCTGCGAACGTCTCCAGAAATTAAAACGTGGCAGTGAAAAATCAGATCACCAATTATAGCTGCTTTCTCAACTTGACAACCAACATTACTGCTTTACATACACGTAGCAAGACCTACTTTAGAAGCAAATCATCTTAAAAGAATCTAAGAAATAAGGGAAGTGTTTGATAATACTCCATAATGTATATGTATTCATTAGTAAATGCCAATATGAAATTAGAATACTTAATGTTTTAGGAAAGTTTTACTGATAAAGCTAGATAAATATCTATGGAAATGATTGACGTCGTAAGTCCTCATGTCACGTTTTATTCCCTTGCTGCTGAGCCCCCTCAAATTCTTCATGTGATCTGATGTGAAATAAAAAAGAAAAAGTACGTATAATCTGCAGGCGTATACATTTGGGTGTCTTCGCCATGCCCCCACCCTCACCTTTCTGCTGTCAAAAATTGTTGCCACACAAAGAAATGGAACAAAAAAAAACATGACGAAAGTGAATGAAGATATGATGTTGTAACATGACAGGACATATCAGCTGCTTCCACAAGAAAAAAGCAGTTTAAAGAGTTAAAAAAAAAAAAAAGTTAAAAGAGAAATGGAAAAAAACCAACCTTCAAATGAACTTGACGCTACAGTAGAGGCATCATGTGCACTTCAGCGAAGAACTAATGAAAATATTAGCCTGTTATGTATAATATTTCTCCTCTAACAAACGTGAAAAGTGCAAATGTTCAATTACTCAAACAAATATTACCATGGAAATTCAGTTTAAAAGTTCGAATCATTCTGCTGTATGTACTGTAGCTCGACTGTATAACATTAGTGATGATTGCTCTGAGTGACTCAGCCACTCAAACAGCGCTGGATATATTCTCCAGAGCCGACAATTAGACCTCGCCCTCTCACACGCATCCTGATACCTACATCACCGCACGCCCACGTACATGGAACTCCAACGAACACCTTCCATCTTTTTTTTTTTTTCACCATCTCAATGTTAAGTGCACCCCCTCCGTGTTGCCAGCAATCCAGCCTTAATTTCATTTTCACTGCTCTAAATTAATTACGGCACACACAGAGTGGAGTTTGTTTATTTATTTATTTATTTATCGCTTGAACATCTAAGAAATTAAATTAGATGGGATGAGGTGTGCCCCCGGGAGCTTTTTCTTCCAAAAGATGGTTGATTGTTTAGAATATAATCCACATTCGTTTACGTGGCAGAGCTGTTTTTTTTTCATTAGGTGGCGCCTCAATTAAGGCAACATCTTATGGAGACAGTAGGCGGGGTGATGAGTGGAGAGATGGCGTGTCAGTCAAAGAGCATTTGCGCTTGTATCTGTGTTCATATGTGTGTGTAGAGGTATGCGAGGGATTAATGTGCAAATTTAATTAGACAGAGATGCTTTGATTATCTGCAGTGAGGAGAATGTATAGACAAGAGCCATTGGCAAGAGATGCAATGGCATCATGGGAAAAAGGAAGAGGAGGAGGATCATATAGGCGTACTCTTGAGATTGTGAGTCCCTTTAACTATCACGATGGTGTTGAAAATCACACTCAGCCTATAGTGGAAGGTTTTTTTGATAGTATACTGCTCCCCGTCTCTGCAGCGCACAGGATCAAATGTAAATGACTTTGGGTGTGTGTGTTCGTGCATGCATGCTGTATGATTGCATATTTGTGTGATGCCTCAGTGTGTATCTAGATGAATCAATAATGCCTTGTGATATGATGCCTTGTGTTTGAATGTATTGCCCCTGGCTTGCCTTTGTCAGTTTCCTGCTGTGGTGCAGGGTGTACCTGCGCGGGTAGGACAATAAGCTTATCAAACCAACTGATCTTTTCTGTTCCCTTAATCCACTTTGTCTTCCCTCCTTGGTCTGATCTCACTCTTTTGCCAAGACTAACCTTGGTGCTGCTGTGCTCCTGTCAAAGAGCCTCTCTTTATTTGTGTGTTTTCACTATTGTCTATTTATTTACCTATCTATCTCTATGTGCAATGTTGCCATCTCCTTTTAATCTCAATCTCTGTCTTTATGTCATGTTGACAAGCATGGCATCTAAGAATGAGTTTACAACCTGTGTAACTGTGGTTATCTTTGCTTTTGGCTGTGATACTATCGTATTTATTTATTTTTTTGGTTCTTTTTACATACCTTTCTGATCTCCTTCCTATCTCATATTTCTTTCTAATCCAGGCCTCTGTAGTACAAAAATGTTCCATCTATTTCAATAACTTGATCAAGTTTAGTGTCTTTGCATCTAGGGCTGCATCTATCAATTCCTTTATTTTTTATTAATCTGTAGAGTATTTTATTGATTAATCAATTAATTGTTTTGTTTCTAAAAGGCCAGAAAGTAGAGAAAGTATGCCCACTGCCATTTTCCATTGCTCAAGGTGATGCATTCAAATTGCTTGTTTTATCTGAAAACAGTCCAAAACACTAACAAACATTCAGTGTACTATATGTGAGAAAGAAAATAATTAAATGTTTGAGAAGCTGGAACCCAAAAAAGTTTTGCAGTTTTGCTTGAAAAATGATTAAAACAGCAAGTTGATTATTAAAAACAGCTTTTTTTTTTTGCTGTTTTTTCTTTAAACACAGCCAAATCAGCCTATACATTCAGCAAGCAACCTTTTTTAATAAGGTATTATTTTCAGTAGTGGAGTGATCTCCCTTGTTTTAAATATCTGCATTGTTTCTGACACATTTCTAACAGAAATAATGGACAAACTGAAACCATGCTGGGAATAAGTGCAATTTTATTAACCCACTGGCACAATGGCCACTAGCTCTTTACTAGTTTTCAGACAAATAAGATCTTAAGATTGAATTGCAGATGAAATGACTTGTTGAGGTTTAATTTTTTTGCAGTGTATGGAAGACGTATCCTTGACGTGCCCTTGTGTTTAACAGTGATGAGGTAGATTTATGTGTGCCTCTCAGGCACATGGCCGAGGCTATCATGTCATAAATTAGTGGCTGGTCACAGAAAAGAGATGATGCACAGAGAGGGGGTGGGAGAGGGGGAGAGCGAGCTTTGTGTACACATGCTGTTGGTTTATCATAATCACGTCTTTATCCACCTGCTCCTGTTGTCTTGCCATTTTGTCTTTTGCAACCCAGCTCTCCGTCTCGTCCTTGGCTTTAAAGCTTGTTATCGCTCATTCTCTCCCTCAATATTCTCCTTATCCTCTTTTCTCTTTCCCTTCATCCCCTTTTTCCCCCTCTGCCTTTTCCCCCTCCTCCCCTCTGACCTCTTCTCTCCTCCCTGCTCTGTGTTTGAAGGTTTCTTTATCCAGAGATGAAACTGTAGCATTGACCCATCTCACCTGAAAGCTCTTTATTGGCTTTGTCAGCGTTACGATGCTGCTGGAAAAGAGGAACGGGCCCGGGAAGTGAAGAAGGAAGAAAAGATGAAAGAGAAAACAGAAAACGGGGTTGAAGGAAATAAAATGAATAGAGGGAAGGGTGGGACAATCCTGGGTATTGGCAGGCGATTGCATCAGTGTGCATTTACATGAGTGTGTATATATGCGTGCGGATGATTTAGGGAAACAGCAACAGCAGCAGGGGACTGATGTGGCGTGCTGTGGCTGTATTTGTATTTGCCAACCCACAATAGATAAAGCAAATGTAGCGTGCTATCATACACACTGAATTCAGGAGGGTTAAATATAATAACTATCCACACAGGGAGGCCACACAAAGATAAAACCTATTTAGCTCCGTCTTCAGCATGCAACTGCAGTATTTCTGATTTAATCCCAAATCCTCATTCTGTGATTGTGTTTGTTCATCATCCCATCTTTTTGTGTTCTCAGATGCAGCTGAATTTAGCCATGCTCTACTTCCATTAAAGCTTTTTAACTCAGGAACAGGAAGTGTGTGCGTGTGTGAGTGTGTGGATTCTTGTTTGTATGAGACAAAAAGTGACTGAGTGTAGTTGCTCACCATAAATAGTGGATATTAATAACTGTACTTCTCAATTTAAGCAAGTGGAGCAGAGTTGGAACTCTCTCTTTGCCGCTTTTTGTCTCTCATGTGTTTCAGTGTAGGCGTGTGCCTACAGTCAGATGAAGATACCTTTCGTTCCCTCTTTGTGTTTCCCTTTCTTAAAATTCCTGCAGCACACATCTCTCTTCATTTTCCCTCTCCTTCTTTTACTTTCTCCCTCTCTCTGCCAGCTGTAAGAGATAATTATTTCCAAACAAGCGGTCCCCTGGGTGAGGCCGTATTATCCAAAGCTGCCTTCATTAAAAATTCCCGCAGCTGTGTGGACATCTTCGCACTGCAGTGAAGGGGAAAGAGAGCAAGATGGAAAGCCAAAAAAAGGGACAGAAAGAGAGAGAGAGAACCACACCAAGCTTACCTGAGCTGGGACTTTTGTGTCCTGAATGATTAAGCAGGATAAAACAATGGAGAGAAGACTAGTTAATCAGCTATAGGAGTGGTTTATCAGGTGCGGTAGCTTGGCATATGGCATACATGTCTCTAATGGGAGCCATCAATACTACTAGGCATTGTTGATGTCCTTCGTCTCCCGTAATCGTTCCAAATGCCCTTGTGTGCTAGCTGCAATTACACTCAAACACACAAATTCCTTGCATGTGCATGCGCAGCAGCACAGGAACAACGTATTCTGCAGGTAGATTTATGACAAATCCAAAATGACAAGATAAAATGCAAATGCATATATAACAGCCTGGCCTGCAGCCATGTGCACACATGTATGCACACAAATGCGCATTCACACTCACACACACACACACACACACACACACACACACACACACACACACACACACACACACACACACACAGACTCATGTCCAAGAGAGTAGCGAGAGTAGCAAGCTATTTACATAATAGAGTTGGACAATGCATAGCATAAAGGTAATGCGTTCCCTTCTTATGTCAGCATAACTTCACATATAACACGAGGCAGTGAGACGAGGTAAAAGATTGGCATGTCTGAATCGATTTACATGAAAACGGTCTGCGTGGGGTTTACCGTGTACCAGAGCAGGGGTACCAATTTTATCACCAGCCTGAACCTGCCAAACATTTCTATCATTTTCATTTTCATTTTCCATTTGGTGTTGGACAGGTAGTGTAAAGTAGTGATTTTTTTTAGCTTTTTTGTTGAAAAGAAGTGCCTGCTGCATCAAAAAAACACCAATGCTCAGAGCATAGAGAGTGAACCGAAAACAGTAAAGTTGCAGGCCAATAAAGGAAAACAGTAAGTTGGTCGATACTGCCCTCCAGAACGACACATAGACACCTGACAACACATCTGACACCCCTATCATGAGGAAGACATGCAGTGCTTTCTAAAATGGTTACAAACCACATTTGCAAAGTGTTTTTGGATCTGATACCCCTGTGGTTAAGGCTGGGTTAGGTTTAAGCACAAAAATGACTTGGTTAAGGTTAGGGAATGATCTTGATCATGGTTAAATAGAAACCTACATTGAGGACATTTTGTTGACCCATTCAACCACCCAGATATTATCCCTCTCTTTGGCTCTTATACAATATTCATTCTATTTCCTACTTAACTCATAATATCATAATTCATAATTTATAAATGGCCACTAGAAAGGGTTTGTTAGTTAAACCTAAACAGTTGCTTTGGGGCATTTTCTGAAATATGCTGTTGTTTTTCTTGGGGGGACAGTCTCAAGATCTCTGAAGGACACTAGGATCATGGTTGGACCACTAAGCAGCAGCAACGCAGCCACCAGTAAAAATCCATTATATACTCCTGACTTTGTTGGCAGATTTCAATGACAAACCCAAGGTCATCTCCTACCCTGAGATCTAACAGGGTCCAAATCTTCAGAGGAAGAGGAAAATGTCAGAAGCTCAAGGCAAACGATTTAGCTGAATGTACAAAACCACTGGATTATAATCAGGATCAACTGGGATTTTTCCAAGGATGAAGATTGCGGTTGCCAAAAATATAGATATGCAATATTGTTAAATCTTTGGTAAAACTGGACTACATATACATAAAGAAGTAAAAAAAAATGCTCCCTGATTATTATTTTTTTCATTTGAGTGTTCAAATACGATTCTTCTGTCCTCAGCCACAATGTTTTAAGGGGAACGGTATCATGGTTACTCAGAACTGAAATAGTGTGCGCCTTTCATGCAAGCAATTATTTTCTGAAAGTAGGTGTAACTTTTATTCAAATGCTGGATATCTCACATTGGAATGAAACCTGCTTCAATTGCAAATTGTTGGTAATTTTATTCAAATATCTACCCCTATCCAAAAAGAAAAAAAATAACCACGTACCTGCAGACACACAAGCAAAGTGAACTGATAGTGAACCTGAAATTGTCTTTGTATTGTAAATAGATGGGAGGGGGGAGGTGGGAGGTGGCACCACCAAAGACAAATGCTGCAACTGCTTTTTCAAGTAGTGTTCAAGCATTCAGTCTTCCCACTCAACACACCTCTCTCAGTAAACTCTCTCACCAACTTCCTCCACATCTTAAAGGCTTTCAGATTTCCAAAAACTAACCCAAGCAGCTTTGAAGGATTGCAAAAAGTTTCGGGGTGATTGACTCCTTGTTGAACTTATAGAAAAGTCTAGTGCACGGTGCCATCCGCTGCCGTGTTTCATGAGCATACACAATGTTGAACTTGCGCATATTTCCATTCTGTGGCAGAGGCCAATTCCCAGTTTGTGGGTCATAGTTGTGACCTGTGTACACTGCAGTTGGCCAGATGGGAGAGTGCAGGGAGGAAGACAAGCTTTATTTATACAGCACATTTCATGCGCAAGGGAAAATCCAATGTGCTTTACATGGAAATTAAAAAGTAAAGAAAGAAAAGCCATTCACAACACCTCTATTCAGCCCTACTCAGGGATTAAGCAGTTCTTATTGTTAGTAAAGTTACAGAAAAAAGAAATGTTTGTGAGGCTGCTTTTAAAAGAACTAAGTCTGAGCACATCTGAGGTGTAGTGTTGTCATGTCTAACACATATTGTGCAGCAAGGTCATTCAATGCAATCAAGCAAGAGAAGCTCAAAGTCATTTCATATTGGAAGCCAGTGTAGGGATTTTTGATTTGAGGACAGGGGTAACTGTTAACCTTTGGCTGCAGTATTCTGAATAAGCTGCAACCACCACACAGAAAATAATAACCTTCAAACTTCAAATAACCTGGTTGGTACAAAGTGTCGTTTGAGTACGTCTAAAGGCAAAATCTTTTGTAGCTGTTCCGAATAGCCACTCTCAAGAGCTTGCTATCGTATTGAGGGTCGAGATAAGATGAATTGTACAAGTGGGGATAACGGCACACACTTTCAGACTGTCTGTTCTCGAAGGCATTCGTGGTGTCAAAGTGCGTGAAAGGTGCGTGGAGAAGAAAAAGAGAGCTTGAGAGAAAAATTCAGACTCTGCCTACTGTTTCCCCTCATGAAGATACAGTGAGTGTGTAGACTTTTTATTTATTTATTTATTTATTTTTTACCATTTGCTGTGTTTTTGCATCTGACGCCTGATGATGATGGTTTAATTCAAAACAGAAAGCATGAAACAGCAAATATGTCAGTGCCATCTAATATGATCTAAGATGAATAAGAAATCAGTCAGTTTTGTATTACATTTTGATAAGATGAGTCAAATAACAAAAACAGTAGCGTATTGTTTTGAACCGCTTGAAATGGCAATACTTAATCTGATAAGAGAATGGAGTGGGTGATGTGTGACTGTGTACAACCGCTCAAATAATCCACCAATATGCAAAATTATAGAGCAATTAATAAATCCTTTTTCTCTTAAAAGTTTTTACAAGGCCCACGAAAGCCAAGCTTTTACTGGTCAAAGGTAGATGAAAATGATAATTCAACATGTCTGGTAAATTGAAGATATAATTGATGTCAATGTCCTTAAACTCCAACAGGCCAAACGCCAAAAGATGTTCTGCAGTTTATGAATGTCATCTTTTCTTTACAGAAGGAAAACAATCATTTTCATACCCATCCTGCACTGTAAATATAAGCAGGACAGGACAGGATGAAGCAATCTGAGGACATTTCAGTGTGTATAATGAAAGGTGAACTGAGTGTCTGTCCTGTGTACTCACTCTGTGTGAGAGTGGAGTTTTTTCCCTCACTCTTTCTACAGACAGAGGAATGGTGCAGCTGGGCCACCGGGGCCTCTCCTCATCCTCCTTCTTGTCAGAAAACAGGAAGAGAGACATATACTGCAGATGAGAAGAGAGGACAGAGAGTAAGATGAGAGGTAGTGTGGGTGAGAAGGGGAGCAGGGGGCAGTCAACAAGACAGGAAAACCAACGGAGGGGAGGGCTGAGGAAGGACCATGAAAGAAGGTGGAAAAAAAGCAGTGAGATGCTGAGACAGAGAGGTGAGACTGAGTGAAGAGTGGAAAAGGGGAACAAGAGAGTAAATAGTAGAAAAAGGGGAGACCGAGAGAGGTAAAGGGGGGAGGGAGACGTGGGGGAAGGTGTAGAGGAAGACAGGAAAACAGGAGAAAAGACAAGCTGGGAATAGAGAGAGGGGAAGCGAGAGGCGTTTTAAAGAGGTGGACGAGGTGTGGATAAGCAAAGAGGAGGAGGAGGAGGAGGAGGTTTTGGGGGGAAAAAGGCAGACAGCAGACTGTATGTGTGCACTTGTATAGGTGTGTGTGTGAGTGTGTGTGTGTGTGTGTGTTGGGTAGAAAGAGAAGAGAGTCCGACACAGAAGGGTATTGCTGCATAAGCAGTCTGTCCAGCTGTCTCGCCTCTGAAAAAAACGACGGAGACGAGTGATGTCAGGACTCTTCTCTTCAACATCTCTCTCTCTGCTCAGTTACTGCTTCATTTCTCTCTCTCCTCTACAGTGGGTCTTCCTCGCTCTACCGCTGCCTTTCCTTTCTCATCTGTTTTATGATCCATCCCTCTGTCTTTTTCACCCTCTTTTGCTGTTTATTGGTTTATTCATGCAACGATGTCGAGCAGTTGGGATCAAAGCTGGAAAACGAGGTCTGCATGCTCATGAATGTCAGTGTGTGCCTATGTGTGTGTGTGTGTGTATGTATGTGAGGGTTTATATTGTACATTGTCTGAATGTGTTTTTATGGATGTTTTTATGTCAGGTACACACTGTAGTATGTGTTTTTGCCTCGAGGTGTTTGTCTACAGTGTCTCACACTGTACGTCCACAATATATCATGTGTATCTGAGTGTCATGAATCTGAGAGTGAAGTGAGACATTTGCATATACACTCAGGTGTTCCCATGAGTTCACGTAGTGTGAGGGAGCGAGCTGGCTAATGGGAGGTAGCAGTTGACCAGGTGGGCATGCGCTGCGTCATGCAGAGACATTAAATTGGTTCTGGTATGGGAGACGGTACTGATGTCACACTGAGCCTCTCTTTAAGAAACAGGAGCGAGTAATGGAGAGAGAGGAGGAGGAGGAGAAAGAACAGCTGGTAGGAAAAGCATCATGCCTGAAAATGATCTATATAAAGTGACAGAGGGAGTTTATGCCCCTTTGTGTATGTGTGTGTTCATGCATGTCATTCATCATTCATTCATTCGTGTGTGTGTGTGTGAGAGCAACAAGTTTTCATAACTCAACCACAAAAAGTTGGTTTGTCATTTCCTTCCAAAAGACTCATATGACCTTTTCTGAAAAGGCAGCTTAATATTGGTTATACCTACACATTAGGGGCAGGGAAAAACTGTGGTCACATTATATGAAAGCAGCACTGACTGTTCATATTCAGTGGGTGTTGAGTGTTCAGACTGGTGAGACGGTAAAATACGATCCAGGCCGCCCAGAAGTTTGTGTACAGAAGCAGATGAGTTTGAATTGAATTTGAATTATACTTGACTGGAAAGTTATCATGGTGGCAGTTATTTTGCCTTTGTTGCTGTGATCTTGAGGTAAACAGCAGAAATATAGTAATCAATGCAGTTGCCCCATTCAAACGAACGAAGAGGCGTTTTTTCATGCAGTTGTTTTTTCTCTGTCTGAACGAGATGGGATGCAAACAGCAGTCTCCAGTGTCAAAGACTCTTTGCACACCCTATCATCCACCGTCACGTCGTCACGATGACGCTTTGCAGTGCTCAACGTCACTGTACTTCCAACTTTTTCAACCCCAGAGAGCCAGCAGTCATTTTTCTCACATCCACAAGATGTTCTTCAAAACATAAACAGAGGTAATTTTTGGTGTTTTAGTGTTTGAAGTAATGACTGATGCAGATACTGATACACAGAGCAGAGATTAAATGTTACTTTCTATTATTTGTATTTCATCATATCACTTATTGTAAGGGAAGACTTTGCTACATCGGCCGTTTTAACATTCATACTTAAAATCATATTTGTTTCGATTTCATCTGCACAGACAGAGAAACACACAGCGCTGCACAGAGATGTCCAGGACATAATGGACAGATCTACGAAAGAGGAATTATTCAGTGCTTTATAAGATAGCATCAAAAAAAACAAGCTACAAAGCTACAAGAGGCAATCATCAGGTCAAATCACCCTCTCGCTCCGTGTGAGAGGCAGCAGTTGGTTCTTGGCAGCATATCGGTAATCCTGTGGTGCTGAAAGGTGAGATAAAATGAAACTCGTGAGGGGAAATTGGCTCATCGCAGCGGCAAAGACCATGATGTAAGAATACACCAATCAGAGCTCTGTGTTGTATTACTGAAGATGAAACAGTAGATATTGAACTATCCCTGTCTGATGAAAACCTTAAATATCAATATACATACAATGTCAACTTAGAAAGTATCATCATCACTCATTATCATCGTAAACAGAATTAAATGGCTGTCCGACAATGTAGATTTGAATGTAATAATGTTTAAAATGAGCAAAAAGTATAATAATAAAATTTATAAAAAATTATATTATGATGAATAATTGCTTATATTTCTGTGCTAACTGAATCTAATAATGTTTATCAACATAATAATTAAGTAGGAAAAATTCAAAATAAAATCTGGAAAACTAAGTCAGTGAAACTGGTGCAATATGGCAGATGGATAAAAGGAAATGTTGTGATATTGAATCAATTAGATAAATTATGATTTATGAGATTATGAGTAAATAAATCCGCTAAATGTTGTTGTTGTTTTCTTGACAGCTCACAGTCATGAATATTAACTAAAATTCATTATCCTGAGGATTTGTGCTGATCATTTTTTCCATTTTAAACTTATGATTTAGTTGGATAAATGAACGTCCCCACCACAACTTGCACCCAGACACACCGGAAAAAAAAGCTCAAATACAGCTGAGCATGATGCATTGAAATTCATCAAACACACACATGCACACACACAAAGACACATCAAAACCTCATCCTTCTTTCGTTCTATTCGGTGTGCATCCATATTGAACCACTGACCGAGCCCGGCTGTGTTTACTGTTATTTTCTAGACCAGTGGCATTCGTTTTCAGTGAAGACAGTGTCACACACATTCAGCACACTAGTGTACTGAATGTGTGTGACACTGACTTCTCTCTTTCTGTGTCTCTGTCTGCATGTGTGTGTCAGGGAGCTTTTATATGTGTCAGATATGTACACATTAGGCATGTTTATAAATGTATCGACGCATTAAAGTATTCACGTGTTTGTGTGTGCTTGGGTATACGTGTATGTTGGTAAGTGCTAAAAGGAGTGTGTGTGTGTGCAAGCGTTTAGGTCTGTGCAGATATGTTTCTGTGTGTGCGCCACAGTGCAGCAGCAGGGTTTGGGACTGACAGTTCCAATAAACATCAGCATTAAGGCAGCACCGCGCAGGGGAGTGGAACACCTATCTTCCTCTCAGCTCACCTTCAGTGTGGCTGAAGAGGCCATTATGTGTCACGAGAGGTTACTGATAGAGTCACAGCCTGTTCTGGTTGACATGTCTGCAAGCTTAGCTCCGCTCCTCTGGGTCTACCTTATCGCCCTGCGTACCAATGCTGCCAGGTGAACGTGCTGTAAATCAGATTTCCATGTTTTTCTTTCTATTTTACACTTATATTGAACATTTATACCACCCTTAATGGGATGTGTAAGTTTCCAGCCCCGAGTTACACAAGGAGCTGGCAAAGGCAACTGAAACCACTATTTTTATATTTTCTGGAAAAAAAAAAAAAAACGCTGTATGAACTTGATTTGCACAGAGCAGCAGTGATGTTCGGGTAGGACTGTTGACATTTTAATCAGGGGATCGATTTGACAGCAAACAAGAGGGATTATGGCATAGCAACACTGATATGAAGGAACAGTTCATCTCAAAAATCACAACTCTGTTCATATCTACTCACCCCCTATCACACAAAACTCCATTTGCCATTTGTGGAAATATTTCCTTCAAACCTGACATATTACTGTTTGCTTGATTTGAAATGAATAATCATCAGTTAGGAATCAAAGGAGATAATGATAATGAGATTCCTGCCACCTATAGATCAGTGGAATACCTTGGTAACCTTTGGCAGTAATGTGTAGAACACACAAAATAAAATACAAATTAAATACTGTTCTGTCACGGTGAACTGACACACCCTGGGGTACACTGGGGTTTCACTGCTAAATGAAAAGGTGTAACTGCAGGTAAGCAGTACAAGGTTTTCAGATGATTTTCAGTTTAACTTTAATTAAATGCAAGTTCTGGGGTGAGCTACTCCTTTATAATAGAAAAATTAATGCTTCCTCTCATTGTATATATACATCCTGGCTGTCTGAGCGTTTATGGGGCTCTGGCCAGCCTCACAACAAGGCTTTTATAGTATTTTATCATAACGTTAATAAATCTCAGATTTATCAATACATACCACATTACAGTAAACACAGCTAAGGATATAAACAATGACATCGATAATGTTTTTTTATTGGTCATCATTAACTTATAAGGAAAATCTTCTTTATCTGCAGTTTTTTCTGCCTTTCTCTTGCATAATTCAACTCTTCTATACTAGTGTGCGTCATGTGGTTTTTGGGGTTTAAAGGACTGGCACAATGGCACTTCAGCTGTAAAGTCAGTTCAGCGCTTTCTTCATTTACTTTCATCAACTCGACGTTCGTACTGTAGGTGGTCCTGAATTTCAAACACCGGCTTGCCTACACTCCAGGCTACCGCCGCCTCCTTGTTGAACATGACCAAATGTTCTGCTGATGTTGGCTGTCCTACATGTCGGAGTGGGCATATAGCATAGCCCCCCTGGCTCTGAGTCACAGCCATATGGCGGAGCGAGAACTAATGTCTGTTATTATGTTGTGGGATTGGTAACGGCAGCTGTGTGTCTGTTATGATATATGGTTCTGGGCAATAACATACTGTACGTTACACGGACAGGTGTGTGTGCTGGAGGTGGAGAGTGGTGACATGTTAGGAGCTGACATATTCTGAAGCTTGGCTCTGTATCACTGCCATGTGGCGAGACAATCCACTGCTGAGTACAATGTTCAGTGTGCCTGACTTACCAAACTGATTATTCAAGTGTGAACCCTGTTAACTGGTGGGTGTAGTGAATGTTTCTTGCTGTTGTTTATAATGTTATATAACGTGATGTGTTGTTTGTGCTGCTCCTTTAAAGTGGCCTTAGCACTTAAAGCAATAAGGAAGAGACAGGGCCAGGCAGGTTTATTGATGGAGCACATATCATGCACCAGGCAAATTCAAAGTTAATTACACACACAGAGAATATTAAAATCACAGAGGTAATAATAATTTAATACAAAGTGGTATTACACAGATTTTTCATGGAGGTAAATTTTCCACAACAGTCTTATTATAGTGCTTAAGGCCTTTTGTGTGTTATTAGTAGTTATTTTTAAAAGCTCCAGGATAATTTACTTTATTACTTACTTTAATAAGTAACCTGCCACTATACTATATTACTGTATATTAAAAGCTCTGTAAATGATTACAGTGCCTTTGTATAAAAAACATGCTGTAGCAGTACAGTTAGTGCTGCCAAGTGTGTTATCGATCACTGCATTTAAATGTATTGTGGGATTAAGCTCTGTTTTCAAATAGTCAGCAAATCTCATTCATGTATATCAAGCAAGCCACTGTGGCTTTTTTTAATTAACAGCAGATTCCAAAAAGATTTTCAACCTGTTTAAACTTAAACAATAACTTGAATTGAAAGGAAATTGTATGGGATAAAATAATATTTTAATTTATCTCAGAAAGGTAATCTTATTGTGTAAGGAGCAAATGTTTTTTATGGTTGCACTGATGATAGGCAGCGCTGACTGACAGTCATTCGTTTCTGTGGACATAACACTTTTGCTTTGTGTGCATCTCGTTTTCTTTTCCACCATTTCCTCCATGTCTCTCTTCCATCTGTGTTCTCTCTCTCTCTCTCTCTCTCCACCCCTCACCCCCTTCCTCTCCTCTCCCTCCGTCCTCACGCAGACAGCTGATGTTGGCGTGTCAGCAGTATAGTTATTTTTCAGGTGCAAGCTGCTGCTCCTATAGGGGTTAGTAAGTGTGTGTGCCCTAAATGTAAATGTGTGTGTGAGATAGAGTCAGTTTGTGTGTGTGTGTGTGTGTGTGTGTGTGTGTGTGTGTGTGTGTATGTGTCAGCGTGCATATAACTGCTGTCTATATGTGTCTGCTGTGTGTGTATTTGAAAGATTGACAGAGTCGGAAACAGGAAAGAGCGTTTTTGCACATCTGTGGGAATGTGTGAGTGCATATAGAGTATTTTCTGTGTGTGTGTGTGTGTGTGTGTGTGTGTGTGTGTGTGTGTGTGTGTGTGTGTGTCTATGTAACGCTTGCTGCTGCATCAGGCAGCTCAATTGCTTTCCGCCTGCATTTGCTGCATAAGGCATCTTGGAGGTATAACTGTACACTACGCACTATGTGACGCATTGGATAACTCTATTGTTTTGCTGCATTGAGTATTTATACAGCCCTATCTCCATCTCTGCACCGGGACTACCTTCTGCTTCAGTGTATCTGCATTAAAGCCAAATGCTCCAGGGTGTTCATGCTGCAAGCAGCATCTGGGATCTCCTGCATCTCACTCCTGCTCCTCCATCCTTCACCATTTCTACTTGACTGAATGTTGAGTAAGACTAAAAGTACCACAGATGCACCGAGCAGAATGGGTATCGCCATGATGTGATCAATCCACATTGAATACATATCATTATAAAAATGCAATGTTTCCACTACCAGTTATATTCATTCAGTCACAGTCTCTGTTTTTAGTGTTACAGCAATGTCTGGCCTCATGTCACCTTACATAAAAAGTGATTGCATTGAGTGTGAAACTTTTTCCAAAATTTGGAAAGAAACAGAGCACTGGTATCTGATCATTATGTTGTATCGGAAAAATCTTTTTCATTTATATCTTTATTTTTTTAATATCTTACCCCTACATGATTGATGAGGTTTTAATAGGTGAAATCAATAAGAATTCAAACTTTTCATCTCTTGCTACTACTTTGTAATTTGTTTGCATAACATCGAGACTGACTATGGCAAAAAACGTGTCTGTTGCTTGACAATAAAAAAGTTGGAAAAAGGAGGTTTCGGCTGTTTACAAAATACACAAAATGCAATTCAACAAGGTCCGACAGTAATTACCGCCTATGCCATGCCCCACATTACGTATACAAATACAAATTTGCCCCTATTTCTTTACAAAGAAACTCATTGCAAGCTATGAAAAGAAGAGAACATGAACCGATGTTGTAGTGATCTGTGCAAACCTTTTAAGCTGAAAGAAACTCTCCACAGAATTTTATTTGCTTTTGCAATTACTATTAAAGCCATTGTACTATAACACTAAGGCCAGAATTAAAGTGTAAAACATGTGTAGTTCACCAGACTTGCTATCTACAGAACATTATTTTATGAAATCAGTTTAAAACAGTTTACCCAGCTGTCAGTTTTCATTTTTCTACTGTGCAATTGTACTGTAGTATATTTTAAAACTTTGTAGTGATGTTATCTTGGCCACCTCTTTTTGCCATCTGCCTTATGCTCACTAGGTAGTGTCTGGCAGCATTAGTTATTTGCTCTGTTTCCATGCAACAAGAGATTTGCAGCACTAAAGGAGGCATTGAGCATTGACGGAGAAATGACAATGTAGATAAACAACTCAGCCATTCCCTTTGGTTGGATTTCAACACCGGCCCACTGTTCACAATGCATGACCCGTGTATCCCAGAGACTCTCTTCCATGCAGATGATCACATTATTTCCAGCATCTCTCTAAACCAGGGGGATATGAGCATCAGAAAACAAACTCACCACAGACATCGCGTTCTTCTTCCCTTGTTATCCCCACTCTGTCATTCTCTCTCATTCTCCCTCTGTCATTCAGTCACTTTCATTACGTTTCTCATCCTGTCTCTCAGTCCCCCTTTTCTGCCCCCCCCCCCCCGTCTGTCTTTCACAGTAGTAGAGAAGTGACGGATTGACTGAATGTCTGTCTCTCTGTGGGAAATGAGCCTGCTAATGTGGCGAACTGGGCTTGTTCCATATTCATCTGCAAGCCTGTGAATCACTGTGTAACTATAGAGGCAGCCGAGTGCACGGAGGCACATCTGCTTCCCTTCCAAAAGTCAAACGGAGCGCAAAATGAGTGGTGAATATAAATCCATTTCCTGTCTCTTTCAGGTCTTCATCAGTCCATCTCTCTGCTTTTCTCTCTCTCTCTCTCTCATGATCTTCCTCCTCTGTGCCACCGCTCAGTCTCCCCTTTCACCTGCTGTCACACGAATACTATGATTATTTTCTGCCACTATTGTTCTGTCCCTTTCTCTTCATCCTTTTCTCTTTTAATCAGCCTATCCTTCATTCTCCTTATCTTCTTCTTAACCGTCTGCACCATCATCCTCAGCAGTACAGACAGAGGAGGCTGTTATGAAAAGGTATCAGAGTCAGACGGACTGACAGACGCCTCACCAGCTGGAAGGAGAAGGGAGGGCAGGAGAGCAGGAGGCTGAGAGTCATTAGGGATGGCCGCAGGGATTAAGGTATAAATAATCCTCATGTCAATCAGACACAATATTGTGGTCCAGTACAACAACCTCAGCAGACCTGGCTGGATAGCTGGGCAGCAAGCCAGTATTAAATAGTGGCTTAACCAGTGAATTACAATAGATAGTCAACAAAGGGCACCAGGCCTGCTATCAGTGAATACTAAGTACTTGCACTGAGAGTATAGCTGAGAGCACAGCTGGGAAGAGGGCATTTCACAATAAAGGCATGTGTGTCTGTTAGATTAGACAGCATATTGGCAAAAGGGTTTATCCAGTGTATCATGGCTTTCATGGGTCTATTTAATATTGCTTTTCGTGTTGTAGTTGTTTATTTGGCCCTCCACAGAGAAGAAATATAACCATGTCTCCCAAAAATTGTGTTCATATGCAACTATTTTTATTAGTAGCCTAAACATGTTTTGAAGGATATGTGAAACAGCCAAGATTACTTTTTTAAATCAACATTGTAAGGAATTGTTTATATTATTATTGACACAAAGCACTTGGTTAAATCAGCATTAATTGGGGTTTTTTCCTCCATTAGGGGGCAGCACAACAAGCTTTGAACACAACATTGATATTGCCTTATAAAGTTGTTATGGTGAATTAGCATTAATTAGCATTCATTGGAAGTCCTGTTTAAGGCCAACTAGTGAATGTAAGTCCAATATTCACTCCCCTTTTAGCTCTGTTGTGGTCACCAACCAATATCTGGCTGAAAACAGTGGCCTGCTGCATCTGTAAATGACACTGATGAGAGTATTGAAAGTGAATCAAAACAGTAAAGTTGCTGGCCGTGAAATCAAAACAATGAGCTGAAAATGCTCAGTAGAGCTCAAGAAAACTGCAGAGTTGGTTCATAATTCAAGTCATTTCATCCACTGTTGAAGTAGAAGAATTGATCGGGGCAGCTTTAAAGTTTTGGGAAGATTGTGGCTTGTGTTAAGAAAACAGAAAAGGTCAATATGTCCCCACTAACAGCATATGGGATGCAGGAATGTCGCTGGTGTCAAAGATCAGTGCGTTGTCCGCCACCACGAATTGACAAAAACATTGGCAGTGAACAGAATCCAGCCTGCAATTCCTACATTAAACCACAACAGCCAGAAAGAAAGTATTTGCTAATGAAACCATTTATGTGAAGAGCATTTTACTTCATAAAAAATGATCCGTATTAACTTGAGATAGTAGGTTTCAACTGCATGTAGGCCTACTCACTCCAGGGTTATTTTTATCACTAATGTTAAGGGAAGTAGCTTTGCAATGGAGTTATTTAAGGAAGCTCTGAGTCAGAGAGTGTGGTCATTGCAGTTCTGTGATTTATGATGCCTCTGTCATGTTATTGGGGGCCACAGTGGCAAGGCCTTTGTCTTCCATGTTGGCTTTATTACATTTAAATTTCAGTGACTCATCTCCTGCCAGCAGCTGGGATGACAGACGGCAGCCAGCACAAGCCACCAGAGAATTCACTTCCTAAACTTTGATTTCTTTCGAGTAAAGTTTTTGAAAGTTTACAGGCCACAGTTCTGCCCAGGGCAAGCCCTCATAACACACACTTTCTCTGACTTTCTGTACTGTACTCCGTTATGTGGCATCCAAACCTCAGTCAGCCATGTTTGACCGTTGTTTGGACCTGCATAGAAACTCCATATAAGAGGGGTTTACTGCATCATGGTAGCAGGCCAACATTGATGTCAACATTGCTGTTGCAGTGCCTGAGAAAAGCAGGTTCACTCACTCACTCACTCACTCTTGGAAGCTGTGTTGCCTGCTGCAGGGAACAGCCGCTCAGGTGGTGTTGAGGTGTGTGGAGGAAACTAAAATCTCCGTTCGTGTCTAGTGCAGATGAGAGTCGGCAATTAAATACCTGGACATGATATTCAATTTCTTCATGAAGTGTTATTGCTTGCAAGCAAGAGCCATCATCAGCATTACACAGATATGACTGAAGAGATGCAGTCTCTCCTCAGTTCCTATACTTTAAGAATAACACACATACAACAATAACTTTAACATTCTATCAAAGCACACATGATCTCACCCAAGAAATACAGTTTTGACCTTTGATCTCGATACCCTCCCTCCTGTCTGTATAGACAAGTGAGGTATACCATCTGCACCTACTCCCTAACATTTTTCACTATCTGGCGATCCGTTTCTCATGCGTAAGAACAAAGAACAATCGTGTTCCTTGTGCACAAGTTATTCAGACACAAGAAGAGGGCCTCCCAGCTTTAACTCTTTTATGATGAGTTTTCTCGTCTTTAGTTTCACAACAACTTATAATGTATAATATTATGGTGGATAAATGTAACCTTATTGGAAAACACATCATTATAACAAGAATTTCCCTTACAGGTGTTAGGGATGCATGAGAAGGACTTTTCTGGCCTGGCCTCATTAGCCTTTCACCAATGTAATGGACTTTCTATCTTGGAAAGGAGGTTTCTCTCCAAAGTGTGTGAGGACTTCATTCTTCACTTGGCTGTTGAGATCCTCAGCTTCCTGCTCTCCATGCTCTTCTTTACTGCTGGTTTTGGAAGTAAAGGAGTTGTAGGTTCAGCAGCTGAAGTAATGGTGGAAGTGGCACTGGTTTGGTCACAGAGACCGCCATGCTGCTGCTCATCTACCTCCCTTCTCACTCCAGTTGCTGTTGTTTGCGCTTTGGTTTGCACTTCCGGGACTTCGTCAGGTGTTAGAAAGTCTTTTGAACCTTGGGTCGCAGGCAGGGGAGAGGATCACTGTGTTTAGTGCCGTGTCTGAGTAAGAAGTCTCCCTCTTCCATCACTGCTGCTCCGTAGCAGTAAGGTGGAAAGCTAACACCGCGGCTGACTCAAAGGCAGCACTCTGGGAGGACTTCAATAGCCCCCTTCACAATTATAGATACTGCAGAGATTGTTATGTATTTCTCCCCACTCATTAAGACAGTGGCACATTCAAGAGCATTGAGGGCTGTGGAAAGCTCTTCCAGCAGGCTCCACTGGTCTGGTTTCAAATCTAGGTAATTTTTGCCCCTCTGTGTGAAGGAGGAATCAGACAGCATTGCTGTTATAGGTCACCTTTGCTCAAGCAGTCGGCTTGTAGAACGTGCTGTTCCACTTTGTGCTTATGTCCTGTACAAGCCTGTGCTCAGCTGCTGAAACAGGCTGGTTCCACAAGACATCTTGCTTCTTTGGTGCTTCAATGCAGAATTGATCACAAGCTGCCATACATGGCCAGTGCAGCGTACAGAGGACAACCTATGCTTCTCCTCCTGTATGTTTGCCACAACCATAACTTTGGCACCACTGTCGTGCACAATGGCGATATTTTTGCTCGGAGGAATTTCAAACCTGGCTGCTACTTCCTCCAACCACTCTGCGATGTTGGGTGCCGTAATGCTGTCCGGCAGTGGCATGCTCGTGAGGCAAATTGACTCCATGTCCCAATCATCTTTGATGTATTGGCATGTTATGCCATGTTAGGCTTCAGTGGCTATTCATACATCAGTGGTGAGAGCAATTTGCTGCTGTTGGCTTTTGTTGGAATCTTCACTTCCTGGAATGTCACTTGATGTTTCCTCTCCATCCGCTTCGTAAAATGGGTCCTTGAGGGAAGAGTGTCACCAGGGTGGAGGGTGGTTGATCATTGGTCTCATGTCGATGACAAGCATGTTTAGGACACTATCTGTCAAAACAGCTGCTTTCTGTGGTGTGCATGGCACTTTATTGCCATCAAGTAGCCACTCATGATGAGTTGTTTTTTTCTGAAACAAGAAAGACAGTATGAGTATGAATAATAGCACAATTTACATAAAACTCAATACGTGCCTAGTTGTTTTAGTTAATAATTGCTCATGTGAAGGCCCATTCAGATCATTCAAGCTGAATCGCAAGCAAACACCAGCTATTAAATAAACGAGAAGTACTACCCGCTGTAAAATGACGTTTCCTCACTTCAAAGCGCAACGCATGCCATTGGTCTGAACTCGTTTAATTCATTAAGAATTTATAGTAACTTACCCTGCTGTTGAGTCCCCATGGCTCCAACATTTTCATTTTCATTTCAATTTCATTTCAGGTGTTCTCTCTTTACCATGGTGCTCCCGTGTCATGGCAGATAATTTTTACATAGTTTGCAGCTAACTCACTTTTTATGATTGATTTTAGTCAAACAGTTTTCTCCTGGGTGTAACACTTACGAGACTACATGTCACAAAAAAATGTCACAAAAGTGGCAAGTTTCTAAACATCCGACTCTTAAAGAGTGTTCCACTAAAATCATTTGCAGCATCCCCTACAGTGTTCCTGTTGTGTGCTTTCATTAAAATGCTCTCTGTCCAGGAACTTACCACAAATTACACTTTTTTCCACACAGAAGTAGCAGACCGTGCAATGATGGATTATCAGATCCGGAGTACTATGTCCATACTATTATGCAAAGCAATTCGTGATTGACAATGTAATGGGAATGGCAAATGAGTTGCAAATTGGCTGTCTGGTGTCAAACTTATGGAAAGCATTATCTGTTTTCATAGAATAGTGCTTGTGGTAGTTCAAGCTGGGCAAATTAAAGTCATCATGCATTTCCTTTAAATCTGACACTGTCCACCCAAGTACAAGTAACAGACCATCAGTTGTTTCAGCAAATTCCTCAAAACATGTTTTCTACGTCTATGAGACAAAGCCCTCCAGTGATCGTAATAATTCTCTGTGGGTTCATCACTAACAACCCCTCTCACATTGTCTCATTATTTTCACCTTGTCATTTGTTACATTGGTATGATACAAATATCAATTATAGTCACTTTAACTTTAATTTATGGATGGATTCTTTTACATGCTATATACTGTATGTTATACATGTTAAGTATATTTATTTATGGTAAAGTGTTTTATATGATAAACTTTGTATGATATAAATTATGTTAATGTGAGTTGGGCTCCTTTGTGTATAGTAATTGGCGCTCTCCACCTGGTGCTAAACAGCTAATGATGACAGAAAAAAATGGTGTTGTCTACCCTACTCAAGCTTTTGATAAAGACATCAAGTGCTAAGGTTGTTTTTTAGGATTAAAAGAGTGTTTTTAGACACAAGTCGTCACAGCTCGTTGCTGCTTTTCCTCTTTTATGAGATTTATTTTATTTTTAGATTCATTCATTCAAGTTTCCCCCCATTCATCTTTACAGAACTGCTCAAGCTCTTCTAAGTTGCATTGGGACTGTGGGTGAATAGCAGTATTCAAGTCCAAGGGGGCTGAATGCTTTTTATAGGCATTATACGGCTCACTTTCCAAAAATGGTTTTCACTTTCTCACTTGTGTTGCACTGAGAAATGTTTTACACTCCCTTGTGCTCCTGTATTGTGGATTTGATCCACAGTTGCCTTGTTAACCGCCTTCTCTTGCCAAGTGCCAATCATCTCAGGATAAAAGCCATATTGAAACTGTTAATACCTCTGTCTCTGTGTCTTTGTTCTATTTCCCCCATCACTCCTGTACTTTCCATCTTCCTCTGTCCTCTGAGTATTTTCTTGCACCTCCGACATATTAGTGGAAATGCAGCAGTCGTGTCAACTTGATCAATATTTCAGTAAAACGTCACCGCTAACATCTAAATGCCCTTCATCAGCAAGCTCTTAAACAAATCAATTAATTTGTTAATTAATCAAACAAGTGAATTGTGCTGTACTTGGACATTGATCCACACACACTTCTCACTACCCCATCCCCTGTCCACACACACACACACACACACACACACACACACACACACACACACACACTTTTACCCCTCCCATTCTCCTCTGTGGATCTCACTATGAAAGGGTCCTTCGCTCAATTCTAATTTAATCTCCGATCTCTTTTTCAGCATCGATCTTCATACACCCTGTGCGCCACAAAGTGATATTGAGAGGGGGACTCATATGGAGATGGACATTGATTTGGAATAAAGAAAAAAATGAGGATGGTAGTTGTTTCCCAGTGCTTAAAGAAAGTGTTGAGAGAAGAGTGGAAAACAGAGCGACAGAGTCGGAGGGGGAGGTGAGAGCTACAGTGTTGATTAGATCAACTCCTGCTAATGTTATGACACTACCTGTTCCTTCCCATTTCCTCTCCAACTTAGAGAACTTCATCAGGAGAAAGTTAGAGTGAATTGTGCAGCGGCCTTGCTGGGATGGCTGACAGATTGTCCTGCCTGCTGGTTAAGCTTTCTGCACAGGAACCTCCAAATACTAGCCCTGAGGTACAGCGTTTGTACAGCAGGGCTTCTTGCTTGGGATTTGGATTTACTTTGTGTCTGGATGTAAGGTTAAGATGTAAAAGCCTGCTAACAGGGTTGGCTCTCGCTTTTTTGGAAGTGATGATGTGTGGAAGAAAGCAGCCTCGTAGCATTTTCAGTTTGCAAAGCTCCTTTCTTGCTGAAATGTCATGTTTGCGCAGGCAATCGTACAAAAAAGGTGCCTCTGCCCACAGTCTTGACATTGCTATTGTATAGACCCTGAGCTTAAGTGTACCCACACATTAGCCACAGAAAATAACAATCAGCAGCAGGTGCTTATTTCAAGATCGGCTGACTACATCTCTTACTGAGAGTCAACATTTAAATAACTAGCAATAACTGGTAATGAAATAGAAATATGAAAAAAAACAACAACCTACAAACACCCATTCTACTGCAGTCAAGCTTGGTGGGGGTCAATAATTCCAAATAGCAGCAGCTGCCTCACATTGAGCACTATATGATTATTAAATAGGCTAGTCAGCCTGGCCTCAATCAGAAAGTGGACTTCAAATGAACGATTCAGGTTAAAAGAGACAAAATGCACAACCATGCAAAAGAACAATCTAAATACTGTAAATGTGAATAACAACAGAAAGTACACAAAGTTTTTTCAATTGAGGATTCAATCTTTTGTTGAAAAGCTGAAAACTTGAGGATCGTATTCATCCACACACTGAGGTTTATTTCTTTCAAGTTCAAGTTAATTCAAGGTCAGTGGGAAGAAAAAGATCCACATAATTGGTGCACGCATCAGTGTGTGAACAACAGGGTTATCATGCCAAGAACCTCTGCTTGCATGCAATTACATAATTGCAGAGTATTTACACAATAATTGAGACGGACAGTGCGCACACAGCTGCTGAAGAGAGAGATGGCACATGGGGGCCACGGTGAGCCCTTAAGTCTTGCAGTCTGAATAGGGCCCCGAGTGCAGCAGTACAGACCAAGTTGGCAGTCCTTTAAGGTCGCTTTGGCTGGTCTTTATTCATTGGCTTTATTTCCTGTTTTTAGAGTCCCTTCGAATGAGTTTGAGTGGACTTGAACTACATTGGTGAGAATCACCCTGTGCTGTAACAGAACTGCCAGATTCCTGCTTTCTAGACTCTTTTTCATTTAATTATGCATTTTCTTGATTTTGGCAGTCACATGTAACTCACTCACTATGATCTCCTCTGGCAGAGCACACTCTTGTATTATTTCAAAATGAAGGGCAAAAAGTAAAACAATTTATTTTTATAAAATATGAACTGATTGAGGAAAAAAGACATTTGATAACATGAGTTGTTTTGGTGCTTTGACACGGTTTGATTTCTCTTTTTGAAGCTATTTTTACATTTTATTATTGTGTGGCTTTGAATGTAACCATGCACACACTATTTCCTGACCTTTTGTCCACATTTCAGTTATACTGTTGTTTTTTTAATGGACCAGTGGGGTAGATTTGCATTACTGAAACTGCTAAAAGATAGAGAATTCAGCTGAAGGTCTTATCTTACTTCAAGTTTAAACCCATACGTGATAGAAAAACCTTAATGACATAACATGGAGGCACTAAAAGTCAAGGTATACCTTCACTTGTGTAATGCAGGGCCCTACAGAGGAGGGGACCTTGCGCTCAGCGGTGGCCTTGGCCCGACTGAGCCGGGGCCAGAAACCTGCTGGGCTCACTTCGCCTCCTCTGCTTTACCCTGACACATTTGAGCAGAGGAGACAGAGAGAGGAAGAAAGAGATAGATAGAGGGAGAAGGAGAACAGACTCTTGTTTCCCTTCCACCTCCATTTTCCCCCGACTCCTGTGGATCTCTGTCTCCCCTCTGCCCTTCACATCCTCCCATCCCTCCCTCATTTCTCACACTAGCCTGTCTATTTCCTGCCTTGTGTCTGTGCTTTCTTATCTCCCTCTCTCTCCCTCCTTCTCATTTTCTCCTATCCTGCGAGGAGGTCAAGAGGTATAGGAGAGGAGGGATGGAGAGAAGGTCAGGTGGTTAGGATGAGAGAGGGAATAAAAAAAACAACAGAATAGGGAACTAAAACAGATGGATGGTCTTTTTCTCTGCCGTGGGTGTCCTTAACCTCTCTGCAGCCCTCTGTGGGCTACACAAACCCACTTCCTTGACCTCAAGGTTGTCCAGCCGAGCTGCATGTGTGAGAAGATATATTTCATGAAGCTGAGCTCTCACTCAGTAATTGCAAAAACCTCTCATCCCATTCTTACTTGCTGGTATGTATGTGAATACATGATTGTTGAATGTAGAAAATGTGGAATCCAAAAGGGAAAACAAGAATGAGGTCACCTGCCAGGTATTAACTGGAAAAAGGTTATTTATAGAGCTAAGATTTGAATTGGAGATGAGTTTTCACATTTGAAAGCAGTACCACGGGACAGTTGTACAAAAAAGTATAACATAGAACAAATAGTTTCCATAGGTTAGTCAGTTGTTTTCTGCACAGTATCAAGCCATTGCTTTTTTTTAAAGGATCTACTTCTCATTTTGTGTTCTAGCTTCTCTTGTATAATCTCTTCAATCTATCAAATATAGATTAGACAACAATTGTTGGGAATAGCATATCCCAGGATTTAAGCGTTTTAGTGGTAGATATCCTGTTATAGTGATATGCGACAAACAACTCTCAGCACATGGTCTTTCACTACCTTTTCTGTTCACAACTTCAAACTCATTGAAATAAATATGACGGAATAAAACAGTTCACAGTTTAACACAATTTAAAGACAATTTAACAGCACCACCATCTGTAGAGTGGGAACTGAGTGTATACCTAGCTGGTATAGAAACAAGTAAGTTAAAAAATAAAATCCGTCCCACAGCACAGATATTATGGTCTGTGACCTTGAAAAGGTAAATCTGATTATTTAAACATGACCATCCATTGATTCTTTAGGAAATGTGACAACACCACCGCTCATAATCAATTATCACATAACATGATGGATTAACTTGTCAAAAAGTCCATTAGGGATCCAACAGCAAACACACACATCAGAATTCAATCAAGATCTACAGTATTTCATCATGAATCCTCTTGAAAGTGATTGGACAGTTCTGCCATGTTATGCCATGTTATTTGTTTTGTGGCTTTCATATATACTTCCATCGTTTAGAAGTAAAAGACATAAAGCATTGTTGTTTTTTTGTTTTTTTCATAATGATCAGTTATATTCTCACCAGAGCTTTGGGTTGTTAATGCAGGATTTATCGTTAGCTCTGGTCATAAGTTATAATATTTGTCAATACCCATAAACACAAGCTTGTATTAGTCCATTATTATGTCCCACAGCCAGCAAGGTTCTGGGAACTCTTTACAATGGGAGTTATTAGAGAAGAAATCCAGACGTTCTGTCTACCAGACAGCAAAACAGCCTTCTCCTCTGAAAGCCATTAAGACTTTAAGATGAGGCCATAAAACCAACTCCAGCCAGCTCTATTACTGGATGCCTCATCCCTGTCTGTCAGTCAGTCCGTCACTCAGTTGGTCTATCTCTATGGTCAGCATTAGTATCACCGGAGGGCTACATAATTACTAAGTTATTATCTCAGTAAGTCCAGAATGAATTTTATCCCAATGGAAATGGCCATGTAAGTGATTTTCCACAGCTACTATGATGGCAGGGGGAAAAAAAATCCAGGCCTCTAGGGTGCTCCGCTAATTATTTTTCAATCCATAAAATCCATCGCAGAAATCTGACTCATGCTGCAGTGATTACTTGACATTTGGAATTAAAGAAATTAAAATTTTTTACTCTTGCTTGACATAACAAGTAGTTTGAATGTAGCTAAGCATAGATGTCAACATCAAACTCAAATTACGGTAAAGAAGAAAAAAAGATCACCTTCATCATTCCAACTGGCATCACGATCGCTTTTTTGATGACCCGGGGGGAAATTCATATTTTTGTGGGACATTTTCTGTCCACTGTTTGCACTGGATCAGACACTTTACCTATGCACACACACACACACACACACACAATGTCCCTCTCCTGGAGTGACACAGGCTTGCTAATTATTCTTCAATATTCACGTTCGCCTTTGAAAACTCCCATTAAATATGAATGAGTTCCCCCCCCCCCCCCCCTTCTGTTTTGACTTGACTCAGCTGAGCACCAGCCTCCCCGATCATCAGCTTTTATGATGTTAAGCTGCCATCAATTAGATCTCATTTGATCTGCTCCCTCCCCGGCCACCCGGTCTGGCGGCGCTGTGTGCCGTCGGCGGTGGTGGCTGGGTGCGATGCGACCCTCGGCAACTTGCTAATTAAAGCAGTAATTAGCCCTAATCCTGGGCTTCGAAATGAGCTCCTTAGCGAGCCAGGTGTGCCAGACAGCAGTGGAAGATGGAATTTCCTTATTCATTCACTGGCTCTTTCTCAATTTACATACTCATGTGCTATTGTGTCCTCCGTGACATATTTGATATTATGTCTAATGGCTGAGGTGTGACTCCTAATAAAATAAGGTGAGGACAGAGGATGTGTTTTTATCCTTAACGATGACCAAAGATGCATCACAGTTAAGTTGACTAAAACTCTAAGCACCGAGATTTGTTGTGGAAATGATGCTTCACACCCAAACAGCAGAATAGTTTGTAGTACAGTGCCAGCTCAAACTGTTGCAAAGATAAACAGCTGTGTGTTTGTGTGCCGACTGTGCAATGTCAAACACAAATCTCAAACTGTTTTAATTTTTTCGTCCTTGCTTTCAAGAGACTTTCACTTCTCTCCAAGAGAACTCAAGGGGTGTTTTTTCACCCTTAATCGTTTTTTGGCGATTAGGCGTATGTTATCTAACTTTTGAAGAGTTAGATGAGAAGATCATTACCACTCTCATATCTGTCAAATGTAAATGTGAGAAGACAGCCAGCAGCTGGTTAGCTTAGCTTCACTTTGCCAGACTATTTATTGACTCTGAGCAGATGCCAGGCAGCCAGGAAGACTACAGGAAGTAACTGCTCCCTGCCAAGAAGAAAACTGGCACATAACAATCGGCTGTATAAAAAAATGCGACGTAGCCACCGTGATGTCACCCATTGGTTTGTGGACTACCGTTTTGAAGCCTCGAGTTTGGCATCTTGGCTGTTGCCATCTTGATTTTTTTAAACCAGTGGAGTCTCCCCCTGCAGGCCGTTAGAAAGAATTGGCTTCACTTTCCAGACTCAGACACCAAAAAAAAAAAAAACAAGTTCATGGCTATTTAAATGTACCCAGTGCCATAGAAACGCATTGCTATGCCTCTATCCTGATTAACAGGTCGCCATGGTCCGACTTGTCAATCACAAGGTAGCCGCGCCCAATAACATCCTCTGCTTTATCGTCTATTTTACTTTAAATGGGACCACGATTTACAAAATGAGCATCACTTAATCAGTGAACACCTAGACCTTTTTGATACTACCTGCTCCTTACCAAAATCATCGCAAAAAGAAACCTTCAACCTGGAACTGAACCCAAGACTCCGTGCCGACCACCAAGCTTTTAAACACAACAGTAGCTTTTACTAAAATCACTTCTTTTTTTTCCCTCAGCAATTTACATCACAAAATATTAGGAAGAATGAACACACCTCTGACACGCAAGCATATTTTACGGCATGTGAATGTGTCCTGTACGGGAATAAATAAGCGTACTGTGAGCGAGCTGCCTGTGTACATAACTGCAGTTCCATCTGTTTGCATTAAGTGGAAGAGGGAGTGAGAATAGTAGCTTGTGATATGGGCACAGATGGTCTGTTCTTTCTGATAATGTTTCGCAGTTGGAGCCGTCAGTGGAGAGAATGTGTGAATTTAAAAATACCAGTTGAAAAATAATAAACTCACAGTACAACTCTGCAGGTTCTCAGCTATGATCTGTGGAGTCGAACTGGCCAAGTGAGAGAGGGAATGAGATAAAGAGGAAGAAACAAAGAGAGATGGAAAATTGGAATAGCATGAAATCTGTGTAGGAGGCATTTTGTATTAATATCTTGTAGAGGAAATGAAGGAGAAAGTTGGCAAAAAAAGAAATACTATGAGAGCACAGAAAAAGTGGTGCATTCATTAAATAATAATAAATAATAACAAGGATAAACAAGAAAGCAAGACCGGTGGTTTGGAAGAAAAACAGCGACAACCATGTGATTTCTTATAAGGAAGATGTTGTTAGAAGGGAGGGGAGGCAGACAGGAGGAGATAGGTTAGAAAGATTAGTAGTAAGCAGCGAGCAGGAGGTGAACAGATAGAGGAGGGATTACAGGAATCCCCTGACCTCGCCATGCAGCCATTAGAGCAAAACTAATTACCAGCCAACGACCCAGGAGATAAAAGTCAGTGCCCTACCATACCACCGTCCACACCCACACTCGCACAAGTGCCCTTCTCTCCTCACAAGTGTGTGTGCATACTTAGTTTCTTGCTCTGTGCCTGTCCCACAGACCCAATCCATATGATGTATGGATGTGTGGGAGCAAAGGGAAATGGCTAATCACCTCCAAGAAACGAGAGCGAAAGAGAGAACACCTTCAGGGGACCTTTACCAGACCTCCCTCCCTTTCTTCCTTGTATAACACCAGCTCTATGCCTTGTGCAGTATGTACACATAAAATATCATATCAAAATGTCATAATACCACTTTTTCTCTTTTTAGTAAGTTCTGTAAAACCCATAACATTTTTCATGTGTATGTCAGAACAAAATGCATTAGTCCGTGTTTTTTAGACACACTAGTGGCCTGGCTCTAGGTCAAGCAATGTTGGTTGTTCTGTGGGTTGTAGGTTAAACTGCTTTTTGAAAGATTCACATTTAGGTCTTTGGGAACATGTGCAGAGAAGGGTTTCATCTGTAATCATAGGTCGTACAGGGTCACAGCGAGCCGACACACACCTACCAACTCTCAACAACTTAGCGTTGTGCAGACCTGCATGTCGAGCAAGTTGATTTGTTCATTCAATTCATCTTGGGAACGTATCCATGTATGCATGTTTGCCTATTTGCAGGTTGGAGAGGTATGATCCGAGCATCAGTCAGTCAGTCGATTGGTCTACTACTTTGGTCCAGAGTGACATATATTGGATTGTGATTAAATTTTGTCATCCATGTTCCCAAAGGATGAATCCTAATGACTTTAGTGAAATCCTGACTTTTCCTGTAGCATCACCATGACATGACATTTTTGGTTTTGAGTGAATAACTGTTTAATTATAATCTTAAATTGCCAGGAAATTTGGTACAAATGTTGGTGTTCCCAAGAGAAGCTACAACCCAGCCACTGAGGTGCCGGTCCCAAGCCCGGATAAATGGGGAAGGTTGTGTCAGGATGGGCATTTGGCGTAAGAAACCTAAGCCAAATGAAATATGTGGATTATAAAAATCAGATATCTGCTGTGGTGACCCCTAACGGGGATAGCTGAATGAAGAAGAATAGGTTGGTGTTCCCAGGAGGATGAATTGTAATAACTTTGGTGATCTCTTAACTTTTCATCTAGCGCCATTATCATGTACATTTGTTTTTACTGCTAAGCATCAAAAACAAACTTTGGACCTCGCCTTTTATCCAACTTTACCAATACAATATAACAGCGTCTCCGAGATGTTAGAGTGGCTGTAGACTCTTAGTTCTGTTTCTTTTTTTCAGAAATGTTAACCGTTCTTCAGTGTATACAGGGCTGGAACTGCATGGAAAACTTTCAAGAAACCATTGGGGCACAGATAGGAACTAGAGTCGTAGGTCAAAATGCAACCTGCAAAGCTTATCTCATAAATTAATCCATATAATGGATGGCAGGGGAATATCAGAGAGGGAAATGTTTATTGTGCAAGGTTTTGAAAGCAGATAGAAAGACTGACTCTTTGTTTGTGGACCCTTTGCTCTCAGCAGAGGCTTTCAATGCAATCAATATTTGATAAAGCTTGAGTGAGGGACATAAAAAGGTGTGGCGAGCATCCAGCCATTGCTCTGTTGGGTGTTGGGTTCCTTTTTATCACAAGGCTTGCTTGCCGGCTACAATGGTTTGCCTCAAAGCTTAGAGGAAAGTCACACAGGTACTGTAGGTCAGAGAGATAATTAGACAAAGACTTTCTCACGCACACAGTATGTGAATGCATACGCAGATACACAAGCGCACACATGCACACAATCTGTTGAAGACACAGGGTTCAACACTTGACATTTCTCCTCCAACTTCGTGTTTTAGTCGAAAGTCTTTAATCTGAGCGTTGCCTTTCATCAATTAGAACAGACTCTGCAGACTGTCTAAAGATGTCCTTCGGGGTACTCAAATCCATTACCTGTGAGACGCTGCTGCCCTGCAGCTGACTTTGCTGTCGAGCCCTGAAGTGTGGCCATCATCATTAAGACACCACCTTCACACATCCACCTTAAACTCCAAACCTTTGTTTTATAGTCCAAATGTAATGTTACTGACAAAACTATATTGAAACAAGATAATTCTATTGAATTCTTTTTAGTTAGAAATTCTATGAAGGTAGTTGAATTTTTTCCCCATTTACAGTCTATTAAGCATTTTCATCATCTATAGCTAATGGATCATCATTTTAAAAAGTTGTAACACGCCTTTAAATAATATAAACCTCACTAAACTGAATTTCTACCACTCAAAACTATTTTCAAATAAACCAAGAGATGTTTGGTAAGTATTTGAGATTCTTTTTTGTAATGATGTTACCTTTACAAACTTGCTTTTAGTTTTACACTTTGGCTCCATCACTCAGGAGAACAGTTTGCAAAGAAAAAAGCAACAACAATATGCTGTATGAGACTGTTTGAAAGATGCTTATTATAATTAGTTGTAATGCTTGCTATAATTGTGGTTCTTCTGAACTGTACAGTCAAAGTGTTAAAATAGGATTAACATTAATGTTTTCCGAGTAGGAATATTGAAAAACCAGTGCCCTTTTCTCATTACTGTCATACCTTTACACATTATCTTTCTGCCACCACTTAATCAAATGGCAAGTATGAGATTAAAAATAAATAAATAAATAACAACCACAATGTCATAGATGTTGAGGTGGTGATCAATACACACAATATGTGCTTGACCTACTAAAATCAAATTCCTATTAGGCATGATGTATTAAGCGAGTAGGGGTGTATGGATTTTATATTCATTGTGATATCAACTTGGAGTCCCCATAAAAAGTGTTTGCTGGTGGATTCCTGGTTAATCCCCTCGTATATTTCAAAGAAAAAGAGATTGGTGCTGCAATATATGAAGCCAAACTGAAGGCGCACAGTAACTCACATTAGAAAAGCTTCCAGTAAAAATAGCATACAGCTTAGAACTTACCATGGAGCTGGGGCTGTATTGTAGTGATATAGTTACTATTTTAATGCCATTAGCGTTTCTTGCAGTGGCTTTAGTGGTCCAGTGCTGATTAAAAAAAACTCAAAATAAATGTTTCTTGTGTTCAGCAGGCCAGATTCAAAGATTATAACAGAGGATTATAAGAGGTTATCTATTTGTGTGATAATATTACAGGTTTGTTTTTGTTAGTTTTGTAAAAGGCAGGGTAAATGCAGGACTCGTGCAGGAGGGTGCTCTGATGATTACCATGTTAGGCGTGTACTGCACAGATTCCACTTAGCCTTGTTTTGTTTGAGTAAAAAAGGACTGTAGTGCATAATCAACACTGCTCTATTTAGCCATGTTGCCTCAGCGAAATTAAGGTTTATTTGTTGGAAAGACAGTGGGATATTGTGCGATAATTGAGTCAATCAGGGCTTCTGTGGCATATCACTCCCATTGTAAGCATTTTTATCTTTTTTTTTTTTTATATTGCCCGTCTCTCACTTCTGTGAAAAGACGACAACAATAACAAGCAAACAAGGAGGCTGAATTGGAATATGATGTTTCTAATTAAAAGTTAATTTATTCTCTGCTCACATGCTGTTTCATCTTATGTAACCACTGCTATCAAGCAATTAAAAGATAACCTTGCATTGGGAGGTCAATATTGTCCCACTTATTCTCAAATAAAATGCACACAAATAAACACAAATCATAAAAGTGTGAGCCAAGGCCACAGCACTCCATGTTTTATTCATGGAGCTATAGCCTAAAGTAAATTTGTCCTATAGTTTCAGGGGTGCTTTCGGTAAACACACTATGTACTAAGTACATATAGCATCTTTGACGTCCTGCTACAAATTATTCTGATGAGCATTTTAATGATGTGTGTGCTGTAAATATCATTGGTGTCCTGTAGAAGCCTCACATGTGAGTCCTGATGAGATTTGATACACCTTTGTTCACACTTACAGCTACATATCCTGTATACACCTCCACTGGCTAGATCACAAGTCTGATTGCAATCCATCTTTTTTTTCCCGGGTAAGGTGCCAATAAAGGTAGATGGCTGGCCAATCACAGGGACATATCATGAGTTATATTCAGAAACGACTGGACTACCTGAGCCTTTGCTGTTAGTTGTTTGAGACAGCGCCAAACTTCTAATTACTAAACATTTCATGTAACACAGACATTTCTGAATTTGGTCAAAAATCTGGGCCTTGATGCCATGTTTTTAATGGCATTGTTAAACTTTTTACAGTGCGGGACCTGAATGACAAATGTAGAGTCTCATCCAGGGAACCAGGCTCATTAAAACACATTACTGCTCCTGTCATGTGGGACCCACAGGCATTAAGCCTTTGGCCCATTTTGGGTATGCATAGTTAAAGAAATCGTGAATCATGTTGAGACAACCCAGTAATCTTAATTACAGCATTGTTTTCTCTCTGTGTGAGTGTGTGTGCACACATGGTATGTATGTGTGTGCATGTGTGTGATGTGAGCCTCTGTGATTTTGGGTGATCTTTGATCTTTATTGTTGGGACAACAATATTATAATATCCAATAATAAAACAGGGCATTCATTATCTTAAACTAAATGGTGTGTGTGTGTGTGTGTGTGTGTGGTTTGCTACCTTGTTAATAAGGGCTCTGGCTTGCTGTGTGTTAACTGTACAGCAGGTATCAATACTTGAAAGTGAATATAAGTTTTTCTTCTAAGGAAGAAAATAATGTTGAACAAGAATGTATAACAATAATAAATCCCAGTAAGCAAAAATAAATGATTTGT
Organism: Lateolabrax maculatus; assembly: GCA_031216445.1. Classification (NCBI taxonomy): domain Eukaryota; kingdom Metazoa; phylum Chordata; class Actinopteri; order Acropomatiformes; family Lateolabracidae; genus Lateolabrax; species Lateolabrax maculatus. The sequence continues at coordinate 6,466,918 of CM062218.1, forward strand.
TCAGCACTGGCTTGACTCCAGTGTTACTAGTAGTAAAATTGGATTTAAAACAAAGCGGCACAACAAGCAATAAAACAGTAAAAAGAATAATGTATATAACCTTAGATAAAGACTTAATATCAAAAATATCACTCTGTTTTTTTAGATTTTGTTTTACCTCTTCTACCTGCTGCCACATATTTGTATGTATCCTGCAAAATCTCCCTTTCACGCAGGATAAGTCGCTTTCTTGCACTGACAGTCACTTTGAAGAAGTTTGATGTAATGAGTTGACATTCTTAACATGAGCAACTCTGATGTTGGGATTCTTGTCACAGTCACATCTCATTTCTGTCACAGTCTCACCTCATGGAGAGACGATGGGAACCTGAATGATTTTTCATTCTGAACTCTCTGAACTGTGTCCACTGTGTTTCAGGATGTCAAGCATAAAGCAGGAAAACACAGAATAATAACCGAGCGATTTGACGTGCAGAGAGACACGGAGAGGTTTGTGTGTTGCCTGCGCATGATTGAATCCAGATAACCACAATGGATCATTTTGCATAATGGCACATCACTTTTCAAATTACAGGCTGCAGATGGAACACACACATGTCCTGCTGCCTTCACGGAAAGGTGAGGGCTTTCAGAGTTCAAAGACAGACAAACACCGGTAAAATCACCCATTAACCCTTTGAACTATAAGTTGTTTTCACTCTTTTTATTTACAGGCTTATAGCTCAGTCACTATGTGTCTTTGCTCGGCATGCTTATATTGTTTCTTCAAGTTAAAACGTCCATAATCAATAGTTTTGTAACAACTTATCCAATGAAAATGTTAAAACAATGTGACAATGTTTTTAAATGCTTTTTTATGAAAATTTTAGTTTTTAAAGAACGCTTTTTTTCTTTGATTTTTATATAATTTTAAACAAATTAGGAAACTGAACATTATAAACTTCATAATAGTATGGCAGAGTACACTGAATAGATTGTACAGGTGTACCTAATAAAGTGCCCACTGATGGTTTAGTCACAAGTATTTATAAATGTTATTCAGCAGTATTCTAGTCTATAGTTGTTGCACATTTTCATTTTAGTCTGGTTTATTGATGAAATCACCACATTATCAGGACTTAGCGCTCAAAACAGGCCTGGTCCTTTAATGTTTATTCACAGGACGTTTCCTGCTTCACCTTTTCTACATGGATCTCCAATTTATTGCATCTTGTGCACAACGCTCATAACTAAAATAAAGCATATGTCAAGGTCAGATAAACAACAATAAGAAGTAATACTGCTTGCGCTTGTCTTTCCTCTGGAGTCCCCTTTCTCTCTTTCTGATGGACTCTTTTTCACTCTATCATTGTCTTGTCTTAATTTCCTTGTCTCCCTCTCCTTGAATTATTCTTCTCTCTTGCTTGTTTTCTCCATCTCTGTCTGGCTCTTCCTTTCCTGAACTCCTTGTACCTCTTGCTGTTTATCTCTGTATTTATTTCTGTCTCTATCCCCTCGCGCTGTCTCTGACTCATTCTTTTACTCTCTAACGTTACCCTCAACATTTCTCTATCTGCTTCTTTTTTTCCCCCCTTCCTCTCTCCCGGTGTTATCCACTGGTCTCCCCTGACGCAGTAAAATTAATTAGAACTCATCCCATTAACTCAGGCCTATGCGGGAACAAGCTGAGGTGTAGGTGTGTGTGTGTGTGTGTGTGTGTGTGTGTGTGTGTGTGTGTGTGTGTGTGTGGACGCAATGTACCGACCAGGGCTCGACTCCATCCTCCTCAGGCACCGACAGCCCACCGGGACAAACAGCAATGGGAAGAGAGAGAGATTTGTAAGATGATGAGGAAAGAGGTGGAAGGAGGAATGATGGAAAAAGGTGCATGAAGGCAGAGAGGGAGGAAAGATGTAGGAAGCGAAAAAGGTGTGAGAGGAAAGGAGGAAGGTAGGTAGAAAGAAAAGTAGGTGGTAAAGCAATGTTATTTGGACTGAATAGAAGGACTGCAGGTAGTTATTATGATTGGTGAGTGACAAAAAGTCAAACTAAATCAACAGAAAATCCAAAGAGAAAGACGTCCCTGCGTTTGATTGACAATGACTGACAGGTGCCTTCTGGGTAGTCAAGGGAAAAACATCACAGCAGTGAAACAGAGACGAAAAAAGAAACTTTGTAATGGAGGTTGGGGGACAAAAAGACAGAAAAGGGAAAGGCAGGGGAAAGAAAATTAAGCAAGTAGGAGAAAACAAGAAGGGGGAAAAGAAATAGGGAGGGAGTAATTCAGAGATTTGGAGACAGTGTAGGGCAGCTGTGAGAGAAAGTGTGTATTTCTGTGAGTGTGTTTAAAGACTCAATGAAGTGGCGACTTTAACTTCTCGGAAAAATGACACTTCTTGGAAAACAGTGAATCTTTAATGGTGACCTCAATCTGCACTAGAAGGTGTGATCATAAAATCCAAACAATAAAGCCTTCACAAATTATTAAGTAATCATACTCTTCTGCCCCTCCTATCAAATCAAACAGCTGTTTTTGTCACTAACTGGTATTACATTGGAACAACTTGTTATTATTGGAAGTACAAAGTATAAAGGAAGTCTTTAAAGCCTGAAGCTGAGTCTGCACACATGTCCTGTGAGGATGCATACTGTGGGTGTCCTCCTAACATACTGTTCATACCAAACCTGAACAATCAGGATATGAAGAAGTAACTTGGAAATATAAACCCTTTTCAGTCCAAGAGAAATACATAGCGTCAGTAGGTTCATGATGCACAATGTGTAGTCAAGACTTCAAAGGTGTGTAAATCCACTTTCCTCTGAGCTGCTATGAGATGTGGTTACCCAGAGATCCATTGTCTGATTCTTTGTGCAAAAATGTTTGTGAGGTTTTAATGTAAAAGGAGTGTGTGTGTGTGTGTGTGTGTGTCCGCCATCAGCTACACAATGGTCCATCATACGGGATCTGACCTTAGACAAGGTCAGATGACAGATAGAGGCTGATAATGATCAAATTGAGAGAGATTATGGAAGATACTGTGAATGATGAACAAAGTGGGAAAGCAGAAGAAGACAGAAGGCCATTATAATTAAATTACTTTGAAAAGAAAATACATTGACCTATGACAAACAGGCAGAGAGAGAATTAGTCAAGGTTTTCTCTTATATGTTGTAATTTGTTTGCATAAAAAAAAAGAGGACAGAGGGAAATGGTATGAGAGAGATGAGCATCGGGCTGCGTAATGAGAACAGCACATCATCATCAGCTCGCCTCACATCACTTCCCTCAGCCACCTGAGGACACGACACACACACACACACAATCTCATGAAATGCCATCTGTTCGGCTGCCCGATGTCAGCGCTCTGGGCCCAGCTCCACCCTCGAGCACACACACACACACACACACACACACACACTCACACACACACACACACATCCAGCTAACCCTTGGTTCGGTGTAAAACCCTAACCTAACCCAGCTCATTGACAGTTGGTGTTTGTCTGTTAGGGGTGGAAAAGGTGGCTTACCCCCATGCAATATTGATTGCTGCCAAAATCTGCAGGGAAAAGCAGATAGAGATGTGAGTCTGCTGCCTTATTATGTTTGTGTTCATTAACTTTTGTTCATGAATTTATCGAAATCTTTAACCAGTGGCTAAAGAACCCCCCAACATACTTCAATATGCAAAAGGTAGATACTTCCCTTTATAATTCATCATGTTGGGATCATGAATGTCTATCCCAGATTTTTTGGCAACCCAACTAATAGTTTTTCTATTTTCACTCAAAACCACAAATGTCAACCTCATGGTGGTGCTGGAAGAAAAGTCAGGGGAACACAACCACCAAGTCAATAGGATAAATTATCTGGGGAATGTAAATGTCTGTAAATATGTTCCATATATGTTTTTTTGATGACAAATTGTTGAGGGAAGTACTCAAAAGCAAACATACATTTCTGTTAATACATGTGTAAATTAACTTAGAATGTAATATAAATATTGAACATGAGCATTTGAATCACTTGCCCTCCCCAGCACTCAGCTCACAATGATGTGCCTACCAACCACTTTGTAAGGTGTTTGTTTGTGTGTGGGTGTGTGTGTGTGTGTGGGTTTATAGCCCAACTTCAAGGACGAAGTCAGCTAAACCTATTGACAGTCTCAGAGAGAGAAAGACATGGAGAAGGGAGATACAGCGGGGTTAATGGCTGATTCATCTTGTCTTTCAAGTGCTCTTCATTCAGTTCATGTAAAGAATCTTCTCTAAGATGAAAGTGGAGTCGAGCTTGAGAGGAAAGTGAAGTTCAGAGGACTTCAGACTTTTGATGGAGACATCCATTTGACAGGGTCATAGATCCTCCTGCTTTATTTCCATCTGTGGCCTGTCACTCACACCTTCATTTCCTGCCTGCCTGTTTACCCGCCTCACCTGTCTGCAGGTCACTCTCTCTGCTATACAAATTGTATTCATTTTAGTGGAATGACAGACTGGAAACCATAAAATAAGAATGAGTTTGTAGTGTGATTTCCTCTCCCACATAAACACACACATGCCCGTCTGTCTTATTGACTGTCCGTCTGTAGCTCTCTGCGATGACCGGTCCATTTCAAAACGCAAACCGACCTCGTGTGCCAAAGAGAAATATTACCCAGCTGCTCCCTGCCATGCTGGCAGACATCACCCAAACTCAGGTTCTAATTTCTCTGCTACATACCGCAGGCATCAGAGTGCACATTTGTTTGTGTGCGTATGTGCGAGACGGAAAGAAACCATGTGCTAGTTTTTTAAGCCAGCAAAAAATCTGCCAACCACCCACTCGGTCCTAACTGGCTTCTGTCACAAATACAACTTCATTTAAACATAATCTAGCTAATATAATTCTAGAGCTGAAAAAACATGCATCTACTGTGTCAAGTTGAGATGCTAGGGCAAACTTAAGCAGCCTGTTTGAGCACCCTGTTTCTAAACCACATCTGAACTTTGGAGAGTGAAACCAGCGTAATTTGCATACTGCATCAAACAGGTGGTGGGAAGCTTGTACAGAAAAACATTTATTTGTTTTCAGCATTAATTATTCAGCTTTAACTGTTGATAAAATATCTGCTGAGGAATATTGTGTAAAAACTCCTTTCAATCTAAACTTTTAAGCCAGCATGAACAAAAAGTCCTGAGAGTGCTCAGAAAAATGCAAACTTTGTAACATCTGCAATTACATGACAGCTGGGCAAACCGTATATTCTGAGGAAGATCATGTTTTATGATCGAAAGCTCCAGACCAGTTTCTTAATGGACCTTGTGGTGGGATTATTATTTAATTATTATTATTATTATTATTATTATTATTATTCCCAGCTTTCTGGTTTTATAGTCGATTGTGTTTTGCAACCCTGTGTTGTTAAATGACAAAAAATAGAAGCTTGATAGCGTGGATATTTATTTTTATTCTAGACCTCGGGAACCCAAATCAGTCATAAGTATTTTTAAGTCAAAGTTCGCTTATCCCCACAGCTTTTCTTAAGCACTGAAAAACATAACCCCATATATAATAAAGACATGCATGTAATACTGATACTAGTGATACTACTGATACGTTTGCCAAATGGATGGGCCTTAATATATTGGAGCATCCATGCTGTCTTATACATTAACAGTTAACTATTTTTATACCCTGTGTGATGTCATATGTTATGGGATATTGGAATTGTAACAATATGTACTTTCATAAAGTTGAAATCATGTGAGGATTGCTTTTACCAAATATACAGACCATTTGTTTAAATTTGAAATACAGAAATCCCATCGACACAATACAAGATTCATTCTAATTCCATGTGGAAAAGTGTGTCTGCACTGAGGAGGCCACCTCCAAGGATGGTACTATTTTTCTTCCTCTTACATTTCCTCTTCATTTCGCCTTTGGTGGTTAAGGAAAGTGAGTATTAAATCCTTAGATGTATTTACAAATGAGTTTTGGAGTCCTACATAAATTCAGTGTGGAAAAAATGAATTGCAGTACCTGCAGAGGGATTTGTCAGGCTACCACATGTGAATGTGAAGTTTCAAAGTGAAAAAGGTGGCTTTGTGGAGGACTTCTTTACTTACACAAAAGAAATCTATTAAATATGGTTTCTCCATGAGCTTTTGTTTTCTGTCTTTCTGAACTAATGAGAAAAGAAGCAGGTGTAGTTGGTTTTTCATTAATACACTGTGTGCAGGAACACAATTAACTGGCAAACAGACACACACATGCACATGCTCACATAGCAGCTGTTACTCGAGCTCCTGCAAGTAATTGTGTGATGATGTGTGTGAGGTAAACTGTGAGTATTTTTGACTTACATTTGCATGTCATAGCTGCTCTTTGTGAGTGTGAGTGTGTGTGTGTGTGTGTGTGTTGGATGGATTGTGTCATTTCTGAGCAATAAAAACAGCGAGGAGTGACAAAAGAAGAGGTTTACCCTGGGAGGAGGTGAGAAAAAGAGGACTAGGCAAAAGGAGAAGTAAAGAAATAAGGTGTAAGATTAAAGAGGAGGAGGAGGAAATCATGCAGGATGCAGATAACAAAATGGTAAGAAAAAAGAGACAGGAAAGTAGTAAAAAAAAAAGAAGAGTAAGTGGATGAAAAAAGCATAACAAGAGAGACCAGGACAGAAACATAAGTGTGAGACAAGAGGAGCAGGAGGGAATAAGGGATGGAAGAATGAAGGATGCATCACGATAAACAAACAGAGGTGGGAATGGAGGGAACAGGGGCCGTGAGAGCAGGAAGGAGGGATAGTCAAGGAGAAAAAAACAGGCGAGAGGGAGAGATAGTGAGCTCCCACAGCAGGTAAACACAAAGACGGAGAGGAAGGGAGGAGAAGAGATAGTAAACCTCCAGGAGGACAAAAAAGTTATAATGAGAGACAGTTGGGAGGGGAAGCCGGAGAAGGTGTTGAGGGAGGGAGAGAATCAGAAAAGATAGTGTCTCGCTCTCTCTTTCTGTCTGGCTGGTCGTGATGCTAACTATGTCGGCTCCTTAAGGACCAAAACACAGGTATCTTCGAGTAAACACAATTAATGAGGGATGATGGAGGAGAGATGGAAGGAGTGAATGAATGAGGGGTGGACGGAGAGAAAAGACATTCTGTCTGTGTCAGCTTCTTTTTCTCTTCACTTTCTCTCCGTTTTTTCTCTTCTGTCTTGCTTTCTCAGTGTCACTTGCTCTTTTTTCCTTTCTTTCTACCGCTCAGCCGGCGTTTGGTGGGTGGTGTACGTGGATGGCGGAGTGGGTTGGCAGCCCTGTGGTGCTGACAGCTCCTGATAGAGCTGTTCTAATGGGAGCAGATGATGATTGACGGCCACGAAGCCAGCTGACAGCACATAAAGGTCACATTAGCTCCCACTGCGATAAATAGAGGAAAAGATGGAAAGAGGCAGAGGGAGAGTCAGAGAAAGCAGGTGGGTGAGAGCGAGAGGCTGAGAAGGACCGGGAGTACAGACAGACAGCCAGGCACACAGACGAAATGTCAAAAAGACTGGGAGGATGGGGGGGAAATAAAAATAGAAAGGCCAAACAGAGGAAGAAAGAAAAAAGAAAAACGTTAAACAGAAAGACAAAAGATTCAAAACAAAAACCAAGAGAGAGAACTTATCTCTGTTTCTTTCTGCCTTCAGAGAAAATCTGTTGCTTAAATGAATCGTTTTTAAATAATCAACTTTGTCAGTCAGTGATGACTTCAGTCTAACTTCCATGCACTTGATCTCCCTCACCAGAGCAAATCTGTTGACTTTCTAACTTTTGTGAGGCCACTAACGCTGCAACTCTGCCCTCGTCAACCTTTGTTTGCAGACTTACTGGTGAACATAGTGAATTTATCAGTTAAAGTGCCAGATGTTGAGTTGGTGGAGACCAAACAAGTGCTAAAAGTAGAATGAATATTGGAGCTAAAATTGGACTTACATCTATCAGGTGGCCAGAGACATGACTCCAGATTAACCTAATATGATGCTCTGTGTGTGCTGCATGTGTAAATTCGCAATAGTTTGCAAACACGTTTGCCATATCAACATAAAAAGTGATGAGTGAAGAATCAGATTTAAAGCTGCGCCAATCAATATTTTATATTAAAAATGGACCACAATGGCCGTTGTGGCTGCCGGTGAAATTCCTGGATCCATCCTATTATTAGTCGAAATACAGTTTAGTGTTGGCTCCCGTTGTTGTGCAGTTTGGGTTTACAGTGAATCACAGTGAAACAATCTAAAACAGCGGTTAACTGTGGCAAACCAGTCATGTATTAGATAATAGTATTAGATATCAGAAGTGCAGAAAAAACCTCCCCTTTCAGCAAGTCCAGATCCACTGACTGAAATGTGTCTTTACTCAAGGCCGTTGAATTTGGCCGTATATTAACAGCAATTTATTAAGAGGTCTTATCAGGCAGACCAAGACGGCTGCTGTGTTAATAAGCTGTGTTGGTTGCAGTTACAATGAGTTCCATGTTTATTTTTATGCCTTGACCTAAAAAATAAATTGTTTTTGAGTGTAAACCCTGTGTAGCAAAGTCTTTGTTGAGGCTATTTTCCAAAGGTGTTTTTTCAAAAAACAAATCATAACACTAATTCTGTGTTATTAATTAAATATCCTTTTAAAAGTCCACCTATCCCTGATAGTAAGATCTAATTTGTCACTTTTGTTCAGCTTGTCCGTTGTTTAGAATATGAGGTAATCGTTTTTTCTTAGCTTTCTCCTTTGTCACATAAAATACTTTGTGTTTGCGACAAAAGAAATCTTTTCAAACACACGTTCCTTTGTTCCTTCGATTTTTAGACTTTTAAAGGTAACACTCAATACTAATTATCGCCTTGGCAAAAAATCCTTGTTTTCACTGCCTTAGTTATTATGATTTAGTTTCTTCAAAGACAAACACCTTTTTTTCATGCAGTGTTTCTGTTTGTTTTTTTTCCAACCCCTGGTTATTCTATTATAACCCTGACCTGTTCATAAGTACATATAGACACTTCCTCCTCCTCTATTCTTTCACCCCATTTTACCTTCCCCTGTATATTCGTGCACATTGTATGCTCAGTTATTCCTGCCCCACACTATACGCAGCCTCACAGTGCCCCTATAAACGGATCCTGACATTTCCTGATGGATGTGGAGACAGCAATGAGAGTTTCCCTCGGCTTCCTCCTCCGCCTGCTGCATCTCACCTTCCTCCCTTTTCTCCCCCTTCTCCCCTCATCCTCCCTTGTGTGCTGTGCGAGGACAGAGAGAGACAGATGATGTGTGTGTGTGTGCGTGTGTGTGCGTGTGTGTGTATTTGGAGAGGATGGGTGTGCGTGTTTATACAATGTGATAGTACGTGTTTGCGTGTATTGCTCTGCCTCTCTGCAGGCTGTTTATACTAGTCTGGAGTTTTCTACCTATCCCCGTATGGCCAGTGTTGTGTCCTACCAGCCACACACACACCCACACACACACACCCACACACACACACAAACACACACTCAAGAGACCAAACATCTCATTACTGCTAGTGGGATGTGTGTGTGTTTTCTTGGTTGTGTTCAGGGCAGAGAGAGAGAGAGTAAGCGCACTTGCTGTGGTTGTTTGTATGTGACAGAGAGGAAAGAGGGAGAGAGCATTTGTTTTTGTTTTTTTGTGTTTGAGTGTATGTGTGAAGGAGAGAGACAAAGTACGTGTGAATGTGTGTGTTTTTCACAAAGACAGTGCGTTTTAGCCTGTGTGCATGTAGGAGTGTGTGTTAAATACTGTCAGTGGCCAGATGGTTGTGAAAGCTGCAGCATCATTTAGCAACAAAGGAGAAGATAAACTTTTCTAGGGTGATGATATATGTGTGAGTGTGTGTGTGTGTGTGCGCTTGGACATGTGTGCAAGTTTCCCTGACCTTTTGTCATCATGAAAACCAACAATCCTCCAAAACTCATTTTGCAGGTCATCACTTTGAAAATGGCAGGCAGTGGTTTAAAGTGGGAGTTAAATGAAAATTCCAGTTAACTACAACTGTGGGCTTATTTGTGTTTTTCTCACAATTTCTAGTGATAACATTGATGTCGTTACAGTCCTACAATCAGACAGGTTGTAAACAAGCCAACAGTTTAGTCAGATTACGTAAACCACTCTAAATGGAGGTAAGAATTAAAGTTGTTTGAACCTGTATGATGGTGTGACAGCTCGTGTTCCCTGCTTTGTCGCACTTGTTTTCAGAAATGAAGCAGTTGTTAAGTGTTCCAAACAGCAATCAAGTTGAGTATTTTTTTACTACCAAACTGAAGCATGGCCAAAAGTATGACAATAATGCCGAAACAATTGATCAATTACTTGATTTGCGGTCAGCAGGAAATGAATTGGCTTTAATTGGTTAACCATTTCACTGCTGGTGTTTGGAGTGTGTGTCACAACTTTATGACATTTTATGGGCTAAAATGACAAATCAATATATTGAGAAAATAATCGACAGATTAATGGATAATGAAAATAATTATTTAGTTGCAGCTATATGAAAATAAAGGGGTACTCAAGCCATTTGCTGATGCCTTTCCATTAAGTTAGGGGACTCACAAGAGATTAAAGAATCGTCCAAATGGATGCTGCAGAGGTCAAAATCTAGAAGATTTTTTTGTCCCTCTTATATGTCAAGCTCCAAAGACACTGGCACACTCAAAAGCAGTCTGTCAGTTGTCAGAGGAGTTGCCCGATATTAAATAAACTGTTGTGATTGGCCCGCCATACTGCAGCTCGGGTGGAAATTTGTCTAAATGGGAGAGGGGGCCCAGACGTATCTGCCAGAGCAAATAAAACATGAGCTCGCAGATTTGTCTGGTATGATGTGGAAACTTGAACCTCTAGTGCATATAAAGTACACTGAGCACAGACTTTTCAGTGAAGTAGGAGACGTCTTGATTCCAGCTGTTAAACTTGTAGATGTTCTTTTAATACTATATAAGACACAAAACAGTAGACTGCCCCCACAAGGAGAGTGCTACAGTACATGTCTCTACGTCAGTGTATGTGTGCACACTTAAATGGCGTAATGACATAGCGTCCCCTTCACTAAGCATTTTTCATCTTCACAACTTCATTTCTCATGATGAATGCGTCCACATTGTTCCATAGAGTAGGTCACTTTAGCTAATATATAGAGATTAAATAGCCTGATCCACTGTAGTAAATCACAGATAATGATGCAAAAAGGAAGAAGGTTGAATGAAAGAGAGAAAGAACAATCTAAATCTGGCTGTTTGTGGCAGTGAGAAAGACAAAGTCACACCACATCCTGCCGGTATCTCCTCCATCTCTCCTCCATTGCCCTGCATCTTTCATCCACCCCTATTCTTCCACCATGCTTGCCCATACTTCCCTGCTAATGTGTGTACATATGTGTAGGTTCTGTATTTAAGCCAGTGGACATGTGGCTGCATAGTTAAATATCGTCCTTGGAGACTTAATGTATCAAATCCCAGTTAGTGGTGCGCATGCAGTATGAAGGATAGCATGAAGCACAGTGGTGAAAGCTGAAAACTCTGCCAGAGATCCTAAATCTTCCCACTGCTTGTTTGTGTGGCAACAGGAGATAAACTGTAATGCATTATCTTTTCCTCTGCTTGTTGTTGAGGTTTGAAGTTTCACTGTGTGCTTGTTTTGCTATTCTTGTGAGAACCATTTTTGAGTTTTAGTGCCATTTTTAGGTTAGTGGTCTTTGGTTTATGTCTTTGATATTTGAAATCCAGTGAGGTTAAGGAATGAAGTACCTGGAACATCCTCCTGAGGGTAGAAATACATGGGTATGTGTGGTCCTGCCTGTACTGCATTTCTACTGTTTTCAGTTGGTGTTAATGCTTGTATGTCCTTGTATGTGGGGGGAATTATTAAATAATACATAAAGTTAATACATTAATATTTTTTATTGACAGACCTTTCGAGACAGATTACTTTTCATAAAAATGTGTATTTTATCTTTTAATGTGTTTCATATTCAAACCATATTCGTCTTGGTGTTCTTGCAGTGTTCTTCCCTCTATGTGGCGATGCAATTATTTAGAATTAACACTGCATTCAAATTGCTTGAGTTATTGTCCTTTAGGGGAATATTCATGAAGCGGAAAAAGTCTTTATCCCTCATTTGATTTAAGTACTTCTAGCCCCAACTGAATCTAAACAGCCAAAAGCTCATTAGAAATGCTGAGTCATTTCTGGTCAGGGAAAAGCTGAGTTGGCAGAATGCTGTGCTGCTGCAGCTTTGTGCACATGAGGTCTTATACCTGACCTATACTACCTTTTCCTATGTCTTATAGCCTCATTTTCTCTGTCATTCCTCCCAGATGTGTGTTTTTGTGAAACGGATAATTCCCAACTATCTTGTCCATTTATTTATCAAAATCTTCTCATACTTGATCTGAATTTGGTAGCAAAAATCTATTGTTTAGAGTGATTAATCTGATATAACAAAGTTTTGTAGAAAAAAAAAAGCTTATGCTGCTGTTCCCATGTCACTGATAGGCTCAGTGTAGAGAGACAAAGAAACAAAAAGAAGCAGTTTGTGATAAGGGTTGATGTGAAATATGATTGAGAGTGTCTTTTAATGAGTTATATCCTGCTGAAACCCAAAGGCAGATCCATTTATAAAAATGCACGCAATGCAGGAAGTTGTTCAAACTTCTACAACTTAACCTCCCTGAATTTGTTACAGCACCAGTAGTGCCATAAAATCCCTAAATTTACCCCCACTCTCACTGCTGATGTTTTGAAATTAAAAACGCATGCGGTCCAAAACATAAACAGCAGGCTGGGAGGCATGTTTGGGGTTTTCGCTACTGGGCACTATAATAAAATAAGGGAGAGCATCTTTATATTATATTGTGGATCCCAATATTAGATTAGGGAAAGGCCAAAAATGCCCAAACTAAATAGCAGAGAAATGTTGCTGATGTTTTTCATTTTCTGTGAAATCCTAAAGACATGTTATATGATCGCTACAATGAGTTTCATACTGTATTTACTATAAAAACCCAAGAGTGGTATTGACCGTCTCATCCAACTCTCTGGAAGAAAGCGAATAAGCACATTTCCTAAAATTTCAAACCAATACTTAAGATACTAAAGAGTAAAACTTATGTCTTACTGTTTTACAGTTATTGCCATGTTTCTCTCCATGTAATTTTGTCTAATGCACATTTCTCTCTCTGAAAAGGGGAAAATGGAGGAGAATTTCATAGCAGCAATTCAAAGCTGCCCACTTGTACAGCTGAGTCTAAAAGTTGCCTAGGAAAAGACTTTAAACGTATACTTAGACATTAGCTGCATCAATTATTTCGGTTAACGCCAAACGCCAAAGGGGTTTTGATTGTTTATTTTCTGGTTATTTTCAAATATTGCTATTTAATTTGGGCCTGCTATCACTGTTAGTGGAGTTAAAGTAATAGCATGAGAGGCATTACCAAATCAGAAAAAAACCCATTCTTGTATAAGTGCACTACAGAGACAGCCTACGATCGGTCAGAATAAAGCGACACAGCAGCCACGTTGCTCACCGAGTGAGCACACGGTCACAGAGCAGCGTGGAGTGGTGAGGGGTTACTGTTTGTTTTGGTGTTTATATAATCAATGCAAGTCAGTGGAAAGTCATCATCAAAAAAAAAAAAAAAAACCAAACGCTGCAAAAAGACGTGCAGAGTGAAGTAAATAGGGTTTCAGGGTGTCGGCTTTGATAGGTGTCAAAGAGTCAACTTTGAGGCATCTCCCCTCTCTGCTGCTATCGATCGGCCTCAAGGAGAGAGGGAGACGGGAACGAGAGAGGAGCAACGAAGAGAGAGGTGAGAGCAAAAAGATATAAGAGAGGAAGAGGAGACTCAAGAGGAAGGGGAATGTGTCTGAGGTGAAGAGAGGAGGTTAAAGAGAGAGGCAGCGTGTAAGGCAACATGAGGGGTAAAAAAAAAAACAAAAAGTCAAACCAAAAGAGGATCTGACGAGGAGGGCCAGGGTGGAGAGATGAAAGGACACGGAGGGAGAGAACGAGTGGATTTGGCAGGAGGATGGCTGAAAACGAGGTGAAATGAAGTTCACCGGGGAAGGAAAGGGGGTCTTTCATATTTTCCGTAATTATCAGTTTCACTTTCCTCTTTTCTCTCCTGTAGAGATCAGTATTTCTCTCAATCTCAAACCTCACCTCCCACATGCTTCCATTCCACTTTCTCTTAGTTTTTGTCTCTTTTTTTTCTATTTTTTCGCCTTTCATCTTCCCTTTGCCTCTCTTACACACTCGTACCCGCCACTCAGCACACACACATTCACACACACACACATTTACACACACACACACACACACGCTGAATGTGTCCTAATCTCCTGGACATGTTGGAGCATTAGATGAGCTCACCAACTGAATGTCAGCCAGAATATACACAACCTCGATTGTCAAACAACGCATATTTTAATGATCTGCTCTTTCACGCATGCACACGCAAATTCACAAATCATCGTTTGTTGCTTTACTTTTCTGTCAATTTCCTCACTGCCAGTCATTTTCTTCCAACTACAACTCTCAAAACAAAACACTATTGTCTCCCTTTTGTCTGTGTGTTGAATCGTGTGTTTGCATAAAAGAGGTTTACTTTGTTTTATCTAGAGAGAAACAGGGAAAACAAGTTGAATTCTCGTGTGTAAATCTGAGTGGGTGTGTGTGTGTGTGTGTGTGTGTGTACGCAGTGAGAGAGACATGCAGAGGCGGACTGACGTAACACCATCAGAAAAAAAGACGAGCATTAAGTGAGACAGAGACAGAGAGTGTGTACGTGGGTGTGTGTGTGTGTGTGTGGGGGGGGGGGGGGGGGGGGGGGGGGGGGGTATAAACGTCAGTAGTAGTTGAGGAAGGGAAATTAAAAAGGCAGCGGAGAGCTATGAGAGAGCCTTTTAATTAGCCATCCTGTTTATCACCATTGGCAAACAAAGCCAAGGTACCGTCTGTTGTCGTGTCAGTAGAAAGTGGGGAAAACACTTCTCTCTCTCTCGCAGGCGTGGAGGAGAGACAGGAGATGAAAGGGGCCGAGACGTGAGAAAGACAAGGGGAAAAAAGTTGAGAGGGATTCAAAGATTAGAAGTAGAGCTTGTTTATTAAATAATACACATATACAGTAAATATGTCACTGTATATTAATACAATATTCATAAAATATGCCTATTTGTAGTCATGGGTGTCATACTGTAGCATGCATTGCACAGACAGCTAGAAACATGTCAATATGATACCTATGGAATATTTAAGTGGAATATTTAAGGAGAACCTGTGCTGTGAAACAATATAAAAAACATTACACAAATCTTGAAACTTTGTCTTTCCATTTAAAATAGGTTTGGGAAATCTACCATTTGCAAAAAAATAAAAAATAGCATAGACAGTTGGGCTACACTTTGTGCCGGGTGTAAGATAGGGCCCCATGTTTTATATATCTGCATCATTCTATCGAATAGAAATACTCTTCATGTCTGCTGCATCATTTTAGACACATTTCCCCAAAATCAAATCTCATAGTGAGTTTGTACTGACTATTGGTGGCTCAAGGGAGTTTAAGAAATTAAGACATACATTAGTTTACAAGGGATGTGATTGCATATGAAAGTTTAAAAGCAAGTTTTTTTTTTTGTCAAATCACAATGCATATCGGAAAGAATGTTCAATTCAAATGTACAATACATGCAATACAAAACACAGTCTAAAATATTAATATAACTGCTTAGGTGGAAACTAGGGACAGTATACAGTATTCTGTATTATGAGACTGAATACAATCATTTCATGTACTTTTGACTCTCCAACTCTTAAGGCCAAATTGTTGCTGTAGCCCAATACTTTTGTAACTAAGAGAAATTCTGGGAAAAACTACTTTAATATAACCCTGCCTGGAATGGAAGAAAGCACCAACTGCTGCTGTGCTGCTGCCATGTTAATCTGTTGAACCTGCTGCATCAACACTGCGTGCTGAAGTGAAGCATTTCAGAAGCAGTGCTGCATGTTCAAGTAGGCTCCAAGCTAATGCTTTGGTTTCAGCACGCACATTATTTTTGGAAACTAGAGCAGTGTAGGCAACCTTTTAGCTATGTGACCCCATATATATATATATATATATTTATATTTAAATACATTTTACAGGCTCTAAGAGTTAGATTAAATAATGTTATTCAGTAATTTACAAAGAAAAAGCAAAGATTAGATGATGGTCTGAAAAAATAAATCAACCCCTGATGAAGACATCATTAGTTGATGCACCTTACTAAAAGCTCTTAATCTAACCATGTGCTCCAGATCTCATCTTTCCAGATTCTGTGTTCGGTCTGTTGAGGCACCAGTTTAAGCTTAAAGTTGGCTGATGTACAGAGATTCCTTCACATTTCAGACTCCCAAATACAGAACCACTAAACTTGGAGGCAAATAATAGGGATAAGACACACAACTTCCATCTTTATTCAAAACTGTACTATGACAACACCAGTGGCAAAACATTGACTTCCTTACATCCCATTCTTCCTTGTAAAGAAAGAAAATTAGGTTGGTTGAACCCTGACTTCTGCTGCACGCTCAATTTTCATTATGCAGAACTCTTGGGACTCTGAGTTACCTAAACAGTGCAGCCATCATTCTGCAGAACACCGCACACGGCAACAAGACCTACACATGAAAGCACAAATGAGCAAACATACAGGCCTCTTTATCAGGTATTAGCTCACATACATGCTCGTGTCTGGTATTACACTGGATGGGAGTGTGTGTATGTACAGTATGCCTGCCTATTCATATGCATGTGTTTTTATGGGCATTCATGCATGTACTGAAAGTACTTGTGGGATGTTGGGACTCCATAATATACCCTGTGGTCCCCGAGCATCCACTCTAACTGTCCTCTTTATACTAGCTAGATCTAATTGAATCTAATTGGGACAATTAAAGTGAAATTGGACCAGAAGAATTTATTGAACCAGTTATCTGTAGTAATTAGGCAGTAATTGGCCTATTGTTATCTTTACAAGTCTCCTGGAAGGGCTGACAAAGACCCAGCACACAGACCTGTAAGTGAGATTGGCACAAAGTGCATAAAGAGACACAGCCTTTCTGTTGCTGTGTTTCCTCCTTTCTACATACATGTTAACATATGTTTCTATCTGCATGTGCCTACAGTGTACAGAATTTTGCTTGCTTGTGTTTTCTTTGAGAGAGTGTGTGTATTTGCTCCGTCCTACACCTGTATCTATTGATGTCCAGTGTGCTGAAAGACGTATACAACCAGCAAAATCAATGATGGTCCACTTGCACAGAGGACATCTAGTATTATAGTATCCAGTATTATATTTTCTCTTTACTCTTTCATCTTCAAATTGTTTGTCCTCCTCTCTCGTCCTTTCATCCCTACTCTCATTTAACACATTTAGACCTTAACATACTGTGACAAAAATAGAAAGATAGTCTAAGATTGAGGGAGAAAATGAGGAAAGGATAAAAGTGAAGGTGAGAGGAAACAAAACTGGAGAGGTTAGATGAAGAGTAGTGTGAAATTTGGTGAGGTAATGGAATTGAAATTGATGACATGGATTATTGGAAGTCTATTCCGGTTCTATCTAGTATTCAGTTTGTTTTAAATATTGTTTTACAGCCTACAACTGTACTGTTTTTGATCGCTGTCACAGCTCTGACCAGCGTTGTTTCCAGCAGCTATATGCTACCTGCCCAACAGACAAAGTTAACGACAATCTGGTGGACATAGTGTAGCATTTAGCAGTTTAAGGACCACATTTCTCTCAGGGAGTTGGTGGAGACCAAAAACAGAGCTAAAAGTTTAGTAAATATTGGAGTAACATTCATTGGGGTGGACAAAAACACGACTCCAAATGAATACTAATGTTGCCTAACCCCAGCTACCTCATTTTTTAACATTAATCCCAACAATTTCACAGTCTCTGGATTTTATCCCCTCAATTGATGGTTCAATCTCATGTCAACAATCACATCTTCGATGCTTCACCCCATTTTGTAGTATTAAGTTGGCTAGGACTGCCTTTAGTCCTCTCTGTTTCAATGTGTTCCAGATGATGACAGGATGACAGGCGCCTAAGGCTCATTTATGCGTCTGGGGAGTGAAGTATTGCCCGTCTGGTCTCGATCCCACAGAAGAGCTACTATAGCAGAAATTGCCGAAAAAGTTTTTTAATGTTGTGGCTGATCGGTGTATATAAATTACCTCTCACACTATAATAAAAACACCTCAGGAAATATTTACAGTCCTGAGCATAAGTTAAGCAATAGGCCTGGACTACCTGACAGTGTGACCTTCACACGCATAGTTTTTGGTGAATATTGAATAGGAGATTTGAATATGAAGTTGTCACTAAGACGTCACTTAATGACTTGTTAACTACAGCTGAGCAGAGTGAAATAATGCAGATGAAGAATATGTATGGTCTGAGGGCTCAGACAGAGATCAAGTTGGGAAAATAAAGGTGAAAATGCAAATGCAAATGCAAAATATTCCATTAAAATACCTAATGAACTGAAAACAATATTGAATGTATTTCTGGGGAAATGCCATACCTCCACTGAAATCCCAAAATAGTGCAGAGAAGTGCACAGGGAGGAGTGTTCTTTCAAAGAATAGAAGACAAGTGATAATACTAATGTTCCTTTATAATGGTATAGTACCTGGGTTTGAAATGAAAGAGCAGACGCATCAATGAGACTGTTGAAACTTTAAAAAATTCCTCTCTAACATGGAGGTTGAAACAAATGGGGCTTACCTTGCATTTCTACATCCGTTGTTTTATTTCATGATGCTTTTTGTTTATTCAGCAATAGCTTTACTGCGCTATCAAGATAGACTTGAAAAATCAAAATCTATCCTTTAATGTGAACGCTGTCATGCCACCTTTTATATCTTTATACTTGGCACCACATGTAGAGGCAGGGTGTCTGTATATCTGTGTGAGGCCACCTCAGTAGCACACTGTCACAGCTGGAGGACAGATTTACAGTGACGCCTGCGGCAACTTTGTTGAAGACAGAAAACTCCCCACCAACTTCTCTTTCGCTTTTTGACACTTAGTCTTTCCTCCCTGTGATCCCATATATTTTTATCATTATGGCTAAAGGTTCATCCCCTACCACCCTCCACCCTCACCTTTAGTTCCTTTTCTCTCCCTCCATGTCTTCCTGGTGCCAACTGTGTCGAGACAAAAACACCTCCAACCTCTGTTTCTTTCTTTTGACTCCTGTTTTTCTCACTGTTCTTCCCTGAGGATTCTCAGGAGCTGCCTGAGGTAGCTTCGCCAACAAGGATGCTCCCTACCTCCCTTTTTTCCCTCCTTTCCTTCCTCCACCCCCTCCCTCCCCTTCTCTCTCCTCCCTCCATTTTCCTCACTTTCCATCTTATCCCCATGGGATTCCCGGGCCTTAATTATTCATTGTAATTTGTAGATTAATTCTGCATGGCTACCTCCCTCCCTCACCACACACACACACACACACACACACACACACACACACACACACACACACACACAAACACTCATTCCTTTGCCTCTCTGTCTCTTTATTTCTCTACTTCGCTCTACCTCAGGCACCCTCTGCTACTTACCTCTTCCTTCTCTTCATCTTGTCTTTCGTGTCTCTACATCTCTTTTTCATTCTTTTTTCTCCCTGTCTTCCATCTCTGCTTCTTTCCTCCCACCATATTTGTCTTTCAATCTTTCTCTTCCCCTTTTGCCGCTTACATCATCTCTTCTGTGTCTTTTACATCTCAGTCTCTTTCCACCCTCTTTCCTCTACTGTCAGCCCCCCCCCCCCCCCCCCCACCCCCCCTCCCCACCAGGTCTGTACCAGCCTCTGGTTTTCTCTACCTATACATACCTTCCTCTTCTCTCCCTCCCTTCCTCCCATGTTCTCTCCCCTCTCCCTCCCGGTGACAGGTTCCATTATCATGTTTCTCACGGCTCGCCTGCTCTCCTCCTGATGGATGACCTCACGCGAATATTAATTTACTGTAGCATTAACAATATCACATCTTATTCTACACTTACCTCTCCTCCCCCCACTTCCCTCTCATTCTCCCTCCCTCTCTACCTGCTCTACCCTCCAAACACCCTTCAGCTGGTTCTCTCATTTTCTTTTGTCACTTCACTCCCTCTCTTTTACCCTCCTCTCCTGTTTTCATCTTCCTTTGCACTTTTGGCCGAAGTTAGTTCCTCATTCAAAGAAAATTCCTTCACATTGTTGCATATGCATTTAAAGATATCTTTATTCTATTAACACATTGCAGCTTATCATCTTTCCATGTTGAATGCCAATGTCATCTTCACTAAAACACAAAGCTGTACTGTATGTACAATACGGGAATACAATATTGAATTGAGTGGTATTTACTGAGGCCCCATCAAATCCCTCTTCCTGAAGCCAAATGTTGAAGCAATCTACATAATTCATGTTGCGCATCATGACACGTAATGCATAATGGAAATGTTGAGTGAAAGGTGCTTGCACGATGTATAGATCGGTGGTGTGAACGGAAAAGCTATTGACATGAGAGGAGATGGAGGGAGAAGAGGAGGAAAGATGTGGAAAAGATGAGCACTGATGAATGTGAGGAGAACAGGCCGTTGGCTCGGGCACTTATTGCTCATACGCACTTTATCCGCTGCTTTCTCACGCTATTGAATGCCCTTCTCTCTTTTCCACCACCTTCCCCGTCCTTCTAACGCTACTTTTCCCTCTCACATTACACCCATTTCTCACTCCTTTCATCTCGCTCCAAATCCCACTTTTTATCCCATCATCACTCTCCTTGTCTTGAGAGGCTCATGTACACAGTATTTATCATCACCTGTCTAAGTTCATTTGATCAGGAGGACTCATCTCAGGGCTTGGCAGCTGCTACACCGAACCAAGCCAGACCTATCCTAACTCGTAAAAGCCAATGATACAGTGTAATACTTACTTCATCTATGAGACCTGTTGTGTGGTTAAAGTGGAGCTATGCTGGGAATTTGCTGAGGTCACCAAACAAAGAACAATAAAGTAAAAGGTGTAAATTGTCCCACCTTTACAGGTGCAATAAAAGGAAAAGAGACCCTATTAGATGTCAGTCAAGCATGGTCTCTCTGTGCCTAAATAGAAGCGCTCTAGTGTGTGTGCTTTAATAGACATAAAATGTACAGTATACGATGCATGCTTTTGCAATTTCTACAGTCTACATGCTTCTGCACTGCAAGGCCTACTTGTCACAAGAGATTTTGACTAATTTAGCAATAGTTGTGCCGAAATTACAAGCAAGGATAAATTATGTTCTGGGAAGCAGTGTCCGTACTCTGTTGGTATTTTGCAATCTCACTGAAAAGATCTTTAGAAAACTGAAATCATTTCTGATTTTGTGAACTCAGGTGCAGACCAATGCGAGCTTCAGTGCAAGTCCATTCAGTCATTCTCCTTGCACTCAATCTTAGTTGGATGCTGGGTGCCTCAAATATAAAAGAAAGAAACCTCAATGTCCTTTTCCCCACTAAAAAGATATCAGAGAAAAAAGGCGGCAGCGGTAATGAAAAAGTCACCTTGATCATTTTTGGATAATTTTGTTTCCAACTAATGGACCGACAAATCTGCTGACGCATTTCAGCGTCTTTCATGACATCAAAGGACAAACAAGGACACATCCTGCAATCAACAATAATCTTTTCTATTGACACCAAAAAATATATATAACAGTTCTTGCTTCGTGATTGAAATGTCAACCTATCCCCCCTTGTACAATTGACATAAACTCTGAGATCTGAAAGTCTGTAGTCTGAGTAATAATGCACAATGTTGACTTTAATCCCTGCTGGGCAGATTAATCCCAACTCTAAAATAATTTACTTTACATATTTACATGATAATACAATAAGCCAATCTGCCACAATGTAAAATGCCAAAACAGATGGAACACACACACGCATGCAAACAAACAAAAAACTGGAAGGTGTTGGCTACTTCTAGGGAAATAAGGAATCATTTCTTTGTATTCACTGTTTTCTTCACCTCTTATTTATTGTATGTGTCAGTGTGTGTGACAGTTTTAGTGATGACCTTTCAAGTCAGTGAATTAACTGTGGAAGATAACAAAGGATTCAGGACACAACAAAGACAACTTAATGACAGTTTGATGGGAAAATAAGCGTCATAAATGGATTATTTGTAAAATAATAGGACTGTTAAGTACTAAGCATTGTTAGTGTATGTGTGTCTGTGTGTGTATGTAAGAAAAAGAGAGGGAAAGAGAGACATAAAAAGCCTGAAAAATGAAAAGGCCGTTGTGTGAGAATAACACAAGCTTTTTGTATAAATACTGGTGTGAAAGTTACAGTAGGCCTATAGTAGTAGGTCTTTAGGTGGCAAAAGTAAAAAATGCATGAAAAGGAGCCGCAACACTGGAAATAGAGCATGTTATGAATATCAGATACAGGCTCTTCATTAGGTGTGTATGAAGCAGAGTCAATGTGCACAACAAACAAAACCGTCCATTAGGCGAAGGCAAAGTGGATTGGACAGAGAAGAGAATTACACCTGAGTCAGCTGTTACAAGGTTGAGTCAACAAATGACATAGGTCAAGCGCTCTGCAGTTTGTCTAAAATGAAACCTAAAAGAATGCTCGCAAGTGGCACAGCAAAAGGAATCCATGCATCTTGTCATGGTTTGCTGATGGAGGGACTACTCGCAGAGCTAGTTGGTGAACTACTTTTATTTTCTCAGTGCTGTTTACTTCCCCTGGCATTTTGTTCTCAGGATTGTACATTTCTTAAATAAAGAGCTATTGAAGAGGAAAAGAAAGCTCTCCAAGCCAGGACAATAAGTTCACACAGTTGATTCAAGAGACGTTTGTGTACTATTGACTCTTGTCTCATAACTGTCTCCAAACCATTCCTTGTGGAGCAGTTCATACTCCAGCAGAGAAAGTTAAATAAAAGTGTATGGTGCAACACAGCTACTAAGCTGTAATGACTTCTACAAGTTTAGCTCTCTCTCCGTTCCATGTAAGGTCAGAACTGTTAAGATGGTTTGCTATCCTTTGAGAAATGACTGAATCCACTGATCATGGCTATTTCATTCAAATGAAATTGATTTCGCTGTGAAAGTTTGCCACTTTAAATGCTGTTGTGACTGGGCCTTTACTTGTAGTCAATCTAATAAGCATCAACTGCATTTATAAACCAGAGATATAATCAATTCTTTTTGTCCTCTCAAAGAATTCAATATGATGAAAATGATATATCTTCTGGCTTTATATTTTGATGCTGTCTATTCAGACACGATTGTGATAATTGCTCATTATTAGTCATATTATTGTAACAAACAACATGAGGGCCAAAGCAGCAAATGCCTACTTTACACTGTATGATTAATCATATTAATCAACTCTAGTTCTAAATGCTTAAGATCCCACACCACCCTATTGTCACACTTGCAGCACCCATTTTCATTTCCTGATGAAAAGTTTGCTGTCTTGTCATTTGCCAGCACCAACAGGAAAAGTATAGAAACAAGTTGTTTGAAGGACATTAGATCTGTAAGTTCTTCTTGCAGTCTGCTGTGTAATGCCAAGGACGTTGTACAAGGTCTGCAGTATTAATGCAAGATAGATGCTGGATAAATGATTGAGTACCTGTACTGTACCAACTTTGTCCTCCTTGTGAAAAAGTTTCTGCATCCTTGAGTGGCTGCTCTCTTGCTGACTTAAGTCCAAGTGTCTGTTCTAACTACCAGCCTTAATGTAGGCCCTCTGGAGGTGGCACACTGTGTTGTAATTTATGACCAAAGCGCAGATAAAGCTCAGTGCTGTTGTGAGCCTGAGCAAAGAGATGATTTGTACAAGAAATATAATTGAAGCTAAATAAAGTATGTTTTAATGTTCAAATGAATGCACCACCCGTGCTAAGGGTCTGTGCTCCTATTAAGCTGTTATAGCTATCAGTGCATTTCTTTTCTTTCATGTTCTTCTACTGTGTAACTTGTCAGTCCACAGTAGGGAATTCTTCATCAAAACTAATTTTGTTCATGTTTAATTCTTGAGTGCAGGGACTAAAGCATCGTGCTTGAGTAAAAGCAGGTGCAACAGGCACAGATGAGAGAGAGCAAAATTTAGAGTTACATTCAAGCCACTGGTTTGTCAGCTGGGATTCTGTGATCATGTTTATTTAGATTGCTTAGACACACACACTTATATGCAAAGGCAGCAGGGGCCATTGCCCCCCCCCCACACACACACACTTTATGTCCGTGTTCAACAAACATTTTAAGTGTCAAATTACTTTATCCTCACACATACCCCTATGTTTCAATCATTCCCATCCACTCCAAGACATAAAGTAAAATAAAGCAGACAAACATAAAACGTGGAGAATATTCACATTTTAATTCAATTAAAGAGGACATTGTCACGTCAATCAAATGCATATAGGGCCTTCACCATCCACTATCACTGCTCCCTAGGATAAGCAGCAGCAGCAGGTCTGTTGTTGTTTACCTTATGTACCACTACACACTAACACACACACACACACATTTTGAAAAACTTCTGAAATTAATCTGGCGCCCTTGGAAGGCAGCACACACTCTTTTACTCCCTTGTTTGCTTCCTCTAACTTAAAGGAATCTAAAATAACACAATAGTATGAATGAATGAATGAATGAATGAATGAATGAATGTTGTACAAGGTAATCATGTGTGTGAGCAACATTGTGTGCCACATGACCCATACATGTACAATATCTTCATTTGACACACGAACAGCATCAGACTGGGAGTTAACAGTTTTGGCCTCCAGCAAAAACCTTTTAGCTCTCCTAACTCCCTGAGCACTCAGTGGATAGAGACTCCACTCCTCTCCTGCTCACTCGGTTTGACAGATTCAGACTGGAGAGAGCAGCTTAAAGCAACCCTTACACAATCTTCTGGATAAAACACACTCCAGTGGAAGTGAAAGACTGTGCGCCCACTGGAAACCAGTTTAATTTTAACCGTCTTCAAAGGAAAGGATGCACTGTTGCATGTTCCTGACAGCACAGGGATCTTACCTTACTTAGGCCCTAGAAATCACAAACATTCCAACTGCTACCATAAAAAAACAGGTGTTCACCAATGTCAATAACTTGATTTTTGGAACTTGATTTAAGTTTGCATTTGTCAAAAATCACTGAATGTATCTGCCTTTTGTACTTTATGTTCATTGTAATAAAGAAACATGTGCAACAGTGTGGCTATTTGTGTTTTAATAGTATTTGGCAACACAACACAGAGGAAAAAGCTATGTGAGGCTTTGACTACACAAGTAGTACTCATTGGTAGGATCAATTTGTTGTTAGTTTTGGGCCTTTCATTTATTGCGAATAAGTATTATGTTTTACATCATCAGTTTTATCTTCTAAAAAAAACCATCCATCCATCCATTTTCTACTGCTTATCTTAGGGCTGTGTTGCTGTGGCAGCAGATGTCCCTCTCCCCAGCAACATTTTCCAGCTCCTCCTGGGGGATCCCGAGGAGTTCCCAAGCCAGACGATATGTAAAATCTCTCCAGTGTGTTTGTCGTCTCCTACCAGTTGAATGTCCCTGGAAAACCTCCAAAGGAAGGCGCCCAGGAGGTATCCTGATCAGATGCCCGGAACCACCTAAACTGGCTCCTTTCAGCGCGAAGGAGCAGCTCCCTCCGGATGTCTGAGCTCCTTATCCTATCTCTAAGGCTGAGCCCAGCCACCAGGAAACTCATTTTGGCCGCTTGTATCCTTCTCTTTCGGTCACTACCCAAAGCTCATGGCCATAGGTGAGGGTTGGAACGTAGATCGAAAGTTTGCCTTCCGGTTCAGCTCCCTCTGTACCACAACGGTCCGGTACAAGCCCCCGCATTACTGCTGACGCTGCACCAATCCTCCTGTCAATGTCACGCTCCGTTTTACCCTCACTTGTGAACAAGACCCTGAGATACTTGAACTCCTTCACTTGGGGCAGCAACTCCCTCCCAACCCGTAGGAGGCAATCCACCGTTTTCCCTCAGAGAACCAAAGTATAGACAAACAAAAACAAAGATATCTGATTTAAAAAATCCATTTGTGTCGGCAACACCCACCATTGTTTGTTTTAGATGGACTCTGGTAGTAAGTAGGTAATTTATCCCCCATTTTGTCTTCACTTTTTATTATTGCAAGATTTTTTAAGCTGTGTTCATTCAAGAAAGTCACAAAGACTGTTTTAATATAAAATTAGGGATAAAATTATTGAAATCAGTTCAAAAAGTTCTGCTCCTTTAAAAAGGTCTGGGTATTTCTCAGTTGAATTCTGTAAAATATAAAAGCCTAATTTATATTTTCCGACATGTCATGGGATATTGACGCGGCCACAGGTTTGATGTCCAGCTGACACATTTAGAAAACAGGTCACAGCGCCTACCATCCTTTGTAAGATTTCCGATGTGGACAAATCTGTGATTCGTTGTGGCAGAATTCAATGAGAAAAACATCCCTGCTGAGAGTAGCGTAGGGTGACGGCAAGTTTCTACGAAACAGCCACTCAACTGGTCTGACTGCTGCAGTGACTGCTGTATTGATGAACGTGATGGACCAAATTGTCTGCATGTACGGTGTATGTCTGCAGCACACAGCACTTCTTCTGGCTGACAAGATCACCCAGAACTGACACAGTCGTAATGGCCACTCTTTGCCATTAATTCACTAAACCCCAGGGAGAGCAAACCGGAAGATAAAAACATAAGAGCAATAGAAAACCTAAGTGAGCGTGGGTAGGAAGAGAGAATGTAATACTGATATATTTTCCAAAAAGATTGATGACTGAGTAAATGTCCAATTAATCTGCTTTATGATAGCAGGATGAGCTCTGCAGGATGAAATATGTATGAGGGTCCTTCAGACAACTATGTGTTTAAAAATTCTTTTCATCCCACGCCCTAAGGAAGAGTGGCAGATTAGTCTCTGTGTGTGTGTGTGTCTGTGTTTGTGCGTGTGTGTGTACTGTGTCATACCTCCCGCTCAGACCTCTAGGAAGCTCAGGGATACAAGCTCAGAGGGGAGTGGGCTTCATTCCCGGATACACACATAAACATAACACATAAACATGCATAAATGGGTATTTCAAGCATGTGAAACATCCATCTTCGGCAACATACAAACATATGCAAACAGATAGAAAGATGCAAATACCCAAAACATGTGCTCAAGTTCCTCAAACACGTCATCTCATGTATCTGCAGACAAGTATGGTGTAATACGCACCACACTCAACACAATTACTGCCACACATAAATAAACACACACAGCTGAGCAGGGGCAGAGTCTAGGGCTGAGTGATCAATCGATCTTGATTTCATCTAAAGCCAATAATGGGAGAGGATCCAGAGGCTGTGTGGGAAGGGTAATCATTGTGTTTAGTTACACCACACCGCTATCTCCCCTGGGCTCACTAATGCTGCACACACACTGTGTATGTAGGGAGTAATCCTGTTTGTATTGGAGCAATATGGCTGTTGATGGTGTACACTGTGTTTGGGGTCCATATAGACTATACGTTTGTCTGTGTGTCACTGTACAGAATAGTGTTTCTAGTTCACCTTCCCCTCTTAATGTTATGTTTACGTTACACAAAGCTTGAGAGATACATGGATGTATGTTGCAGCAGGTACAGTATAATTCCATTCACACTTTAGACCCTTTGGTAATTTAAGCTGTAAAAGCTATGGTATGTGGCATTTGTCCATGCTATACACTTAAAAATAAAATATTATAAAAATATTTTAAAAACTGATAAGCCAAAAGCATTGATGCAGGATCTACTTTTCCCTTTCTTCTGTAGATGCAAGATTGTACTATTGCTGCCTCCCTGTTGCATGCGTTCATGTTATAAAAAGGATGTTAGGGAAAATCATCACGTTTTATGTGTGCAGAGACAAATTAAAGTCTAATATCGAGTACCATAACTATGTGATCTTCTCTGGACATTGTCCGAAGTTCATATGAGAAAACGGCTTTAGATAAATAGAAATGCATCTCAATAACAGAGCTGCTGGAAAACATGATTGTTTAAATAAAATAAAAAAACACTGTGTCTTTGTTTTCCCAAAAGCAACCTTCAAGCTGTAGTAGGAGTGTGTTTTACTGCATGTTACATATTAAAAGCACGTAATTCAAATTTTTTTCACACCAGTGGCTTATTTACCTTTTTATTTGATTGGAATTGAATTTACATTTACTTCTCCTGTCCCGCTGTGTTTCAGCTGAATTAAGTCCATCATTGTGCTTTTGTACAACATGGGGAGAGTTCTGATCAGTGAGCCAGAAAGGCTCTGATTCTCTGATCCTCTTATCTTCCCTCCATATTTATAAATCCAAGATCTATCTCTGTTTTTTATTCCCCGAGTTCTGCTCTGTAAACTTCCACATGCTCCAGAATTTCTTTTGAGCGTGTGTGTGAGGGTGTGTGTGTCTCTCTCTGTGTGTGTCCGAATTGAAAAAAAGCCATGATGTCTGGCGTCATGCTTTAATTTCCATGGAAATAGGTTGTGGGAGAGTGCCCAGAGTGAGATGGGAATTTCAGTGGCCCCAGCACATACCAGTTGGAATTTACCAATCGGCTTTTTGGTACACAACATGCATGCATACTGACACACACACACACACACACACACACACACAAACTCCTTAGACTTCCTCATCCATGCTGTCGAGCTACTATTTAATGTGTAATGCAGAATCAAAACATTATAAATCAGAGCTTGGCCACCACGAGAAACATCTACATGTCATGAAATTATTTTAAAAAGCACCTAGTTGTTACTGGTATGAAAACAACATGAAGTGTTTTTTTTTACAAAGAACAAATGCTGAGGAACTATGTTATCTAAGATCCAAAAGAGATTAGAGGCCCTTCAATAAATGGTGCTGATGGAACGGTCACGACAAAATGCAGTCTGCTAAACTGTGTCTAATTTGAACTGGCTCAATAAGAGCCATTTCCAATATCTTTCCTGCACCTGGGGCCTCAGCTGCCTCACCAAAATTACTCTCAGACACTGCCTAGAAGGCATGCAAAGCACCCTCTTGCAGACATAATCACATAGGCAAACATAAAGACATCTGCGCCTATAGGGTGAAAAGAAGTTTTAATATTACCAAATAACACATGCTGCCATGGAGAGTGATGATCAAACTTGAGGAAAAGGGGCAAGGGTGTGGCTCGGATAGTCAGGAGTAGAGGATCATATAAGACACAATGTGTGGGTATTAATAAACAAATGATTAGCCGGGGTGAGGGTGTAAGGTGGAGGACAGAGGAACGGTTGAGGAGGAGGAGGAGTAAGAAAAAACTGAGTGGACGTGCCCTCAAAAGGGCTGGCATAAACAAAAGTAGAGAAGCAGGACTTTAATATTCATAACCCGGGACCAGACAGGCCTGTCGCTTTCATGTGCACAAGGAAACAAGAGAGGAAGGCAGGCAGGGAGGGTGGGAGCGAGGGAGGGATGAGAAAAAGATGAGAGATAAAGCAACAAAGGCAGTAAATGAGAAATGGGGAGGGGAATAAAAGTTTGCCATTAAGTTAGAATATAGGGCGATTTCAAGCTCAATTACAGAACACATGAAAGCCTGAGTCTTTCACGTTCTCGTTCCTCTGTTCTTTCTCTATGTCCTTCAGTTTTTTTATCCCTCCATCCCTTGTCATCTTTAACAGCAGCATCCCTCTCCCCCTGCCTTAAACTCTTGCCCTCTGTCTTTTCCTTGACTTTCATTTGTTTCATCTCTTCTCTCTGTTTTCTTACTTCTCCTCCGGAGGGCATCTCGGTGACTTGGAGCCTTTAAGTGAGCAACAGTCTGGCTGATTTCAATATATTTGAAAGAGTGTGGGTAGAGCCAAACCTAGGCGACAATATCTTTGAATATCAATTCCAATAATGAGATGCCCTTTATTTGACTTGCCGACACTTCAGTGAAGGTAACTTGTGAAGGAAAGTTAAATCCAACACTTCACTTCATATGGTAGTCATAGCTCCCAACTCTTCTGGTTGTGTAACAACAGTGGAGACTGTGAACTGGCCTCGGGAATGAAGGGGAAATTGATGACTTAACTGGACAGAAGAGTGGGTAGGAGAAATGGCTGAACAAGAAATGAAAAATAAATGTCCCTACTTGAAATAAAAAACAAAAACAAAACAATTTACTCTCTAGTTTCAGGATCTCTGTACAAGAAAAATAGGAAAAATAATGTACATAGTTAGAAGCCCATATATCTGTTCAAGTAGCTGTCATTTAACGAACAATACTGTCTCCATTAATTAACTGTCATTTCCAAATGTTAACAAATGCCCCACTTCAATGTGGCAGCTGACAATAAAAATGATTTGTTTGATCTATCTCCTCTAACACAAAACCACCATCCACACCTAGTGCACCACGTAATAACCATGCAGTATCATTACCAAAGATTAATAGGGCTTTTAATATAGTCATTAAACTCCAGTCTGAAATATAGATGACACTTGTCGGCCGAGATAGTATTCTATTCCATTTCGAGATGCTTTGAAGCTCCTCGGGGCGCCAGAGTTATAGGTGCCACTGGTGCTATCAAGAGCTAACAACATCCTGTGACATTTACACTTCACTGGTTTCCAAACTCTGAGCGCTGAGCTCGTCTGCACTGTCAGGTATGCAGTGTCCCTATCACAGCATTTAAAATGCAACTATTAAAATATTAATAAAAAACAGCCCTCAATATAACCAGGATATCCATTTTAGGTTATTTATTTGTATTTTATGTTGTATTCATTTATGTTTGTATTTTATGCACTCATTAGACAGGGGGGAGAGGGAACCAGCTGGACTTGAACCAGGGTTCATGGTCAACACCTTGAACTCCAAAACCACCAGGACACACCCATTTGATATTACTTCTTATTCCCAACAGTCCTTGTTCTACAATATACATAACAATGTAATTTTAGTACATAAAATGTACATGTACATGACAGAGACCCGTCGTAAACAGATGTTTTGGGCTTTATTTAGACAAAAGAAAAGAACCTTTATTAGGGGTTTGTAACTAACCATTGTTTTCAACCCATTTCCTCCAAAATGTATCATTACTGGGGACGTTTTCCACTCATGCTCACATAAGATAAAGGCAGGGGTAACCATTACAGCGATTAAGGACTAGGCTTTCATCCAATTCCATGAAGCAAAGATGTGGATGAAAATCATCCACTAAAATAACACAGCAAGTTGTGCACGCTGCGTTAGTGTTGGGTTCCGATAGCCGGTTCCTACTTGGTAAAATACTCTGATTTGTTAAGCTATGATGCTAACAAATCTCTTCTAGTTTCTTATCAATAATTTAAGATGATCAATTTAATAATTCTGAATCAGGATCTATTTGCAGCAAGTTGTTCATAAAAAATAATGTGTCAAAGTAAGTAGGCTACACCTGTTCTTTCAGCTTGTCATATACATTTATATCTAATAGTGCTCATCTCATTTTCTTTGTTGCTACGGGTTGTGAACATTAATTAAGCTGCCACTAAAAACTGCAGTACGTCTGCCTTCTCAACCAACAAAAGGAAATTACAGATCTTCGAGTTTTAGTTATCTATAACTTTAATTACTTGCAAATATTGAGAGCTGAACCTTATTAGATTTGACAAGGGGATTCAGTTGGTGGATACAATACTGGATTCTGATTCAATAAATTGTTATCAAACCGCAGCCCTACTGCCACTCTTGGAAACTTAGTTTATTGCTGTATATATTGGCAGTAACACCCCAGGTGCCAAACCAAGCATCATGCTCAAAATGATCAGCATCAGGATAAATAACTCCTCCACAACCATTTTAGAGTCACTCAGAAAAAAACTGCGTTTCAAAAAAGACACAAAGTATTTTTTGACCTTTATATAACAAAGCAAGTTGACTAAGAACATATTCTTATCTATAGCAACAGCCTGGGGGAGGAATATGTGGTAAGACAATTACTATTTAAATCATTTCACAGTTATATGAAGATGGAGTTGTGGGCTTGAAGGCTCTTTGTCTGATTCACTTCTGACCTTAGCTAAACCAGTATGATGATAAAACTGGCATTTTATAATGTTGCTGTCAGTACATGAGAAGATTGTTGCTGCAGTTTTTCGAGTTCAGAGAGTTGCTTTAGTACAAAATCCCCTCAGCAGTAGTCATAACTCTAGTATTTCTGGAGTTTTTTTTAATGTTTTTATTCATCATGATAAAATAGCATATCCCTTTAGATTTGAGAGATATTTCCAACATGCCGCAACTGTAAAGAATCAGAGAAGAAAAAAAAAATGGTTAGTTAAAGAAATCAACATTTGTGTTGTCAGATCTGTAGAGCTACAGGATGTTAAAATAAAATAAAATAAAAATAAAATAAAAAGGGGGTTTTGGACCCAAATCATCTTAAGTAAAGTTCCAGTATTACCCTAACTATTCTTTAAATGTACATTTCATTAACAGATGTTACCTCACCGCTCCAGTAGCAGGAAACTACTACTAATTACTACTAAAATGCAATGCTATAAACAGCACAGAGATGGTAGTCAGAGCTAACCAGGATGTGAAGTTTGTCATGGCAAAATTGTGCAAATTGTATGGTACAGGGAGTTTATAAAAAAACAAAAAGGTGCAACAAAAACTTACGGGAGGGTGAGGCAAACAGAAAATCCAAAATGTAACTAGGTCCAGAGCAGTCTGGTGAATAAACGGGGAGAAACCGGGAGAAACAGAAGCATGACAACCAGGAACGCAACATAACACAACACACAATAAACAGACAACTCAACAGAGAAACTTGACCAGTGTGTAAATATATATATGTGACTGCTTTAGGGAATGAGCTGCAGCTGAGGAGAGTGGAGACAGGTGTTTAGATGAGTGGGGCAGTCAGGTGATGGGGAAAAGGAGGGAAAGTCCGAGGGCATCTGGTGGAAGGTACGCGGGTGGCAGGTCCATGGCTCTGAGAGCAGTGAGCAGACGTGGAGATGGAAAAACAGAAACAGAGTGCTGGGGCTACAGAGTGGCCAAA
Organism: Lateolabrax maculatus; assembly: GCA_031216445.1. Classification (NCBI taxonomy): domain Eukaryota; kingdom Metazoa; phylum Chordata; class Actinopteri; order Acropomatiformes; family Lateolabracidae; genus Lateolabrax; species Lateolabrax maculatus. The sequence goes on from CM062218.1 coordinate 6,500,005, forward strand.
ATAAGGGGCAAAGGACCAGATCGTTGCAAAGTTACTATCAGACTCTGTGTTTCTCCGCTGGAAAGACAGGGAGTCTGGAGGAGCTTTGCCCTTTTGAGAGAGTTTCTTTGCGGGTGTTTTGTAGCTGGAATAGCAGATCTGCTATGAGAGACTCTCTGGTGTGTGAGTCTGTGGGGGAGTGTTGGTATGTAACTGTAGCCTTGCTGTTTACCACGGTTAACGTTACAGTTCGTCAGCCCCAAATAACTTGTTATGCTCTGAATATAGCACAGTTATCGGTGGGGCCATGTGTCGCGTTTTCTGCCGCCGAAGTAAATCTATAAAAACCTTGAAGTCTTGCCTGCTACGTCACATTTAAGAGAGGGGGCCAGAGAATTCGGCTTAACTGAACTTTCAAAATCCAGGTCGACACAAGCTAATTTTAAGCAGAAAAAGTTGGGAAAATCTATTAACATCATATGCTAAAAAGAATCTGTGATTATGTACAAGGTGCAAAAAATAATACTTAAGGGTGGAATTCCTCTTTCACTGACTGCAGAAAAAACAAAAATCACAAATCATCAATCACAAAACAACTGTAATAGAAAGAGTAACTACGGTTATAACAAGGGCATCTGGGGGGAGATAAAGGATGCCTGTTAACATTTGCTTGGCCACAGAAACTGGATGTAACAATGTCAATTAAATTGTAACTGTGCCAGTAGTGGTTGCTACTAGCAACAGTAAGTTCAACTGAAAGTAACCACAGGTGGCAAAATAACTTTATATACTTTGTCTAAGTAGTTTGCCTTCAGTTTACTGTATATGCACAAAAGAGTAACACACCACAAAGACGCACAGTGTGAGAGTTATAAAAAAAGGTGGCTCATTTAAGTACAAACTCAAAGGAGTAATATTGGAGTTATACACATCATACTGTACTCAGAACAGAATACTGTGCATAGCTGCTGTCTTTGTTTACACGTATATAGGATGTCATCTTGTTGCTATGCGTCACATGCACAAAATGATAATTCACTGGTCGTATACAGTATATCTCATGACTCATCTGCTTGATGTGGACGATGATGCCTCATATCCCCTTTCTCAGAGATTAAGTGTCATTATCTTGTTCCTGTTCACTAGATGGGAATGTGTGTCCTCAGTTGATATCAAAACATGCAAAAATCTATTATCCCTGTTATCACGTAATGATCATCTGTCTTATCTTGATCCCTCTGTTCCGACTGTTGTGTCACTATTTGTGTTTGTGTATGTGTATGTGTGTGTTGCAGCTCTCTTCCTTTTAATGTCTAATCTCATTGTATCTGCCACCAAAAACCACGATGGCGACAGTTTGAAAGACAATTGGTCCCGAAAAACACTACAGCAATGACCACTGAGCCCTGAAAACTATACAGTTGTATTGAAGGTCAACACTCCATTTTTGTGTTTTCCAATAAGGAGAATCATGTGGATGTGGTGAGGTTGTGGATAGAAGTATCAAGTGATCTGTTTTGTCCTGAACGGAGCCTCCATCCCTCTCTTTCAGTGCCATTATTTGGCTGAAACTAAACCCAGTCTCCCCCCACAACTGTGATTACAGAAAAAAAGCTGACACAGTGTAACTGATGACCTCTATACCTGTCTGTCTTTCTGTCTCTATCCTCTCCCGCCCTCCTCCTGTTGTAACGCTGGTTGGATGGAAACTACTGACATCATGAACCACTTTCTCATTGTTTCCTCCAGGCCTCAGCTCAATAACAATGTCCCTTAACATTGTACACAATCAATCACTCTATCAATCAACCAAACAACCAATCACGCTTACGTCTCTTCACAATCTGTGACAGACAAGCCAGTCGGGATTCAGAGTTTCACACAGAGCTCCCTGCAGAGGCCCGGCTTACAGCACAGCTTCTCTGACAGCAGGGGGTGGGGGATTTTCCATGAAATAGAAGGTATGAAGGATTCTGGATTTGTTGCTGGATTTTGGTTTTGGCTCATGCAAGGACATGGTGGTCATGTCCGGGGTTTCTACATTTAGCATGTTCCCATCTTCTTCGTCTTCAACAAAAGAAGCAGATACGTACTCTTTTACAAATTATGTGTTATCATTTCAGGCTGCTCTTATGAATAAATAAATATACATATATAAATACGCACATTTATGCTGATGATCATACATCACAGGAGAATAATGAACATGTGCTGCCTTTAAGCTCTTTTTAAATAATTTATAAAGTAAAAATTGCCTGAAAATAAAAATAATTTGTGTTCACATGTCCTTGGAGCAAAAGGTCAGGTGTGGGTGTTACTTAATCTGTGGTCACTTGCTGAGTTGGTTGAAATCCATGTAAGAGCTTTTTTTTTTTTTTTTCTTTTTGCAAAAGATAATATTTCTGACATCTCTCATGAAAAGTTTTGACTTGTAACCTCGTCCACATACCCACTAAAAAAAGGAAATCCTGCTTTGGAGGCTGTATGATTCTGGATTTAGAATACCAACACCTGAATTATCTTTTCTTCTGGATCTACAGTCTTGAATATAAACCACAGGCATCAAACACACCTGCAGGCACACATTCATGCACACTTACACACATACCTACCCTCTTTATATAGACATTGTGACTTGTGGTTTTAATGAGGACTTGAGGCTGCTCAGTTATATTGTTTGAGGTTTTCTGGAGAGCTGATTAGTGTTTCACTCTACCTACAGCTGAATTCATTTATTGATGGTCAGAATTATTCCTCCAATCTTCTTTTCCAATCTGGATAATTTCAGTATCGTGATATATTTTCAACCCCGTCTTCTCAAAAGAGGGTTCTCATCCATTTTACATGTAACACAAGGAAAGACTTATAAAATAGAGGCTTGAGATGCCTGAAGGCGAAAACCAAAACCAAATGTATTTAATAAATAAGGGGGCACAGGGGAAATGTTTCATTACACACACTTGTTTAATTTGCAAATAAAATGTTTTCAAATTAATTGATGTCTTGGAAAATTATTATTTTCAATAAATTTGACATTTCACTAACACCTGTACCAATATCAAATATCTATTGTAAGAGCTGCCTGTATGTGTCTGCATCCTTTCCAAGTCTTATTTTTGCACAAAGCAAACACTATGAGTTCAAACAACACAGTGGCCGTCTGGGAGATTGTGTGTGTGCCTGTGTGTCTATGCATAAATGTGTTAACTGTGTTCCTTGAACTCAGTTCTTGCTCTAACATCTTTCTGGTTTTTGTTGTGTCTTTTTGCATATGTGAATTCAAGGATCATAACCATATGTGCTCAATTGTAAGAGTGCCTTTCACACTTTATACAAATACAAAATGACAATCTGCATAATTGTGTACTGCCTTCATATAGGTAATATCCAGTGTAATATCTAGTGCAGGTTGGTCCTCATAAGTCCTTTTTAATAAGTCAGGTCACCAGATCTACTGACTATTTAGTCTCAGCTGGATTTGTTCCTTAACTTATAAGAAGCAGTTTTCCACAGCTCATTTGTCTCAGCATCAAAGGGCAAATTGTGTCCCCATATCCCTGTCTTGCATCGGTTTTGAAAAGTCCTTATAAACCACCGAACCTATATAAGATGTGTGACTGGATTCCAAAGGGGAATAAATGGACAAAATGACAGTCTGCATTAATGCTGTAATGCCTTTAAAACTGCTTGGAGCCCCTTGGCTGCAGTGAGGCTCATCAATAGCAATTTCCTTGAACACAGAAAGCCAGGAAGGACTCAAAACATACACACATCCATGCAAACCATTAGCATTGATCAAGACACTCTCTCTGTTGTTTTTGGCAAACATGATGACAGAAAAAATGGATGATCCCTTCACACACACGCACGCACACACGCACACACGCACACACACACACACATACAAAATGACAGACTCTCAGTCTCCATGGAGCCTCACTGGAAATAATTCATGATTGGCTCCTATTGTTAAAGGCTATGTCAAGCACCAGCCTGTGAGCTGCAAGGTGATGAATAGCAAAATAAACAGGCATTTACCCCCTGACAGCTCCTTTTCAATTAAAGGGAAACACTCATGATTTTCAACATTATCAGCACCAATAAATGTTTGGTTAACGCTCCATTAGCAGGGACGGTGTTGTGCTGCTGGAGCATTACCTAGAAATGTATTATTGTCGCATTGGGGAAACTTGTTGGCTTCATAAATACTGCAGACTGAAGCAATTCAATTATAATTTGACAAAACAATCCTAACTCAAAGTCCACTTATTGGCTTTTTAGGGGCTTTCAACCATATCTTGTGAGCAAAGCAGCTGTTATGATTTTCTCCACAGCATTAGGACATCTCGTCCATGTTGATTTAAAAATTAAATTCTTTCTTGACCTTGGAATGTCCTTAGATTTCAATTATATCACATAGTGCTCATCACAGTGATTCATCATAACAGATACTGAACTGGCATGTCAACAGATCCATCTCAGTGACAACAGAACAAACTCCAACAACAAGAGCTCATGACATTGTTAAAAGCTCAAGAAAAAGCTAGTAAGTACATCTTGAGTTGGTTTTGTCAAAGTACTATTTCTAAGGTCAAGAATGGTCTACAATTGGATTTAAATTGCAGTTTAATAATAATAATCAAACACCACATCACAGCAAACCATATGTGAGCACAACCTCTGCTGTGCAGCTTCTGCCAGTTGCAACAGCACTAACTGGAAGCAATGAAAAGACTGAAAACCACAAACATTTCCTATTTTTTCTATGATTTCTGTCAACGAGGCTGTAGTGTATGATTGCATTACACAACACTTCAGCGAGGGAAGGGACAGCTATGTCATTATTTCTTGTCCACATCTGCAGTAATGTTATATTGCTGTACATAAAATGTTTTCCATGACAAATGATGCTACTGTTTCTACTTTTAGTCATCACTAGTGCAGATCCTGTTCGGGGCCCCAGAAGTGCTGCTTGCAGTGACATAACCACCACGGTTATAAAGTAGAGCATGGATCTCTGCGTTGTTATAAGTTTCACTATAGTTAATAGTTTTTGTTCATTCGACACTGCACATCCTTGGGTCTCCAGCGATACACCCGCCAAGCGTGAGGTAGATTTGATGAATGGTTCTCGGGGTATTCAAAATACATACATCCGGACAGAGATTCCTTGCTTTATAGTTGGATTAGATGAAGGCTACTATTACGCTAAAATGATCAAATGTCCAGAATGTTTCATTGCAGCGAGCGCTGTGGCCAAATGGTGTTTCAGTCTTCAACCTGCATGAGGCGGTGTCCCTTGATTGACAGTGTACCACTCTGTACGTTTGTGAAGTCTACTATTTCCAAAGTAAAGCTTTTTCACAGTAGGCATTTTAATTTGTCAAATATAGGTGTAACTAATAACATTAATAATTCCCAGTGTGCCACGGTTTGTGCTCTGCAATAGGTAATTTGCACAAAAGACATTTTGACATGTCACAGTATGAAAAAACACAGGTGTAAATAATAGATGATGGATGAATTCCATTTAGCTGCTTCAGTTTTAGGGTCCTGGTATTGTGCATGCTGGCTCACTGTCACACTCTCACGGCTTACTGGGACACTTGAATAGAACAAAGCCAATGTTAATGATATTAGTTATGCCCATGCTTTTTACCTGCCTTGACAGGTCAATAGTATATTAAGCCAGAGAGAGATCATTGAATGCATCTCCAGCACATTTGACCATTTTAGAAACTACGCTTGTTTGTCATCAATGTCAGTTTAATTTCTGTGGGTCCAGTACAGAGATATGGCCAGGACAGGTTTTGTCTACCATAGTAAAAGACTGGAAGCCGGGAGAATCAGTTGTATTTTATTGTCACTGTATGCATGTGACAGTGTGTATTAATGGAAAAAGTGGAAATAATTGTATTTAAACAATAATTAACTGCCTAATTAGTAAAAACAATACATGGCTGATCAGCATGATATATTACATTAACCAAGGCAGCGGTGTCAGTGCAAGCTGTTTATAATGGATTTTTGAAAACAACATGAGCACACTACTAGGAGGTAGAGCAAAGCTGCAGTAGAGCAGCAAATTGAAGACTTTTCATTAGCAAAAATGATAATCGGAAAAAAAAGTTCAATTACAGCAGCTGTTATCCTTTAAATCCTTTAAATAAACAGTGGCAGGAGGTTTTGATGACAGCGAAGCACTTGATGAAGGCAGAGAGGATAGGCGAGTGTAGGGTGTGGGGTCCACTTTAAATACCCATGATAGTGTTGGTCACATGAGAAACCTTGCTAATGGTATTCAGCCTAGTGATCAGGCTCAGCAGGATCGCTGTGTGTGTGCGTCTTTTTTCAGACGTCGTCCCAGCTCACATTAATGAATAATTCATGATACACCCCATAAAATCACATCTGTGGAATCACAGATTAACACACCATGGGCTGAAGGGGTGATAGGAGTAAGGAAAAACAAGGAGGAAGAGGAGAAGGGAGCAAGAGCCTGATCACCTATCTGTGTGTGTGTCTTTTGATATGTGTTTGTTTCCACCTTTATACTGTATCTCTTTACTTAAGCTTTTGAACCATAAGCAAAGTTTTTGGAATTAAATGTGTTAATGTAAAGTCATCAAACTGTATATACTCCAAAAGACTGTGACATAAAGTACACAGGGACTCATACACGAGTACTGGATCCAACACAGGTATCCTAATCACTGCACATGCAAGACATAGGATGGCTCGGCAGGTAGACCGGGGTTGGTGGCCTCCTGGTTAGGTCAGCACCTTGCAGGGAAGCTCGCTGCCATTTGTGTGAGAGTGTGTGCGAGAATGGGTAAATAATGGGCGAATTGTGAAGCATTTTGGATAAAAGCACACAATTCACAGTAATCTCTAAATCTGTCGTTCAATAAGCAATTTGAAGTGTTGCATATATAGCTTTTCTTTGTTTGGCCTCCTGCGTCAGCTTGTTTTCCACCTTCATGGATTGTCTGACCACTCCTGTTTCACTGCCCTACTTTTAGCTCGAACTCTGTGTGCCGAGACCTTAGCAGTTAATTTCGTTGAGTACAGTTTTATCATGACTGATAGAACCGATAACCGGAGCAACAAAAATAAAACCAAAGTTGTAATGAACTGTACTTTTACTTTAAACAAGTCTGTCAGCTCATGTTATGTTTAAATGAGTTTGTATGTGTATGCAATTCTTTTAGTTTAACAAGCCAGTTTGCGTGTGTGTAACTTAGTGATTACTACAAGAACTGACTCACATTTGAAAGTGTTGCCAAGCATTCAGAACACTTTTCTTACCATCTCCCAGCCTCTCTTGGTTTTTTTCCCTCTGCTCAGATCGACCTCAGTCCTGCTGAATAAACCAGTACATTTAGATGCTTGAATTTTAATGGCAAAAAACGGCAACTCTACTTATTTTAAAATGGGGGTGAAAGTAAATTCTGTGACAGCTGTGTATTTATAGTACATTTCAACAGCCCCATCTCATCCAACTCTCACTCTCTCCTGCTATTTGTGCCCTCATCATGCCAGTGAGTGCTTTCTCTATGGCCTTCTTCCACGGCGCCATCAGCGGAAAGAGGCTGCTTGCATGCAAGTACAGATGTGCCCAACATTTGAGGAAGTTTCTTTCATTCATGAAGGTAACAGCTGGCAGGCACCACACTGTCACAGGCCGTATTCCAGGAGGGATTTACAGCGGGATTAAAGTTAGTCGACATCCAGTGATTGTAGCATGTACTATCCACACTATTCCCTTTATTGAGGAGTTGTGTAAAATGTTTTGTTTGCTGTATAATTTGGCTGAAAAGTGGGTGGAAACATTCTTAACACCCTGCTGGTTAAATGTAACTGGTTTGGTTTAAAATGCTTTTTGCCTCTTTTGCTAAGAGGATATTTCTTTCATTATAACTTAACAAAGTGTATGAATCAATACGACATCTTTCCTAAGAACCACAATGACTGTACGCAACATACACACAAAATATATATTTAAGAAGTTCTAGAGCTGTGATTGTATTTAGGCTGCAGGAACTGAGGTGTGTATTGAAACTCTTTGAGTTTAATGAAGCTTCTGTTGTTTGTCACCTTCCTTGGTCTGTTGAGAAACTGAATGAACCAAATAGGATAGTGCAGCACATCTGTTCAGAAGGAGCTGGTTATGTAGAGTAAACAAACCTCCGACAAATTGATCCTTTCTACAATTATACGATGATTTTAGTCTTCTGTTTCTTTGTTTTTTTTTTGCCTCTGCTTTTCTAAATTTTGTGTTTGTGGTGGTGGGAGGGGGACTCCGACGTGCTGCAACTGCCAGTCTGCTGCAAAACAGCATTACATTTACAACAAACTTTTAAGGAAAAAAGAGTTATTTTCTTCCCTATTCTTATTTTATTTCACAGTAAACTGTATTAGCTGACATTTATATTACTCCGCACATTCATGGATTTTCTAAGATTTTGAAAGAAAGACAATAAATCTAAATTTATAAGATGGTGCGGGCTAATATATACAGGTAAGCTGCCCACATAAATATTGAAAACTGGTAAATCCAAAAGGTCATTGGTGCAGTGACTTAAGCAGTTATTTTTTTCACTTTAATAGTTGCTAAAGCTTTATTTTCACTTTACAATCAGTTTTCAAAGGTTATCAAAGGCATCAGGATCAGAAAATCTTTTAAATGTATTATCTGTGACGCAGCTACTTTGTAATCTTTACAGTTTGGGGAATGATTGTTGGTACATAAAAAATATTTTCTGATGTGTCTGCTGTACCTGAAATGGTTGAAATATTTGGAAACTCTTGACATTTTGGGTAAGAAAATGTAAAGCACCAGTTTTACACATAAATTCAGTAATATTTGCAATGTGCACAAAACTCAGTCAGCGCACTATCGAGAGGGTTTGTAGCTTAAAAAACAAGTTACTTTATGACCTATTTTCCACAACTGCACCTGCTGAGGGGCCACTTCATTAGTGTTACAAACTTGAGAACAAATATGGCAACAAATTAGTCAATAACAAATGTCTATTTTTCTTCCTCTGGCCCCCTTGTGACCCTTCTGTTGTAGATTTATGTGTCATTGACAGCCCTTCTCTCCTCACTGCGACAACAGACTGACAAGGCATCAATCTCTGCTCCCCAGCTGAACGCCGTGGCACAGAACACCCACAGAGATGCCAGACGATCGATATTCAGAATAAATTCTACCTTCCAATTCCTACTGGCTCCCGTGTGAGAGAAATAAAAAATGGAGAGCAGGCACCCACGAACACAGACTCACGCTCATATGTGCACACGCAAACAGTTACACACACACACATCACAGCCGTGTTAGGGAGGGCAATGCAGTGGACATGTCAGCGTGCTGCAGGCAGGTGGCAGTGAGCAAAACCCCCTGTGGTGAAACCTTAAAGTGTCATTAGCTCCCTCTGCTCCCCCTTACCACCTGCCTGGCTGCCATTCAGCATCTTACATGCACACAGTGTGCCCTTGAATGGAAATGAAAGGAAACACATTCTAAGAGTTTATAAGAAATGTTAAAATAGGGACTGAGTAAACATAGACTACAACGAACTGTGCTCTTTTTTGACAAATGGCAAGTCAAATCTGTTGTTGTTGTTGAATAAAGACCAGACTTTTCCTTGTTGCAGGCTTTTCCTGCCTGCCTGCTATTCAGTACTGTTTAAAAAAGATACAACATACAAACATGCAACATTTGTTCTAAAAGCATAAAGGGTAACATGTGGTAACATTAGTGTTTTATCATGTCTGCTCATGCACACAAAAACTTAAATTGTCAAAACTGGTATTTTTATGCGTGTGATGCACTACTTTTTCAATCTGAAAACTTCTGCAGCTCATCTCTGTGTATGTATGGTATCTGTTATTGAATTGAACTCTCTTTCACCTCTTCACTGTCACTATTCAGTTTTGAAAAACCAATTGACAAAAGCTCTCAGCACCCCACTATTCCTTCCCCTCACATGGTTGTGCAAGAGTTGAATTTCTGCAGAGAACTTGATCGCTGCGTCATAGCAGACGGGAAGCTTACTCCAGCAATGTGGCATCTTCCTCAACTCTTTTACTTTTATATTCAGCACCAACTCATAAATATTTTTTGTTGTGCTTCATCTCTGTGCAGTATGTGGGGGAGGCAGTTACATGCAGGCTATGACCGGATTTGTCCACCTAGTCCAGCAAACAGCAACTTAAAGTCTGAAGTCTTACTTAGGGGTTTAATTTGACAAATCTTCAGAAATATCCTCTTCCAAATCAAATAAACACAATAAACAGTCTCTTGAAACAGAATGGTGATATATATATCTTGTTATAATACTTAGTTTTATTACCAACCCCTTCTCTCTCTCTCCTCTCTCTATCTCTCTTCAAGCTTCCTCTTTTTCCCCTAAAGCAATAGAGATCATCTCCTCTCTCTTCCTTTGATCATAACAAACCACATCTGGAATAATTCCCCTGACAGGAAAGCACGGAAGCCAGAGTGACACTACCATACACTCGTCTCTGAAGAAATTGCTGAGTAAATGTCACTCTGGGCACATACATACATATAAACACAAACTCAACCCACCCCAGCATCACCTCCCTGTCACCTTCCCTCCTAGCAACCACAGCGCATGACTGTCTTAGAAACGCTCCACAGTCTGAGCCGGCAGAATAATCCTGGCAAAAATCCAGACACTGCAGACTGACGTGGTAAAGGTGAAACTCCTTCGTCCTCCTGGCTGCAAGAGGAAAGTTAGTTTTAAGATGCTTTTGGTTTAAGGGCTCAGGACCATTTAAACGACAGGGGTCAGTGAAAAGGACCAGATAAAAAAAAAAAAACTGCTCATACTGCCTGTCTCTGTGGTTGCGAGGATGCTTCCCTGCATCACACAAGGACATGAAAGCAGTGTCAAGAGGACTGAGGGAAGGGAGAGTTAACACACTCCTGTTTAACAAATACTGGTAGCGGACTAAAAGACGATGTCTGGTTTCATGCAAATAGCAATTGACAGGACTGATGCTGGTGTGGTTAAAAAAAACGTAACAACTTCGGATTGCACAGTTATTTTTAGAGGGATGTTTGTGCAAAGCGTAAGTTCACATGCAGATTTCACAGACCTGGAAACCTGTTTGTTCTTGTTGTTATCTTAGTCTTGCTCTCAGGTAAGACACAAAAACTCTCAGTTCTGTCCTTGTTGACCATGCTAGTAAAAACTCTTGAGCTGCTCCGTGACTTTATGATACTTCTCGAACTTTTCAGAGCAAGAGAGAAAGAAGAACTACAGAGAAGAAGAGGCAGCGTGGGTGTGTTTGTGCATGTCTCTCAGCTTGGGCAGTAGGAAAATGAAGTGGTATTATATATGGACTGTAATATAAACTGCCGTACACAACTCGCCTCATTTATGTTGCATCAGCCAGCGTAGGCTGTCCTCCTCTCTCGATTTCTTTTTATGCAACTGGTTATCAGATATGAGCCAGCCTTCTTATCATATTGTATGTCTCCAGGCTGTGAGTGGGTTCGCTCAAACTTTCCCCAAACTAAACGATTGAAACGGAACAGAAACTTTAAGTCCTCAAGACTCGTTGCCCGCCGCGTGAACCCCAAATGCTCAAATCCCATTTCTGCAGTGTGGAGAAACGGAAAAAGTGGAGGGATGGAGCTGAGCATAGGGGAAAAGGGGAAAGAAAAGATGTTGGGGGAGAAAGGGGAGGGGGTTGGCATGCTCAGTTGTCTTAGTAGATAAGAAATAAGCTCATATAGCTTGAATTCTCCCTGGATGTGCTTTCAACAAGGTGCATAAGCAGATATAAATATATTAATGGGAGCAGCCTCCACATTTATTAAAGAGGGAATCCGCCACATTTCCGCGGTGCAGAGGATGGCACCCCGAGGGGTAATGAATGACACAGTGATTCATCTGTGTGTATGTGTGTGTTCAGTGTTACTCTTCACGACATGCAGACATCTGTGAGCTGTCATAGAGTTTGTTTGTCAGTCAGAGTTGGACCAGATGTTTTGCCGCATTGATGCTATCTGTCTGATCTTAACAGTAGTTCTCTCTCTTGTTGTTATGTCATGGTCCCAGCACGTCTGTTTAATTAATACCCGGCATTCATTGGCAGACAAAGTCAAAGTCAAATGCATTAGTTCTGGTCCCTTTCCTCTTTTGTCTCTCCTTTTTTCAGTTTCTCACCTCCCCCTCTTCTTACAGGTTTTCATTTTTCTTTTGCTGCCTGCCTATGGGCTCCTATATTATTCATGAACTCCATATTGTTTTTGGCTGATGCTGAATGCATGTTTTCCCTCCCATATACCTTCTGCTCTCCAAATCCTCATCTACAATTTAGCAGGACTAAGTTTCAGGATTACTGAATTACTAGTTACTAGTTATAAAGCGCACACACACACACCATTGGGGATATACATATTTCCAAAAATGTGTTGGATTTTACAGTCGAATTAGTTACTTAGACCACTGTATTGGGAAATTAGATAATGTATGTATAACTCTTTGAAATGTATATCTAACACAATGGCCTAACGGTGCGATTATTTACGACTATCGTTATATCCAGCTTGCTATCCTAACGTTACCTGCTGCATTGTTGTTGACACATCACTGAGGGCAGCACTGCTGATGCCAACCCAACTGCTGCATTGCTGCTGGGTGGGGGATCGTCCGTGGGCTGGTGTTTATAAAAAAGGAAGTAAATTTAGGGAACTAAAGCTACCCTCATCTCCTGTTCTTTTGTCTCTTGCCTTTTTGTTAATGCTGCTTTTATGTTTGAAAGGCATAAGATGTTAAATTAAATAAAAACTGCCCAAACTTGGATATACAAGGTTTTTTAGTCCCAATTAGAAAGTATTGCATTTGTAGGATTACATACTCAGGGCCAGGTTGAGAAAATCCCTCAAAACTACATGATGTCTAAAATGTATTGTGTCATCAAATTGAATCAACGTCCTTAAAAGTAAAATATATGATATTTATTTGAATTTAAAATTCTAATCTGCTGATAAACTGATAACTACCAGCTCGAAAAAATGCAGTATTTTGAGATTGTCTCCTGTCCCGAGAAATACAACAGCATCAGTCATTTCACAACATGTTTACATTGAAGCGACGAACCTTTCTGGCCACCACAGGAATTTTGAGGCTTGTCCTTTGGGACCAAATGAGAAAATAGTGGTACGTACTTTTAGAGCCAAATAGTTTAACACAGGAGACGACTGTTTTCTTCCTATTTCCTACCAGCATTTCATGTCCTTTATTTGTATGAGTTTACTGTCTCTTTTCAGTAGAAACACCCAGATCCAGTGAATATGTTGTCACAGACACATGACAAGTTAACAAGAACACATTTTGTTCTTGAGACTTGGTGTAGAAACAAATAATTGGAAAGACTATCTGTAAGCAGAAACAGGGTGAGTGCTACCTTGTTTCACCTCTGTACATTATGTATACCGGTGAGAAGCCTTCCTCACGATATAGATTTGTTTTGTCACGTTCCTTAATTTATTGTGATCGGCAATACTGATTCTCCCTCTCCCTTTCCCTTCACTGTGACCTCTACTTTTCTCTGAGTGACAGCAGGATGAATGTCCGCTTGTCTTTGAGAAGTTAGTCTACTTTTTCTACTTTGTTAGTTTCCTCAGCTATTTTCTCACACAGCTGTCTTTCCGCCAATCTCTTCCCCTCTTGCCATCGTGCACCCTGATATTATAAGTCACAGAATTCTCTGCCAAGTAATCTACCTCATCAAATGTGATGATATGCAAATTGGTTGATTATAACATGACAGCAATCAGCGGGGCCCTTTTTAGCCATCATATTGGATCTAAAAATGGCTGCCAACCTTCTTGCAGGCTGTAGAAATGACACCAAAGCCAGGCATTAGTGTAATGGGGTGAGTCATTACACATGAAGTGTGATTATTATGACTCAACAGTCAGCATACACGTGTAAGATGTGTATAATCCATATCATCAATGTCCTGTAAAAACCCTGCATCTCTAGATGGTGGCCTTCAGAGCAGGAAAATGGACTTTACCATAGAGGCACTTTCATATTTTTAAGTTTTTAAAGTAAATTCTCCGGGTTTGTGGCTTGAACATAAGAAGCAACAAAATGGAAACATGGAGAAATGAGCTTTATTGTAAGCTACCAAACTTGTAATTAAGGCACCATTTAATCAAAGTTCATGCATGAATCAGTTTATATTAGTCACCAACAATGTCTCACTGATACACTCTTTGTGAGCAGGGTCAATGCCAGTTCCAAGGGTCAAGCTAATTATCCTTTGCTTGCGGTTTGATTTTCATCCGTCCTTAAGCTTTGACTTTCCTCTTGACCTCAAGGACCTCTTACGCACTCCAAGTTTTGCTGTGTGTGTGTGTGTGTGTGTGTGTGTGTTTGTACTCGTGGGCCCAATTTCTGTGTGTTTCCGTGTGGGTGTGTGAGTGCTAAAGACCGGTCTGCGCACCAGACACCAAAGCAGTTTCATTAGGATTGCGGGTTCCCATGAGGGGGGCATGTGAATAATTACCAATTAGACTGTTGTCAAGAGCCCGTAGTGGTGCAGCGCTGTGGCAGCCATGGAAGGTTAGGGTGGGTGTGTGCATGCCTACGTACTTGTTTGACATGAGTTTGAGTGTGTGTATATTATGTGCGTGAGGTTTTCTGATTGCACTCCCTGCGCACTGGGACGTGCAGTCGTGGCTGTTAAATACAGAACGTTGTTTAATCTAATGCTTCAGTCACTTGCTGGGGTTTTCTTGTCAGCTTTGTCAGCTAATTATAAAGTAGCCACATGGATTACACAGTTTTCTCGCTTTCGTTTTTTTTTTTAATTTTACGTCCCTGTCTTTTCCTCTCCTCTTTCTGCATTTTCTCTGACAATCAAAATATATGAATAACAAATAAATTATGCACAAATCATATAGATTAAACTATCCAGCAGTATGTAAAGCCCTTAAAATTATTAAGAACATTTTGTTGATAAACCTAGGTACTTTTACCGTAGTAAAATCTTGAACGAATAAATGAGGCATGGGTATTTTTACAGTGTGGAATGAATAGTTTTACTTAACTATTACTACCATTACCAATATCAACATACATACTTTAGAGAAAGGGTGAAAATAAGGCCCCATGCTTGAGTTTGCTTAGGGCCCCCAAATAACTGAATCCGCGCCTGTCTTTATGTAAGTGACCTTGTTTTTATTATGATTTAAAAGCCTATTTGACTGCCATGTCTGTGTAAGAACCTGCTGCAATAAACAACTTGACCTTTCTCAATAATTCCCACCTCTCTGAGAGGTTTGGTGGTTTTATATATTGCTGAAAACATTCTGCTCAGTGTCATACTTTTGCCTGAGCTGAAGATTTATATACTTAAAAAGTCTATTAAAATGTATTGTACAATTTCAAATGTGCAAAAATGCACATGTCGACCTGAAAATGTAGTTTTTCTGATTTTGATTTCTGGAAAAGCTCACAGCTTGCAGTTTACTGTTTATACACTCTTTCCCCCATTTATCACATTTTATTGTTGGCCTCTTTGCCTCTGTTTTATTCTCTGTATCTGTATTTGCTGTTTTATTGGTTATCTTATTTAATGTGTCTCATGTAGTTTCATTTTGTTGCAAAGCACATTATACTGCTGTTAAGAAAGGTGCTATAAAAATAAATTTTACCGTTAGTGATATTACGTTTTGGAGGTTTTTATGGTTTAAATTGTATTACAATGTGAATCAGATAAAACCAATCTCACAGTAGCTCAGACGAGAGATAAGCAAAAAATATATTTTTGTTCTTATACCTTATAATCTGACTTGCTGTGGTACCAAAAGGCCTCTACATCAAACACTGCATGTGGTGATATACTTTATATTTTGTGTGTGAATGATTTATTAGATAAAAGAATATGACATGACAGACAGAATAGGGTTTTCTCTAACAAACAGGTTGATGTAAGAGGATGAGGTATTCTTCCACGGGCTCCTTTATTCTCCCAGGATTCACCTGCGTGGGGAAGAAAGAGACAGAGGAGGGCGATAATACAGTATGGCCAAACCCACCTCGCTGCCTCCTCACCCTGCAACATCTCCACCTTCTTCATCTTTTTTTTCTCGTGTTTCCCCTGTTTTTTTTTCATTCTGCTTGGCTCGTTCCTTGACAGGGCGAGATGGGATAGAATGATAGGAAAAAAGGCAAGTTGGTTGCGTGATTGGTTGCCAGATTATCCCCCTCCTTTACTCCTCCTCTCACCTTGTGCTTGCTCTTGCCTTTTTCTTGATCTCCCTACCTCTTTTATCTTCCTCTTATCTTCCTCTTCTTGTTTCCTGCTTCTCTCTTGTTCCTCTGTTTCTCTTCCTACATCTTTCTCCTTTTCTTGCCTGCTTGCTTGCCCCCAGAGATGAAGAGCATTTCAAAGAGAAGTGTCAGACACTGTGCTGTGGCTTGGACTATCACAACATGTTACAATATTTCTCAATCTCCTCCTCTAATTTTAATTTTCTCTCTTTCTGGGTTTATCTCCCTTGCCTTTTCCTTCCTCCGATTTTTATCCTTTAGTCCAGGAAAACAATAGCCTTCAGTTTCACAAGTCATTTTCTTCGTCTGACTGATTCATCTCCCATTTTTCTTGCCCCTCTTGTCTCTCCTGCACATCTTTATGTACCACCTCCTACCTCTACCTCCCACGCCAGGAAATAAAAAAAATGAGTGTTTGAGTGTTTAGCCACAGAGAGACTTACATGCCAGACAGGACAAGACACTTGGACTCTTCATCTCTCTCTTTCTAATTTCCTTATCAGCAGCTCCCTTTTCTTATGCATTCATCCCTTTTCTCTCCTCTGCTGTTCCTCTGTATGTCATCATGTCCAGCTCTTTGTTTGGCACCACAGCTGTGTAAAGCCCGGGGCAACAAACAAGACCCTGCCTGGGGTTCAAATACAACCCTGAGTGGAGGTCTGGATACCTTTATCTCATTTTTAGCTATGCTAGCGGCATGGCTCTGTGGATGGCGATGTCTTTAGGCCGGTCAGTCCATCACTTTCACTCCAGACTGTAATATCTCGACAACTAGTGCATGGATTGTCATGACATTCTGCACAGGTATTCATTGTCCCTAGATGATGAAGCCAATTGACTTTGACAATCCTCTGATTTTTTCCTGCAGCTCCATCACGAGGTTGCCATGTAATTTGGTGCAGATATCCATGGTGCTGTGACAATGTACCCTGATGACTTTGTCCAAGTCTTTGTTTATGACCATAATACCTGCAATACGAATGACATTTCCATCGGCCCTAGCTATACTTTCTGTGTAAAACTAATGAACAGATGTTAATATGCAAACACACTAAACTTACAAAGTGAACATGGCAGAAAATGACATCTGTAAACATCACCATGTTAGTGACTCCTTGTGCATAGCCTCACATAGCTGCCAGCATGGCTATAGAGATAGTCTTGTGTAATATAAGAACTGATATGAATTTGGATTCCTTAAAACATGTTTTTATATTCAGATGTCAAGTATTGTTTGAACTCAGAAGTAGTTGTTCAAGAACTTGTTTTTTTTATTTCAATCAGGATCTATATCAAGATTACAGTGTGATTCTGACCAGACATGGGATGCCAGGTGCTCAGTGCTACAGACACATTCAGACGTTACCAAAAAGCAGTGACGTTCGATACTCAGCCCTGCCTGACACAGCAGCATGAGTCATGGAGACAAGCAGAGACACAAGAGAGAAATATTAAAAAACTTGAGAATGAAAAGTATTTTTTAAATTTGATGAGCACTCTTAAACTCTCAAACAATTACAAGGACATATTCCCATGAGAAAAACAGAATCAATCTCAATCTTCATTACATATTGTCAGTGTGTGTGTGTGGTGAGTGTGTAAGTGTGTGGGGTATGTATAAGTTAAACAATGGTACAGTGCTACCGTGTTCAGCAAGATGTGAAATTGTGTGTGAGACAGAAAATTATGAGTTTGGCTATGTGTGTGCGCACGTGTGTGAGTTTATGAGTGTCTGTGTGCGAGTGTCTGTGTGTGTGTGTGAGAGAGAGAGAGAGTGAGAAAGTGCAAGATTTCCCCTGTTGGCTGAACATGTCAACCCTGTCAGGAAATTAACTCATCACCCAGCCTCACGCCACCGACTGCTGCTGTTCTCTCCTCTTCCAACTCCTCCCTCACGCATCTTCCCTCTTCCTCCACAGCTCCTATATGTCCATCAAACAGAGAGAGAGAGAGAGAAAAAACTCACACACACTCACATATAAACTTGGCCACCCACACACAAACACACATCGCATTATACCCAATTCACACATTACAAGTCTTTTTATCCTACAAATCAAATATAGAAACTGCAAATCTGAGTAGGTCTCTGTGGTTAAGATAAAAAGCGGTTCTTGAATTCTCATCAGGAGATTTACAAAGTGGTTCAGGGGATTGCAGATTAACATATCCTAGATTAGAGGCGTGCAGTGTGTTACTGTGATTTAAGTGGAAACCCCATCATGACTCGTTACCAGGACAAACTGAGTAGACCCAGTGACCCAGTCCCCTGCTGACGTCTCTCTTACTTTCACTCTCTTTATCTTTATCTACTGTATCTCTATGTATGGTGAAAACAAGAACATTTGACTATATCCAGTGTATGTAGCAAACCTGAGCCTGGCACTTGACATCATAGTGGTAATGATTATTTTTGGAACGCTTTCAGGTGATGAACACATGTTCATCCACAGAGCGTTTCATAGATTTCCATGGAAAAAACGTCACTAGAGGAAAGAGCCATTGCTACTATTTAGGACATTGAGTCATGTCCTTTTATATTTTTACAGTTTAAAATAACACATAGTGGTATTTTATTGCCTGATTCAGTGTATTTTATGCTGAATGTATCTACATTTTATTTAATTTTTTTAACAGGAAAGCATTCAGTATATCCCCACCAGACTTTTGTTCAAACAAGGACACGCTCTTCATATTGAGAAATTAAATTCACAAAAACTATGATCAAACAGTTAACTGAATATATAAATTATGAATAATCCAAATATTTGAAACATTTTAAATTTAAACTCCTGGCTAGGAATCTGCTAGAAGAGAGAAAAAATATTCACTTATAGTTAAGAGCAGTTTTCTATTTTTGGATCATATTTGATATAACAGCCTATAGCTCAAAACTCATATTGATCAGTATACATTAATGTCATTGTCATTGGCGATAATGTCATACTTCATAATAATAGTAATCATTTAATCATGTTTTTAATAATAATATTTATGTTTTAAACTAAAACATGATTCAAACCCACAGTACACACACACAAATTTTTTGGGTTTTTCAAGCTCAAGTTGCAGACCTATGGCACAAAACAAAACAAATAACTGACCATTTACTTTTACAGCTGCTGGTAACTCTCAAGTTAAAACTTCTGAAAAATTGCCAATCGCCCACCTGCAGCCAACACGGTGTGAAATGTAGAATGCCATACAAAATGACCTACAAGGGGTCTATTTTTGAGGGAGATAATTCTCTCCAAAAGTTGACGTGTTCCTTTAAATGTCAGCTGAAGCGGTGCCAGATGGCCAAGATCCAGATGTCGGTATGGTCAGCTCTGTTGTTTTTATATGACTGGTGTGTGTGTCTTTGTCTGTGTGAGTAATTGCAGTAAGTGATGGTGTGCTTCAGTGTTATGCCAGAACCAGGAAAAAAGTTGACTGAACCCAATGACCGTCCCAAAGCCCTCTTTCATTTAACGATTCCTCTACTGGATTTAGGGGCTGTCACTATCAATTAACTTTCCTCACATCAGTCACAGCTGGAGAGGAGCAAAAGGTTGGGTGAGGGGAGGATGGGCGACAGATAGATCATGTGGTTGAGAATGAGGGAGAAAAAAGAGAGGAGGAAAGCAAAGGGAAAAAAAGGGAAAAGGCAGCGATATACACACACACACATGCGCACACTTGAGGCTGACTGCTACAGCACTGTGGATGGGTGGTGGAGGTGGTAGTGGTGGTTGTGGCAGCGGGGGGGCGGGTTGTATAATTTGATTTGGATTTAGTGTTGCTTGGAAGAATGACACAAATTCTACAGGGATTAATCCGGCTTTAATTCAATCTGGCCGCCGCAGCCTGAAATAGCCCCGCTCCAGTCCTGCTGTTCCTCTGTGAAAGCACAGCTGCACCTGGCATGGGGTCCAGAGGCCGCGTGTGTAGGTGTGTGTGTAGGTGTGTGTGTGTGGGTGTGTGTGTGTGTGTGGGTGTGTAACTGTAAGTGCGTGAGCATGAGGAAAACTGTGATTGTGTTTAAGTGTGTTTAATTGTGCATGGATTTGTCTGTGTTTGCAAGTACCATATCTGTGTGAAGAAGAGTGTTAATGTGTGTGTTGTGGCTATCGGGACAGAGAGGAACAAACAATACAGCTGCCTGTGTTTGCATCATGTGTGCGCATAAAAGCTGCAGTAGTGCAGACTAAGACTTTAAAAATCTCAGAATTGCTGTTCTGCTAACACTGCAAGACATTTTTTGTCCTAAAATGTTGTCACGTTGACGTGGCCATGCACAAATTACTCTCTTTTTTTCCTCTCTCTCCTTCTCAAAAGCACACACACACACACTGCTGTCTCCCAATCTACAGTTCACTACAGTTTCGTCCTGAGTTGGTGGTTGTGGTTATTTGGATCCAATGTCTGATGTTAAACCATTCCTAATCTCAACTACTGTTCATCTCTTTACATGTACACCTGTACTCAAAAGGGCTATGAAAATAACAAGACTGAGCGTTTACACTGATATCAAAGCAGGCCCAGACCATGTAATGTTCCACTTAGGATAAACTGGGTTGAAATAATGTTGCATTGGTCCAGAGGCTTATCAAACAACAAATTAAAAGCTCAAAGCAACAATAATGGGGGTCTGTGTTTTAGCAGCACTGGACAGAACAAATAAGATACTAAAGATCTTGCTATTTTTACAGCCTTCAAAGTTAGTTGGTAAAAAGCTCAAATGCAAAACTCTGATGTGACCCTGTGTATTTTTAGAATCTTAAGTCAATATTTCGACGTCTTGTCTTCTTTAGGATTACCGTGATGTGTCTAAACATTGAATTCAGGGTGATCTTGAAGAAATTAAGTTGTGCCGAAGAGCTGATTTATAAAAATGAAACATTATGAATGTGCATTTTTATCTTTTCTTATTTTGATGTATACCTGCAGCCAGAGCTCACTCGAATAGTTCTTCATTTTCCTAAAATTATTCGTACAGCCTTAGCAGTATTAGGTCTAAAAAAAATGTAAAGATTGTCCTGGTGAAACATGGCAAAAAATTGCCCAGCAAATTTAATGCCAATCTACATAATACATAATTGAATATCTTTTGGGTGGAGTTGGCATAATGGTTAATGTGAAAGAGGAACGTTCTTGTGTTTTCTGTGAAAAATAAAACAAAAATGCATTAAAAAAAAGAGAATCAGAATCCTTTTATAGCCAAGAACGTACATACACATACAAAAAATTGATCAGCCAAAGAGAGGTGGCCTTTGAACAGCACCCAAGATGACTCACAGATAATAAAAATCTGCAACAGATGCTTCCAGTATGATGACAGATGACAGGAAGAGTATGATATATAGTCTGGATACTGCTGCCATTGACTCGGTTAGAGATGAATGGATAAAGACAGAAAGACTGGGAAAGGAATAGATGGGCGGAACAAAAGATGTGACTGGAAACATATATGAGTATACAGATGTGAAATGCACATTTTAAATAGATCTGAGCCCACAGATAAGGTTAGGGTAAGGATTGACGGGACAGGGTTTGGGTTAAAGGTACCCTGTGGAGTTTTTGACCACTAGTGGTGCTGTGGAGGCATGTTTTGATCAGTGCCTGTTTTGTTCATATCTTGTGCAAATATATGCACCAAGCTGTAAACATTCCTGCTGACTGCAGGGGGTGATTAAAAAAATATTTAGTGCATTCAAGCCATAAAACGCAAAGAAGACAAACGGAGAAAACATATTAGAAACAAAAAAGGACAGACACATGACAGGAAATATCTGTTCCTAGCTATAAACCGATTTATATGAAGTTAAATGAAATTGACATTTCCCTTAGGGCTGCAATTAACAATAATGTTTTAATATTAAAATATGGTTATTTACTTGATTCATCGATTCATTGTTTGGTCCATAAAATGTCAGAAAATAATACAAAATCTGTATCATAATTTCCCAAAGCCCAAGATGATGTTCAAATTGCTTCATTTGTCCAATAATAGTCCAAAATCCAAAGATATCTACTGTAATATCATAGAAAGAGGGAAATAAAATAAATAAATAATTATAATAATAGATTAAGCAAATATTCATGTTTGAGAAGCAATTTGGTTTTAAGAAATTACCTCAACAATTACTTGATTATCAGAATAGTTGCCAATTAATGTACTGTTGATTGACTAATAGATTATCAACTAATTGTTTAAACCTTACATTTACCTCAAATATTTGTATATTTATATGACAATATTTATAATATTGTCATGTCCAAGTAAAATGGGGTTATACTGTATATGTAAATGGTTTCACATCATTGCACTAATTTACAGTCGGTGGCTATAATAACTAATGTAAACACTGTTTTCAAAATATTAAGAAGACTTATTTTGGAAATGATTTATAAGGAATTAAACAAATTAAACACCTTTGTTAAGCCTTAATGATGGACATAATGCATTTGGGCAAGAAGCACTAAATGTAAACACTGTTTGTTTACAAGGAAACTCCACAGGGTACCTTTAATGTTAAGGTTCGGGTTAGGATGAGGGTAACATGCTCCACTGGAAACCCTGTGAGACAAACATTTCAACACACAGCAAGCTTAATAATAACAAAAAATACCCTATGTACCACCATAAAAGGGTCTTAAATACTAACTACTGCTGCATTTTTTCTTCTATCTCAGATCAAAAGGATTCATGTGAAAACAAACACTGACCCACATTCTTAATGGTCCTTTTTAATCCCCACTGGGGCCACTCATGGTAAAAAAAATTTATACTCGCTGTAATGCAAGGTGCTTTGGATAAAAGCCTCCACTAAATAGCTGATATTATGTTGCGTTGCTTATATTTGGATTCACCACTGCTGCAACAAATAAGGACACTCGTTAAGACTCATTAGGAATGAGTCTCACACTCATTTATAAAGATGAGCCTTATGATTAAATTTCACCATATCAATGTTTGTCTGCAGAAATTCATGTCAAAGAACTTATTTATGAATCTTGGCCTTGATGATTATTTTTGGATAATTTGTTTCGGATCCAGACTTGGAATACTTTTCCTCACATTACTATAACCATCGCTGTGGTGTTGCTGGCTCCAGAGACAAGTGAACGCAGTAGAAATCAACATTTTGCTCTCGTACAGTTTATCAGGCCAGTGAAGTTGAGCTGCTGGATTACTTTGAGTTTAAAGTTATTATCATCAGTTGTAGTTCAACGATTTGCCCAAGCAACAAATTCAACAGCAACCTTTCGTTCACATGCCTAATTTAAAAAAAAAAAAATTATTATAAACATAAAGGCCCAGAAGAAAATAATCTTTTTAGTATACTGACACTCATTCCGTAACGTGAGCTTTTACCATTCAGTCTTAGCAGCACTAGGGATGACCATGTCTGTCAGCACCCACTAAACAACAGCATTTTCACATTATCATTGTAAGCATTTTGGAAACGACCACTCCAGTAAGGTTCAAGGCAAAGGGTTGCAAAGCGAAATGAAAGTTTCATGCCACACAAACATAGAACATATATACAGAAACGAAGGGATGTTTGAAGGAGCTACTGCTGCTGCTTCTGGATGCACCGCCGTTGCCATTTTGCAAAAGTAAGGCCAACTTTGATCAGGGCAAGGATCATGAGCCTCCTACAGCCTCAAATCATTTTAAATATTCACCATTTAGAACAAGAAAATGCAGAGCAAGGTCGCCTGGAATTACCACTAGATGTTGTAGCAAACCACATAGTAGTTGAAAAGCAAATAGCTACATTTTGGATTTCTCCACAATGTAGTGAGTAAAATGTAATTATACCCAATAGTCATAAGGAACATAAATATAATATGATACAATATGTGAATAGGACCCAGGTTGACAGACTGCCCTTCAATATCAGGTAAATGAACATCTTAAAAATCATGCGATGATATTTTATTGAATTATTATAGAGCGTTCAGGTTGGAATACAGTAATATTTAGATAAAGTAGCCCCAGACTCAGACACACCTAAATTCACACTTGTCCTCCTCCTGCAGACTGCCCTGCTGGTGCCCCGTGCTCTCATATCCACTCACACACAGGCGGGCGGGCCTGGCCTCACCTCAGTGAGGTTCTGTCCTCTGGCCTGAAGCCTGCTGGACTGTTATAATTCATCACAACACAAACATACGCACACACATATAGATATACGTGCACAGGATCTGGGCTTTTTTTTTTCGAGGAGCTTGTGATGTATTTTAATCTTGTGTGCTCTCTGTCCTTGTATCTCTGTGGGCCACAAATCCGCGTGCGCTTGAGTGTGTGTGTGTGTGTGTGGGTATGTGACTTTCATTAAATCTTAATACCTGCGCCAATGCAGTACAGTAAGTGTTTAAATGCCCTTTTGTTGTGGGTTTTGTGCGTCAGTGCAGAGTGTTAGTTCTGCATGGTTAGCTAGGTGACTTGGCATTTAGACTGCTGCTGATAGCAGCGCCCTGTGGTAAGGAGTGTGTGTGTGAGTGTGTGTGTGTTTGTTTTTGTGCGTGAGCGCATATGTGTGTGCTAATCATGTCCCATGGTAGCAAAAGAAAGACAGCTTGCAGAGGAGACTGAGGACACCCATTAGCTTTACAGCCCAAGGATTGTATGAATGTGTGTGTGTGTGTGTGTGTGTGTGTGTGTGTGTCTTCATGTAAAAGCAGATTCCAATTTGTTGGTATCCAAGTGCTTTATCCAAGCCTCAAACAGCGAATGTAACACGTGAGCTGTGTTTTTGATGAGATTTAATACTGAAAACAAAGTTTCGAGAATTAGATCATCGTGATCAGCAAACATTTTATGATAAGGTGACTTGCTGCCTTTCCCAGATTTTGTTAAAAGGTATTAAAATTAAACAATGTTGAAATAGACATTTGTATTAATTTGTAAGAATTAAAATCTAAATAAGTGTCACGAAACTGTCATGGCGACATCTTCATCATAATATACTTTTGCATTTTTTTCTGCCCATTATCTATCCTGCCAGGTTTGCCATACGCTCTCAGCACCGCAGCTTTTCCCTATGGTTCCCCAGTCACATGAACATGACTTACTTGCCCACCTGCACCTCATTCCCCTTAATCAATGCATGTAAATGCATCTCATGAGCACTGGGTCTCTAGCAGGCCATCTATTGTGCCACTATAGCCGTAGAATTCCTGCCTTTATCCTGTTCTGCCTGCCTGTTAGTTTACCATCTGTGCTTGCTTTGGTTTTTGCCTGGTGGTCATACCCCTGTTTCTCCTCCTCCATGTTTTCAGTCTGTCTCTCAAACTGTCATAATTTAAAGATCCTCTCCAAACATGTTTTAAGACATTTAAATATATATGAATATGCAAATATGGTTAATTTCAAAACTACTAGAAACAACATGTCTGCTACTCCAGTTCCCATGCTTGGGTACTTGTCTTCAACTCAGATTTAAGGTAAGCACAACATTTTTTCTTCTTCAGCAGATTAATGTGAAAACAGCCTCCTAGTCTCAAACTCTGCACATACATCATTCTGCACAGTGAAGGTCAAACATCTAAGTAAGGTAACAAGCAAAGCATATTTTTGAGTAGATGGGGAAAGCAAAAAATGCCAAAAATATTATAACTAAAATAAAACATAAACAAAGACCATGCAAATCAGCCAGTGCAATCAGTTAAAGCCAGAGAAGTTGGAAGTAAGGGTGAGGGGGCGTGCAACAACATAAAGAATATAGGATTTCCTAGCCTAGTGATGTGACTGTCAGAAATAATAAGACTGTCTTCTGCTCAAAGCACTTCATGTGTTTTTAACTATGTAAACAAATAACCAGGCCAGTGCGGTTTGCATCATCTTGAGCCAAGAAGGGCTCCTTGACAACCTGGCAAGAAAAAATCAGTTGACCCATTTTAATAAAGTTTAATCCAACTTATGCCGGAGCCTGTAAATGCATTCATTTAATTCAAAATAATGAATGAAAATGTAAAAAAAAAAGTGGATATTCGATTTCATTGCAAAACTTCCCTCTGTGCCAGCTAAGCGCCTGAGAGGAAGAGTGAGAGAGAGAACCAACAGCTAAAGGCCAACAGCAACCCGGGCAGCAGCAGCTACGCCCACTCAGTAGTACTACTCTTCCCTCCCCACCTCCTGCAGCCAGGTGCAGTGACCTTCAGACCACCAGAGAATTAAGCCTTCCCTGCCCGAATGTTCACCCGGGAAAGCTTCACTCCCTCCTGCAAGGCCGCCCGGTTCAAAGAGTGGCAGTGGCTGAGATTGTACATTGTAGACGGTGACAGCATTGTGTGCGACGTGTGCAGGTCAGCTGATGAAGGAAAGGGTGTGCATTGATCCTGACTTGAATAATTGGCTGCAAAGGAGAGACAACTGGATGTCTAACAACATCCAAAATGAAACCCTGGAGCTGTTTGCTCATGAGACAAATTGGAGGCAAGGCATCCCAGAGCCCTTTTTTGCCATAACTATTGGCAGATATCACTGACACCGAACAATTCCCATGCAATATACAGTTTGCAGATGACAACCTGGAAGTTCAGAACTTCTTTCTGGGCTTTTACAACGCCCAAGACACAACAGCTGAGAAGCTGTCCTTGACGTCCTTATGCACCTCAATCTGCCCTGAAAGGCTTCTGTTTTGATGGAGCCATTAATATGTCTGGGAGGTTCAAGGGGTTACAGGCTAGACTAAAGGAAACATATCCGACTTTGTGTTTTTCCACTGTGCAAATCACTCATTGGGTTTAGTGTTGCAAAAAGTGGCAAAGGCAGTGCGCCTCTGGTTGCTGATTTGCTGAACTTTGTGCAAGAGGTTGCAGTTATTATTAACTATTCGGCAAAGAGAAAAGTATAACTGCTTGCCTTCTGCCCAACTCGGTGGTGGGTCAGAGTTGTGTCATTGTCGCGTCTGCTCACCTGCTATCAGGAAATGTTACATACAGGACCTCGGAGAGCAATATGAATGTCAATGAGGGGAGGCCACAGGCCAAAGTAGTGCGATTGCTCACGAAAGCCCCCAACATGCACACAGTCTTCGGTTTGCTTACCTGCGTTACTGTGTTCACCCCATGTGAAGCAGTGGCACAGTCTATGCAAGGCACCAATGGAATTTTTTTTATTGTCACAAACTCATATGGTCATTAGTACTTGATTGGGGTAGAAAAAGGTTCTCACAAATGTTTAAGTGTCAGTCCACACCCAAATTTCATTGTGCAACTAAATTGGAACGGAATTTGTCCCAATCTAATTCCTATAGCACCATGCCAGACCACAATAAGGGAAGCAAATGTTTTAGTATTGCTTTTCCAGGCTGGGAGCTATGGTACATGTTAAATTATATCTTACATGTGAGTTCATGCGTGCCCATTGGGATATACTAACATTTGGCCGTGCGTGCGTGCGCATGCATGTGTGTGTGTGTGTGTGTGTGTGCATGCATGCGTGTGTGTGTGTGTGTATGTGTGTGTGTGAGTGACTGAATGTGTGGCCTGTGTGATGTGATATCATGTAAATGTTTGGTTGTTTGGTTCCAGGAGGAGCTGGGCTCTTTCTATAATGGCTATTGACAGCTTTAATTGTAGCTGTGCTGACAAACAACTACAATTCATCCTCCTCTTCATTTACTCCAGTTAGCCTACGCTCCCCCGCCGCCATGGTGTGTGTGTTAGTGGACGGAAGCGGTTTGTCTCGAACCAGCTGTTGCTTGTCCGATATGGTTAGAGGTCAGAGAAGCCGTTGTGTGTGTTGTGCATGTATACAGGCATCAGGGTGTGTTCGGTCTTTCACAGTTGAGTCTTCGTTGCGGATGCTTTGACAGGTTGGAAAAGAAGAAAGGGAGAAAATAAAATAGTTTTGAGTGAAGGGAAAAAAATCTTTCTTAAAATTCTTTTTGAACCCTGCAGTCAAGAAAGTGCTGATCTACTCCCACTTGACTGTGTCAACCTGCCTGTCGGCTTCGTTTCTCTTTGTCTCTGTGTCTGCCTCTCTGTCTGAGGTTCGCAAAGAGGTCAGGCAGACATGTCCTGTCTTTCTCTGGATGTGTTTGTGTGTGCGTTCCTGGCCAGTCACGCTTCAGTGAGTCCTCGTTACAGGTGTTTGGGTAAGATAGGAAGAGAGGGAAAGAGGGAGACAAAGCTAAGAGATGCAAAACAGTTTGAGGCGAGAGGAGAACTCTTTTTGAAATCTGGGTCCCAACAGTCGATTTTTTGAAAAGCACTGATGCTGCCTCAACACTGTCAGGGTTCACACAGAGTTCAGCCATATTCATGCTTATTTCAGCTAATCTCTTGCCCCTCTTCCTCAGCCAGAAGACATTAGCAGCTTTAACAACTCTGTTTTTATCTCTATCTTTGTATAGCTGGAGTTCCGTCCAATTATTTTTGTAAAATTATTAAGTATATTAACAGAAGCTGAATGGTGGCAAAATAAAAAAAATGTCTAAAGTTTTCACACTCTTGATGAAATTTGCTGGAGTTGATTATTAATATGGATGAAAACCACCACATTTCTGTGGTAAATTATGATGCACCTCTAGGAATCGTATGATAAATTGTTAAAGTGCATTTTAAAACAGCTCAAAAGTGGTTTAGATGTCCTCTGAAATGTCTTTGAAATGTCCACCAGAGCCTCAAAGAAGTGTCTCACACGCACCGTCATTGCTTTTAAAACCCAATCTGGTTTTTCTGCCAAAGTTGTTGCTTTTAGGAATCAATTACAGTTCTTTGTGTCTTTTCTTTTTTTGACAGCATAAAATATAAAATACATTAGGAAACACAAAAGCACAATAACAGTTTGACAAACACTGATAAATTCTTAAAATATTCTTTTTGTCATTCAAGAAGCTTTTTCACTCACTAAAACTCCAATCTCATTTAATGTTTTTGCACATTTCAAAGGTTTTCATGCAACTCTCTTGACAGCCAGATACCGTCTCTGTAAAACTGCATCTGTCTCTCCCCCCCTCCCCCTTCCATGCAAACTTTCCAGAGTGCCAACTCCTCTCTGTCTTCTTGACCTCTCCTTCTCTCTCGCTTTCAGTGCCTAAATTCCTATGCACCTCGCATCACCAGCCACCACAGTTTGATGCTCCTGTCCTCCGTCTGTTCGTCTTTATCCACCTTCATCTCCCGCACTGTCCTTCCATCCATCCATCTATTTAGCTCCTCGGGGGGAGAGCTTTGAGGCTCTCCTTTGCCAAAAGCCGGTCCCGTGTGAAGGAGAATCATATGGCGCCTTTGAACGGGACTCTGCGATTCTCTGGGTGCTCTATGTTATCTCTTTCCTGTATCTGTGTGTGTATGTGTGTGTGACCAAGGAGTGCGTTCCCCCTGGAGCTCACTAAAAATTCCTACGCTCAGCCACAAGGTACCGGTGCACCGCACAGACGAGCGACTGAGAAAAAGAGAGACCCCTGGGAGAACTTGTGATAAAACACCTTCCTCTCCTTAACATGTCCACTCATTTCCATTCAAATTCCGCCATCTCTCTCACCTCCTCTCTCTACTAATGCTTTGTTGCCATCTGAAATGAAATGAAACTGTAACATGAAAATAAATTTCTCATCCTAAAATTGAACCCAAAGTCTTTTTACTGTTTCTGTTTATTTTACTCAAACCATCCTATTTTCCTTGTCTTCTTCGCTCGTTATCTCTGTCTTATAATTGCTTTGACACACACGTGTCTCATGTTAGGGACTGTAAGAAAATTAAGGGAGGTGATTTTAACTTTTCACAAAGCTTTCCCTTATTATGTTTAAAAAATCATCTTCATTGAGTTTTGGTCGTTATTGTGAAAATGATTCAATTTACATACTGAGCTTGAAAATACAGTACATCATCTTAAATTATTTATGTTTTGCCTTGTTTAGCTTTAACTAACTCAATAAGTCAAGGCGAGAAAACTTGAACAACACCTCCTTTCCCAATAACACTCGTACAGTCCCTTACATAACATACGAGTGATTACATTCCAAACTTGCTGAATTCACTCATCTAAATGTTATGTTACTTATGTTAAATGTGTGGGTATGTAATTTAACTAAGTGGATATATATTTATTATTAAAGCTGTCTACACATGATAAGAAGTCTGACCTGCACTTATTGATTAGATAGGCACAGAGTCAATGCTGAGAGCTCAGCTCAATTCTAATATGTCATCATATAATCTACATTCCAGAAGCTATTGATATGCTAAATAAACGTTAAAACAAATTTATTTTTAAGATCAGACATGCTGTCCCATGTTTGAACTTCTCAGTCAGCTGAAATCTTATTACAAACTTTCAAAGCTCTGCAGAAAACAGGGCTGAAGGTCAAATAATTTCACTTTGTGCACAGTGGCAAGGTTTCAAATATGAGTGAACAGCACCACTGCCCTGCAGTTTGACATTTGGTCCAGATGTGCCACAACTGGAAACAAGAACATAACAGCTGCGAATGAACACAAACAACCGTCTTGCTCATCATCTTTTCTGTTTGTTCTGCAGAAAGCCACCACAGTTCAAATTTCGGGGACTTAATACCACTCCAAAATGTTGATGGTTGTTGTTGTTCAACACGGGCATCAGTCGTCTTTTATGTTAGCTTTGCCTCCAGGCTGACATTGGTGGGAACTTTATCTCTATTGATTCTGCAAGTGGCTGCAGAGCTGTTGTCTCCTTTTTGACAAACACAATCTCACGAGGCATAATTCAACTGTACTGATTCATGACCTAATTAAATCAGCCAGTGTTTGTTGGGAATAAAAGAAGTCAATGAGATCTTCACAAAGATGCTCTGACAGACGAGGTCTTGGGACTTTTGTAAAAGCAGCTTTATCTGGTGCTGTGTGTGGATTGCTGCCTCAAGCCTGACCGTGCTCCTCTCCTCGAACTCACAGCCACCGCCCGCAACAATACAACTCTCAGCAGGCAGCGAAGATAGAGATAACAGACAGGAAGGGAGAGGGAAGTGAGGAGAGAGAGAGAGAGATGGAGAGAAACACCGAAGGGAGGAAGAAGAAGTGAGAAAGATGCAGTTAACGAAAGAGAGGAAGAAGAAACGGCAAAGGTGAGGAACAGTAAGACACAGAGAAACAAAGGGAGAGTGAGAGAGAAAACCAAGGTATGGAAAGTGCAAAAAAAATGAGCAGCTTAAGAGCTTAGCCGGCATTAGAGACGCCTAATTTCCCAGTGAAACCGTCACAGCGTCGGCTACACAGCGACAGGAGGCGAGAGCCTTGTGCCCAGAGAACAATAAAGCACTATTTCATCATTTGTTTCTCCCTCCACTGACACTTATTTATGTATTTCTTAATCTTGGCCACTTCATCAATACTCATGTTTCTGAAGTATCGAGAGATAAACAATAAAAAAACTCAGATTGTCAAACAACAACAACAACAGTAGCAAACTGATATCGAGGTGCTGCTAATCAGCGGCAATTCTGTCAAGACTTCAAAACATTAAAGCACCGGAGGGATAACTTCTGAGCATCAAGGGAACAGATCTGCCTGCACACGTCAATGGGAATCTTCACATTGAGGTGAAGTTAAAGAATTTTTTTTTTTTTCCCCCACCAGTTGTCTCTTCTGCTAGTAAACAGAGGCATTGAACTGGAGACATATATCTTGGGACGATCAACTCTACTTTTCTTACACATCAGGTTTATAGAAAGAAGCTGCAACTGATCTTTGAGTACATCACACCATTGGCTCAGAGGTATTTGAGGTGAATCTGTGGAAGTTAACACACTGCCATCGTTCTTTTGTGCTTTGAGTTTTCCTACTCCCAAGTCTACAAGCTATGGATGTCTAGACTTAATAAAATATAGGAATCCTTGTTTGGGTTCAATTCTGCTCTTGCAAAGGCAGAGGCTTTTCTTACATCATCTCATTTTCCTGCGTTATTTTCTGAGTGAGACGGTGAGCAATGAGCGAAGGAAGTGAGTGAAAATGAGAGGAAATGAGCAGATGAAGTAAAAGGAGATAAGAGGTGAATTGAGTAAGGAGAGGAAGGGCGCGGGAGGAAAGGATCATAGATTAGAAGGAGGGAAGAGACAAGACCCTGTCCACGGGTGAGGGAAAGTGAGCTTGGCCTGGGAGACTCAGAAGATGAGAAATGAATAAGAAAGACGACTAGAGAGCCTGAAAGCCTTATTTTCTTCTCCTTTACCCGAAATACAGAGTCCTCCTCTGCTCTCACATGAAGGGAGGGAGCAGAAAGAGTTCACCAAAAAGTCACAGGAGGAGAAGGGAAAAAAGTAGGGGGAGAAACTGCCAAGACAGATGAGAGGAAACCTTTACCTGCATGTATGCTCTCTAAACTAATCAGTCCCTCAGCAAAAAGCAATTATCTCATTTTTATCTGTGGAAAACTTGTTTCCGTAACCTTATCTTTATCTCTTCCTTCTCATTTAGCCCCAAGCAAGACAGTGAGGATTAAGTCAAACGATGATTAAGAAAAACAAAAGATGACACACATGATGTGAAAACAACATACACAAACCAGTGTTCATATTTTTAGTTTGAACTCAACCCAACTCAAATTACGATGTTGTCTTTTTCAAATTAGTTTCATCTAAAGTAATATAAATGTAATTTTGGGGGGGATTTTCAGTAATATTTCTTTAGATTTTGTAACATATTTTGCTGCACTGTTACTTCACCTCCTTGTGTTAAAGTGTATTTCCCAAAATGTCAAACCATTTCTTTAGGATAAGTGGTCAGATCACCGTTTAAATGCACAGAGCAATAAATCTGAGCAGACGTGCAAAAACATGTGGGTGCAGGAAGGTGAAGCATTAAAACCAGTGGGAGGAATGTGTTCTTAAAAAAACAACATAGTGGACGGACAGGACGCAGGATGGAGAATGGTTGATGGTTTTAAATACGTCTGACTTTGGTAAAGAATGATGGTAGTGGGCTTGTCTGCGGTTTTATCTCAGTGATCCACATCTGTTGAGTCAGACTGCAGGGCCTGCCATCATGACAATATGATGCAAACACACAGCGATGAGATCACGTGCATCAAGCCTGTTTTGCCCTTCTGCTGTTCCCAACATCCACTGCTTTAGGCCCTGCACCTGGCCTCAGTATGCAACCCCCCCCACTCAAACACCAGACACCCACACACACAGACATAAAAACACACTCCTGCTCTTTAACTGAAAACATTTTTACATCTTACCTGCTCTGCGACATGCCTTTCAGGGGTTTTAGACTGTGTTACAGGTTCGTCATTACTCAGTTGACATGTCTTTAGCGGGCATGTGTGTATGTGTGTGAGTGTTTCGTCTGTCTGGCAGTGTACTGTACCCGAGGCCCCCGCACTCGTTTCGCTGTTTCATTCTGTCGCCCGCTGCAGCCCCAGCTCTGTTTTCGTGGCGACCTGTCAGATTTGCAGTAATCCTCAGGATGAGGATGCCATATAGCCTGTGGCGCTCCCCTTCTTTTTTTCTCTTCTGCGCTCTCTGTTTTCACTCCTCCTTCTCTCCTCCCTCTCTCTTCTGCTTTTTCATCTCTACTTTGTGCGTGCTTCTCTTTAAGTCTGATCTTAGACTCTTTCTCACTTTATGTCCCTGTAATCTCGTTTTCCTGACAAATCAGGGCTGTGTTAGGCATATTATGTATATAAAGGGTGTATGATAGACATTATCCCTAGGAGTGTGTGAACCTGCATGTGTGTGTACAGTGTTTGTGTGTTGGTAAAAAAGTGAACAAGTGCGAGTGTGTTTACGTCAAAATGTGTGCGACAGCTGATGAAATTGTCAAAGCATGCATACGTGTTTGAGTGTGTTTGTATATAAGAAACCTGTCACCTGGTTGTATCTGCTTTCAGGTGCTTTCAGGTGCTTTCAGGGCCAATTAACACTCCACCTGTATAGTGTTTTTCCTCACAGTTTCATTCATTAACAAATTCGCTGTCTGTGCTGCTACATCAGGTTTGGCAGAGAATAATTTGTTCCAAAATTAGACGTATAGCACCAAGTGATACATGTACAAAAATGATTATTTTTTCTTGAAAATTCATTGCAGAGGTAATAAAGTTTAATGGAAGTTCTTTCAGGAAGACTATTTCTTGTTTAAATTTGCAATACTTAAAATGTCAGTCTTGATTGCTTTGGCGATACCCATGGTTACCGTATGTACCTTTGTAACTATGTAACTTTGAATAAATAAGTCAGTCAAAAATAATTTCTGTGATCTGATTTCATAATGCTCACAGTGCGACTTTGCCACACAGCAGCAGGACACAGTTAAGGTTGTTACCTTGCTGAGGAGATGGAGGTGTGTTGCCTGTTGTCTGCAACTCTTAATCTAACAGCTCACTGTGGCGGCATTCATCTCGTTCCATTAATCCCAGCAGTATTTAAACCTGATACACTCATGAAAACATGCAGAAAATTGTCTTGTTTTGTAGACCCGGTCGGCGCTAATTGCAGTGACAAACACATTGTGTTTCCTGTGGCTGCTGCGCAATAAAAGCCACCCATGTTTTGCCATTTGATTGTTTTTGATGTGAAGCAGCCACAGTGAGATGCTATCCATTAGATAAAATTGTGCTGGATTACATACATGCATTGTTTTCCTGTGTTTAGGTAGGCAATGAAATCGGTTCCTTTTTCTGCTACTGCCAGCTGTCATTTTAGTGTCCAATTGATGTGACCTACCTCCACCCCCATTCAAACTCCAGTTTTCATCAGATTCAGCTCTGAGTTGGTCCATCTAGTGAGCTCATTAGAAGTCTGGCTCCAAATCACATCCATCCATACCTTCTGTATAGCTGTTGGTCTTCATTCCTTCACCACCACTAGTGTCTAGACTCCTGTACAGCTTAAGGATTGACTATCTTTGTAAAATAATGCCAGCACATTGGGATATAATAAATACATGACCACTATCTGAGAATTTACGGTACTGTTTACTTATTCTGTAAGACTGCGATAGCAAAAACAAATCTGTTTTCATTTTGATTTTCATTTGATTTTCATACTTGGATCCATGCAAAGAGCTTCCCCACCCCAAGAGGATCCACTCACATAACAAAAAATCAGTAAAAGTAATATTGCAAACATCAAATCAACCTCCAGCTAAGATTTGATTAAAGAGCGACACGTTCCTTGATGTGCATCCTCCTCTGTGAGCTCCAGTTTCTTCTTCAACACTCTCAACCCTTTTCTATCTTTCTACCTCTCACATACATTTTTTTGTACAGGTTGTTTTTTTCAGTTGTTTACCCCTTTTCAACCTGTCATCCTGTAGCCAGCAGAATCGAGGGAGAAAAGCACTATACCTGACCAAGACAAGGAAGTGAAATCACAGGAAAAGTATTTGCATAAGCCTCAGGGGAGAATGGAGGGTGGGGGGAAAGGGAAAGAAAGGGTGGGTGTTGATGGTAGGATAAGGAGGATGTTCTATTTCTGTCGGATCTGGGCCGGGATCAGTAGCCGATCGGTGCTCAACACATCAATCAGCCACTACAGAGATAAATATATAATTGAAAGGGGAACAGAAACAGAGACGTGTGGGATGACAGATGTGTGGTTCAGACTCGGGTCCAAACCTTTGAGGCGATCTGATGCACATCATTAGCCGATGTTTTCTTCTCACCCATGCGTACCTGCATATATGTGTGTAATGTGTAATCAGTGCGTGTGTGTGCGTGTGTGTGTGCGTGTGCATGCTTCAAAGGAACGTGTGGACAGAGTATTTGACGATTGCCGTGTGAGTATGTTTGTCCTCATCTATGCATGTTTGTCTTGGATTTTGAGTAAACAAATTTGCGTACATTTGCACGGATACGTGATTGCAATCGTCTTGCACGATTAAGTAGCATCTCCTATCCACAGCATTTCTGTGTATGTGTGTGTGTAGGATCTTTGTATTTGGGCATGCATTGATGTCTGTCCTCACGTAGCATCGTGCACAAAGCAGCACTTATTTCTGTGTAATCATGATAAAGGTTGCACACTCCCTGGTTGAAGGAAATAGAGAAAGAAGAAAGGGATATAAACAAGGCTGAATGGAAATTGTATGAGGAGAAGGGAATCCCCGGGGGCCAAAAAACTTGCTTAATTACGGGAGGCCTTGTTAATTTAGTCTCTGGCAATGTAGAAGATCTCTGTCTTGCCAAGGAAACACAGCCGCAGCTGCAGCAGCTGACTCTTCCCTGAACTCTACATGGCCCTGTCCCAGTCAGCACAAGCAGGGGCAGATGTATGTATGATACATGCTTTTTTATTGTAATATTTTGGGAAGGTTGCTGTTATATGGCATGTGTCTAAAGTTCTTAATGTTTTTTACGCCATGTTGTAGCCTGCTCATTTTTGAGTCACAGTTGTAGAACAGCAAGCATTCGGGCTGTATTATGCTTGACTGAGCCGGCACAAAATACAACAATTTGTTACAAAATTCTGAAATATTTGCAAAATAAAAAGTGAATCAGTCCTTGTTTTCATCAATTACCTTTATGCAAATATATTCAGGAGGAATTGTCAAGATTATTCAATGCAAACAGATTAAAATAG
Source organism: Lateolabrax maculatus (assembly GCA_031216445.1). Lineage (NCBI taxonomy): Eukaryota > Metazoa > Chordata > Actinopteri > Acropomatiformes > Lateolabracidae > Lateolabrax > Lateolabrax maculatus. Next base: position 6,536,810 of record CM062218.1, read on the forward strand.
CAATAATATCGTGTCTAGCTTGAACAGGGGACATTACTTTAGGAAGCATTTACATTATTGTAAAGGAAAAAGAAAGAGATCTTGTAACATCAAAGCCAATTCGTAGCCAAGTATTAAAAGTTTGGCTTTTTTTTATGTATATATATTTTTTTTTTACATTTCTGGTTTCCACTCAGATTTCTTTATGCACAAGCTGAACATATGCATAACAAAAGGTGGCTGAAAAGTAAGTGATTTAATTCATTTAATATAAAATATAGTTTGGTTGTGTAACAGTAGATGCAAATTTGGGTTTGGACCCAGGCAAAAACACTGTTCTGATATACAAGTTTATTTGCCAAAACATTATTACACTATTTGCAGTCATGTTGGTGTTCTCAGAAGGCAGTGTTTGTAGTGCACTGTGCACTGTAGGATGGTTGGCATGGTGGTAAGACCCGGGTTATAAATCAATAGTTTTAGATGTAAGTCCCCCTTTTCTATTCATTTGGTTGATTTGTTTGTGTTAATTATTTGATTTTAGAGTAGCCAGGGTGGAGGCTTGCTTCTTATTTTTGAAATCAAAGAACTTTACTACTTATCGTAAAACTGATCCATGAGTTGTGATAAATGTAAGCTAAACACAACAAATCCAAGGTATAAATCCTCAAGTTGTTATTGGTATTTGATCATTGGTTATTGGGCTATAATGCTGCTTTCCTGATGAAAACTGCACTTTACAACATTACATTTCCTTCATTTTTATGTACAAGGGCAAGTATCTGCCATTGCTACTGATGGTGCTGGGAGATGAATTTTCTTGCACCATTCTGGTAACATGTCACTGTATTAACAAAGAAGAACCACCACAATAAAGAAAAAAACAACCAAAGAAATTGATCAGGGGAAAAAAATATTAAACCGCATAGTAAATGATCCTGTCTCGAACAATCCTGGCTAATGTATTCCAAGTTGTGGTGGTAAGGACGGGAGAGAGTTGTGTTTGTGGACTTTAAAGGAGCAGAAACTCATCTTTCAGAGTTAGAAGTTGAAATGTTATTTCCGCTACCCCTTCTCTCTCAGAACCAGTGTGAGTTTGTGAACATCTGTATATGTGTGTAGGGCAGTCATATTACGGCATATTGCTACACAAATGACCCCGCTGCAAAATGAAAACTGCGATGGAGGGGGGGGGGAAGGAGGGAAGAAAGGAGAGGGGGATTTAAAATATAGAGGGAGAGTCATTGATTAAATGCTGCAAAGTGAGAGTAATTCTGCGAGCGCTGGGAATACACACACCACACTCCTTCCATTATTCATGCCTCTGCATTTCTCCTTTCACCTTCCTCTCCCTCTTTCATTCTCCCTCTCTTTTTCCACCCTCTCTCTCTCATCTGTGAGCTGGCTGTCGATGAGTGATGATAAATTGCGGCTGGTGTGGAACCTGCGTTTAGTTCTGTCATTATTCAATAACAGGTAGAGCAGAAATCAAGGCAGCCTGGCAGTTATTGTACTGCTGCTGGCGCCATGTGATTATTCGCCATAATTTACTTTACTGCCCTGTCCTATAGAACCAACGTTAACTTGAGTTGTTTGTCTAACTGGGAAAGGAGAGAACTGGGGGTGTCCACCAGTTTGAGTAAATACTCCCGTTTAATAAGAAGCAAAGTGTTCCACAGTTGTCGATAATGACAAAGTTGGCAGGGCTTTATCGGGGAGGTGGTGTACAGTGGCATTCATCTTTGGCAACTTGTGCAGAGACAACATGGAAGCTGCGGAAAACGTCCATGAGATATGGATAAAATTATGGGATTAATTGAATGTAGATTAATATTATCTATATTAAACAGAAATGTAGTCCTTTAAATAAGTTCTGCAACTAACAACTAACTTCTGAGATGTCATAAAAAAGTAAAAATGCCACATCAAATGTCACAATCCAAGGTGTCCAAGGTGATATCAGGGCGTCTCAATGCATCCTTGATTTCTTTCTAAAAGGTTTCCAGCTGACTTAAAAATGGTCTTAACTATGCATTTGGTGGTGTTCCAGGCAAAAAGCCAACATCCTCACCGGTCGATTATCCATAGACATGCAAATGAAGTAACAGTATTGTTCTTGTAATACAGTGTAGAGCTAGTAAGTCCTAGTATTACAAGTATGATGGGAAAAATGTGAGACCTGAATTTTATTTCATTCTAACATAACCAACCAACCAACCAACAACCAATGCAAACATATTTTCTTCTTAAATAATGCGTTTGGCTGGAGTTGCTGGAGTGTAAACCTCCCCAAATCCAATACAAAGCAGGATGAAGTGCTTACGTTACCCTGAACTCTAATAGCATCCAGGACCTGCTTCCACACAGTGGGGAAATACTACACAGTGGATGTGCTTGTCAGGAACAGGGATTTGTATAACATTAACTGTAACCCCACAAACTAATGTAGTTTAATAATGATGTGCTCCTTGGCTTTGGAACTAATGCTCGGTTACTACTGTAGGTATGTGTCAGGCAACATAACAATTTCAGCTTGCAGTAGAGCAGATAACAACACTGTTTAATCCAGCCCTTACAATTGTGCTGTTGTGTTGTTGTATTGGAAACGCAGCTTTGGCGGACCTTCTCTGCCCAGCTACAGTCAATCGCTGTTCTGGGGAGGTTTTTACTGTTGGTTGTGAAACCATACACTTGCATTGCCTGAGAATGTATCATGTGTATCATGACTTATACATTAGTAGTTTTGACTGTCCCAGCTGGCGTGCTGCACGCCCGGCCTGACCCCCTGCAGCCTTATAGCAGATATATCAGCCTGCTCAGCTTAAACTGCATTGATATGTGGGGGATTTATTCTATATTAAGCCCACTGCTGCCTGCTGACTTATATTGGAGCCGGCCACAGCGATGGCCTGTGGGTTAATGGGTTGGCAGTGGGAGCTGAGGACACAGGAATTAGGCCTCTGCTACTAATTGAACAAGGGAAAGATTTGTTTAAATTGGGAGGGAATAAGCCTGCAGGACTACAGTGGGGGGTACTCAGCGGAATATGTTGAGGCAGTAGAGAAGTCGGGCTGCATCTGAGGAGCTTCATTGATAAAAGCAGGATAGTTGCACACTTCATGGATATCACAGAAGTTGTTAAATTTCTTAGCACTTTTTCCTGACCAACACTGCTGTTGCTCAGATATTCCTTTTTATTTGAGTTTAGGCCGGGCTCACTAAGTTTAGTAAATACGACCTGTTTTTATTGGCAGACTGGTAAGAAGTTAAAAAAAGTATAAATGTGCTCACTACTTGAATAAGGTTTGACCTTTTGACCTTTAAAATGTGCCTAAATATTTTTAGATCTTTTACAGTTTTGTTAAAATCACACTGTCAGATAATGTTATAAGACATCATACTCTCAAAATCTAAAAATAAAACCCATGGGACTCAAAGTTTTGCAACTCTGACCCCAATCCATACTGTCACTGTGCTTTATGAACCCACCCAACCATCCACCAACCACCTCTCTGCTATTTACCAATACTTCCTCCTGCATTGGGAAATTTAGCTGGTGAACTTAATCTGGGCCAAAACATATGAGCAAATCCAAATGAGTTATATTAGTTATAGTTTGAAAACAGGGTTGTAGAGATGAAATGTTTCCCTGTCTCTCCATATTCATTGAGTTAATGATTTTAGAGGCCAGCAATATTAACACAGGAAACAAGCTTTAAGAAAGAAACATTTACATTTGAAGTTGGTTGATTTGGATTTATGCTCTCTGATATGCATTGAATCACTCTCTCTCAGTACATGTGTACATATAGATTTCCTTTTTTGAAAAAGGTTTTGCCTTTTTCTGTTTTGTTTGTATTCCTAATCTATATCATGTAATCATCTTAACTCCTGTCTAATTTAAATACCTGATTTGTAAAGTTTTACACTAACAGCTAATTGCAAAAATGTGACCACTATACAATCATGTTAGGTAGCTAATCAAGTTGTACCTGTGTTCGTTTCATGTAAACATATCCACTGATTGCTGTGGGAGCTCAGATGACGGCGAAGCATACATGATTAAAAATTAGGTTACAATGAATTCTCATGGATTGGCTGAAGGATGGAGGAAGACTTATGACAGTAATATGGTTAGGGAGACAGAATTTTCTGTGTATTTGTTTGTGTGTCAACTGTTTGTGCTCATTTTATATTCTGCATATATATGAATGATCAGTAGGCTCCCCTCCTCATCATTTCTGCCACAGCTCTTGTTTCCTGTTTGATCCACTATACTTATAAAGTATTTGGCCATCTGAGAATAGTACCAACAATAAATATTGCATGTTATTTCCAAACTCCACATCCCCTCCCTCCCTCCCTCCCTCCTGGCTAACCATCTCTAATTGTGTTCATGTTTTTCTCCCAGTGGCACTTTTCAAGATGTTGTTTGAAGCTGGAGGTTCCACAATCGCAAGGATGCAAAGGATGTAGCCGAGAATAGCCTCTATAAAGACTCTTCGAGCATATATTTACAAAGCAACAAATAGCATTCATGTCTATCTCTTTATGAGCTCTTTTGCTCTTCATCACTCCCCCTTTTTTGAATGTTCTCCTTCTCTCTCCACCCATCCTCTCTGACGCTCTGTTAAACCTGGTATCTGATGTGTTAATGAGGCACTAATGAGACAAGGTCCTCCTTAATCTGAGGCAGAGAAAGCCGGACGATTTTAAAGAGTCAGTGGGATTAGCAGAGGGAAGGACGCTCCGTGAGTTAGGGCGTGAGAGAAAGCAACGGAGGGAGAAAAGTGAGACAGAGAGACAAAGGTGAAAAGCAGAGTTGCATATATGCGTGTGGTGTAAATTAGATGTAGACTCAGTAAAATGTTCTGTGCTAATGACTATAGAACATGAGTGGGTGGAAGGAATCAGTGTCTGTAGAAGAGAGTTGTGACCCTGATGGGAAACAAATAATGAGGCAGGTGTTGTGTGCACACCTAACACCCACACACTTGTTTTGAAAAGAAAACGGACAGAAAGTGCAATCTTGATCCCCTGTGAAGGCTCTTTACTGTCTTTAAACTCTCAGCTTCTTTCATCCTCTCTCTCCCTCGCCTCTCCCAGGTCCATTCCAGCTGTCCTGTGGCCGTCTCTTTGTCTTTGCCCGTGCTCCCTGCTCTCTCAAAGATGAAAGGATGTCCTCTTTTTCTCTTGATGAAAAACTGGGGAGCTCCACTGCAGATGTTCTGTCGCTCCCACCTCGTTCACCGGTGGGATTCCTCTAATCAATCAAGTCAATTACCACTGAAGTCTCATCATTTCCCCTTATCGCAGATTGATTTGTGTTTGATTTCCTTGAAAGTTCGCAAGAGTGACTTTATCCTGACTCACCAAAACTTATGGTGGGTAAAAGTGTTTGATTTGCTTTTGCAGAAAACTTTGACGCATAAATTAACTCAGGAGCAGTGAATTCCTTTCTTTTAAATTGTCACTACTGGCTTTGCTATGAGTCAGAGGTTTGAGAACTTTTGACTTGTGGCAGACTTGTAAAGCTGACAGCTGATTTCAGCTGTCCCAGTCTGAACTGTGTCTGTGAAGTCGCCCTCCTGCTTGCCTTCACACTCGTTTTTGTCTGATGCCATATGTTGCTTTTTTGACCAAGATTCTGCCTGAGGGATTATCTCGGATTATCCAAAAGTCTCCTCTTCGAGACTCCAATCCAACTTCTGGCTTCCTCCTCTGACTTCTGATTCCCCTCTGCAACCAACAACTTTTATCTAGATGATACATGCAGAATTGTCCAGCCCCTAGTTACCTTTGTAATAAAATGCTAAATACTCCAAAGCCTTTAATCAAATTTGTTGCAGAAATTATTGTTTTCTACCAAATAGCAAAAGTGGAATTTTACTTTGATTTACTAAACATTCATATTCCACAAACTATACAATACATGCAATATGGAATTACACAATATATTTATTTTCTATAAATATAAGTTAAATATATGTTTATATCGATTAGATTTCGAATGGCAGGAACAGAGGATTTTAATTTTGTATGTCGTATTTAAGTATACATTTAAATTGATCAAGAACCCGATGCTTAGGCAGTGTTATATTATAGTCCAAAAATGGATGAACTTATCTTAACAGCTCATTTTCATCCACGTGTTAAAGGTTGTTGATGCATTTCAGTTATCCGTAGATTATGCATAACTCAATGAAAGCATTAACTGTTATTAAGGCTTTACTGCTACAAATACACTCCGGCAGTTCAACAGCAAACCGTGAGAGATTTATGCAATATTGTGTTTTCCACCCGTTACAAATGTGCAAATTTTCCAACTCTGTGGGAAATGTTGAAACATGCTTACATTTACTTTTTGGTTATTTTTGTCTCATCCACAACGCAAAGTTCAGCAGAATTCACATGATAATAAATGATAACATGCAGGACTTGTCTTGTATGGCGTAAGTGACAGCGGGATTATGGGAAGTGGAGCTGCAGCAATCTGTCTCCTCGCTAACAGAACTGGGTCTCACGACACATCACGCCACATGGGGAAAGTGTCAGAGAAAGGATTTCTTTTTAAGGATTTGCTGCTGTAATATTTAGGACACTCACGCCACGTATGGGCCATAAGGTTTGTGTATGCATGCAAGCAGTGAGATACACATTCACACGCATGCACTGTGTGTGAATGGGTTTATGTACATTATGCACAGATGCTTTAGACGCACACACACACTCACACACACGCATACAAACAAAAACTGCATATCTGCTTCAGGCTGGCATCCTGTGCACTCACAGGTAGCCAGAGGCAGCTTCAGTTTGCATGCCAACTGTAACATACTTGAATTGTGTGAACTTGAATCTACTGAAGTGATTTATGCAGGAAACGTACAAAACAGCGACCTAATAGAAAGAGAGAGAGAGAGAGAGATGCTGCCCCACTTGAAAACTGAATATTTATGACACCATGACACAATGCACTTCCACTAAGGCCTCCTTTATCTTTTTCTCTCTCTCCTTTACAAGTAATAAATCTATTTTCCAAGGTTGTTATTACTTACCATTGTTTCATTTCTCACTCCTGTGTATCCCCGTGCAAATAAACTGAACTAAGCAAAACTAAAATTAATTTAAATGAACAGAACCAAAGACACAGTGAACTAAAATGAATATAAACTGAACTAATATTTCCTCTACCTCCCATTTTTTCTTATGGTCGAGAAACAACATTTCATCATTCCCTCTCATATGAAGAATGAGGTATACAGGCCCTACACATTGTATATGTAAGCTATGGAAGCAGATAGTGTTACTTAACACACTAATGCATAATGATATGTGGGACTATAAGAAGATTGGTTACACTCTGATGCACACGGTAATGTTTTCTAATACACATGTATACATACACATAAAACCATTCACTCTTATTCATAGCAGCTAACCAGCCCACAAATGTATGAATACTATGAATGTATTAATATGACACTTAACCCATAATATTCTTAAAGACTTGCACCTTAAAGTCCTTGTTGTTTCACCATCCTTTCCCAAATATTACAATATAATAGCAATGTAACTCTTGCACATTTCTTGATCAGTTGTTGCCAGATTTAAACCTGAGAAATCTTTCAGAAATATCTTATTCCTGAATGAAACTCTTGCCACTCAATGCTCTGTTTTTGTTCTGCCTGTCAGTACTGGCTGACAATCCCACATGACACTTGCGCATCAGCTAAATTACAGCCCGATTTTTATACCTAGGACAAAATAAATGACATTGTGTAAAGAGTATATGTGCATATGTGCAACAATTAAGACTGTTTCACAGACAAGGCACTGATGAGGAGAGCTGTGAATTGTATTGAAAAGCGCTGTTAATGGTTTAAAATGAAACCTTTTTAGAGTGGCAGTTATTTAACTTTATGGTCATTTTGAAGGACATTTTTTGTGGTGCAGTTGAGTTGTATGCATTATACTGAAAAGTCTAAAATCTAAATCTAAAATCAAATCTAATATTTTCTCCAACATGTTTTTATACACAAGACTAAATAGTATTACACAATACAATTCAACAGCACCACAAACTACTATTCTTTGAATTGTAAATAGTAGAAAATGCAACTATTGCATGATGTTCTGGAAGGCCTTTAGTGTACAGTGTACAATGAAAATAATTGATAATGACCTTTACTGAGAAGCTATGTTTTCACAATTTTTCATTGTTTTTGGAGGGAGACCTTAGAGTTTGAATACGTTTAAAATAAGAAAATCCATCTATGGAATAGAAGAAAGAAAAAACACTTTCCCCACTCTGTTCTCTTCAAAAGATTAACTTAGTTATGATGAAGGATGAATTCTGTAAAAATTACTCTGCGGTAATTGTTTTCTAAAACATCTCTCCGCGAGACTTTCCCACTCTTCTTGCAAACCTGCCACAAAGAATAAAACAGACATATATTGCTGAAGGACAGCTGGGTCATCAGTCTCTTTTATTGGACAACTTTTGAATTCAGTAGACCCTCAAAGCTTCAAAGCTTGTCAACACTTTATTTCCTGGAATTATTGTTATTCAGCATCGCTCCATGTCAGATAGAAAACCGGCTTCCCACTTTTAAAAGCAGGCAGTTTAAGTGCTGTGGTAAATCTTTCACCAGGAAAACTGTAGACACTTGCCAGGCCCCTGTGTGTACTGATGTGTTTTTTCAGGGTGGCTAATTAAATACCTGTTTTATGACCTGTCCTGATTATGATAATCGACTGCCAAGCAGGCAGGTCCCTGCAGATCAGGTGGTGGATGTCCTTGTGATTAGTAGTGTAGCAGAGCTGGAGAAGACCAGGGAGCAGATCATTAGTAGGTCTAGATGTGGTAGCACCACTCATGGGGCCCTATGATCACTCCTGAGAGAGAGGAAAGCGCAGAGAGAGGAGAAAGACTGAACATTGTGTTTGTGTGAAGGCCTGTTTCCATTCAATTTTGTTCCATGAGCCAAGGCAAAGAGTGAAGACGGGGTCGGGGTAGATTAAACATCAAGAAGATAAGAGATGATAGAAATCTTTACTTGAGCACCTGAGTCTTACCTGATCCGATTCAAACTGGGCTACTTTGATGTAGCAAGGAAGCTCAAAGCAAGGGATGAAGAGGCTGCTGAATTTCTATCCATTGTGGTTTTGACTTTCACTATTTTAATTTTAGTTTATTACCATGGCCAGATTAACCTGTAAGGTCAACCCAGGGCAAAGATTTGCTGTTGTGTATGTACTCTGTCCATATCTTCATCCAGTGCACACAGAAAAAGGTCATGAGAGCTTCATTATACACCCACAGACCAAAGAATGAAGCATTACTCTGGTGCTGGAATAATTACTTAATGGGATTTTGATTTAACAACTTTAATTAGGAATATGTACCATGTCAGTAAATTATAATCTGAAATAATGAAGGTGTTACAACTATTTTTTTTGACACAGAGCTCCTTTACAAGATAGGGCCACGAGATCAGGTAATAATGCTTTGTAGATATTGTACTTTAGTTGTACAAATGGTGCAATTAATAAAATTGTCAAAAATACACAATGAACCTGGAGCTTTTGGGGACCCTGGGGATCTGGGGACGTAGGACCACATAAAAAAAACCTTCTACAAACCAAATTAATAAATATAAGAGTATATTTGCTGAATTAATCTTTTTCACATAAATTAAGGTAATAAAGTCAGCAAGAAAAACAAAAAAGGCTTTGGAAGGGTGTTGGTGTGGTACAACTGGAAGCCATAATGTGATGACCTCTCTGTGATTGTTGTTATGAATGTTTACACACAAAAAACACCCTGAAAACTGTTAATCTGTGGTAAAATATAGAAATGCTAGGAACAGAAATGACATGATGGTAACTGTGAGGTGAAAACTGTTTAGAGCACTCATTGGGTCTGAACTCTGGGATATGTGATGAGATTAGTTGTGCTGCCATGGCAACACTGTCTGACCTTAATATGTATGGAAATATATATGGCCTTAACAGTAATACCTAAATGCTGACACTGTGTTGGTGTGTGTGTGTGTTTCTCTGCATCACATTCACAATGCATCAACTGTTTTTTCTTTCTCTTGCTCCATCCCCATCTGTCACATACATACACAGATGCGCATCCAGCCTCTGGACCCACCACCAGCACTGTGCGCGCACTACAGACTGCATTCTTTGTGTGTGCTCAGAGACCGCTGTGCTCTATTTGACATCATATTGAATTCGGTGAGGTTGAAGACAGGGTGTTTGCTGAGCCTAATTTACCTGGGCTAGACCTCACAGAGGGCCTGGGAGGGGCTGATAATTAAAATGGCTTGCTGCTGCTGGGATGGAATATTCATGGGAGATTACTTCCTCTCTCAAACATCCCTGCACTTCACTGAGGTGTGTGCACAAACATGCTTGTGTGTATGGTGTTGTGTATATGCGAAACTGTGATAAGAGTGAGTTTGAATGTTGTCCTAGACATTTGTGTTTTGTGTGTTCGCTGTGTTTTTTTTTTAAATATTTTTTTATTAGTCAGTGTGATTGTGTGTGTGTGCGTGTGTGAGTTTTTGTGCTTGTCTACACCCCTCTGTGACCTTTCTCTCTCCCCATAATGTAATGTCATCAACACACTGCAGAATATATTTAGGTCAGTGTGAGACACCACACACAAGATGAGATGAAAGACGGGCAGAGTGAGAGACGGACAGAGAGGGAAATAATGAAATTGACGGGTCCCATGAGGTGATGACAGCAGGCTGTCCTCACTAGTTGATGGATGACAAATGCTCAGTGTCCATGTCTATCAAAGTCCCCGCTGCACATCTCTGTCAATACACCACAAGTTAAACAGAAAATGCGGCCTTTTTGCTCTAATTAACTTTGTCACTGCAATTTCCTCCCACAGATAATATTTTTGTGACATGTGGATCAGCAGTGCCTTATTAGTTCTTATTATCGTAAACACAACTTTGTTAGTGGAAAAAAAAAGAGGTTTTGGACACAAATATGTGTGCAGAGCCCTAGCTACATCACATCTGAGAATATTTTTGCAAATTTCTCTTAATTTGGACACCGGAATACAAACTCTTCTCAAGGCACTCTTCAACTGACTTTTTTACAGACTCTTCCATGTTTCCAAACTTAATCAAACGGCCCATTATAAGCTCTTTTCTTTATGATGAGTCCTATGTGCTTGTGAATGACCCAGTGTGTCCTTTGTGAGCAGATGTGCAGTCTGGAAAGCCTTGACCTTTTATCCAAGTGGCGAATGGACTCCGTTCTCCCTTGCAGCCTCTCGTTTTCCCCCTCCTCTTCCTCCCCTCCTCGCCTCATTAGGGTGAATTTGAATCTGAGGCCATTTAGAAGCGTGAGGCGAGAGTCTGAAATGAGATGAAAACAGTGGGAAGGCAATAAAAAAAGCCTTGTTAGAAGAATTTTATTACCGTTTACTCCGCTCATAGTCTGGAGAACAGCCTGCGTCACACCAGGCACTGGATCTATATCTGTCATAATGGGGCTGAAAAAAGACCTTTGCTTTTTAAATTTTACTCTTGTTTAATGCAGACAATTTAAGGAGCCATTCTGGGCCATTTGCACTTATTCTAAAAACCAACAGCGGTGAATTTCTCTCCCTGCTGACATCTAAAAAATATTCTCTACTGTCTCATCCTCTGCTACAGTTTCTTAGATATCAAGGATCACATGACCTCACTATGGTATTGTGTATGAGGATCTAAACCGGAGCATCTTTCATATACCTGAGCAGATACAGGCCTCTGCTCCAACCATTAATCATAATTCTGTGCCTTTGTGTGTGTGAGAGAGATAGAACAGCAGATGAAGACACAGAGCAGATTGAGCTATTTGTTATCACAGCTTATCCCAACACCGGGATGCCTGCTATTATCCTGCCAACACTGGGAATGGCAGGTGGAAAATGGGATTCCTCCCTCTGCTCTGTTATTTTATTGGATTTTTTTCCCCCTTACTTTTTCTACTGCATTTTCTAACGGATTGAGAGTAATTTTCCTGTGTGCATTCATTGAGGTCATAGAGGCGAGGGCAAACGCTGGGAAGGAGGTGGCTGAGGGCAAGGTGGGAGAGGAAGAGGGGGAAGAGGTGAGGGTGGCTGACATGCTGATAGTGAGAGATAAACATTTTTCTGCTGTGGTTATCCTAGGTGAGGCTATGACCTCTCTGGCTTGCTGATTGTAATGTTTGGCCAAGGCGTTATCTCTCCACCACAGAGACCAGCAGATACTGTCTGGAATATTGGCCTCACATTACCCACATGTGTGTATTTCTAAGCATGTCAGTGAGCGTGCAGGTACGGCTCTGCGTGTTGTACAGCTCGTTTTGCCTGCAATCCTAAAGGCCCGTGTGAGCGAGAGAAAACACAAAGCGTCAGTGCCTCAGCATGAATGAGCGAGAGGAAGATATGAAGTATATATTTAGCTTGGACCGTTATGCATGCCTTTACCTCCTGAGGTCAGCTGACAGGGGGGTTGCAAGGATTAAAGATAGCGTTGAAGTAGATTCATTATTTATTCATCCACTTCCACCTACCTCCTCCACACCACGTTCATCCCTGTGGGTGACTACAACACAATTAGATCTCTGCAAACGAAGGCGCACCTTATCTGGAGCTGACTGTGAACGAGCTGCGTGTAAGGATGAAGTATGGGCATAATAGGTTACTGGGCAGTTTGTAAGTCTTGTGTGTTTGACTGTCATTAAAGATGTTTACAGGCTGTAGCGTGATGCTGTGCTGCTGCAAACGAAGTGAAAAGGAATTAAGCAGGGGAGGATTAAGTTGTGATGGAGCATGGTGAAGCACGGTGAAGAGGAAGTTCAGCAGTATGTGCGTGATGCAGTGGCATGTGAGGGAAGCCGAATGCAGGGGAAAAAGAAGATTGCATGAGTTCCTGTGGATTTGTGTCAGTGGTTGATTTCATGTGCGACTGGACTGCAGGCATGTAATGATGGCTGTGTGTGGCAGAAAAAATGAGGGCATGTGTGCATCATTGCATGCGTTGGTGGCGTGATTGTGTTTATATGCATGTGTGTGGCCATCTCTATACCCTCTGGTCAGGTACTAGCACTTGAGATTAGGTTAACTTACCCCTGCCGAACAGATGGGGGTCAATTGGATGCGCCCATGCAGAGCCAGCCTAACCTTGAACACTGGCACTGGGTGCAGGTTACCTTTCCAATTTACCCATGGCTCCCCCTGCCAAGTGGAACAGCCATGCCAGCCTTAACCAGCCCCCTCCTCCTCCTCCCATCCAATCTACTGCGCTCGCAGCTGCCAACTACCCCCTAAGCTACCAGTCAGAGAGAGAGATGAAGAGGGGGAGGGAGCGTTGAGCGTGTGAGAGAGACAACAAAAAAAGAGGGATTGGCAATAATGAGGATTTACAGAGAAAATGAAAGGAGAAAAGAGAGATGAAGAGATGGCGTGGAAATGGGAGAGGGGAGATTGAGACAAAAAGAGAGGATTGACAAAGAAAATAGGTTAAATCAGGGAGGATGTGTTTTAGTCAGAGAGGCCGGTGGGGAGGGAGGGGGAGAGCTTCAGCCCCAGTGGCTTTCTGGCAGGCATGCATGCAGGGCCTTCTGATTATTGTATCTCATTGGCAGCCATTGCAGGGCTCCTTCATGTGTACTAATTGTCAGCTGAAAAAATGCAGACAATGGATTGTCTCAAATATTACACTGGTCACGATATTTGCTGCAGGCGGAAAACTGGAGAAAAAGACAAAGAAGCCAAATGCCAAGTTTCCCCTCAGCCAATTACAATAAGCTGAGAAGACACTGTATTGTGGCGAAAACAGAAATGACTTCCTTTGAGGGTTTTTTTATTTTTGTTGAAAATGTAAAAATGACAACTTCATGACAGTATTTTGGTATGCACAACACTAAGCAAATGTAGTTTGTTTGCAAAATTGATCCCATTTTCCACAGAAAAGAGGAAATTGACTTTCGACAAGTACATTCCAGCCCTCAAAGTCAGTCATCATCACTTTTACTACATCAACTGCAATTGGATGTGTGTGTGTTTACCACCACAAGTCTGACAAACAATATACACCATCCAAATAAAAAAATAAGGTTGCAAAGATGTCCTGGGTGCTGTTGTTTACAAGTACTGTGTCTTCTACCTGTCAATGGGTCACATAAAATGTTCTTATTTTGAACTGCTTTCATTTCAAATTTATTTAAAATTGAGTAGGGCATTTCCTCAAAGAGGCGAGACGCCGGCTGAGAATCATCTTTAACGATGTTCAGAGCATTTTGGTGAAGTCAATCTTTATAAATTGAGAGAGAAAGAGAAAGATGGCAGTCATTTCAGATGCGCTCTTAACTATTTTCTCTAATGCATTTGTTTTAGTAGGAGTCAGGCTACTAAACCAAACTGTGAAGGAGAATTTTATCACACTTTACAAACTGAACCAAAGCTTCCCTTAAAACTCAACAATAATCAGTGTCGCAACAATAAAAGACTTAGCAGGACAACTGGAAAATAGCTACCCCCTTTCCCAGAGGAAACACACACAAGTGATAGATGTTGTGTGTGATACTAAGATAATACAAAGGGTATCTGATGCCGACAGATTTATGTGTGTGTGTATGTGTTTGTGTGTAAGAGAGAAAAATGAGAGTATATACAGTAAATGCTTTCAAGTCCATTTAATTAATTCTGACACATACAAGCACAGAGGTAAACACACCTCCACAATCCCCTGACATCTCTGCAGTCGTTATGTTCTCGAATCTGGTCTTCCCGAGTCTGGTGTGACAGATTGCAGACAGGCCAAGCACTTCCTGGTTTCTGCTCTGCTTCTCCTATCAGAGGCCACCATCTCATCTGACACGGCCGGCCGAAGCCCGTCCCGTAATCACATCAGAGAGAGAGCAGAGGGAGTGACAAATCACATTACAAGCACTGACTCACTGCAGTCATTGTGTAGCCTCGATCCCGTTCTCCGTCTTTGTCCGTATCTCTCTGAATGAAGATTCATGGTTTGGCCTGTGGGAGGAAGAGTAATGTGATAGAGGGGCAGGCCGCGAGTGAGACAGAATGAGTGTGTATGTGTGTTTTGGAGGTGTACGCAGTCTATAAAGCTGACATTCGCCAGCCCACAGGCAGGTGGGATGTTAGGTGGCCTGGTAGTTCAGTTGGCCTGGTTTTGACCAAGTAACTGTGCTGAGGTGACGTCATTTCTCTTCCATTCACTAACCTTACTTTTTATTTATTCCTCACAGATAGTGTGTGTGTGTGTGTGTGTGTGTGTGTGTGTGTGTGTGTGTGAAAGTGCGCCTTTACATGCATTACGCCTTGTGAGTCGGCATCAAGCCAGATTCTTTTTTATATTTTTATATATGACAGCAGTGGGTGGGGGGGTTGTAGAGGAATAGTTAATTTGAAGATATAATTATAATAACATATCAAAATGCTATATTCCTGGTGCATCTAGAGTTACATGTACATATGTAGCTCCACCTGATGTAGGGGACAACATAACAAATGCTATTAATAATTTGTTGTAAATTAAATAATAAAGGAATAGTTCAACATTTTGGAAATATGCTTATTTGCTTTCTTTCTGAGAGTGAAATGAGAAGATTTCTATCAATGTTCTCTGTACATTAAGCAAGTTCAGATTGCTCTAGTTAATATTTTTATATTAACAATAGATCAAATTACTACATGTACAGTAATGCAGTGACAAACCCGCAGAGAATTATCACCCGACTGTGTGGTTGCCCTGTGAGCGTTTTAACGTCTTTCAGTGTATTGTTTTGGTTGTACAGCTAGCTGGTTCCCTGCCATCCCTCTCAGTAGCCTTGTCTCCAGCAGCAGGCAACTTTTTTAAGTGAAAACTCTCTGTTAAATCCACTCCGGCTCCCTGCCAAGTTCTGAACGCCAGACAAAGATAGTGGATAGTTGATGAACATAGCAGAGCATTGAGCAGCTAAGTCAGATTTTTCACCAAACAGTTTTTGGAGACCAATAAATAAATTAATTAGACTTAGGCTTGCCAAGTGGTCAGAAACTCAACTACGAATAAATGCCAGAGTTTCTCTGCTGAATGTATGGGCTGCAGTAAGTACACCTGTTTTCTAACATGTTTACCAAAACAATTTTTCATACGATGACAGTATGTCAGACTTGTCCCGTGCTTTTAGATTAAACTGTTTCTTATTGGAAAGAAAGCATATACAGTAAGCATATTAAACAACACGTTGAACTATTATTTAAAAGAAGTTTATGCACATTGAATTTATTTTAACTGTGAATTGCATCTAATAATAAGTAATTACTGGATGTTGTGTTTCACAGTCCTTGCCCTAAAAACTGAAAGATGTCCTTATCTTCTGACAAATACAATGCAGAAATAATTTGAGTGGCACTATGAATGAAGCCAATCAAGTACAAATCGCCATGGTTATATGTAACCCTATTAGTGCAGTGCCTTTGTAACACAATTACAGGGATTCTTATGGTTATGAGCCCCAAATTAAGGGATAACAAACTTCATAGAACTATCAAGCAGCAAAAAAAAAAAAAAAAAAAAGGAGCTTTTTCTGTGTAATTTACATAATTAAGATGTAGACCAAGAGTGGATAACAAGGTAAGTAGGTTGGTGGGACCATATGAAGCTGACATTTAGAAAATGAGAAAACTATTTCTCTGTGCCGTGTTAGGTCTGTATTCATGTTCCAACAGGCAGTTTTGGTAGTGCTTAACTTTTATCAGACACACTGCTGATGTAATATATTTCTGCCCATCCTGAAGAGGTCATAAATTGCAGGTTGCAGGGGATTTTCTTCTGGGTCTAAAATGTGATAGTAGCTTCTCTTCTCTTCTCTTTTCTTCTCTTCTCTTCAGTGTATTGATCTGTTACCAGTAGAGCAGTGGGACACACATGTATCCTTACCACCCTCCTGCTCCGGAATCCAATACCAGAACACACACGCTGTACCGCGGTGCTGTAATACAAAAGCACAACACAATGACAAGCACCTGGTTAAATCAATGAGGACCAGGTACACACATACACACACACACACACACACACACACACACACACACACACACACACACAATAAACACACCAACACAAGACAGAGACAATGCCGCATTAAGAATGGTCTTACTAATATGTTACAGGATTCTGAGATAGGGATTGAAAGATATTTAGAAGTGAATGACTGAGAGATAAAGGAAGTTGAACGGTAGTGAGTTTGAAGCACTCAGAGCTTAAAGAGCATCAGTTAAAGAGGTTGGATTTCTTCTGATGTGCTGACATCAGTGAGCCAGGAAGAGGAGGGTTTACGTGCTTGCATTGTGTTTTTGTGTCTGTGTGTGTGCAATGCGTTATAAAGAGTTTGCAGATGTAAGGATGCCAAAGAGGAAGCACTTGCAAGGTCATTAGAGCTATTGCACTGGAAACAAAACACGTTAAACAAACAATGCCCACAACAGTTTGTATCAATTTGATTTTATGTTCCTCTTGTCTGGATGTGAACTTACATACAGTAATAGTGACAATAACATTGATTCCATTGGTTTTTAACAGTTTCTTCTTCATGTGCGTACCATATGTTTTGTTTATAGTGTACTTGTGTGTGTTTGTGTCCATAAACTGTACATGTTTATGCATGCATTTGACTGTGTATATTTGTGTGTGTGTATGTGAATAATGTATGACTATTTCTGTCTACTCGGAGGCATAATTAGAGAGACTAATGTAAATAGAGTGTCAACAGTGTGTCAGCCGATATTTCCATAAGTGTTTCCTCTATGATCGTGTTGTTTGAATAAGAAGCTTCACTTGGTGCGGTTTGAGTTGTGTGATGTCAGCACTGTCAAGAGTAAAGTAAGAGAACAAAATGCCTCAGTACAATATCCTTGCAATCCGTGTGTGATGTATAACGCATCTCAGCCAGCAGCATGGCATTACTCCAGGTTTAGGAATGCTAGAGTTGGTATAAATGTCTGCTTGTTGCTGTGCATCTCTATATGAATTAAATTCTTGGTTTACACACACCGTGTCTTACTCTGCTCTAACTTGATGAAGTTATGAAATATAGTGCTCTTCGGTCAAAGCAATAATAATTTACTGTGTTAATTTGCCACCAACCACCTCCACAGAGCAGTATATTCCCCAAGGCCTCAGTTGCCAATGTTTGGCCTTTTATCTCATCATTTGGGGCTGAGATTTGGTTGATCTGCACACTACCTCCCTAGTTCACTCACGTTTTGGAATTTATATTTTTAGGGGTGACTTTTATACAGCTTCAAAAGAAACTGTTAAAAATGACATTGCATTTCCTGCGAATGTGGCACACACAGAGCAATTAGAAAACCAGATGTAATCTCAAAGCATATGCACTCACTGATGTACGCACTCATGCTCACACATAACACACAAACAGGATCTTGGAACCACATGAAAAGAAACATTGGCAAGTATAAGAACATGCCACACAAGCAAGTATAAACAAAACAATTTGCCAAAATGTGGCAGCTCATAAAAAATCTGAGAAAAAGAAAAGATGCAAATGTTTCTGTGCCTAAACAAACTAAATTTAGATTTATGCAACACAGCATTACATATTTAATGCCAATAGAGGGTAAAGAAAGTTCAGCCAAAGTTTGAGGAACAATTTTTCATTCACACGCCTCGAGAAATCCCGGAGAGAGGGACCACAATTGGAATGCATGAATATTCTGCTTTAAATTTGCATATGCTTTGCTCTTCATCCTTTGGCCCGCTTATACCTTGCTCCATAGGCTGTAGGTGTAATCAATTATGCAAATAGTGCTGTTGTCCTAGCAAAATTGAGCACTGTCAGCGCACATTGGGTAGAAGAGTTGAAGTATGTTGACACACTTTCTTATCTTGTACTTCAAGTAGACAATAATGTTTGGAAGTTGTTGGGTAATGTCAACACAGTAATGCGTTATGACTCCACAACTTCCTATTAAAGATTGACAGACAGCCCAAAACATGATGTGAAAGCGGCCGCTTGCTGAAGTGGCAGAGATGAAGTCTTTTGTCAGTTCTCTTATACAAGCAGTTTTTAAAGTGCTGTTTGCTGAAGAAATTATAGAAGTTAAAAAAGTCACAATGGCCAATTGACATTAGTAGACACAGACATATGGGCTATGTGTGGGCTGCACATCTACTTGCCCCGACAGACATTTTTGCAGCTAATTACGTTGGTATCCAGTCAGTGTGATCTGGTGCTCAGTTACAACCATGACTGCAAAGACATAATTTATATTGACCCATCAGTGCTGCCCAGAGAGCCTGTCCCAACATGACTATGCGTAGTATAGAGATGATGCTTTTTTTCCCAGTTAGAAATGTTCAATTTCCTGTATCACTGCTACCTCCATGGGTACAAAATGTCACCAGACTTTTCTTTACATTTGCCAACAAGATACTTTAACAGGGGGACATCATGCATGGGAGTTTTCACAATTTCCCCGTATCCTACCACCACTGTGCAGGTATCCTGACCAACCAGTAGGAATAACCAGTGGAAAGAAGCAAAAAGGAAATGATCCCTCATTGGCTTCCTATTTCTAACTGTGATTCACTGAACACTACCAATTTTTCCAAATGGTAATTGACACAAGCCAGAGTCATAACCACAGCAAATAACATATTATTATATAACATGAACACAGAAACATCTCTTTTGTATTAATGCCAGTGAAGTTGGCGGTTGGACATGGAATTTAGATTAAATTTTCTATCAGGGAAATGGGGCCAGCCAGTGTAGGTTAGCGTATGCAGATACAATGCAGATATAAGACTGGATCATGCCACCATGTATCTGCTCTTTGCTGGTTGGGGTAGGATTCAAAGACAGTTTAAAGGTATGTTAGGTCAGGATTAGAGAATTGTGTCACTAATCAGAGGGCTCAGTAGATCTATGATTGCACAACCCACTGCAGCACCTAAAGATAGGTATAAACATCATTTAACATTATTATTGGGTTTCTATAGGAATGCTTACCGAACTTTTGGCACATTTCACTATGTGTACTGATAACTTTAGTATTTCAGGTTTTGCATTTTCTCACATTAAACTTTCATACAGTAAGTACTCTTTGGATCTGACAGCTTGTTAGAAATAGTTCCAATTCCTTTACAATTTCTGTGCACACATACTGGGACATAATTTTCAAAAAGAAGAAGACTCTCCAAACTCTTTCTGTCGTGATCATCAACAGCCCACACTCAGAGGCCTTTTTTCTGCACCAAGCTATCAACTGTAATCTACCTCTGGCAATTCTTTATCTGAGAGTGGCTAGAAAAAAAAGGCAGAAAAGAAGATTTGCCATCTGTTAAGCTTCAAAATAACGGCGATGGATGCCTCAGTTCTTGTTGCAACCCAATCTGTGGCAGTGTATTGATATGAGATTGGTTTGTACTGTAAGTGGACCTCTTGGACCGATGTTATTGCCAGTCCCCAACGATAATATTCATATTCATTTTTTTGGAAAGTCCAATCTTAGTGCAATTTAAAGTCCTCATCATCCAGCACCAAGGAATAAACAGGGGTGATAAAAACAGTTTGACCCTGGTCATTGACCACTATAATGCCTCACATCTATGTAGGAGTCTGGCTGTGTGGCTGTCTCTTTCTCTTTTCCTGGTCATGCATATTTCTTTCTCTTTATTGTTCCCTCAGTTTGCCACACAGTAATGTCTGCCAACTATGTCTGCCACATATCGGTGGGACTACCCACCGATATGTGAATCAACCAGCCTTCCAGTCAAATATCTTTCCACATTTCTTTTATCTGCTTGTTTGTTTTTTTCTGCTATTTGTACATTTTTATAATTAAACTGTTCAATATTTGTAGTTGCAGTTACGTGTCTGTCAAATGTCAAAGAATTAGCTATCCGCAATGCAATGTCTGCTCACAGACCTGCACATTATGCAAACATAATGTGGCTGACTTTAAGACATGCTACAAATAATACCACCATGATTTTGTTGACCCTTAATCAATCTGGTAAAAGTATTTTGTTCCTTTAGTATTTCCCTCCTTTCCTCTGATATCAAGCAGCTCTGCGGTGTGTGTGTGTGTGTCTGTGTGTGCGTTATTTTCTACTGATGTTCATTATGAGGAGCAGTAGGAGGCTAAAGAGCCGATTTCTTGCATGTTTCTGTGACTACAGCGAGCAGAATGTTGTATGTCTTAATTGCAGCAGTGCAGATATTATTAAACTACCTTTGATTTTACCTTTGAGCGTAGCAGTAATCTAATTGACACGCCCTGTGCCCTGTATTAGGTAGCTGTTTAATTACACAGTGTGCCATACATGCCACTACACATCTTGTTTTTGTGTAGTGAGGCTGAACCCTGCAACTCAAAGCTATAATGAGGTGTCAACAATTGTGGCTGCAACTTTACATGCTGCATCTCAAAATACTGTATGTTATGAGCTATAGTCAGCAAATAATAACACAACTCCATTTTTTTTTTTTTTCTGTGAATTAGGTGTCGAGTGTGAGTGTATACAGTCAATAATGTAATTCATAAAGTATAATGCATCACTTGGTGCAAAAAAAAGTTTTCAAACATGAAATCATGAAATAACCTATGATGCACGAAATGTACATGGACACACTTTATGCGCATGTATGTTTGCAACCCCGCAATTGTAGCCACACACACACACATACACACACACACATACTAAGGAAAGAGGGATACCACTGCAGTATAATTTGTCTCTTGTGATGAATTCCCATCTGTGTCTCCTGAGACATCCAGCCCATGCTGACAAACCAACACATTTTTCACTCTCAGTCCACTGCTTCTTCTCTCTCTTTTTTTCATCTATATTTCCCTCATACTTAAATCAATTGATTTTTCATGCCCTTCTCTCTCTCACCTTTTCTCCATGAGGAGGAAAAAAATGTACATAGCCCTAAAATGTTGCTAATGGCTGCTTGGATCACTCTGATTATTGAGAACAAAATTTGATGCTGTGGGTCTGACTGTTGCAGTGCATACTACGCTGTGTTTTATTTTGTCAGCTGGAGTCAACAAAGTTGGTTTTGAGTGTTTGGCTTTGTTGATAGATCACACTTTTGGCACATTTCCTAACATTGCCCACCATCTTTTTGCAGGAAAGATGAAACATGCTGCAGTTTTTCCTCAAATGGTTGTCCTTAAAAATCTTTTTTACTTTTCAATTTTCTAATGATGTGAATTTCCGACAAGAGATGAAGTGATGGAAATAACAGCAAAACAGAGAGCTGGAAAAAATTAGATGGAGGAAAAGAAGAAAAGAGGCAAAGACAAAAATGAGAGGAGAAAGGGTATGTAGAGGGAGAAGAGGAAGGAAAGGGGAAAAAAGTTGTTAAAGGAATGAAATAGAGGTGAAGAAAAAGCAAAAGACGTCACAGTTGTTCCATTTTCCTGGCTTGTCTGAAGTCGGCTCTAAAAATTGGAAACAGTGGCGTTCCCTAATCTCCCATCACCTGCACAGAGTGTATTCAGTGTCTGATAAACTGTGCTGCAACCCTGAACTACCACACACACACACACACACACACACACACTCACACACAGATTTAAATATAAAAGGATCACTCCCCCCCCCCAAAGAGGAACAGACACACACACAGCTCCATATGAACTAAGGCCGTTTGTGTAAACTGTATAATTTAACTTTATCTGAACGATAGGTTTGTGCTATCTATGTTGATATTTAAAAATACTGGTGCAGTAGCAGTGGTGGCTGGAATAACAATCCTTTGGAGAAAACGATATCGGATTCGGTTCCTGCCGAGTGAGTCGCCTCAGAACCGGCCTGCTGTGGTTGAGAAATGAGGCTGGCGGGCAGATGTCATATCCAGGAATGTGTCGGCGAGCAGTAGATCACACTGTATATTCCTGATTACTTAGTCATGGGCCTTATCTGCAAACTGCCACATGGCTACTTGACAGTTGGCTTGGCCCTGCCTTTACTGTGTCCTCCTTTCTACCTCAACATCCCCCTCATTCTCTTGCTCTTTTTGGGTCTTGTAAAATTTCCATTTCACTCCACACCTTTTCTTTCTTGGTGTCCATCTCGGTCCTTTTCTTCTGTTCCACTCTCTTTTCACCCTTTGGTAACAAAATTAAAAGATGAGTTTCACAGAGGAAAAACATAAAAAGTTGGTCAATAACAACAGCGCACGATTTGGTTTGTCATGTTTATCTTTTCTGCCAAAAGCTATCTAATACCTTTCAGGATAATTTCATACTTAATATAATCTAGTGGTTTTTTAAAATTTTCTTGTCCTCTTAACATCAGAAAATTGGAAGCAAAAATGCTGTAAGCAAAATGATTGCCCTTATTTTACCTTGTTATTCCAATTGCGTAAATGCTCAGCCAGAAATGTCAGGCCAGAACCAAAAAATCCCATCTTAAAACAGTTCCACTTCACAAGCAACATCACTTCAACTACACAAGATTCTTTATTTTTGGCCACAGCATCCATGAGAAGTGTTATCAAGCTAATTGAAGAGTCTAATTCCAAAGTGAGATATGTGCCATGTGAACAAAGTGTCATCTACTCTTAGAAAATTAATTTCATCCAACCAGAACAAAGCCCAGAGAAAAGGACTGCGAGTAAATTAAGCTGCTTAATCATATAGTCATATTGTGGGTATATCCAAAGAGGTAAAACTCTCCAAGGTGTTACATAAAACAACAATTAGATTAAAAAAAAATAAAAAAAAGTAATCTCATGACCCCCAAAATTGATCTTGTGACCCCTTGGAGGAGCCCAACCTTTAGGTTAGGAACCACTGGAATAAACTAACTGTATCTAATGAAGATAACCTATTTACACCTCAACTAGCTATAGCAGTAAAATGATACTTACACATTTGCTGCATCAATATTAACAATCTAATAATATCATCTATAACAATATATTAGTCACAGGAGCATTTTTTTAAACGCAGGATTTCTTACTTGAAATTAATTATTCTTGTTTGTATTGGTACTTATACTGAAGTAAAGGATCTACTTCTTCCACCACTGAGACCACGTCATGTCCTGATATGACTCAACCCTTTCGAATGACCTTGATTCACACCACAAACTCTTTTACCCGGAACTAATTGCGACACGAGGACTCATTAGCCAATGACAGTCGTCCTCCCATGGGCTTCTTTACCCTTTTTTCCCTGGTCGCGCTGCCTGGACACCAGTGTGTCCTGCTTCTCTAATGAGACTAATTTAAAGATAAGGTGAAGATGAAGTGACTCCACAACATCCTGGTAAACTCTTAAAGTTGCAAATTTGATTCCAGTCATGAACTGTGACCTTTCCTCCCTATGATCTTACTTAAACAACACGTGATGTCACGGCACATGTAAAGTCGGATTTATAGTCAAACCACATGATGGTTATTATCTCATTGGCATTAATAAAAGAAAAATATGACCGTAATAAATCTTCTAACAAATCACAAACAGGCTATTATAGAAATACTAATGAAAGCAATAAAAACATCTTTCCAGAGATATTGTTAGAGCATATCTGTAATCTAATTTCATTATGAAATGTTGGTGTGATTAACGCCTGGCAGCTAATCATCTCATAAAGGGAATGACGATTCTCTGCACACCCGTCTGAATAAAGAAAGAGTGACACCCGCTCCCCTGTGCCCATTTAAAACACTCTGTATCTGTTATTGTCACCACTGCTGTGTGTGTGGTCATGGATATGAGTGTGTGTGTTTGACACGTCCTTGTGTGTGTGTGTGTGTGTGTGTGTGTAAGTGAACTGTATATGTGTGTAGGCGTATATCTCTTTCAAAGACACATTAACACCTTTTCACTTGGCAGCGTTTACAGGGTCCCATCTTGGGAATAACACAGCCATGGTACAATACATCTGGGACTTGTAGCCTACTGTTATCAAACACCCGCTCTCTCCACCACCTCCTTCCATCGTCCCATTTACTCCCCCCTCCTCTCCTCCTCTCGTCCCTTCCTTTCCCCCTTCTCACCTCCCACCACAACCCCTATTCACTCCTCCTACGCTTCCCTTTAATCCCAAAGGGTGTCAAAAAATTGCTGTGACATTATGCAAAAGGAGGAGACAGAAGGTGGACAGCAGGAGTGTCAAACCTAAAACTGCTCACCCTCCTAATTGTAACTTGCACCACAGCCACACTATTACCCCTTTCATACCGGAGATATACAGTCTGCTCGACACACATTGGACCTGCGTTAGACTCATTCAGATATCACCAAACAAAAGTCAAGCCCTATAGATATCTCTTTCTACTCCAGCCTTTTCTTCTTCTTTCTCTCTTTTTCTCTTCTCAGGGATGTTGGTTATATTACATTTAAACTGGGTTCAAAATAGGTATGTTAAATCAATTTTCATTTGCGATAGTAACTCTAGTTCCCTAGAGCCGAGCAGCATCTGACCCGTGTCCAGCCCCGGTCGAGAGGAGGGTCATGAAGCAGGGTCAGATGACACACTTTGACCCTTTCGGACACGAAGACCACTTGTCAGATACATGTGAAAAGAGAGGCAGTAATGACATGCAACAAAGATCCCCAGCTGGAATCGAACCTGGATCGTTGTGGTTTACATGGTACACGCCTTGGCCCCTAGGCCATAGTGACTCTCCAGAAAAGAGATTTAATCAACTGACACTTAGCAGAGTAACCGGGCTGTCCGTCCCACTTCTTACCAATTGAAGGCTGTGATGCACAATTTGGTTATTTGCTTAGTGAAAGAGGAGAAGAAGAAATACAGTTTGCTCGTTTATTATTATTATTATTATTATTAAGCCAGCTTAGTGCGGATGTAGTCTTTAACAGTCACACTTGTATGACTGAGAGTGTGTGTATGCTTACATGCCCATATTCATGAATGCTCTCACACACCTCTTCTCCCATTATCTCTTTGTTCCGCCCTCGTTCTGCTTGGTTGACTGGGGAAACGGCCAGGGAACAGAAAAGGTCAAGTGACTCTGCTCCCTCTTCTCCTCGCCTCCTCTCTCTCTCTCTCTCTCTCTCTCTCTCTCTCTCTCTCTCTCTCTCTCTCTAATGTGTGTGTGAGGAGGAGCAGAGAGGGTGGGGTCAGCACAGAGCATCAGCATGAAATTGTCGCATACCTAACCTGAACCTACAAAACAGAGCTGCATATACATGTAAGCTATGTGCTGGAATTGACATCTATCTACTGCTTCAACGCTGCCTCCTGTACGCTGTTGTGATTTACATCTTATAGTATAGCTTATATAGCTTGTTCCTGCGTGCCATAGACCTCAACTATTAAAATCAATGGCACACACTGTAACACGGGATGACATATTCCTTCATTACCATAAATGTGGGCGTTGTAGTTTTTCATTGTTGTTCAGTTTGTTCAGTTTTAGTATAACTGTCCTGGTGCCAAAAATACTCACAAGCGTGTATTAATGTGCAGTTGAAAATAGTACCTGGCAAATGCACTATTCAGTCCTGATTGAGTGAAGTGTGTTAAAAACTACAGTTCCCAGCTGTTTCCGAAAATCGTATATTTGTAAACCATTAAAGATTCACCTTTTCAGACAGAACGGATGGGCTTGGGGCTGAGTGCCACAGACTGGGTAGGGAAATGATGGCAGATGCTTTAAGTTGTGGTAAAAACACACTTTAAAGTGACGCCACATTTTAAAATGTAGTTTTGAAATGAGGTAGATGTGGTGGCGGCAGATACATCTGATGTAAGACCGAGAGCATGAAAGAGACTGTTGTGTGTATGTACATAATGGACTGTGAGGGGAGAGGCACAGAGTGAGTGAGTGGGGCTGTTGGCCTCTGTCCTTGGTGAGTAATGACCACAGAGGAGGACAGATGATCATGTTCATCAGCTCCCAGAACTGAGGCTACCAGCCCTCCTGCTGGGGAGGATCAGTCGGACTGATGGCCCATAATCTGTGTGTGTGTGTGTGTGTGTGTGTGTGTGTGTGAGTGGACCTGTGGCTGAGTAGAGAGAGCAGGGATGGAGAGGGGGCTGGGTGACAACCATGATAATGAATCTCGACGTTTATTATGTAACACACAGGAAAGAGCGTGCATAGTGTATGTGTGTGCATGCCTTTGCACACATTCAGTGTGTGCAACATTAAAAGTACTTTTACGTTTACAACATTTATTACAGAGCTGTTTTATGTCCGGCAGTTGCAGAGCTTGCTTAAGGGGAAAATTAGGTGTGCTGACCAGCCTTTTCATTAGCACGTCATTAAAGTTTGAAAAGTAGCTAAATAGCCGAGGCTGGCGGTACATATTGAAGAGCTGCCAAGTGGAGGCTCAATATCATTAATGCAATTCTGTGGCCAGTTTATGTTCTTGAGGAAGTTTCAGCTTTAGGCTTTGAACTCAACTCTCTGATCAAAAGCTGAAAATTAAATTAGACCCCAAACTCTCCATTCAGGAAGCTGTAAATGTCAGTGTCTAGTAGTGTAAGTGAAAATATAAAGATCATAAATAGGCTGATGAATGGGAACTTTTTTGAGGACAAAATTACACATTAACGGGTAATTGCAATTTGCAGAGCCACTTAGCCTGAATTGTTCTTTAAACTGAAGAATAAGAACAAATTTCAGCTGAATTCAATTAAAGGGACATTATTGTTATGTCCTTGTCTTTGTCGACAAGATCCCCAATTGGAAATTTTGAATGAACCATTCAGTGATTTTTAGAAAATGGATGGAGCTCTTTGAATCTCCTGCAGCACTCTCCTTGCAGCACTCAGAAAAGAGATTCAACCTGTGTTCACGTCGCTAGTTTTCTCTTTGGAAAAAGAAAAACGGTATCTTGCTTGTCAATCAGCAATAAACTGTATTGCTTTCCAAGCTAAATTGTGAGAATAATCAATACAGGGCAAATGCTTGTATTTTTGTGTGTGTGTGTGTGTGTGTGTGTGTGTGTGTGTGGCTATGACCATGAGAGATAGAGCAAGGGACTTTTAAAGTATAGTCTATGTGTTACAATGATGCAAACCATTGAAACAGCACCTCCTTGTTCATGTTGCTCTCCTACTGTCTGAAGACGCTCACAGAGACCCAGATAATATTTGCTTGGTGCAGAATACTATGAACATGTCTCCTCACTTTAAGTAGCATCAAATCAATAGTCCCCTGAGCAAGGAAACGATTTCCATTACAGAAATTATCTCAAGTTAATTTGTGGATGTGTGGGGAAAAAAAAGAGTGTAAAATGTTAAACTATATCAATTATGCAGATTAAATTATGCTGTGTTGCTGTAGATGGTGAATGGGAATTTTTGCAGTAAGCTTGTCAATTTATCTAATTGTTTATGTCAAAGGATTTGATGAAACAGACGGATTTATAGGATTTTCCCCCATTGTTAGTTTTTCTGATTTAGTGCACACATGATAACAGGGAAAAAGGGATCCACAGGATCTTTTTTAAAGCCAGTATTTGTCAGATTTGTACGTCACCATAGTGTCTTCTCAAATGATTGTGATGTCTGAAGTATGTGTTGCTTTCAGCCCACTTACAGCAGTTTTTAAAGAGGCGTCAGACATGCAGTCAAGAACGATCAAGTGCTTTTCATGGCGTGGTTTTATGGTATTTGTATTGTATCATTGTATTTGGTATTGTATACATACATGTGTTTTGCTATTGAGCAGTGTTATTGTATGAAGACCCATTTAACAATAAGTGCTTCTGCTATACATGCTGTAGTATGTACTGGTCCCTTTTAAAAAAGGACCATTAAACAAACAAACGTTCCCAGGTCAGATCTCTGAGGGGCAGCGGTCTTCTTTGATATTATTACTGTGAGGTAGGAAAAAGACAAAGATTTGGTAAGTGTACACATAATGGCTTTAAGTCTGATTCTTCATTCATTTTTTTGTCCATATTAATTACAGTTAAATTAACACACATGTCATCTGATCATAATTGAAAGTATGTGTTTTACTGCATTCAAATAATATATTGGTTTTGGCTTTCTAGCTTATTCCTATGAGCTTCTTTTATGTGTTTTGCTTTTAGTGGTAGTGGGGCCACCCCTTCTGTTACATTTAAATCACAGATTGCACCTCTGTGCAAACCACTTGACTGGAATAACAACACCACACCGAGGACCACCTGCAGCCCCCATGCTGAGATTATTAAACAAGTGCAGGGATATAATCCTCACTAAACTCTCCAGCAGCCTCTGATACCGCATCCACGAGCCAAGGTCCTGCCCTGCCGAACCCCCTCCACTTTCTAAAAAAAAAAAAAAAAAAGGCAAAACTGCAGGGTTCTGTTGACTGTAGTGGAAAACGCGTGGCGCGGAGATTTCAGGTTGCAGCGTCTTGATAGGTCGACCCTGCCGTACCCTCGACTCCGCATCCCACTCCATTGAGCTCGCCCGGTGTCAATCTCGCTCGTAAAACCCTCCCCCGAGATATGAAATAGGCCGTGTGGCTGCCTGGATCCCGCACTGTTTGCCCAGACGGCTCCCGCTCCATCCGGACACCGAGTGCGTCTCTGCTGCGGTGCGTTGCGCGCAGGCTGGAGAGAGATGACAAGAGCCCCGCGGAACTGGCCACACAAACATGGATCTCCGTAAAACGCTGATTTCGGTGGTTTGGATATTATTGCTGAACCTAGAAGAAGATTGTCACGCCGAGGAAGGTACGTGGAAACATGTTTGTTTTGTTCCCAAACCGGGCGCCGCAGCAGGCGGTGTCTGGTCGGCGGACACAGTTTGACATTTGCACTTGTCCGGTGCGGGGAAGCGGGTGCATTCCTTCCGATTATGAGAGGGGCATGACTGGTGGAGTTAAACAGTGTCCGAATGGCTCAAACCGCACATGTGAAAGAGAAATGAGACGCTCCAGAAGCTGCTCTCTGACAGATTTACGCGTTTTGCGCTCGGCGAACTTCAAGCGTCTTTCCGCCGAGCAACGTGCCAACTGATGTGGTTCCTTTAGGTTTTTTTTGTCACCCAACTGCTGTCCTAGTAAATCAAAATAGATAAAGGTGACACTTTAGGATCCTACATTATCTTGTGACAAACCCCAACAGTTGATTATTATTTACAGCATTCACCCCAGCATAGTGAACTAAATGACTGATGAGGCTGTTTAATGATTTGGTTTCTAAAGACAAAAACTGAGAGCAATCCTTACATGTCTGCCTCAGTATCCACTTTCTGATTTATTCAGAAAGGTGAGTCTCGTCCAGGCAGCCGTCCTGGTTGTGAGAAAGAAATCCCCGGTCTGTCATCACACAGATCTGAAATGTGTGTTGGGGCTTTTGTCACGGCATCTTTGTGCAACTGGTTTCTTTGTCTTTTCACACTCCAGCAGTCACCGAGGCTGAGGCACGGACGGCAGGACGCATTAGGCTGATGCTCACTGCATGCGACTCTCCTCCGTGTCTCAGCACAGTTCCTCTCTAATAAGTGTTCCTTCTGTCAGCCTCAAACAGCAGGACAGCTCTTTCCTCAGTTACTCTCTTTGTCTTTCCATCAGCATTAAACCAAGAATCATTATCAAAACGGTAGTGAAGGAAGGCAACGCACGATTCACCGAGTGTTTTATCAGGATTTAATGCTGATGTGGGATCGGGATCTGGATTGCTGGCTCGTTTAATTGCCCCTGTGCATCTGCACTGAAGTGTGTCAGAGAGTGGAGAGCTGGGAATGCACTGCTGTGGTCCAACAATTTACCGGCAGCCTGGCTGATTGCCACAGATAAATACTCTCTGCACTCACAAGTTAGCCGAGATATACTAAACCTGTGTAACTTATATCAGCTCAGACTAAGGCACAGTGTTGACTGAATGTGTGTGTTGAGTGAGTGGGTGCGTGTGTGTTTCTGACCGGCTGATCTCAGGTGAAGCCAGCAAAGTGATCCTAATCAGTTCGGAGATTGTGAAGTGGAACAGAACATAATGGCTTCAGACCCCCAGGCTCTTGGCAATGTATAGCTGAGTGAATTTTGGATACACACATGCATGTGCATATAAACACTCATAAGCAGCCAAACACACACACACACATGTATACAGTAACCTGTGTGTACTGCAGAAAAGTACGTTTGGCACACTTCAAAGACACTCGTTCTAATGCACTACTGGCACACACGCAACTCCGGTTCAAATGCACACGCTCACTTGACACGTACATATTGCGCTTGCATGCAAGCTTTCTCATGAAACAATCATTGAACACGCACACACACGCGCATGGTGTGACATGTTCTGGTACTTAAGGGGTCTTTAGTGCGCGCAGATGCAGATACACTTGCACGTATGAACACTGGCACGCACACACTTGTGCTCTCTTTCATTTACGCATACACACACACACACACACACACACTTCCTTTCGAGCATTGGATGCAACTCACGCGGACTCATTGCCAGATTGATTTGCTTCCCTGGAATGCTGGGTAGCCGGATTTGGATGCTAGCTTTTGTTTAATTGATGTTGTGACAGCGATTAATTGCTGTGAAAGCAATGTGCTCCTGAAGGCTGGTATTGGCAGCAATTCTTCTCGCTGTTCATAAGGATGTGGGAGATAGAAAAACACTGGGGAGAATTTTAAATTCTCTGCCATTATATCCATACTAAATGAAGCAATTTGCCTACCTGTCTACATGTTCTGTTAGAGTGAGAGCTGTGTTTTAACAAAGGAAGTGTGTGCATAAATTATCCCTGTATCTGCAATTTTGAGAGTATCTGTTAAAACCTTGTATTATATTATATTACTGTATTTATGCAGCTCTTTTAATTACTCTTTCGCAGACTGCCCTTGTGCCTATTTTACCCCTTAAGTATCTATTATTCACAGTTTTACACGTCCCTTTGTGTTTGTCTTTGCTCTTATTTCATTTTTTCTCATGTACCACAGCGTTTTCCTGTGTTGCATCTATACAATACTACATTCTTGTGTTTTAGTTCTTCCTTTCTCGTGCTCTACTCTTCTTTCTGCCTCCGGTCTTGCTATTTTCCTTTGTTCTTCACATCGTCCCCTCATATGTCATCCTCTTCTTCTTCCTCTCCTCTACTCCCTCCTTTTTCTCCCTCTCCTCCTCTCCTGCACATGCCTCCCGCATCCTGAGCTGACTTAGCAAACACTAATATGACCGGGGGGGCTCCATACAGGCGGCGCCGGGTGTCCACTATCCCAGCACCTCACACACACAGTCAATCAAGCCACTCCCCCTCCCTTCAGGCCGGTTTTCTCATTCCCCACGACTCACCGTTAACGCACCTTGGCATCTCATCGGGATCTCATTTACTTCCCTTCTCCTCCCTCCCTCGCTCTCTCCCTCCCTCCCTCCCTCTGCATCCATCCATTCTGCAGTAAGCTGAGAGAACAATAGAGGCAGAGTGATGGAGAGGAGCGCAGCCTTTGCGAGCGAGAGAGCCCCGGCGTAACCTGTGGGATCATCCTGTTTGTGTGGCCGTACTTAGTTTGATGCCTTGTCATACCAGAA
The DNA here is from genome assembly GCA_031216445.1 of Lateolabrax maculatus. Taxonomy (NCBI): domain Eukaryota; kingdom Metazoa; phylum Chordata; class Actinopteri; order Acropomatiformes; family Lateolabracidae; genus Lateolabrax; species Lateolabrax maculatus. Next base: position 6,569,304 of record CM062218.1, read on the forward strand.
TGGCCGGGGTGACTCTTCTTGACAGGCCAATTGTTTACCTGCAGCCTCGTCACGCTGGTGTGCCTCCAAAACCTCATGTCACGCTTAATTGGAAATTTACATTAATTGACATTTTCCATCATGATGCTTTGTGATGCTGGCATAAAGTCATAGTATTGATACTATTAAACATGTCAGAAATGCACAGCAGTGTATCAGGAAAAATATCCACCCGTAGCAGAAAAGTCCACTTTTTAAAAAAACGCTGAGAATGTGACTTAACCTTGGAAAGTCTACAACGACTGTAGCTTGAAGCCCAATCCTAACATATTTCCACTGTAAACTAAATGTTCTTTTAGGTTTCTCCCAGCATCTATCTCATCTTGAAGGTTGAAGCTTGTTGAAGTGCTCTGAAGGTCTCGTAAAGCTGTTGTGAAAGGGTTTCTTCGGAGGGGTTCCATTATGATCGTTATCCAGCATCGTCTGATTCTGTAGCACACAATGTCCACTGCCCATGTTCAGTGTCAGTGCAGGAAGTCTTTTATGTAACAAAGCAAAAAGTAAAAGTTGTGGTGTTTAAATCGCTGGAAAGCTTTGCAAAGTGTCCAACATTTACAGCAACTGCAGACTGCAGCTTTTATTCGGTCTCAACGCACCCATTGACCCCTGTGTGTGTTTGTGTGATAGCTCAGCATTCGACTGATCTCAGAACTTACCAGGAACGGATTCTTTTGTTTTTCTCCAGTTTCTCTCATTTTCTTCTTGTATGTTTATAAAGTGGAGTCATAAGGTCTTTGCATAAGTTCTGTCTGAAACATTTCCAACTCGCTTGGTTGCATATTCACCTCAGTTTTTGCATCACCCAGGAGGATTTTGCTTCCACTTGTATGTTTTTAACCACCTCTAAAATCTGCCTTGTTTGGTCTGAACTTTTTGGTGCAACAAATATTAATTAATTACATTTTTTTCCCTTTGTTTTCTTTTAGTAGTTATAGTCACCTAACCAAAATCAGACAAAAAAAGGTTTAACTTCTCAGCCTGCTGCTTAACTGTAACTCCAGTGATATGCCATTTATTTAAAAAACCTGCACTATTGAGATGCAAAGCCTTGGTATTTCTGTTTACTGCTGACTTGAACAAAACATAATTAAAGTGTCTATTCATTATTAAACTCCACTCATATTTCATATGATTACTAAATCTTATAATTAGTACTTAGAAGCAACCTGATTGACTAATATTGGGTTTACCAGCAATTGCCAGACTGGCAGAGGAGTAGCACTCCACCCTCCCAGGCATCAATTGGGACTAATTGTCTGTGATTGATGCAGGCTTATTTCTGCTCGGCTGCCACTGCTGGGCCCAGTGCACTGGTCCATCTTTGGCTGGCAAGGGCAGCCTTGGACCTGCGCGTGTTGGATCAGATGACTGTGACCTCTGCGAGTATGAAAGGTCAGAGTGATTTGTGAAGATGGCAGGTGTAGCGCCGCAACATTCACTTGTCGAGGCCTCAGGGACACTGTCATTTTCAGGACAGACGAGAGGAGGGCGTAGGCGAAGGGAAGGGTAGAGGCCCAGGTGCGGTGAAATAAATGGAAGGAGAGGGATAAAAGAAGCGTGTCATCCAAAAAATGATGCATTACAAGCAGAAAAAGGAGAAGAGGTGTGTCAGGTCGAGGGGTGAGGAATAAGGGAGGCTGAGTGAGAGCGAAAGCAAGGAACAGTGGATGAGGGAGTGACAGAAAGAAAATTGGAGGCGAGTAAAGGCAAGTGGGAGGGAGCAGGTGACAAGGGAATTGTAAGCTGTCACCACTGCTTTGTTCCACAGTTCTTGTATGTTACATGTAATCAAACAGACCAAGGGTTCCTATAACAAGTCGATGCAGCAGCTCAACCAGATCCTTATTTACCTCCCATTCTACTGCAACACATTGACTGAGACTGAGGGATGAATTGTGTGTGCAAGAGAGAGTATGCGTGTCTATTGGATCCCAATAGGGTCACCTGATTTCTTTTGTTCAGGGTAAGGACACTACTACAGCATCGGGGCTATTTTTGCTGGATCGGCAAGAATGAGCTATTGGAAAGGGTGGGAGTGTGTGTGTGTGTGTGTGTGTGTGCGGTGATGTCGGAGAAAAGGAGAAAGAGAGGTCTTTGTGTGTGTGTGTGTGTATGTGTGTGTGTGTGTGTGTGTGTGTGTGTGCGTGCACATGTGGGAGGAAAGATGGGGATTTAGCAGGTGTTTCAGCCATATTGGACAGTGAGGAAGGGGCTCTGTGCAGCTGCCTGTGATAGATGAAGAAACTGCGCATTTGGATACTCATTTTATTGATGAATCTAAGCTGAGACATCTTCTTCAGCTGCTGTCTGTGTGTATGTGAATGCGACAACCTCTGTGCATGTCTTCTTCACATACTTGGGTACATTTGCTTGCATCCATGTTTCCATTTAAGAATGTGGAAGACATTTGTGGAAGAATCTTATCTCTATTGTATTAAATGTTTAGGCTGCTGTCTTTTCTGAGAAGGATCCTTACAATGTGCAGCTTTAGGAAGAGTTAAATCAGTGTGATTTCAATGCATATTAACAAACTTGTTGTTATAGTGAATTATATTAAAATATGATGAAATGTTATTAATTTGTGTGGGTGGTAATTAAATCATCGCAGCAGCAAAATAAATTCAGCATGGAAAAGAAAGTTGAGAATATAGGCTCAAATCAGCAACGGCAGTGGGGGAGAGCAATTAAAATAACATTTAAGAAGTGGAATGATGCTTGATTAATGGACTCTATTCTTTATTATATAATTGTAAATTGAATAGCATTGCATTTTAGACTGTTTATAGACATCACCTTGGGCTCAGGGAAACTTCTAATATTTTCTAGAGTAAACCATGAATTGATCAATCAAATGATAAACTTAAGTATTATTGAAAACAACTGTTAGTTTCAGCACTAAAACAGAATATAAAACTACATTTGCACTTGTTGATTTCATTTTAATTTGGTTTACTAATGGGATTTTGAACACACTGCACATGCGCACTCTTCATCAATGAAATTAGCTGCAACTAATGATTATTTTCATTATCAATTATTCTGCCAATTACTTTCTCGACTAATCGTTTGATCTATAGATTGTCAGAAAATAGTAAAAAAATGCTCATCAAAATTTCCCTAAGCACAAGGTGATGCATGTTTTTTTCAACCAACATTCCAAAACCCAAAGTGTTCAGAGAAGATGAAGAAAAGCAAATGCTCACATTTGGAACCACAAGATGTTTTGGTCTTTATAGCATATACAATATTCGTAAAGCTAATACAACACACTTGACACAGACAAGTGTGTATCTGAAATTTATGGGTCTGTTTAATCATATGAAATAGAGAGCAAAAATGATCATCTTATGTTGTACAGTATCTGTGAAGAGTAAAGGAAAGAAGTCTTAAAGCCCAAAATGAAGCATCAACCAGAGCTGCTTCAGCAGCTGCACTTGTGCTTCCATGCTGGAGCCTCATGCAAACATCTCAAGGGCCTGTTTTCGAAAGGTTCTTCAAAGGTTATATGCAGAAAAGTTTGATAAATATAACTGAACAAAAATTAAATTAAAAATGTATCCCACCACCCACACTGCCAGCATGCTGGAGTTAAAACATATTTTTCCCAGATTTTTATATGGATGCCTCAAACACATTATTCATCTTTGCTGCTTTTGTTGGGACACTAATGGATTAGTGGAGTTTTGCTGGCAGGCTTTTCAGTCCTGAGGTGTCTAAAGTTGATAAACGTCACTGGTGTGTAGCTGTGTCTGCTCAGGGTGTTTTGCATTGAGAGTAAACACTAACTGCATTAATGTGAGGCTTGATGTGGGTGGGCATGTTGGGAATTGAACTGACAACCCGGCGAACTTCAGTCAGTCTACCACCCTCTCACTCGCAGCATTTCATTTAATTTCCTAGTTTTTCAGATGGTGAAAACATAATCGCCCACTCATTTATAGTATGAAAAACAAATTCACCAGGATAGATCTGTTGAGCTAAGCAGGACTACAAGCTTATAAGACTTTATTCCATCTGGGGTCAGACGAACAGGAGCTACTGGCCAAATACTCTGGCAATCTGATAAAAACACCTGAAAACTCTTGTACTGTAATGTCTGTATTTTTTGGCTCTCCAGATTCTGCTTGATTTGGCCAGTTTTCCTTATTTCTTTGTTCACCTGATCCAGGACCTTTTTATATTGCAAATTTCAAGTACTGAATGACCCCATGTGACTCCAAAGTGGACTCAAATTTGCTCGCCATTATGCAGTTTTGATCATACACACTCTGACACTTGATTTCTTTAAAATCAAGGAGCAGCTTTGAGGCTTTTGTGAGGAAAGGAAATGTAACCTGTGTGTGTGTGTGTGTGTGTGTGTGTGTGGAGGCAATGTTCTACCAGAGGTTAAATGTGTTGCCCTCCCTTTTTAGATGTTGGCTTAGAGACCATCAGCCTCACTTGAGCCTCATGGAGGTGACCGAGGTCCTGGAATGTACAAAAAGACAAACACGCACTCACACAGTTTGTACATGTCCAGTTACCCACCATGCTTCTCTAAACAATAACACTTTGACTTTGTAGGTAGTGTGTTTGCAAGAGAATGTGTGAATCCTGGATTTTGTGAACTGCAAAGGTCGTGCACATCTGTTCATTTTTAATGCTGAACACCTTTTTGTCACACAATTGCGAACTATTTTTCAGCATTTGAGATTACTCAGGTACTGTGGCCAGTGAACAAATTGCTCATTAGTTTTCTGGATGGATGGAATTTTATGGAAAAAAAGGTCTGTTTTGGGCACAGGGTCATCCAACATACTTTGAGCCTTGGGATTGGCTGCAGCTGAGGCTATATTGTCCAGTAGTCCAGATCCAGTTATGTAACAGTTATGTGAGCAGACAAGCGTGGGCTCCCCTCTTGTTAAAACTCAGTCCTTTTCATGTGTCCATGTGCCAGACTGGCAATACACTGAACATGTTTTAAAAGCGCACAAAAAACCCCATCGACTTGTCTTCACGCTCACAGATTCATGCACATGCCCCCAACAGTCTTGCTCTCTTACCATCTAATACACACAAGCGGCATACTTGGAGACCACACAAACGTCTACGGTTGAACTCAGCCCGTGTTTGTGCCATTAGCCTCCCCTCTGCTGTGTCAGTGTCCGCCTCGCTGACTCTGGCTGAGGCTGTGAACGCTGCCTCTTAATGTGCTTTTCATGTCTGCTGGTCCTCCTCTGCCATGTCTGGAATGATGACACATGTAAAGAGAACTTGCATTGTGGGAGCGTGTCAGAGATGAAAAAGAAAAGACGGCACCTTACATTAAACATCTTTATATATTTACGTCTTTCTCAGCTTCCCTTCTTTCTCTTTTGCACCCTATAATTAAGGTGATGCACCATGCTTCTTCAGTCACACTTCTCTCTGCGATGCCCACTCTAATATAGCTACAGTGGGGATAATTCATGAAAGTTTAATTATTTTCTATACATTGTGTTAAAGCATTTTCTAAAGTTGTATTATGTAACATTTGTTCATTTACACTGTGAAGAATGGCTCGTCACATGTACTGGAAGACAATTACATGTACTTGCCACTATTCAGAAACACGTCATAAAGATATTGAGCAATTACTGTACTCACTTCGTTCAGGCCTGCTTAGTTTGCTTACTTCCTGAGCTGCTCACTTTGGTAAGCAGGCTTGAGCTGAATCAAGCAGCACCACTTGTTAACATATTCAACGGAGAGACTGAACACAGGCCGCTCTATATATGCATTTTGCATTCAGGTGCTGGCTTGAAACTGGGCATCTGAAAGTCGAGCACGGCCTGCCGAACAGCATTGCATTAGAAGAGTACTCAATTTATTTAGCGGTGCACTCCCATAGCATTGTCGAATTCACAATGGATAGTTTAAAAAATCCAATCGATGTAGCACAACCAGAGATATCCTCGCTTTTTTCCTCCTCATTTTTCTTCCTTGTCCAAACCCGCTGCCTACATTACCCACTATTATAATGTAGCCTGTAGCCTCAAGGAGAGCTGAGTAGCGGGTTACAGAGGTCTGGTAAACTCACTTCTTCTAACTCCACACCCCCAGATTTTTTTTTTTCCATTTTCAGACTCAGCCCCAACCGAGTAACATCACTTGAGGCGTTGTAAACTTGAATCAAAAAGGCTGCTGCTCCTCAACTTACATCGAGTCTTGACATTTGGAGACGCCCACAGTACCTGAAAGCACCAAAGCACGACAAGTGTCAACTGTGCACAGAGAGCAGCCTGCAGCGGACTTTTCAAACTAAATTAGATGAAACTGCTCTTGATCACATAAGGCAGGATGGCCACACACTGACTGCACCAGCAGAGAAGTTGTTTTAATAAATGAAGGGGATTTGACATAAATGTTTTTTTTTTATTATTTGTGGATACCTTTTTTCAACTACTTCAAATCTACAGTTCTGAAAAACTGCAACATATAACAGAAAAGACAAAAAAGCCATTTGTTGTGAGAAATATATGTTGCAGTTTGTCAAAACTGTAGATTTGCAGTAGTTGAAAAAAGGTTGCTGCAGCTAAAATCTATTTAGATCCATAATCTGCCTACTGCAGTTCATATAAGTGATCAAATATCCAGTGGAATCTGTTATCTGAAGCTCAGAGTTGTATACACATAATCAAACATGCACGAGAATGATTCACACATGTACATCAGCTGAACAGACACACTGTTCTCTACCCAGTGCCTGCTGCCCAGCAGTTTTGTGTCGTCCTTGTCTTTGCTTGTGATCCCTCCTCCCGTCTCTGCTCTGTGGTGGTAATGACGGTCATGTTGGAAATGTGTCCGGCTGGGCCTCGTAAACCATTACCCCCGTGCCCAGGAAACCCCATTAATCTTTCTGAGAGGCGTTTGACCTTTCAAACTCATTAACCACAGCCGGTGTGCAGACAGACGTGAACGCATACACAAAGTGCGGATGCACGCTCTTTTTCTCCCACGCACAAACAAACAGCACGTGCACATATACGGGAGCGCTTGAGCAAACTTAGCTCATGCGCACACACACACACACACACAAGGTGAGGTGTGAACGCACCGATCTGTGTCCAACTGCCAATATTGCCTTTACCCGCTTGCCATCGTAGCCACTCTCCCTCTGTTTATCTCTCTCGTCTCTCCTCACCTGTCCTCTTTATTCCCTCGCTTCCTCACCGTGTGGGTTTGGTCAGTGACCTGGAAAATTGCCCGACCTTTTAATACGCAGCTTCCTTGGTGATGAATAAATACATAAATCGCGCTGCTCCGGCTCAGTCGCTTTTATGATCCCCCTCCCCACCCTCAGTCTTCTCTCCAGTACACCTCGTCGCACCCCTTCATCTGCACCCTCTCCACACAGACACGGCAGAGGAAAGCAGGGTATCTTTGAAGTGATAGCCCCCTGCAGAGAAGACTATCCATAATGAAAGGGTGTTAGTGACTGGGCTGAGTGCGAGTGTGAGCAGCGTAGATGGCAAAGGATGTAATGGGGTGAGTGGGCGAGGCAGGTTAACACGCCAGCATGGGACCTGCTCTTCTCAGTTTATCAGAAGGCGAGGGCGGGAGTGAGAGAGCTTTGTAGGTGGCTGAGGATGTAATGTGGCAAGGAAGGTTAACATAACAGCATGGGGCCTGATCTGCTCGGTTTATCAAAAGTGCAAGAGAGAGCGGAACAGGCTGTAAAAGGCTAAGTGGTGGGGCGGGAATGGATGAAACTTATTCTGCTCAGATTACAGTAGGTCCGAATGAGGGAGGGAAAGAGGAAGTGAAGCGTAGCGAGAATGTGGGGAGCAGGGGCAGTTGAGAAGAAAAAAGAGAAACCGAGAAGGAGAACACGTAAGAAAAAAATAATTAAAGAGTGTAGAGGTTATGAGGAAAGCAGTAAACCATTGTACTGCCCTGTAATTCTGGCCCAAACGTGACCTGGACAGATTCATTTAACTAAATTCTTCAGCCCTAACCCGGCCCGAAGCACGAAGCCAACATTTTATTGTCAGAACATCTCTTAGGTCAGGTTGCAGACCTACAAAAAATAAAATAAAATAAAAAATAAAGCAAAAACATCCTCAGAAGTGAGAGAGATGTGATTCAAAAACACTGTGTATAACAAAATGAGTTGAGTGCATTTTATTCCTGATAAAACATTTGTTAGGGCATGTGTGTCCACACGAGCGGGCACGATGAAAAACAAAATGGGGACGTTGCTCCATAGCACTACTAATGTTCAACAACTCCACAGAGTAGCTTCAACCTGCAGATGTCTTTGGCATCTCTACAGTGAAACCATAACCGTGACCCCATTTTAACTGTCATATAGTCAGCCTGTTATATAAAGCTACATTAAGCCATTTTAGATTATTATTATATATTTTTTTTTCTGAAGGCAGAAAGCAGTCTGCTCAAATTAGGAAAGAAGGATGTCTTGTCTTTTTCACTTTGGGTCTTTTGATTTACGCATTTGTTAATTAGCGAGCAGTATTGCTTATTGGAACTGTATAGGCCGATGTGTAACACTTATTTTGTCTGTGTCTATATGTATGTGCATGCTGTATACACTGTTCCTGTCGGCTTTGTGTGTTTGCACTCTTGGCTACTTGTTATGCATGTTATTATACAGACCAGATGTATACATTTCTGATTGTGTGTGTGTGCGCTTGCATGTGTGTGTTTGCGTGTGTGTGTGTGTGTGTGCGGCGCGCGTTTGCATGTGTTTCTTTGTGTGCCTGGTCGTGATTGCAATCAGAGTGTCATCAGTGCAGGATGGTTGGGTGGAGTGTGCTCCTGTTGTTTTCTCAGCTTCCTCTCAGCTATAAATGTAAATGAAAAAGTCAATTAGTCTGCCAGCCAATCAGTGCGCCAGCCAGCCAATCAGTTACTCAGGTAACCAGCTGACTGGACAACCAGCCAATTAGTCAGGTAATCTGGCAGCCAAGCAACCACTGAGACAACTAGCCAGAAGGCCATTTAGTCAGTCAGCCAGCAGTCAATCAGAAAACTATTCAACTGATAATCGAGTCAGCCAGATGCCCACTGCCATTTTGTCTTCCGGTCTGTCAGCCAGCTAGCCAATCAAAGTGCGTGGCATTTGATTAATCAGTCACCTCGGAGAGCAGCCAGTGATTGTCTGTCAACACAACAATGTGAGCACCAAAGGCATTTCTTCCTGTGCTGTGTCTACAGCAGGTTAATACCATGAGATCTCACCGAGCTCTAATGCTGTCGCTCTGAACCTACATGATGATGCTCGTAAGTCACGCATCAATCATTCTCGCTGACATGTCAACGGAGGAAAACATTGTTCCTCTGGCATTATACAGATTCCGTGGAGCAAGTGAAACTTGCTTGTTTTGCACGGCAGGTGCCACAACCAGAACTACAGTAAGACTGCAGAAGCTTTATTTGCTAAGAAAATATGCAAATAAAGTTGTAGCACCGACAGCCATCAAAAGAGCACTGCACAAGCAAAACCAAAAGTAAAAAAAAAAATCTTCACCAACTGTTGCAAGTACAAACTGTGTGCCTCAGCTGGAAGACTAATCCACATTCTGGCATCCTAGCACCCTAAAGCACCCTTTCTAACTGGGGCATTTTCTGATCTGATTTGAGATTCTCGCATGGAAAATCCTCCCCTCTGCATGCCTGACCTACTGGTTATGATGTTCATGTCTTACAGAAAACATTGCAGCCAAATTTGCAAAAAAGACAGGGCAACCAGTTAGACCACACAACGTTCCTCGCTAAATCACTGACCTGGCATTAGCAAAAGAAAATCTGATGATATGCATGTTGTTTAATGGGAACTACTGCCTACAGTTTTATATTCAACCACACAGTGTATCTGCCAGCCGGAGAACCAAAACAGTTTGCTGAAAGAGAAAGCTGCACAGAGCCGTATAGTGTTGATATGTGTTCATTCTCAGCAGATTTGCCAGTATGAGTGACTTTTATGCATTATGCAGATGAATTTAACTCAATGTCAATATCAAAATGATCTCTTAATACAGGTTTAAGTACAATTCTAGTTTCACTGGCTCACTTACTCTTTTCTTTTTTCTCATTTTCTGTTTTCTATATCTGTCTTTTTTCATTGACTGGACCGGGAGGCATTTACATTAACGTAATTTAAACGTCAATAACATGAAACAAAATTGCTTTTCATACTCCCCATCTCACCTGTAATTCAAGCATGCAGGCTTGCATTAATATTGGTTTGGCCCTAAGTGCATACTACTAACACACATCGCATGAATTGCAATGTCATGTTGTGCTGTACTTCAGAAGTATAAACATGCACACTTTCTGACACACACATATGATAACACCCTAAGCACATACTCAATTTACGGTTTGTAGTGTAAATATGACATGCAATAATAAAAAAAAATAAATGTTTGATATCAAATATTTAAAAGCTGTCTGTCCTCTGCAGCTTAAGCTCTGAAATTATTACACGGTTGTCAGTATCTCCCCTTGGTCCACCCTTTAGCTAAATGCTAGGAATGGTTATTTCAGCTCTGCTCAGAAGGATTGAGTGTATGGTGGCGTGTGTGTGTGTATGTGTGTGTGTTTTAGCAAGAATTGGTTTGTGTGCTGTAATTGGTTTGCCCTCACATTTAATACATTTTCCACGTGTGGTTCGTGTGTCTTAGCTCTGTTTGTGTGTGTATGCGTGGGTGTCTGTGTGTTGGGTACACCTTCCATGGATGAATTGATTTTAATGGGGTCACCAAGGGTTATTATGGGGGTGATAGTGATGTCGGCAATTTCTCCCATTTTCTGTTGTGTGGTTGGGTGTTGTTCTTGTTTGTGTACTTGCAGTTCAGCCTGAAACATCCAGTTTTTGCACTTGAATATGCATGTGAACACATCACAAGAAAAAACATTTTGTGTTGTTTGTTCTGTGAAGTCATTTGCCGTACTTTTGTGCACTCGGTTTTCTTTTTCTCGTCTTTTCAGAGGGGATTATATGTGCATTAATTAATGTCTGCGCAGGCGAGTCATCTCTATGTGCATATATCTCTGTGGTGATGCATGCTGGAGTGGTCAGATGGTCTGACTGGTATGGAGCTGAGGTGACTGGGATACGCTCTCCAGGGCAGATGGGAAGGGATGCTTTTGCACAGGAAGTGGCAGAATAAAGTGCCTTCCTCCCTCTCATCCTTTTTCTCACTCACTCACTCACTCTCTTGCAATTGCTCTTTCCATCTGTCTCTCCCTCCCTTTCTCTCATTCTCTTTCTCATTCTCTTACTCCATCTAACTCGCACACACAATTGAACTTGGCGGTGTTTCAGGGATTGAGTGGCTCGAGTTAATGGCGAATTACCTGCCTCTCTGAAGTCTTGAGTGTGTATATGTATGTGTGTGTTTGGAGGGGGATAAAGTAATGGACTTTGCTGGAAGGTCATTTGAAGGAGCTTGCCACTAAATCACTAAATGCCACTAAAGCATTCAATGAGGCCTATTCATTGGCCGGGATTGTGTGGATTTACATGTGAATGTAAATTGGTTACCAGTTTGTGGAATGTAATTGTTTTCCAGCTGAAGAATTTGTCTCCAGCGCACAGATTGTAGCACTGGCGCTCAACTTTCAGCACTGAAGCCAAGTGCAAAAATGGGCTTTCCAGCAACCTTCAACCTCCATACGAGGTGTGTGCACTTGCGTTTTTGTGTGACCTTGTGGGAATTTGGGGGATTTTGATTATGACGCAGAGTAGCAGCGCCACTCAGATGTCTGACTGAGATCACACCACACAAGACTCGAGTCAATTAACAAACTAACCACCATTTATCGAGCCAAGATGACTAAGAGCACTCGTCTTCCAGTATCAGTCTCTGGAGTAGCTGCAGAGAGAGAAACGGTTTCTTAAAGATGCAAATCTCGGAAGTCCAGCACAGATAAAGATAGTGATTGGCCATGTCGGACAGTGATGTAGTTTAGTCACTCAACCTTATTAGTCCAAATTGCTTCAGGATTCCAACTTTTAATCACAATGTAAAAATGTTTTTTTTTTAAGTAATTAACCACATTACCACATTATTGTTTCCTGTTTACATTTGCATAATAAAATAAACTTAACTCAGAAAAACCTCCCCACACATTTCCTGTGTCTGCCTTTTCTTGAACTATCCCTTTTTTCATGTATTGTATTTCTTGCTCTCTCATCATTCTCTCTAACCCTAACCCTCACCAAGCTTGCTCTGGGACTGAAAAGTAGCCAAGAGCTCAGAAAAGACCCAAAAGCAAAGAGTCATAGAGTATAGTTCATAGTGAATATATTACCATGTCCTTTAAACTGACCCAAGTCCCCCATTTCTTTCTCTCTTTCCCATATTATGAAAATCTGTTGAGATGTATGTATACAGAGGCCCAAACATGTCACATATTAGTAATTTACAGTACACATGTGACATACCTATGGATGCACATTTGCAGCTTCAACAGTCGTTCTTGTTTCTTTTTTTTCCTACATACACACAAACAGGCACACGTACACAGCATGAGGGCACAGGGAAAGCTTGCTTTTAGCCGACCACCCCCTGAGAATGGAGACTGATGAAAAATTCAGCTCAGTTTGTCAAAGAGTGGCTTAAAGCAAAGGCTGTTTGCTTTAGTTACTCTCATTCCTTCTTTCTCTATCTGCCTGTCTGTTTCCGATTGTCATTCTCTCGGCTCTCATTTTCTTTTTGTTTTGCATTTCCACTCTTATTTCTTTATCTCTGTCAATTCTCTCTCTCTCTGTCATTCCTGGCCATTCCTCTTCTTGCAAAAACACCTAACTGTATCCATCTGATAAATAGAAATGGCTTGTGCTTCTGCCATGATTCAAACGGTGTAACCATTGGTCACTGGGCAGCACTTTGTGGTCAACATTTGCCCTATGCTTGGCTTGAACTACAAACCTTCTGCTCACTGAGACCATGTGACCACAGCGGTTGAATATGTTTCTGACCCGTGACTTGGAAAGGTTTGAATTCGTATGGTGAAGTGGTGAATTTGTAACCATTAATGGGCTGGAGAAGAATCTTTCAACAATTAAACACTTTGTGCTCATAAAAGCTCATTTATGCTGGCTTGTAAAATATTAAAATGCTCATGACGCTTCTTAATTTCTTCTCTGTGATCAATGATGCAGAAATGAAGTTGTATCTTTGACTCTTTGACTCTGGACTTTTCTGTCACAAATTGTCAAAACACTCCTAGTTTTACAACTTAAAGTATTTTTATATTTTATTTAGTATTATTTTGTTATGGCCATCAGGTTGAAGCCTGTCCAAGGTCTGTTGAAATTGCTGGAGGACAAGGGCAGAAGGAAAGACAGCAAGGATGACGATTGAAATGCAGCTCGGAGAGGACAATACTGAATCTAATCTGTTTATACAACATCACCTCCAGTCTCCCTCCTGTCTCCTCTCATTTCAAACTTGACAAACAAATATACACACTTGTGCATAAACACACACACACACACCCACACCCATGCACACCCCTACACTTTATGAAAGGAACAGAGGTCCTTTGCTTATCTCGCATGTGAAATCTGGAAAAATGGAAGTGTTGCATTTGCATTTTAATTTGCCCTCAATCAGGCATTGTGTTTGGTGTTGCAGTGAAATTGCCTGGTGTTTGCTCCTCGTCCCTATTTATAGGGGCTCCATGAGAGACGGGCCCTAAATTCAAATCCGTCTGCTATCACAGTGTATGGAGATGAGGCTTCCTCTTTTTTTTCTCTTTATCTTCTGCTCCTTTCCTCTGTCACTCATTCTCTGTACGTCTGTCCTTCTCCATCTTTCTTCATTTTTTCATCACTCTCTGTCAGCATTTTATTATTTCTCCTTACTTCTTTTACCAGACACCTCCCTTTGCATTTGTTTTTCCTCTTCCATCGCTCCCTCCACCTTGCCTCCCTCATCCTGCCCCACCCATTTCTCATTGACAGGAGAGAGAACGCGCAGATTTCATTAGCGATGCCATGTGCCACGCTGCTCGGCTCTGAAGGGCTCCAGCAGTCATGGAACCACGACCCTGCTCTGCCCTCATCATCTGTCATCCCATCCCTCTCTCTCCCCCCCCCCACCCTCCCCTCTGTTCCCCGCTTTGATATTTTCCACTCTCCGTCCATCCGTTCTTTCCGCTCTAGCCGTCTATAACATGGCCATAAGCTGTCTGTGGCAGATGAAGGACCTCATTCACACGACTAACTGCTCCCTGGAGTCCAGAGCAGGGGAAGTTTAACCCAGTAGTGACTGCAAACTCTGATATGGGTGTGCAGTAAATGGTGTGTGCAGGAGTGTGCATTAAATAGTGCCAAACTGTGCTCCCACAGGTCATTATACAATAATTTGATAGAAAATACACACATAAGTAGTCAGATTGCATACTGCATCTCCTACTGCACACCACATTTAAAAGAAAAACATACACAGTACAGCAGAGTAAAGCTTGTTTGTAAAATCGCTACTATTAAAACCTCACGGCATTCTGGATGTTGTCCTCATCTGTTTTTCTTTAAAATCTCATACATGAACATCTGATTGTGCCTGAGGTTTTTTCCCCCACATCAAAACCGTTTATAGCCATCTGTGTAAGGCGCTAAAAGCACTTCATGATCAAATGCCTCAATCAATCCATCATCCATGATTTGCACATGAGGGTACAAAAAGCCTGAAGGCTTCCCGGTTGTAAAATGAGGTGTACGTACATTCGATCAAATCCCTCTACAAGCTGCTCCAGGTGCTCTGATTGGTTCCTGCACCACTTGGCCACGTAGATGCGGCCCCACTCTCAATAGGCCGAGACCTCCAGGGACACGACCTTTGAGCCCGGCGCTAGGTGTTGTGATCGTTTGATACAAGGTTCTTTGGAGGTCAACACAGATGACCTTTCCCCTTTAACCCTCAGGGATCAGTGACTCAACCACAGGGCTTTATGCTACCGGTATGGAAGTGCGGCGTTTGTATCTGTGTAGGTTAATTTATGGGGAGGGGGAAAAAGTGTGTGTGTGTAATTGAAATGTAGTGGTGCAGAAAGAACCAGATGTACTGGTGGCTGCAGTATGTAGGGACGTTTACTGCTGTTGTGCTGATCAGGGTTCATTGACCATTTCCATTTGAACATCTCAATTATTGTGATCAAAAAGGCAAAAATCATTCTTAAACTTCTGCAGACTGAGAGTTTGAGTGGTGTTAGATGTTGATTGACAAGAATTGTGACAATGTTATGGTAGGTTTAGGCATAAAAATGACTTTGTTAGATTTAGGGAAAGATAATGGTTTGGGTTGAAAAAAAGTGCATTGCTTCATCACAGAATTATAATAATAAGCACGATTAGTGAACGATCGCGGTCCTGCTTCCTCAGTGATATGAGTTTTTCATTACGTCCTGATTTTTATGATAGATACACAGGTTAATGAGCTGGTAAAAGGCTGGGAAGAGAACAAACATATTTAACTTTATATAATTATGTGACATAACATTTTTTGATATGTTATATATTTGTAGATTACAGAATTTAGGAAAAACCTTGCTATATTTTGATTTAGAACTGCTTGTGTTTTTTTAACTGCCCTATTAGTCAGTGATAATCATGAAAATTGCTGTTCTTGGGGCAATACTGTTAGTGTGTATGACTTGATTGGTGAGAGCTGAGTCGTCACGTTGATGAACATTAATTACCTAAGGCCCCATCTGCAGATTTTATTACTTAACGTGTTGCTTCTCTTGCTCACTACATGTCTGTCCTGAGGATAGGGGATTGGCTTGATTCCCACACACATTCACGGATTTGTAATTGAACACATGCGTACCAGTGCGCAGACAGAAAGACACGCAGCTGTCCTTTGAATTACATGAGCATGTAGTCACGGTGAATTGTTGACGTGGATGTGAACAGTGACTGTGTGTGAAAACTACAGCAAAGATGTCAGGGAAAATGTGTGTCTCTGTGTGACTGTGTATATAGTAATGGTAAATTCACTGAATCACATAACTATTATATGATTTGCATAGGTAATTAAGTAAGTGCATGTTTGAGTTTGTCAGCACAGTGGTAATGATATAAAATATGTCTTCATAGGATAAGTTAGTGCTGTTACTGACATCAGACAGAAAATGTGGAGCAGGAGAAAGAGGAATGACAACAGGTAGGGGGATGCAACAAAGGTCCCAGTCGGATTTGAACCGGGGGTGTTTAAGTCACGTCATTTGTCCTGGACAACAAGGCCACTCGGTTCTGTGACAGGATGGCCGGAGAAACACTACAGACGCACTCAGAATACCTGCTCTCACAGCAAAGACAGAAACCCCTACTCCGACAGACGACAAACTGATCATTTAAAATGGCAAGTTGAGAAAATACACTGTTTCCAGTGGTGTTATCTCACCACCCCGTCCTTCTAGTGAAACCAGCAGCAGCCACAGGCATTAGCACCCAGGGAAATCTAGTAGCAGTGGCGGTGACGGCCCTGTGGTTAACAGTTAGAGAAAAACAAGTAATTAGCCATGATAATTAAATCCTCCAGTCAGCCAGCCAGCACTGTAGAACCACTCCTGCTTTTCTGGCCATTTACATAAACAGTAGAATTGGTCCATTTAAAAATGAGGAATTAGCAGATTAATTCTGTTCTATTATGGGGCGATAAGCAAATAAACAATTGGCTGCAGAGAAATGAAATGGGATAATGGCTGGTGGAAAGATGAGGAGGGTGAGGAAGACGGGGTGGTGGTGCTTACCAGCCAGTAGTACAAATGAGGAGCATAAGCTGGCTGTGCCCTCTCACAGGACTAGAAAGATTGTGTTAATTTGTGTGTGTGTTTGTGACTAAACTGTGTTTGTCTCTGTCCCCGTGTGTTTGCAACTTTACTGTTTACAAGGTGTGTTCACTCATCTGTGTGTGTGTCTGTGCACAATTATATATTTAAAACCAAACTATCAGTGCGCACTTGCCTGTTTTTGTATTCTGTCCTATTGGGTTCCTGTTTACCCGGGGGGGAGTCATCAGTAAGGGAAGTGCTCTTTGTCTCTCATTAGAGCAGCTCTTTGATTTCATTAATTACTGACCTACTGCTGCTGCTGCTGCTGCGGTTTGGCACAATCTGGCATTCTAACCACTAACAGTGTACTGCCGCTGCTCCCCTCCGCATTATTTATTTATCGCCTTGGCTTGATAATTAATAACCATGATTTCCCAAGGAGTCTTCCTTGGTGTGTGTGTGTGTGTGTGTGTGTGTGTGTGTGTGTGTGTGTGTGTGTGCGCGTCAAGAATGGATCACTTGCTGAGGAGCCTCACTATTTTTACAGATTCTGGCACTTCCTTTTCAGCTCTGTGTAAGTCCCTAGATTTTTTTCTTTTTGTGTATTTGTATCGGAGTGAGTGCAGCAGGTCTTTTGTGGAGCAGCCGTCTTGATTCCGTTGATGAGCTCCCATCTGATATGAATGTAACATCACCAGCTGCACAACCAGATCATTAAAGGGTTGTCTGAAATGAACTCAATGGCAGTGTTGAGGAGAACTCTCCTCACATACACCCTTTGACAGGTGAACTCACCTGACTCACTTTTATAATGTGTCTGGTCTTGTTATCTCAATCCTTGCGGTTCTTCTCTTGGCACATACAGAAGTTAATATCAACATCTGGACAAAAGCACGATTCGGGAAGTCTTTCTTATTTCAACCATTCCTTTTAAAGGAAATAAGACACAAATAAACGGCATGTCCTCCAAATTACAGAAAACAGCTACAGTGTTTGTAATTGCCATCATAACGGCACATATAGTTTAAGCCTGTTTTGATCATTTGTTCTGATTCAGTGCCTTCTACAACTGGTTTTTGATATGATGGTTGAGTTTGTTTAGGTCTGGGCATAAAAACAATGTCAAGGTTTAAGAATCCTGGAAAACAAATTTGACTGCCGGTAGGACACGGTAAGCTTACAATAGTCTCCCATATCAAAGTGTGATGATTTAGTGATCCAGCTATATATCCCAACCTCTTCCCTCTACAAATTTTGTGGTTCTATAACTACGTCACATTATTTCCTATTTTGCACCAGATGGGCAAGATTCATAATTCCTACGCTGCTAGGGGGCTTTGTCTCTTGAACATAAACATGTTGTTTGTAGGCATTGCTGAAAAGACTGATTATGTGGTTTTTTTTCTCGGGGGGACATGAATTCGAAATGAATGCACAAACACAACATTGAATCTTATCTTTGTTTCTATTCACTCCATGTTTTATCATCCTTCATTTGATCTAATCCATGTTCGCTTTCTATGTCTATTACCCTTCACTCCTCTCCCATTGGTTTTTGTGCCATTTATACTGGACTTGTGTCAGAGTGGACAGGCGGTACGTTTTTCTGGTCTATTGACTGCTGTGACCAGGCCGTCTTTTCTTCTCCCTCTCTCCTTTCTGCGCCTTCCTAGCAGAGCTAGTTATGGAGCCTATTGACTGATTGGATGTTGGCCCCATCGATCCCCAAGGTCACACGGCTGGATATTGACGAATGGTCCCACAATGTCCTCCCTCCCTCCTTCCGTCATCTTCTCCCTCCACTCTTTACCTCTATCCGCCCTGCTTAATCTATCTTTCACCTCATTTCATCTCCCGCCCTCCCTTCTCCCTCCACTTTCCGCATTCATTTGTCCGTCCGTCTATCCATTTTTCTTTCCCTCTATCTCTCCTGCGTCCGTTGCTGCTATCGTTCATCGATGCAGCAGAGATCGATGCGGGGGATAATGGGCGCTGGGCCCGTGGGGAGCCGGCGAAGGCTGTACGGGTCCACAGACTCGGTGCTGACATGACTCAGATGATAGGAAGAGAGACTGAAGATGAATTGTTGGCGGATGAAGAGAGGTGGTGACGTTGCCCAAGGTAAAAAGGAGGAAGAGGGGGGAACAGCAGGACAAGGAGAGAGACACAGAGAGAGAATCAAAGAAGAGAGGTAGGGTTGATGAGTGTATGCCTGAGGGCAGCTATGAGACACATGGGGGTGGCTTTTTGGAAAAGACGGGAGAGAGCCATGAGAAAAGAGAGAGCTGGAGGATCCCTGACACTGGCAGAGTGCTGACTTTATTTTGTGTCACTGAATTACATAGACGTGGTTAATGTACCTCGGTCGAGAGCTAGAAAGGTCTGGACGTGGTGAAGTAGAGCTGGGTGATGTGTCAATATATCACCTATATTGTAATATATTACAGATTTATCTAGGGTCATCTGGCACTTTTAGAAAGCTTAAAGGATTAGTTCACCTAAATCACAAACAGCCATTTTTCTCGCTTATTCCTGTGGATATCTAGCCGTTGAGTTAGTTTTGGTTTTATCTCCTGAGATTCTAAAACATATTTCTCTCTGAAATAAAATACAATGGAGACAAATTGAATTTTGTTTGTGGTGCTCAAAAGAGAAAAGTCAAAAGTTACAAGATAATACACAGTTTACAGTGTGTTTTTATTGGAACTATGCAGAAATTATCTCAGTGTGTGAACTGAGCCTTTTAAAAGTTTAAATTTTGAGCTGTTAAGAGAGCATCATGGTCCAAAAGTAATTTCCCTATTTCTAGTCAAAGAATCGGGGGATTCGTTCAGATATTCTTATGTGCATTAAATGTTTTTGGTTTATTCAGAAAACATGGCACCAGTGGAGCACATATCCTAAAAACAGGCTTAAGCATAAAGTTAAGTGGGCTTAAAGATTAGGTTATCATCTCATTCTTGAATGTGAAATAATCCACCCATACTGACATACTCACCAGATGGCTAATGCATTTGTATTAACCTAGTTTAACTGCTGCTTTTTCAAAACATTATACTTCTGTCATAGCCTTAAGATGGCTATTTGAACGTGACGTGAGAGTATTAGATGAGGAAAGGCAGCCTAGCAGCCTGCCCATATAGAAGCAAATGTCTTTTACATTATTTCCCATGGAGGAAGGGGAGAGTAAGTAGCGACAAGATACGAGTTTGAGAGCAAGGTAATGATGCACAGTGTGTGTGCACCAGAGTGTGTGTGTATACTGCATATATGCATGCAAATATGTACCTATGGTGTTTCCCCTAGGGAAGCTGTCAGTCATGGTGGTAAATGCTTCGGACTGAAGGGGGCACAAATAACAATCACACCCAAAGAGTCAAGCAATGCTGTGTGATTGGTGTGATTTAATATAGGAAGCAGAAGAAATCAACATTTATTATTACCCCCTATTAAACCCCTTAATGAAAGCAAACACTTGCTTGCATATTTTCTTGCTGTTGCGCATGTTCTTTTCGAAAAGACAAAATATCTTAACCAAAAAAAATGTTTATAGAATCATTTAGAATCAATATAAAGTAGCCAAGTAAACATAGCCCTCTTTCCTCATCTGGCAGTGAATGTTAAAGCCAAACATTACTATATGTCTATGTGTGATCTGCTAACGATATTTTCTCTATAAACTATTATATCATGCTTTCCTGCTTTCCTGTTTTAGGCAAAACAAGCAGTGGCAGCACATCACTTATTTACGGGTCGAGGTTGTTCAAACTATCATCTAGTAGAGATTCCCCAGGTTCTGTGTGTGATCGATCACATCTTACGTTCACTTTACAGTAATTAATCAGAGCAGCACGTCATGATGTCAGAGGAAAAAGGTATAAAAATCGAGACAAACAGCCCAATCAGGCACAATCATGTATGGGGAAAAAACAACAAACTGAGGTTAGTTTAATAATCATCAGCTGGGCTTTATTCAAACTTTATATATTTTCAGTCTCACCATGTTACATTTTATACCACCAGTCACTGGTCTGTGGTGGCTGACACAGAAACCAGTAATCATCAGAGGAGTGGTCAAAATAGAGTTCTTGCTGGATCAAGCATGTACAGAGTCTGGGAAAATGTCATCATCACTTAAAGATGAGTGAGTGAATCGCATCAGGAGACATTTTGTATATATATATATTTTTTTTTTGTCTGCTCTAAATAACATGTTTGTCTCTTTTAAAGTGATGAATTATTCACACTAATAACAGGGTACTGTAGCTGTGTCTGACACCTGTTGTTGATGTTGCTGATTGTTTGGTTGATAAAAGTCATACATTTCCTGAGTTGAGTCCGACAGACCTGACGTGCCTCATCTTGCCATTTTGGGATCAATTTATGTGTCCTGAATGACCCAGTTGAGGTTTTTCTGAAAAACACTGAATGTTCTGATTGCACCGCTAGTGCTCCATAAGCAGGGGTGCTGTGCCGCTGCAGAAATTGTTTGGGGGAATTGCTGGCTCACACATGGCTTCATACAAAGGTCTTTATACAATACATGTTTTTAAGGCATTCATCTTTGTATAAAGCTGCAGTTTGAAGCCTAATTTTCTCAGAAAGAATTTTGCTTGTGTGTCTGCTTTTCAGTGACTGGATGGTGTGTTTGTTTACATCTGCTCAGCGGGTTGTTTGCTTTGCAGTGCACTATAGAAAGATGGAGAGAGAAAATGAATATTGTTTGTACTGTTAGATCTCTGTAAGTGTATGTAAGGTGTGTGTCCATTTATTTCTTTATTTCTTTGGACACTTTAAACCCTGGAGTGAGTTCAGTATTGTGTGTAAGAGAAAAACGAGCTGGAAGGAAAACAATAAAAATATAAGAAATGTTTGAGACGATATTTGGGTTGTACTGGATTCGATATGCATCAAATGATGATTTGGGATTCTGAGTGTTTCTGATTGTATGTGCATGTTGACCCCCCAGTCAGCCCTGTGTACATCAGCACCGCTGCAGGTACTTTTCGTTCTTTCAGCTGTCAGTGAATAAAAGAAAGGGAGGGGGAGAATGAAGGAGACGAGAAGAGGTGAATGTAGAAGAAGACGACCTAATTTAATCTAAAGTGGTTCTCAAATTGAACCAGAGGGAAAACAAAGTCAGCACAAAACCTTGGAGCTCCTCTGCACTTATGTAACGGCTCACCCCCCCCCCCCCCCCCCCCATCCTCTCTTCTCCTCCCTTACTTATGAATAAGAGAGATGGAGCAAGGGAGGGTAAATGAAAAAAGAGGAGGGCAGAAAGAATGAAAAAATGGAAGGAGTTGTAAAACAGAAGGAGAAAGGGAATGAAGTTGTGGATTTCTAGTAAGAGGGGGGAGGACCAAACAGATGGAAGGATGAACATGACAAGAGAAGATGACAAAAACTTTTATTTCTCTTTGTCATGCACACTATTATCCTCTCTCTTCGCCGCCCCTGTCTTACCATGTTTTCTTTCGCTCTCTGTTGCACTGACAAACTATAAGGCCCCGAAAGGCTCTATTCAAGATAGTGGGCTGAATGAGTGTCAAGTTAAATAATGCAGTCTGCTGGCTGCCTAGCTGCCTGGACAGGGGAAAGACTAAGGGAGAAGACGGGGAAAGTAGCAACACGCTGCAAAGATATAGACTTGTATTATTTAACAGTCCTTTGAAAGGCTTGCAAGTAAGGCATTCCCAGAAATAAAACCAGGTGGGGAGCTCATGCATACATACAGTTGTGTACAAATATCCAATAAATGCTGGCATTCACAGTTTTGTGCCCAATCATACATGACCTATGCTGATGCAGCTGCACTTATATTGTGCATGCACAGATCCAGCGTAATGTATATTAACCTGTGGAAGTGCATGTAACAACGTAAGTGCGTGTTTGTGTGTGCAGACAGGAATGCCACGCATGCCACTTTTGCTTTACTCTCTGTGTTTTTATGACATTTGAAACAGTCTTCTGCACTCAAAAAGGTTATCGTTTGAGCTTGTCACTGCAACAAGGGAGTATAATAATGCATTTGTGAGTGCCATTGTGAGAGAAACTGTTAAGAGAAAGTTTCCCTCTCTCTACTAAATCTGCCACTACTCAGTGACATTTTCAGTCTAGTTTATTCAGAACTTTTACTTTTCAGAAGATTTACTTGCAAACAACCGGGGTATTTTTAATTTGGCACAGACTCTGATTAAGGAACATTCTTAGTTATTGTGCCAAATTGCTTGCTCGCTACTGGATTTGTACTGTACATACTGTACCAATACTGCCCTCCATGTGCCAACACGTACAGAGCATGAATGAACTCAAATTCAACTTGTTTTTTTTCCCTTTTCTGATTTTCTTCCTTCGTCATGTGTAGCCATGAATTCTGTGACCTCTTAAGTTATGCAAGCACATTTAAAGCTGGCTCACTGAGCACCATGCATACTCTATGTACACACACACGTTGATTGCTGTAGTCCCTTAAATAGGGCAATGCAGACCATAACATATGGATATCTGCTTGCATAAGAGCCAGAGGAACTCAAAGTCACTTTTTATTTAATAAAAGCCCTGTGATGCATCCTGTGTTCAATCCATGGCCTATCATTTTCCAAAAGCCTCTTTTTATTGGCCATGTAGTACAGTGGAATGAAAACATTTTTGTCGCTAATATGATTTTGATTTGAGAAATTGAAGATTTTGAATTGTTTCCTTTTAAGGTAGCAAGGTTACACTTTTTGACAAGTCATTGATTTTCACACTCTGCCTACCAGGATAGGGGGTTAAAATGTCCCATTAAAGACCATCATACCTCCATCGGGAGGAGATGGGGGTTGTATTCATCGTAATTTGGTCTGTGAGCTCCAAGTGTCGCGTTTACAAGATTGCCATATACCGGTGGATTACATAGTCTGTAACTGAACATATACTGAAGTAATGTCTCTTAAAAATGAATTTGGGTGCTGCAGGTGAGTTGTTTTATGCTATGTAGGGTATCGTGCAGGAATAGTCCATCAGTGAATGAAGTCCCATTGGAGCTCCATATTGCTGGCTCTATTACAGCTACTGGTGCTGCACAAATTGTTCTTTTTAGAAGTTAATTATTTGTGTCACGTTTAATGCCTTAAATGCTAATGAGGCAAAGCAATAAATGAACTGTCACTTTCTTTTCCTCTTGGTTCTTTAAATCGACTTAAAAATGTTTATTGGGCATAGATTCAGCCTATTTCTGCATATTAATTGCGTCGCCTGGGCCTGCACTCTTGTGGCCAATTTTGCACTCATTAGGCTTTATTGACAGCTAGGTCATGAACCCAGAACGGAGAGCTGAGTCATTCCAGCATGGAGGAAACACTTCTGACTTTCATCCTCTTAATTTTTTTCCATTTCTTCTATTTTTATGTCTGAATCTGCAAGAGCCTCTGTCACCAACATGTTTTCCTTTTGTGATTTCTGCCATGGAATATTCCAGTGTTTTATTTCCAGCACTTTGCTTTTAGTGCTGTGACTGTTACTGAAGTGGTTTCTACATTTGTCCCTTTGCTTACCACTCTGTCCACCCTTTAAATAGTTCTACTTGCATGGTCCACTAGTTCTTTTAAACTGCTCATCCCTTAACTAAAAACCAAGGTTACAAGGGCTCTCACGGAAGAGAAGAAGGTATTTTTGATTTCTGTGTCCTGAATGTAACCTGATACATCATTTGATCAGTGCAGCTGCTTTAGAGTAAAATCTGATATTAATAGGTCACCCCATCGCCTTCAAAGTCTTTAATTTTTTATAAGTCAGGTCTTTGCTATGTGTCGCCTTGTTCTGCTTTGCAGAAGTTTGAATTTCTGCCTAGTTTCCAGTAAAGCACTCTGTCGTAACAATAAGACCTGACAGCGCTTTCCCCGATCACACTATATCAATCCAGACAACCAATTACAACCCAATTACAGGCCCTACAAATGAAAATAAGTGCCTTTGGCCTCCGGCCTCTCTTTCTCTCTCTCTTGCTATGTCTTTTGCTCTTTGTCTTTCTTTCTTTTCGTGTGCATGTTTCTTCCTTTAGTTCCCGATCTTTGTATCATTCTCGTTCCTTTTCCTCTGTCCGTATGGGAAATAAAAAGGAAGGAAAATCTATGCCTTTGGAGCTTGGGAACATTTTGTAATAAAAATGCCTTGCAGGTGTGTATTTATTCAGTTGCAGCAGGTATAACTTTAATAGCATCCTTTTTTTCTTCCTAAGGTGTCTGACTCAACCCGTTGTTCACATTCATTCTTTTTACAGTCAGCCCTTTTTGCATGAATTTAGCCTTTTCCTCCTCCCCATTTTTTTTTCACACACTCTTTCCTTTTGCTGTGTCTCACTCAATGACTCTTTTCTTTCATGCCCTCAAGCACACAAACATGCGTACACACACTCGCTTTATTCCCCCTGGAAGCTATTTGTCTTAACAGGTGGTCATTCAGATTCAAGACTGGCACTGCAAGAGAGGTAGAGAGAAGGGGAAATACAGAGGAAAAACAGAGAATTACAGGAGGACTAGATGAGGAAGATAAGGTTGGAAAGATTGAAAGTGATTAAAAAGGGACCTTATGTGCTGGGAACATAAAAGCGACATGGACATTGTGTACCATGTAATCTACTGTACCTTGCCTGTAGGGCTGCTTTTATGAAGGTCGTCGCTTTTATCAGGGTACTAAAAGAACAGCAACAGGGATTTCTGTACAGCACCTGTTGTCTTTGCTTTAATGCATGTTTAGCCTTGAAAGCTCAAGTTTCTTCATGTCTTTTTAAAAAAAATGTTTTCTACATTGTCATTGCTTATGTTGAAACTCTGACCGTTTCCCTGCACCTCTCAGTTATTGCAGCCTTCCTTTTTTTCTGGTATGCCCTTGTCAGCTACAGAAAAGCTTCATTTTGAAACTAAAAAAGAAGAATTGTGACCATAAAAAAGCCTGTTATCACACCTATACACTGGCTTATACTGCAACCAAGCATGGATTTCAGAATTTTACCTTACCATATAAAGCTGTGAGAGGATTAGTACCTTGATAAGTATCTATCATCCGCCCACAGGATATACCTCCTCACGCACAAAGCCAAAAACCCAGCTTTACTCCCTTTATTACAGCCCACATGTGGCTGTCTCAACAACAGCTTATGTACACTTAGGGGTCATATTTCATTACATTATTATTATTTTAAAATTGAATTATTAGATTTATTGGGTTTTATTACACATTTTGTTTGGTTCACTCTTAGACTCACAATTTGTTCACTCTCAGCACTGCTCTACATTTGTTGTCCTTTTCCCACATTTGGCCTTTTCCACATCTATGCAAGACCATTAATCAATAAGTTGATTGATAGATGAGTCATCAAGCAAAAAAGAGCAGCCCATGGTTCTAGTTTCTCAAGTGTGAGGATTTGCTGCTTTTCATTGTTTGTAAATCAATGCAAATTAAATCTTTTGGGGTTTTTAACTGTTGTTTGACTGAATCAACAAATTGATTTATATTGAAAATAATCTTTAGTAGCAGTTGTAGTTTTTAATTTATATACTGTATTATAATTTATACATCTTTTGACAGCTTTTAGCACATTGTCAGGATAAGAGACGCATCACTATACCATGATAGCATTTAACCGTTCACCCCATTGTCATGCGTCATGTAGGTAATGCATTGTGGGCTTTAGAAAGTGGACAGCCTCGTCTCTTTACAGTATGTCACATTACCGAAGTTGAAAGTTTAATGACTCTGTTAAAAGGAGAGCCCCGTTGGAAGTTAATGTGCTCTGCTGTTAGAACTGCTATTATGGTACCACTGGCTGGCTCTGTTAGAGTGTGTGTGTGTGTGTGTGTGTGTGTGTGTGTGTGTGTATCATGGACAAAGTGAGTTCCCTGACACCATTTGTCTCAGAAGGTGGTGTGTGTGTGTGTGTGTGTGTGTGTGTGTGTGTGTGTGTGTGTGTGTGTGTGTGTGTGTTCCTGATTTGTGTGTGTGTGTCCGTTTATACACAGCATTTATCTTTTATGTGCCTGTTTGTGTTTTTATGTGACACTTCATATCCCCATCCATTTATCCTGTTTTATCTCTTCCACAGCAGTATTACTGTATTGCTTCTGTTGAACTATATATTATCTTCCCTCCCACATCTTTGAGCAGCAGGGTGGTGTAACAAACAGGAAGATCATTCTTCATATGAAGTGCTGCGATTCAGGCCGTCCAAGTCCCATGTTCCCACCCTGCTCTAGTGTCCTCAAGCAAGACTGTAAATCCCAACCAGCCTCAAGGGTGCTTCTGCTTCAATAATTCTGTTTAGGGAGAAAGTGAAGAACCATTCTCACTCCTTGGGGATCAACAGACTACCTGCTGCAAACACTCTCTGCTACAGGTGTACATACTGTACCTGTGAATTTTTCATTTTCTTCTTACGTTTAAAATAGTTTTTCAGATTTACATTTCCCTCCCTCTATCTGTCTTGAAGGGTGATTGACTTACTTTGTAGCTACTGTATAGACAGCTATAGTCTACTACATATCACAGCTTTTTTTAGGTCTTTTGGTGTAAGTCCAAGTGAAGTCTCAAGTCATTAATACAAGTCAAGTCTCACGCAATTTACACAAGTCCAAGTAAAGTCTCTAGTCTGTCATAGCAAGTCCCAAGCCAGGTCTCAAGTTATTCAGTCAAGTCCAAGTCAGTAGCCTGTCAAAGCGAGTCATGAGTCATTCAGACGAGTCAAATATCAAGTCTGTGGAGACATATCCGAGTCAAATATGTCAAATAGAGTCAAGGCTCAGGTCTTTGAGAGCAAATCCAAACTAAGTCTGAAGTCATTGTACGAGTCAATGCAAAGCGTGCCTGTTACTGTCTCATTTATCTTACAAACCTGAGGATATTCAAGTGTTAAGTCTTTATGGAGTCGAGTTTCATTCATCAAGTCTCCATTTCTAATGTTTGTGACTTAATCTGACTGGAGTCCAAGTCTCGAGGCTGCAGCTCTGTTATATCTTCTATACTTTCCTTTCTCACACCCTCTTAGTTTCAGCCTGTTCAAAGCTTCAGTTTCTCCTCCACTCTCCAGTTGTATAAAAAGGATAATGTCTGGACAATAGTTGTCCCAGTGGAGCATCATTGGCCTGTGCTTATCCCTGTCTCTCCCTGGCTCTCTCTTCGGGCAGGTTGAGCTTCCTGAGCCCCGTTGTCTGCCTTGGTGTAGGCTGGCTGATAAATGGCCTGCAGGTTGCAGTGAGGACAGCCAATGCCAGAGCTCATCCTGGCATGAAGCTATAGAACATTACTGAGCCCGTCACTGGGTTTAAATTGTCTTTGTTTGTTAGAATACACTTGTGTGCGACATTGTTTATATTTGAGCTGTGTTTCAGCAGAGACTGATTTCTTTGTCTGTGACAGAATGACTCAAGTAAAATGTACACTATTTAAACCTTTAGTTTATTAAGTAATTATTGTTCAGTATTGTACTACATTTCTTGTTGTTTTCTCAGCTCTTTTTTAAAATCTGTTTTCTGTTTAAATACTTGGTCTTGGAAGTTTGCCTTTACTATCAGTTCAAGAGTTGCTCACACAATCCAACAAGAGTCAAGAGTGAGAGCCGTTTACATGAGAAGTCCTTGAAATTGAAATTAAAGGAAAACATAGCAATGTAAGAGCTGGCTACACACTTGACAAAGGCCAGTTTTGTATCAGTCACTATGTGTCAACAAGGCTGAATTAATTAATAATTAAGACTAAATAAATACACCAGACAAACCAAAGAAAGATGAAAGAGTAGGTGAGGCGAGGGAAGGAAGTAGAAAGAGACGCTTACACTTTAGATACTCTTTTAATGAAACGAGTCACTGAAAAACAAAGAAGAAAGGAACTAAATGTCCCTTAAAACTTCCAACTCCTACACCCTCAAACACACTCAAGCACTTACATGAAGGAAGTCGGACACATGCAGCAGCAACATATGATATTAAAATCTACAATTTCAAATCAAAGACTCTACTCTTCCCAAGTTCTGAACCCAGAAAACCTTCATAAATGTCTGATTTCTAAGAGGAAAACACAGAAGATGTTTTCGACTCTGAAGTGCACAAAACATTCCCTTCAGCAGTGCCTTTGTATGTTCAGTGCTTTTCATACAAGAGCTTAATTCCTAGAACTTGAGTGTTTGCTAAAGTGGATGGTTTGAATTTCAAAACAGGCATCAAACTATCCAATGCCGCCATTACTTGGGCAGTTTCTCTGCCGGCTTGTGGTAATTAATCTTTCTGTTTTTTTTGTTTTTTGACAACTTTTTTAAAAGGTTTCTATAGTCTGCTCTTTAGACTTTCTGATAAAAGCTCTTTGATACTCTTCTGCTCTATCTCATGTTTCCTCATCAAGCAGGCTCTCTTTACTGAAGCTCTCCATGTAATGTTGCTAAAGCAGACACAACTCTATTACTCTTTATGTCTGACTGTGATTGTGTTTTATCTATTAGTGATGAAAGTCATCCTTGTCTTGTGTGTCCTAAATAGGCCAAATGGACAAAAAAGCAAAATTGGCTCACAGATCCACATTGTCCCTTTAATGATGGGCAAGTATTTATGAAACAACCTTTGAAATTGGTGTTTAGTAGCTAATGTGCCATGGCTATTAGTCAGAGCCATGGGTACGGGAGAGGGAAAGCTTTTGTTTCTTTGTCAGGTTCTTTCTGTAATTTCTTTCCTCTCTCCTTCATTTAGTGACCCTTCCTTCCCCTATTTAGTTTTCTTTGCTAAACTTTTTTCCTCTTTCCTCTCTCTTATCTGTCTCTCAGTATTTCTCTCTCTCCCCCTTGCCCCTAAAGGCCCATTAGTCTGTCTAACTAGCCTGTGATTACAGGACTTATGTATTCAGTGTGTGATCATAGTGCCAACTTTGTCCTCTGAGTCTCTCTCTGACTGACTCACTCACTCACTCACTAAGGCACACTGATCCCTCTGTGTATTACCCGGAGTATTCATTTATTTGCACTTCATGTGGTCCTCTCCCTCTTCCTTTTCTTTTTTTTTTTCTGTTTCTCTTGCCGACTCGACTTTTTGTCTTTCTCACTTTCATGTTTGCTCTCTTTCTTGCTTCTCCTCACCGTCCTCCGCTGATTATTTTCTCTCATCGTTGCTCTTCGCCTCCCGTCTCAGCCTTCCTCTGAGTCCCTCCACCACCCTTGGCCTCTCGCGCTCTAATCTTCTCCAAACGCCTCTATGTTATCAGCTAACCACAGAACCATGCTTCGGGCACCCTGCAGTGTTAACCCAAAAACAATGAAGTTAAGTGTTTAGTAAAGGATCTCTCATGGTCCAGCAAAGCTTCCCTGCACTCAAGCCAAGATGCCAGTTTCTCCTTTTCAAGCAAACCCAAAAAAGATGAAAAAAACTATTCACTCTCATTGGCCTGTAAGGGTTTTGGCTATCCAAACTATGGTTGCACTAATGAGCATGTCTTTTTTATGAATCTCAAGTAGTGTTTATGTAACCTTGTATTAATATTCCTCCTCTGAGTGGATGGAGTCGATGGCTTTGGGATGAAAAAATGTAAAAGAACAACTCTTGAAAAATTGTTTTCTCAGGTTATTTTTGTGTCAAGTAACATGCAGGTTTGTTTGAAAAGTTCAGCTAGTGTATTGAGGGGTGGATTTTGACACTTGCTACTCTGTGCAAGTGTAGAACTTCAAAAACCTTGCTTCCCTTCTGGTACATCAGCACATCTTTGTGTCAGAGTCCATGTCTCCTTGTCAGAGCATGAGTCAGTAAGATTACAGGTCTTGAGTTGCCACATCTTTCAAGGCCTACAGCATTAGTCAGACTGCGTAGGTTTCTACTCTTTGCTCACAAGGACATCAACGTGCCTAGTTGTTAATGTCGATATGGCCAAATGTTTGTCATGTAGCAGCGGGTATGAGATCAAAGTCATACTTTTCAAGAACACCAGAATTGCACAGGAGGAGGAGAAATGGTTACTTGTCAAGGACCCAACTGCCTACTCTAGACTGTGTCACACGGGTTATTTTTGATAGTCCTTACGAGGCCCCCGAAGTGTTTGAAAGTTGAGGCAGAAAACAAAAGTCAAAGCAAAGTAACACACTGAAGTACAAGAGTGAGAGTAGCACCTTTCAAGAATGAAAAATAGCAGTCTTTGCACAGGGTGGCTTTGTCTGGTTGTTAGACCTCAGATTGCCTCAAGGCAAAAGAGAGCCTGAAACTCAGTGTGTGTGTGTGTGTGTGTGTGTGTGTGTGTGTGGTGTTCGGGGGTCTTTAAGCAGACAAGCTTAAAGCATGAGAAACTTTAATATAAGCAAAATCCTTTTAAAATGCGGTGATAATGCAGCTCACCATATGTCACTACAGATGTTGATGTTACATTATAGATTAAGATAAATGTGCTGATGATGGCTTTCATGTACACCTGCTGCATACTACTGAGTATGAAACATTCCCCATTCTCACTCTGACTGATCAAAGACATCATGACTAGTGAACCGTGGCACCTTGATTACTAAACCAACTTTACGTTTAACAAGGTGCTGAAGTACTTGGCTACTTTGGTTTTCTGATTTTGCTGTGGTGAACATATTCAGTAGTTGTACTACAAAATAACTGCAACTGAAGACAGCTGACAGATAAGTAGCATAACACATAAATAATCAGGTAAAGTACTTCAAAATGGTACTTTAAGACAGTTATAGACTAAATGTAGTTATTCTCCACCATTTTATTGAGGTAATATAACTTCTAAAATAAACAAGAAATGCTTGCACAGAAAAATTTCAGGTCAACTGAACTCTTAGATCTATTTTTAGGAAACTTTACATAGCTGTGTTTCTTTGAGCAGGTACTGCTAAATAAGCAGTAATCCACAGAGTGTTCTCTGGCTTCACAGCAGTTTATTGCCTGTGTAGCTGTCCATGGTGCTGAAAACAGACTCAACGCTCCCTGTTGCTCCCTGTCCATGGTGCTGAAAGGAAAACGCATAAGTATAGTGGTTTTTTTTTTGCTTTTTTTTGCCGCTCCACTGAAAGCTAACTGAGCTTTGTCTCTGGGCTTGATTTGAAAACCCCAGCGTAAGTCCCCAACAGATGGTATTAAAGCACTTATCAAAGGATACGTTCACCCTGACTAGATTTTAACATAGTAATTCCAAATGTAACTTGTTGCACACTGTTATACTTGTAAATGTAAGACCACTCTTTCTTTATGAGTTGGTTATTAGTGTGTTTTGTTGTTATGTTCTCATTACACACTGTTGACAAATGTATTCATGCTGACAAGATAGAATAAAGGCATAATACTTCCCAAACTGACCTCTTACCCTGTGCTTGTCTGTTTGTTTTTTCCCCTCTTTTTCTTGCAGTGGTGCTGCTGAATTCTAAAGAAACTCAGGCAGAGCTAGGCTGGACGTCATATCCCCCCAATGGAGTAAGTATGCTTACTTGCATTTTTCATTTTCTGTATGTTTGTTTATTTGCTTGTTCACCTGCTAGGCTCCACAATACAGCTGCTTGCTTAACAACTCGCAACAACAGGCCACCCGTTTTTCATCCCTCTTGTTCTCTCTGTTCATGCTAATTCTACCTTTCTTTCTTTGCTCATCATTTCCCTTTCTTTCTCACACCATGCGTTCGCTTCTCTCCCAGTCCGGAGCTCATCATTATCATTAATCGATGGTGCTAATCCAGGCTAGGACACTGCAGTGTGCAACCCAGCCACGCAGATATGCTGCCACAGATAAATGGTCCCCCTCCGCATCGATCGATTTGGCTTGTAAAAAGCTTGGCGCTAAGTTATGACTGCAAGACAAATGCAGGAGCCCTTTTTAAAGAATCTCCCACCGCCGAAGCAGTTTGTCACCCACTTCCCACCTGGAGGTTGGCCTTTCCATGCGCAACACACCCAAGATTTCTATTATAAAAACAGCACATGCTGGCAATTGTGCCTGCACTGACATATACAGCACAGTGTACACACATGTACTGTTTAGTGTATTATGTGCTGACCACTGTCAGCTTGAGGTGGCTGCTGGACCATATGTAAAGCTAAATCTAAGATTAATTAGGAATAACACACTGCATCCACTTTGATTTACTCACCTTGGCAGCAGTGCAGTATATCACATTACCATCACAGATAATCTATTTTCACTGTCTGGTTGTGTTTGTGTGTGTGTGTGTGTGTGTGTGTGAGAGAGAGAGAGAGGGATAGATCCACATTTAGTGCTCAGTTTACTTTCAATTCTGTCAAGTCATTGTCTCAGCAATTCAAATAGTGACATGCAGTTCACTTCACTAGTCATAGTGAATATCTGATAAATAGTTTTTTTCACTAATACTTTTTATTGCAAATTTTCTCACTGAAAGCAAATAATAAAAATACTAACTCTGCAGCTATTGAACATACTTAGGGACTGTGACAAAAGTATTGGAGTGGTGACTGGAGGTGACCAGCTGTCCCATCATTAATACATTTTTCTTTGGACCCTCCCCTTGAAACATAAAAAATATTAACACCCTGCCCCAACAACTCAAAATTATACAACATTAGTGAGTTGGTACAATTTGCAAACCATTAATACCTTAAAGTGCATGTAGAGTTCAAAATGGTCTAACCTAATTTAAATCCTTAATATACTAATGGAACAATTATTTTCATACAGCCACCAACTGTTAAAATTATGACAAACATTCTTCTCAAATGGCATTACTTTTAGCACCAAAGGCGGTGGAGATCAACAGAAACCCGCAGAAAAAGTGACTAAGGTCTGACCCATAGTTTCAGAAACACCACTCAAGGCTGATGTAATGACTGTGTACGTGCAGTTTGTCATTTTCTCTGTGACGTTATCAAAGAATCTGAGTGCCAGTGTTTTTCCAGACACCCACTCATTAGATTATGTCATTAGACTGTGAACCTGAACTGACTGTATTCTTTCTTTCTCTGTCCTTTGACTTTCTTTTCATTATCTCTGTTGCCTTTTGCCCACCTCACTTTACATTTTTTTTTCTTTTCATTCCCTAATATTATTACTTCACTCCGCACTGTTTCTTCTTCTGTTGGTTTGACTGTACTGTTGTCTCTCTTCTCATCTTTTTTTGCCATGACCATGCTCCCTTCCTGTTTTTCTCCTTCTTTTCTCTCATCCTTTTCATTAAACCACCACCTTTAATCCTCTTTGTTGTCTCTCTCTCCTCCTTTTTCCCCTCCCCACCTGCCTCCATCTCTCCAGTGGGAGGAGATAAGCGGCGTAGATGAGAAGTACAAGCCTATCCGAACATACCAGGTGTGCAATGTGATGGAGCCAACGCAGCAGAACAACTGGCTGCAGACCGGCTGGGTGGCGCGCCGAGGTGGCCAACGCATTTTCGTGGAACTCCAGTTCACTCTGCGCGACTGCAACAGCATCCCCGGTGTGGCGGGCACTTGCAAGGAGACCTTCAACCTCCTCTACGTCGAGTCGGACAGGGACCTCGGTGGTGTGACCCGCGAGGACCGCTACACCAAGATCGACACCATCGCTGCAGATGAGAGCTTCACGCAGGGCGACCTGGGTGAGAGAAAGATGAAGCTGAACACGGAGGTGCGCGAGATCGGCCACCTCAACCGCAAGGGCTTCCACCTGGCGTTCCAGGACGTCGGCGCCTGCGTGGCCCTAGTGGCCGTGCGCGTGTACTACAAACGCTGCCTTGCAACCGTCCAGAACCTGGCGGTGTTCCCCGACACGGTGGCTGAGGCCGCCTTCGCCACGCTGGTAGAGGTGCGGGGCGCCTGCGTCAACAACTCTGAGGTTGACACAGACAGCCCTCCCAGGATGCATTGCAGCGCTGAAGGGGAATGGCTGGTGCCCATTGGGAAGTGCAGCTGCAGCGCCGGCTACGAGGAGGGACACAGCAGCTGTGAAGGTAGGGAATGAATAAATAGACAGTGGGATGCATGAATAGATGAAAGAGGACGGAAAATAAGGAGAAAACAAAAGGAACAAGAAAGGGATTGTGTAAGGAAAGGAGAACTAAAGAACCAAATAAAAGAACAATGCATAGACATTTTTGCAAAGCAGATGTGAAGGCAGGAGAAGGAGGGAGGGAAAGAGATTTGACTAATTCAAGTACTGTTAATGTCTTTCTTTGCCAGAATAAAAGGGAACTGTGAACAATTTCTTTTGGTGTTGGAAAGAAAGCAGAAAGTGAGAACTCAGCAAAAAATATCCATCTTTAAAAGTAACTTTTGTGTATTTTGGAGCTGTGAAGGTTGCATTTTCTTCCTGTACAATTCAACTTGGTGTAAGAATTTTGTAGGAAAGAGTCTTTCTATTTTGAAAGATGGCAAATAATTGAACTATAATCAAAAAGTTAATTTGTATTGGAAACTGGTAGACAATTGGTTGAAATGATGTCGTCCCACTGCAGAGTTTTTCACGTGTTAAAACAGTAGAGCGGACGTCTGGTAAGCTCACTTCTTTTAACTCCACACCCCCAGTTTTTTAAAATGTTCAATCTTCTTAAGCCCCAACCAATGCTAACTCAAGTGACATCGTTTGAGGTAATTTATACGACTTCACACAGCTCCCTCTGGGGCTGCAAAAGGCTTTACACAACCTTTTTTTTTTCACATATGCAGTACTACTCCCGGAACTTGAAAACAGACTTTGATGTGTAAAATCAGTGGAGTTCCCCTTTAAGGAAATACGACTTTTAAGACTCAATAATGGAAAAAAAAAATTACTTCATAAGATTAAGATTTCTGCAGTGAGAAAGAAGAGAGGAAGACAACTGAGGAGAGAAGAGAAAACAAAAGATATGAGACATTGAGACACTGGAAATGAGAAATGAGACTATTAATGTTGTAGAGAAAAGAACAGATACATCAGAAACTATGAGTGAAGAAGAATTGTAGAAATAATTGCATGTAAGCATCGAACAACAGGAGGAATCAAACAGAGAGCACTGTTAACAAGTGCAGAGACAAAGAGAAGGATACAGAGTTAGTCTCAAAAGACAGACAATAGTACAAAAAAGCCTTTCTCGCTAGATTTCAATCTATGCCTGCTTTTGTCCAACACTGACAATGACATCAATGCTGAGGGCCTTGATTTGGCAGTGATGTTACCTTGTTTCATGTGTACGCTGAAAGAATGCTGTCACACATATCGACATGTCAGGCGTAGTATGTGAACCGCAAGGCTGAACAGTCTGAGCGGCTTGGTGTGTGTGTGAGTGTGACCACAGTGACTAATGTCCTTTATTCAGATGAATTTAACACCACAGCCTCTCCTTTAACATTTGCATGTAGCCTGAATGGCCCCCACACACACACACACACGCTGGTGGGTGGCGTGGGGTATTGCACTCTTACGTAAAGAGAGAGGACCAGTATTTGAATCTTTTGTCACAACCCATTGCTCATACAGCAGCAGCAGTTTGATCGCCTGACTGTTGCTGTTAGCTTTCACACCCCATCTTGCATTGTTCTGCAATGCATCGTGGGTGTTGTACGTCACTGGACAGCAGACTGTGCATTGTAATGGAGGGGTTATTTAGTAAGAGTGCTGGAATTCACCTTGACTGATTGTGCCAGCACAATACGATCAAACTACACATAGACAGACAAGGAGATAACTAGGAGATACTTCTCATGCTGACACAGTAATTCAATTGAAATAGAAAAGAAATGGGTGACAGCAGAAAACAGAAAATAAAAAATGACAAGCAGGGACAACAATGCAACTTGTATAGAGGCAAATATATAAAGTGCCAATCAGTGTTGGATGAGGACAGAGGTGATAATGGTGGGAAAGGGGGTTGGAAAAAGGTTAATGTAGAGCTATAGAGATAGTGGTTATATGTATAAACGTTACATACAGACAAAAAAAACATGCATACTCCATTCCCCACACATACATTTGTATTTATAAAAGAAGAAGATGTAGTGAGACTGTGTGCACCTCATGCAATTTGTAAAATTAATTTGATTAACTGTGATTCATCAGTCTTTTTTTTTTTTTTTACATTGGAGGCATCGTTTTATTTTCCTGTAGTAATATGTTTTTGTTTATTTTCATTTTATACTTTGATTATTAAGCTCTTTCTGAGTCTGTTTTGATAATGGTGCTATAAACTAAATCATTGATTACCTTTCTGACATTTGATGATGATTGAGAAATAAACACTGATGATGGTTTAAAGATGCTTGTGATGAAATAATGATATGGATGGTGTAAATAGCCACAGCTGTGCGAAATGACAGCTGCCCTGGCTTTGTTAGAGAACACCGAACGACGTGGAACAATTCATAAAATTGCACCTTTTCTTTGCCGTTTTTTCCATTGACCGGTCTAATGATTGGGGTAGCAGACAGAAGTACTGATTTGAAAATGGATGTGTAAGGGTGGTTCTTCATCCATTTATCTGTTAAGACTTTAAAACTTACAAATCTAATGAAAAGAACACATTCGCATATTTGGCTTTGTGCGTACACACTGTTTTAGTCATGAATCTACCAAGACGTTACGTTTACTGTAACATTAATGGGAAAAGTGGAAAATAGGCATCTGCCAACATGCTGCACTTCTTGTGGAGATCAGAACTTGAAAGGTGAGGAGGGAAAAATATTGGTTTTCTAACAGTTACAGGAGAATACAAACTTTGAAGGAAAAGCAGGAGTAGAGGGAGAGTAGGACAGGCCAGGCATGTTGCCAGAGGAGCGAGCAGACAAGGACGGTGAAGTCCAGTGACAGCACCAATGAAGACAGGAAACCCGGAGAGAGAGAGAGAAAAAGAGAGAGCTCCTGTACTATATCTTTGGTGCCCGACCTTCCCTGGGTGCAGTTTAGCGAGTAAGAGTGTGGTCTACGAGGTGACAGGGCCTGTCATTCTCCCTAAGAGCAATCTACCCGTACACACACATGCGTCTACACGCGCACTTCCCCTGTAGTGCCTCATTTCTCAGTTCAGCCGTAATGGTATGAATATGCAGCCTCAACCCCGACATCTCCCACTGCACCAGAGCTATTGATCAGCCGTAATGCTCCACTAAACTGAGGAATTGCGCTGGGACTGCTCATACACACATATAGTAAGGACACACACATTCAGTAGCCTGCTGTGGTACATGCAACTACACAACAGACACACACACACACACCAATTTGGGTTGATGTCATTCTGTGTGTGGAAGAAAGGCATCGAGTCTCTGTGTGCGCCTGATAGAAACGGATGATGCGATAACAGCGGTGTGTGTAGGGGAGCTCGAGTTTGTGCGGCGGTGTCACGATCACGCTTATGTACGTGTGCTTGGAGAACATGCATTAGTGAGTGCTGTGCAACATAATATAATTAGTGCAAAGCAGGCAATCATGGCATATCATAACCATAATGTTCAACTAATTTCTCAGTGTGTGTGTGTTTGTATACAGTTTGTGCAGCTTCGGTAACCACGTCTTATTTACTCCTGGGTCTATTTGTGTTACTGAGTGAGTGCAAATGCACTAAGTGTCTCTGTGCAGGTCAATAATATTGAATAGCCAGTGAGTAGCTACTGATAATGGTGTAAGCAGATAGTGTTGTGCAGTAGAGAAGAGGATTATTACCACACGCAACATAACAGTCACGCCAGGCCCAGATAACACTGGATTACTTCAGATTATAGCATCTATTGTGATAATGTACCTCGTCTAACCTTTTCTGCTGTTTTAATGCAGATACAGGCATAATTATTACATTGCATACTGACTGAAGAACAATGCAGGGACACAAATAAAGTGAGACTAATTCCCCTATGTCGCTGTCCATGCGGAGATGCTTTCCCTCATGCCAAGCTATTATTTGTTATTTTCTTCATAAAAACAAAAACAAACAAACAGACCCAAGCCCAAATTTGTAATCACATTAGATTAAAAAACAGGCACAGGAAACTGCATAAAAGTCAACACAGAGCAAAAACAGGCACTCTGACATTTAATCATCAAATTATATGATTACCTTCAACTGACTTTTGAAATTCTGCTGTAAATTGTCCAAAAGAAGCAGTTAAGTGGAATGCAATTCCCACTGACAAACCAGCAGTGAGGTTTTGTATTAAAATCTGTTGGAAATATTCCACTAAATTAGAACATCAGATTTTTTGCTCTCCTGTTTTGTGCATAATAACTAAATTAATCGTAGAAAAGCTGAAACAAGAAAATGCATGCTGTGTTAAAAATATGTTGTTCTCATTTGTCCTTGCTTTATCTCTTACAATTAAGTTACTACTAATAAACTATAGAATGAATGAATGAATGAATGAAAAAAATCCTGGCGTTTAAAGAGAATGAGAAACACTTAATCCCGGACTGGAAGACTGTGATGGCACTTGACCAGCTTCTAGTTGTAAATGTGAAGAGGAGTATAAATGTGAAGGAGGATGTTATTGAAAATTAGCATATTTGCCCAGTCAGCTTTCTCTTGTGTAATAAAGGTGTAGAAGCGAAAAAAAAAAAAGAGAGGGAATTAAAAAACAGAGCAGTTAGAAGTGATATACTGTTGTGTAGAACCATCCTCTGCTTTAGCTCTCTGTCAGCAAGATTTGCACCTGCACACACAGCGTTGTTCCTATATATCTTGACCCTGCATGCATTCACAGATTTGCACTACATGTAATCGCAATGATGAGCACACGTATGTTCTCCAGTCTCATTATGAAATGCCACCAGCAGGAACAGACCAGGGGAAAAATAAATTATGTAATGATTCACCTCGCAAAGGCTGCGTTTCATGTGCAATGTGTGTTTGTGTGTGTTTGTGTGTTTTTTGTGTGCATTTCTGTCCTACTCATGAGCTTCATCCTGTTCTAATTAAAGCAAGCTGCTCTTTCTATATAATTACTGTGTGGCGCATGCCTTCAGCAGATTCTCTTATTATCTCTGTTGTTTGCTGCTCCACAATCTGGCTCCAGGCACATTCACCACCCTGCTATTCCTTCCTATTGCTCTCCTTCCCCCTGTAATTTACTACACGCCTTCCTTCTCCTCCCCTTTCCCCCTCTCGCTTCTTTATTTCCCTCACCCATTTACCCCCCATGCTCTCCCAACACTACCAAAGAAGTGTGCACTTAATTTCTACCCCACTGATCTCAGTGGTGCTTCGTGACTTCCTCTAAAACCTCCTCCCGTTAGTTTGCTTTCTTTCTCCCGTCATGTACCTCCTCATTTTCATTTTTCCTCCTTAGTTTTCTCCCCCTCTTTGCGTTTCTGTCTTTATTTCGCCCCCTTCTTTTCAATATTCTCTCTAACATGCTGTTTCGGTCTCTCCAAACCTCTCTCCCTGCCCCCTGTGGGGACCATGTGGCAGGGTGAGATGGGGTGAGGCAGGGTGAGTCAGGTTAACAGGCTGAAATCTGCTGGAGAAGCTTGGAGATTTATCTGAAGTGTGTCTGTGGGAAAAACAGAGCGAGAGAGAGAGAGAGTATGTTCGTGCGTTTATGTGTATATGTGTGTGCACAAAATTTGGCACCAGTGGCCAGTCATATGTTTCTGAAGTCGCTCCCTCTGTTGCACTCATCTGCCCCTCTGTCTGTTGTCACTTCTTGTTATGTCCTCATCAACCCTCACTTACTCCTTTTGTCTCAGACAGAAGTCGCCTCGTATTTTCTTCTTTGACTTTTATTTTCTTTAGCCTTCCTTTCCTCGCTTCCCTCCAATTGATTTGTGCCTTTTATACAAAAGCCCTCTCTCAAAGCCGCTATCACTTACCACCTCCAGTTTCCCTCTTGAGCTTCTGACTCCTCTTTTGTTCCCCTTCTCTCTTTTTTCACACTTTTTTTTTACCCCTTTTCTTTATACCAGTTCTTCTCGGCATGGTGCCACCTCTGCCCATCTGGTCCTCCCCCCTTCCCTCCATCCTTCTCCATCTTTCTCCTTTCTAGTCGCGTCACCCGCTACTGTTAGTCATATCTCCCCCCAACTTTCATTTTTAAATAATTCACATTCTCCTGGGAGAAAGACAAATGTGTTCTTTTGAGCCTAGCATCTGATGTATTTATTTAGTCGGCCAGCCATACTATAAGTGGACACACAGCACAAATACACACTCGGACCAACAAACATTTACACACACATATAAATGCAGAAACATTCCCACATAGACATACATGCAGGACCATTAAAATGTCCCTTGGTTATTGATAATGTGAGCTGGAGGGAAATCAAGCATTCACCGTTCATCCTCCCCCTGCTTTGCTTCACCTAGGGAGAACAAGGCAAGGAAAGAGGAAAGCAAAGGATAAAAGAAAAAAAAGGACATCGTGGATAAGGAAGGGAAGGAAATTGTTTGGGAAGGTGAGGAAAAAAAGATGCAGGAAGGAATACACTGCACTGCAGAAAGCAGCGGTCAGAGAATTCTTATGGTTGTACTGTTAGAGCTGAAGGCATTAAATATGAGTTGTAAAAGCTGAGGTTGATTTCAAACACAGACAATGGTGGTGTGGAGAGATGCCTGTGAGAGAGAGGAAAGAGGGGAGGATGGGAAATATACATGAAAAGAGGGAAGACAATGGGGGGAAAAGTAGGAAGAAATGGGTGTTGGATGAAAGTAAAGATAGCGTGGTTGAGAGGGTGGAAGCGAAAAACAGAATAAAGTTGATGAGGAAAAGAGGCAAAATGCAGGTCGGGGGGGGGGGTAATGATAAGTAGAGGAGACTGGAGAGGGGGGAGAAAAAAACGAGAAAAAACTTTGGCCACAGGCAGAATCAGTGAGAAGATGGGATAAACTCGCA
This sequence comes from Lateolabrax maculatus, assembly GCA_031216445.1. Classification (NCBI taxonomy): domain Eukaryota; kingdom Metazoa; phylum Chordata; class Actinopteri; order Acropomatiformes; family Lateolabracidae; genus Lateolabrax; species Lateolabrax maculatus. The sequence goes on from CM062218.1 coordinate 6,610,853, forward strand.
AATTACAGCATGTTACTTCCATCCTTCTCGCTCCTTTCTTCCGCCTCTTACCACTTTCAATCTTCCACACCAGACTCATGAATTAAATACAGCCGACATGAATGCATCAAAGTTAGAAAAGGTTGGCATCCAGCTTAATCATGTTGCTAACTCAACCGACATGACAGCCTCATTTCTTCTCCGCCTCACTCATGACCACTGAGCTGAATCAAACATTCAGTTAAGCAGGAAAATATATCGTGTAAGAAAAACTCTTGGTTATAAGTAAGTGACAGGTATGACGTTAAGGCATAAAAAGAGATTATTAAGTCAAATAAGACAGCTCTGTTCCTTGTCATACCGCTTTCTTCTTTCCTTTCCCCTTTTCTTCTCTGTTTTGTTTATTTTTCAAGACTTTTACACTTTCATAATCATTCTAGGACTACAATATTGCCCAGGCACGGCGCAACACGTTTTTGCATGTAATATCACACACTGTAGGTGTTGAAATTAGTTGCTTTCATTTTAGGTGCTAATGATTACAGTAAATCATCAGATAAAATCCCTAAAATGTAAACCTAGCATAGTAAGAAATTTAAATATATCCCTGTGGGGAAGTTGTGTTACTTAGCAGCAAACACAAATGATATACAGAGGGGATAATAGATTATAAATCACATGGAACAATGAGGGAAGCCGCAGCCGATAAGTGCACCACCACTTTTCTCCTCCCAGGAGACATATTTAGCTGACTGTTGGTGTAAGAAGCATGTTCTTTTCACAACACTAATAATATTGTGCATGTTTTTACAAAATGTTGATACAGTACATAGGAAAAAAACATCCAATTTTTTTGTTTTTGAATTTACGCTTATCCATAATCCTTATGGGTGAAGATAAACCTTAAAAACAGCCCATAAAAAGTTTAAATTTTGAAGATGAGTGGTTTTCACAAGATAGCGACGCAATTCTTCCGAGACAATATCAATATGTATCTCGATATAAAAATATATTAAAATCTATGTTGATGGAAAAATTTGTGCAGTGTTTAGAGATGGTGTCAAAATTACTGCAGTAAATTGTCTTGATAAGCACAAAGGCCTATACGTGATCGTTTATTTACAAAGATAGGAAATAATGAACAGAAAGAGAAACTTCTGTGATTTGAACCCATATATTGTAGCCTCAAATCAAATGGCCGCTGCCCCCGTGGGTCTTGGACTCTGTTGGCCACAGTTGCAGATAATATGCAGGTTGTGAGTCCTGGGTGAAACACTCAAAACACTCTTGACACATAAAAGGTTGGGTGAGGAAAAGCTGCCTCTTAGCCCTAAGCATAAAATCTGCTTATGCCAGACTGTGTCATTCTTTGTGTCCTGAAGTGACACAACAGATGCTAGTGCCCAAGACGGCTTACAAGTTGTCCGTGTTATTCTGCACATGCAAGCGTGTCATGTAGGGAGAGGTTTTAGAAGTAGTCAGTAGTCAAAGAGAAATGTTTTTGGGGCTACAGAGAGCAGAATAGGGAAAAATATGCATTCCTCCTCCACTGTTAAAGATGGAATATTGTAGGTGAGAAGGCACTGTTGAGCAATTGCCCTGCTGTCCCACAATCACCTTTTCCCATCCCCATTGAACCTCCACTAATAACTTTCCATCTGTTCAAAATTGATGTGGGATCAGTCTATAGATCTGTCTGCCCCCATTTAACCTCGGTGAAACGTACTTATTCTGTTGAAATGGTCAAAAGGCGACAAGCGCTGCGGTGCACACACACGCACTTATTCGAAAGTAAGTCTTAACAGGAATCGCATTAAAGCAGCACACTGTGGTCACAGAAGTGAAATGAAAAAAAAATTGCCTAAATATATCTACATGTTCGAAGTCAAAGGTAACAGGATTTGCAGAAATAGTCTTGAAGACGATTTGTCACTCATTCGAACAGCTCGACATCTTCTACTTATTGGTGAAGTGTTTAACCTTTTTGGATTGTCCACATGTTGAAGGCACATGGCATGTGAGAAATGTCTGGGTCAAATTAATGAATGAAAATATGATGGAAAAAAGTGCCTTGGAACGGACGTCAAAATGGAGCTGCAATCCTGACATCCCACCATGGATGTGTTAAGAGACCTGGATAACATGGTCCAAGATTGGGGTCCGTTCATTTCAATGAAAGTTGCTCAGGTGCTTACCATGGAAAACTTCATCAGACTTTCATGTTTTTTAGCCTGTAGAGCACGTGTGTTGGTCCCCATCTACACCTAGACACTTCCTGAATCTTGGGCGGATTGGACGGCTAGTAATTTCACTGTGCATTTGCAATTTATTAGATGTCTCATACTTATTTGTAGAAAGGTGTATGTGTGTGTTTGCATGTGAAGGGCTGCTGACGCCATCACTGTTTGTTGCTACTCTGTGTATGGGACTGTGTGTATGCGCCGGCTGTTGTCTCTGTATTCACAGCTCTGCTGAGGGGCCTGCCGTGAGGACAGAGTGCCCGCCCCCCTGGCTGCACAGGGAGCCTGGCATGCCAGCCTGTGCCAGCTTGGCTTTCCATCCCCCTGCCTTCCTCATTTTGTTGTCATTTGTCATCACCCCTCCCTATCACGCACCCCTCCTTCGCACACACTGATACACGTTCAAAACAGTATCCACGTCCCAATGAAAATGCCGATGGCATTTCCAGGGACACCTGCGTCTTGGCGCTCCAAATCCGCCTCCATACATGCATACACATAAATGCACACGCCCACACGTATGCATTTAAATGTACACCAGGATTTCTTGGACACAAGCGTTTTCATAGCCACACACTCATATGCAGCACAAGCATGGCCACATGCACACGCAGAAACAAACAACACTACATATGCGTGCTCAGACGTGGGCTTACTCCCACTATCTCACAGGCTCATGTGCGTTATTTGTCCATAACCCACTCCATCTGTTTCTGTCTTCACGCCTAACCAAGGCTTGCCTACCACTCAGCACGCTCACACACACACACACACACCCACACACACACACACACACACACTCACACACTCATTGTTTTGATGTATAATCATGCATAGTTCAACAAACACCTGTAGCCCCTCATATTGACTAGACAACCCAAAATCCCTTATGGACAGACTCATTAGCACTCAGAGGCAGAGAAATAACTGAGCAAAAAGATAAAAACATAAATCTAGACCTACATTTTAGCTAGATCATACTTTATATTCTGGTAGAGATGTGGGGGATTTGTGGACACACTATATCAATAATTGTTACATGCTCTTTTTATACACCTGGACGTGTCCCTTGGTCTTTCTCTTTCTCTCTCTCTCTGGTACTTTCTCTCTCTCTCACTCACACACACACACAGACACACACACACACACAGACACACACACACACACACACACAAACACACACACACACGCACACCACTCTCACGATGGGGAGCAGTGTGAAGTGATTGGCATCCTGAGGCGAGTGTTATGGGTGACATTTCCACTGTGCTGTGGTATAGAGGTCTCCTGCCGGGCCTCTGGTCCACTGGCACACCGAGAGATTGGGGGCATGGGATGGGTGGGGGTGCAGTGGTGGGGACAGAGAGAGAGAGGGAGAGAGGATAGCCGACATGGGTTATCACATATACGTGCATGTGGACAAAGACACATTGAAAATCAATGCACATACACCTAATCCCTTAAAACTACACATCTAGCCTGAACCAAAGCTAATCTTAACTAAAAATGAACCTCAATTTAACCCAGGGGTTCCCAACCTTGGGTCGGGACACCCTAAAGGGGTTGCAAATATCATTTTTCTTATGAAATGCTTGATAGTTTTCTCCCTTTGGGTCTTTAAAAAATATTTAAATGATCAACAAACTGGGAAATGAAGATTAATACATTAAATGTCAAACCTATAAGTCACAAGTTCACATGGCCGCAATCGTTGTCTTACCACAAAATTCCCTTTACCTTACCGTAGCCACCCTTAACACAATTCTTAACACTATTCAAGACTTCTTTAGATTTCCTTGAAACTGTCTCGAAACTCGCAAAGCAGGATTGCGCACACAAAACACAAAAACTAATTGAGAGATGACAGCTTGAAAGACATGTCTTGGCTTGATGAAGTTTAATTTCCTGTGATGTCCAAACACCACTGAGCACCAAAGAGGAAAACTGGCCGCACGATCTGAATACTAATACAAGTGGATAAAATATAAAACAAACCTCCCGGTGCCTGAATCTCTCTTGTGTTTCTATCTTGCTGTTTTCTCATACTCCGACATCTCGTCTTACTTTTTGTCTGTATTCTACCTTAGAAACACATCCAAAAATGTTCATGCTTTGTACTATAAGCCAGATAGTGGATACAAAATTAGAGACGAGTCATGAAGTCAACGAACTGATTCACAGATATTCGTTATACAGCAATATCTAATGTTTAGTTTAAGTTATCTAAACATTAGCCAAATTAAGCGACTGGTCATACCAGACCAACTAAGACTGTAAAAAGACTTTAAAACCCATGAGTGTGCTGAATTGAGGAAGAGCATGTTTTATTGCTTATGAATGAAACTTTTCATCTGTTAGAGGAATATTGTGTAAGTCTTCTTTCTTAAGTTAGTCTTGCTTTCAGGTTTAAAGATAGGTAGGTTTCTTTAGTGTTACTGACAGGTGCCTCAGCCTATTACAGTCAGCCATGGTGGTCGTTGTCTGCTCCTAGGTTTCCTGCACTTTCGTCAAATTTAGATCTCGAAGGCTTTAAAACACCCCCCCAGACGTCTATGGGTGATGTGAAAGACAATGCATCCATGTTTTTCTGCATCTTGAAGAATAATATTCTTCATTATTTTCACCTCTTTTAGTCCATTAGTAATCAAACAATACATATGCACAAATAAACACAAAAGTGTAACCACTGGCCTGGTAGAGTTTATTGTGTCCTTCCCTCTTCCCTTATTCTCTTTGTCAGTCTGTGTGTCTCTCTGTGTGTTGCGTCGCCTTCCATCCGGAACAATGTAAATCTACTGTTGAATTAGTTATTTTCCCTCCCTATCATCTATCACACAGGACACACTGAGAGGGTGGAGTGTGGAACAGTGAGAGTCTGTGTGGGTCAGTGAACCGTCGCCATGTTTGCACAGATTGAAAAATCAGACACGGGAAAACACGAGTTCACACATGCCTGCCTATGTACATCTTTGCTAGACAACACACACACACACACACACACCCGCGCCAGAAACACACAAGAAAATTCTTGCACAAGGAATTATTGGTTGACCTGCTCATGCACAACATACATGTGTACGCACAAGCTGTACATGACACAGTTTGGTCTCTCCTGTTGTCTTTTTGTGTGGTAGTTCAAAACGCATATATAATACCTGGATGGAAATACACAAACACATACAAACATGTCTGTCAACACAGACGTTCACTGTTCCTTATCATTACACATGGAAACTCAGTCAAGTGATGTGTGTATATAAGCACAGTTGAGTGCTCATATTTTACCTTTTGTTTGGTTCCAAAGTATATTTTGTGTGTATGTGTTGTTGTGGCAGTGAGAAGACACGAGGCACATGACACGCACGACAAATCAATGGCGTGCGTGTCATGTGGTTTTAACTGGCCCTGCCGGCGCTGATGGATGGTGTATTTATGAAGCCCCTTTCCGTTCTCTGGATCAAGGACTGCGAGCATCATCCAGTCAGACTAAGGGAGGGACGGGTGGATCAAGGGATGACAGAGGCAAGGATGGAGGGAAGGAGGAAGGATGGATGGCTGGAGGGAAGGAGGAGACAGCAGAACGGACAGATTTAGGGATGGAAAGAGAGAGTCGGGGGTGGGGGGGGGGGGGGGGGGGGGGGGTAGTGAGAGAAACAGGGCCGCCTGCTTGGAGGGAAGGTCATAGTCAGCAGGGAGGGTTGGTATCCTGCTGAGCCAGGGACATGTAACATAAACACGCACACACATACTCACACACACAGTTGGGCCTTTTTTTAAATCCGAAAATAGTCCCAGATCTTCTGTCACTCACTGACAAGCATTAGTTACCTTTTCAAAAAAAAAAAAAAAAAAACATGAAATACACACAAAATAAAACTAAGAAGACATGAGCTGTCAGCTTGTTAGGAAGGTTTGTGATGGATATTTATTTTCTTACGAATGAACTCGACAGCTCATACCTTCAGTCTTTACCGTCCTAATGCATACATGCATGCACACACACCCACACACATGCAAGCAGCCTTGCCCCTAACTGTTTTTATTTGTCCTTCCCCCGTGTTATCTCATCTAGCCAGCCTCATCCATCCCGTGTCATTATTCTCATTTGGCACAAGGATAAATCTCATCCCAGTTTATGAGGCTGCAATTGTAAGCCAGATAGAGGTAGATAGACCAGCCAGTGAACTATTAGACGGAAAGACAGATGGGCAGAGGAGGGACAGACGGCAAAACAAGCAGACTAGCTGCTAAATAGGAAGATGAATAAGCAGGCAGGGAGACTGTAAGACAACAGACACACATTTGGTAGCTGTTCAATAGAAAGACAAACATTTTGCAGGTTGGAGGCAGAACAGAAGCAGATCAGAGTTTTGGTTACACGACCACATCTCAAAGTAGAGCTACTCTGGAAGCTGAAATAATCTCATTGGTTGAGTTGAAGCAAAAATGTTAGAGCCAAATAACTGTTTTTTAGATATTTTTGTTTTCATTATGTCTGCAAATTGACAAGAATTTAGGGGGATTACATGCAACAAGGTTGTATTCAGACTTGGGATGTTGTGATTACATGGTCAACATTTTAAAACCCTCTTGCCATCAGGACGGCCAGGAATTATTTATTTTAGAATATTGAGCTGTCGAAATGGTAAAGAAGTAAATCTTGGCAAAATGTTAATTCAAATATAAATAATAGTAACTCTTTCTCATTAATTAATGGTGATGGAATTCAAGATGTTGGTTATTAAAGCTCCAGTTTACAGCTTGGCCACCAGTATCAGTGTTTGAAAGCCAAGCTGTGTTTCTGGGAAGCCAGCTCAAATCCCATTCAGGCAGGCAGTGACAAAAGGCAGAGTTTCCTCTTGATTTCCTAAATGGCATACCTGCTAGCTTTAGAGTTACAGTTTGCTTTAAAAGACTGCTGCTCCGTGTGTGGTATATGTGCGCTGGTCAGGGAGGCCTGCAGAAGGCTGTGTCAGAGCTGTAAGTGGCGATAAGACGAACTGAAGGGATCAACCTTCTCCTCTTTATATTTTCTTCATCCTCTAGGTGCACAACTCCTTTAGGGTGAAATTGACACGGGAGTAGTGCGATCACCTGTACTACTACCATAAATGAAGTGAGTGGCATTTGTTGTCACAGTTTTGTTAAAAATATTATATGTTCTTAAATGTTCAGTTCTCACAATAATATTGCCTTGGTTGAGCTTGCTGAGGTAATTGCTCTTTTTATAGCTCTTACATTTCTTGTATTCTAAGTGATTATCCTGTATACCCTTAGGGACTGGTAATTTTCAGAATGAAAGAAAGGGTTGATTTCAGTGGAATTAAAGTGGTATACCCCTTAGTAATAAAACTGATTTGAAGCATGGCTCATATTTACTCAATATTTGATAGTGCTACTAAAGAAAGGTTTTGTTAATTTAAAAAAAAAATGGACTACTGCTGCAGGAATCAGTCTCTACTGCTGCAGCAGATGCCTTTCTCACTGCCTGCCAACCTGCCCGGCTGTCATGGAGGTGATGTCCTCTATCAGGATAGGACAAATTGACCTGGCCCCCGGGGCTGCCTGAGGGGACACTGCTGAATGTTCCTATACCATCTTCAGTGGCTGTCATGTGCGGAAAAAGCTCTGCCAGCACATCTTACTTATCCAACAAGGGAGAACACAGTCAAGCATGAAATGTCAGGGAAGAGTGTTCAGCATGTGGTTTATCGCCACAGGAATTATAAAGTAGGCAACTTATTTATGGGCCTTTTAATTGTAATAATAAAACAATTTCCTGGAGATTTCCTACGCATAGTAAGTAGCACTCCCTTTGAATTTTAAGAAACAAACCAGGAAATCATACAGTATTTATGTAATTACGTTTAGTTTATAAGTAGTTGTTGACTTCCAGGGGAGACGGAAGATCCATTTAATCTCAAGAAAAGGTTAATTTATTATATTAGGCTTTTTGAATTGTATGCTTGATTGCTGGAATGCTTTTTGCATGTTTAGCTGATATGTGCTGAATAATAATAAATAAGGACTCTTGGGGTATAATTAGTACCAAATTACAGTCCTTTCCAGGAACCCTCCTAAAACAGTTATGCAATCTATTCTTTTCTATGAAGTTATTTGGAAACTATGGGACCCGTGAAATAAAGCGTGATCAAAAAGTGCTTGTTTTTTTCTTTTATAGTTTGCAAGAAGTGTAGTAAATGTCATATGCTCAATGTAAAATTGTATCCTTTTTCATCGCTGTACTTGGACTAGTGGCTTTGGTCATTCTGGTAAAAGCATGCTGTAGTATTTAGCAAATTTGCGCAGACAGTTTTAGTGTCATGGTTATGTGTATTTGTGTGTGTCTTGAGAGAGCAATGTTAGTGGCAGGCCTGCTTTGGCGTCCCCTCCATCTGTGTGCTTTGTGCTATGGTTCCCCAGAGGCCCTTACACACTCTCTGATGGAACATCAGAAGCCTCCACCTGTAAACACTAGCATCAATAACTACTCTCTCTCTCTCTCCCTCTCTCTTTCTCTCTCTCTCTCTCTCTCTCTCTCTCTCTCCTCCTCTCCGCTGGCTGACTGTTGTTTATGTGCCTGTAAAATTCAATTAGGCTGCAGGGGAGCGGGCCGGCCTGCATTACTGCCTGCCAGGGTGACATTTCATTTGCAATGAATCATGGGCCAGAGGAGGACCGGGCCGGCGAGCAAACCAACACTTCTCCTCCTATCTGTCCCCTTCTTTTCTTCCTTTTTTTCCTTCACACTCTCTGTGCTTCTTTACCTACTTTAAACCCTCTCCCCGTACCTTTGGTGAATAAACCCTTCTCGCCCCTTATTACCCGTCCAGAGTCGTGACGCTAAGAAAACCTCCAGGGCTCACTCTTGTTTACTGTCTGCTGTCCATGAGAGTGTAGTTGTGTATTCACCACAGCTTTTATTTTCTTCAATGTTTGTTTGTCTGCTCCTCTATCTGCTCCTCAAACCGTCATGTCTTATCACTTCTATCTGGATGGTCACCTGATGTTTTTTCCCTTCATACCTACTTTTCCCTACTTCTCTACCACATCTACCTTATAAGAAAAATTACAGTTTCAAACCCCTATGTTGTCTTCCTTCCTTTCCTGTACTCCCCTTCCTTCTTCAACTCTTTTACCACTTCTGTCAAGATGAAGATTTTAGCTCTGGTGAGCCTCTGTTCTCCTCTTATCTGCCCCTTTTTATTTGAGGCCAGGACCTCAACATTTCAGGCCCACGTCAGCTCCAAACAACCCCCCCCCCCTAAACAGTCTCATCAAATTTTAACATGCATCACTTTGCCTGGCAAAGAAAGTGTCAGGGCACTGCCACCGCTGAAAGGTTTAGGACAAGGCCAGCTTTGCCCTGAGAATTAGATGTAAGATTTTCCGACAGCCAGAGTACAGGAGCTTGTAAATCAGAAAATGATGGATTTTGAGTTTCCCGCTCGAAACCATGTGAGTGTTCTGCTTAGGAACACAGAAAGAATTGTTAGATGAGAAACTTGTGCTCATTAATTTGATGTAAACGGAGAAGAATGCATGGGGTGGCATTGAGAAAAGCATGCAATAATGCTCTAAATGAATGCATTAACTGCTTCTCTGATTACACAGCGAAGGGATTCTACATAAATCAAGGATAAACTGTAAATAGTGTTATGCAATGCCGTTCACGCTGAGGAGGTATTAGTGTCGCTCTTGGAAGAATGCTCATGAAAACATACCAGTACTCTTGTAGTTTTGAATTCAATCTACCAGATACAGGCCTGCAACTAATTTTGGGTTTTAGCCTGTAATTCAGGGAAACCCAATGTACACTATTAATAATGCATGTTAAGTGCTCTTATTTTAGCTCTGGTATGTTCTTTTGTTCTTTCCCTGAGTACAAAGTTTGGGTGTTTTAGTTTTGTTTGTTTGTGTGGGTCATGATAGGAGTGTGTTTGGCATTCGTACGAGGATTGTGTTCCTTTGCATGCCTGTGTGTGTTTGAGTGCATCTGCACATATATGTATAAACTAATGTGCTGCTTACACTAGTTGAAGTCCCCCTTCACTCAAAAATAAGTTTTGCTTATTGTTACTTCACTAGGATGATTGAACTTCACTGTGCAAATGATGTATGAGTAGAGTTTGACATTCATTGTGCATGCCTTAAATTTAAGACCTGTATGAGTATCATTTTGTGACAGTATTAACAGTATTTTCATATTCATAGATTCTGGATTTTTCAATGAGTGGGAGGGAGTAGATGTATTTGCCAGAAATTTTAACCAGTTCCTTTTAATTGTTTTGTGAGGAAAAAAAAAACATGGGATGCAAATTATTATTCACAGATGTGTCTGGAGGGGATCTTTAACCAGGCCATGGCTCCAGAGATACACCAAATGGCTTATTGATGAAGTGCTCTTTGATGCGCTCAAGGCTGATTATTATTTTTTCTATGTTATTTTAAGTATTGATTAATCCCTCAACTATTTTTTTCCAATTAAGAAAATTGTAAAAAAAAAAAAACAGATCACGATTTCCTAGAGCCCGAGATTTTCATCTTTTTCATCTTTTATTTTGTTTGAAAAACAGTCCAAAAGCCAAAGATATTCAATTAATAATGATATTTAAAAAATCTCAGTTGGTAACCTGAATTCAACACTTGTTTGGTATTTTTGCTCAATAAACTTAACAGTTATCAAAATTGTTGATTAATTGATTAAACTCTAATTTGTGTCTCTCATAATGACGGCTGAGAGGTATTTTGTCTACGCTATGGTGTCTGACAATCTCAACACTATTTACTGGACTCGTGACAGACCTGGTGAGAACCTATCCCTTCAGTATTCTGATACTGTACCAGATACAGTGATCACTATGAATGTTTGCATGAAAATGGATCAATCGCCATATGGAAGAATCATGGACGCGTGTGTTGTCTAAATTGTGCTCCCTCCTGAACACTTTATGTTCCTATAAAACTGTCCAGTTTTCTGTTTACCAGCCGTGTGCTAGTCTTGTGACACATGGACGGCTGTGAGATCAGGTTGTCGGGATGGATGCTGTAAATCTACAGCGACACCAGAGAGTGAAAGTTTTGGGGGTTGGGTTGGGGGGGGCTTTCACTCCATGTGACACCTCGATAAGGCCAGCTCAGGGAACAAACGGTAAATTCTCCGCCTTCTCCCACACTGCATTACAGTTCAGCAGGAGAGGAGAGGAGAGAGCTGCAGCTGACCTTCAGGTGTCAGTATTTGCATGTTATCAGGTCGCTGTATGTGTGTGCTTTTGTTTGTGCACGTATGATTGTTCTCTGAACTCCGCCTGCTTAAAAAGAGATCTCATTTCATATTCCGGTTCAGATGTTCCATGCAGATTGCTTTTTTAATGCAGTTATCACCATGATACACACACACACACACACACACACACACACACACACACACACACACACACACACACACACACATACACATACATACAGGCAATTTTGCAGTAGATAATTCTCTCTTTACCTCTCTCTCTCTTACTATTCCTCCCTCACACGCACAAATACACACACACACAAAATGTCCACAGTGAGTCCGTCTCCGCTCCCAGTTTAGGGATGAGCCCCGTAGGGAAGGTGATCTTTATTTAAATCCAGTTGTCTGTGCTCACTCTTAATCTCCTCCCTCAGAAAGAAGGGATTTCTCTGCTCTGCTCCGCTCACTGATGTGATTTACACCAGGAGGGGGAGAGATGGAGGGATGAAGGGGTGGTGGTAAAAGTGAGTGATGGGAGATGGATAGGATGCAGGGAAATGTTATTCGTCTTTGAAAAGGCTGTGAACATAAAGGAAAGGGACTGCAAATGAAAGATCAGGGGGTTGCGTAGATCCACTGGGAGAGAGTATCACATGGCCGTGCATTTTTTGTTCTGTATAACTTATGGAATGAGTGTATATGACGTTCCACTAAGTGTGCTGTTAATCCATACGGTAGCACCCTATTGACACAAGTGTGTCACTAAAAACAGTCAGAACTCAATCAAATTAATTGCACATTCATACCCATATTTAGCAATAAATGCAACTTACTCCTTCGAGTAAGAGCAGTTTCTCAGACGTCCATTGAGAAAAATCAAGAATTTCTTTCAAAATCACATTAAAAGGCACAAAAGATCTTGCCCCATAACAAAAAAGAAAAAAAAGACTATTAAGTATCACAAGTAATCCAGTTGATTGTTGTCTGTGCATCCATGGTTATAGTGTAAACTGCTAATAACTGATGCAAATTCATCCAAATATACTATGGGCAAAAAGACTTGGCTCAGGTGTAGCCCACAACTCCCTGACTCCATGGCAACATTATACTTCCTGTTTGCAGGAAGTGTGAAAATCTATAACAATAAAGTCATTATCCTATTCTATTAATGCATTTTTTCACAGTGGTAGTGCATAGAATGTCACATAAACATGTCGCTCATATCCCCGACACTCTGTTCATATCCAAGAAGGTATCTCTGCAGGAGGTGGTGTGGGTTGTCCATTAATAGAAGGGTTGCTGGTTCGATCCCCAACTTGTCCTTATTACTAAACACTAAACTAAACCCCCACTAAAAGTTATGCCTCAATTTGTAGCGTATTTCACTGTTTGTGAGTGGGCGATTTTTCATTCTTTCAAGTCTGTATGAAAACAATATTCACAAGTTGAAACGTGCATTGTGTGTTAGAATGCAATCGTTACTAAAAGGAAATTTGGGAGGCTTGAGGAAGACACACTCAAAAAAACTAATGTTACACACGTGTTTTTGCAAATTATTGTGCTAACTTCTTTCTGTTTCCCTCTATTTACTTAATTTGGGAGTATGTACTCTGTAGTATGGATTGTGTCAGTTATTTCCACCTAGAGGGTTATTCCTGCATCCATGTACTCTGCAGCTCTAATTAAAGTTTGACTGCCGCTCTGGGTGACACACTCAGCATGTTCTCCACTCTGCATTGCCCAGGCATTCTGCATGGTCAAACAGCATTACAGAGATAATTCCTATTACTCCTACCACCCTAACTGTTCTCCCCCTTGAGTCTCCTTTCAACTTTTTTCTCTCTCTCTGTTGCTCGTGCGTCTGCTGGCTCGCCCGCCCTTGCCCCAACTTTCTCTCTGTCTTCACAACTCTTCTTCACCCTTGAGCCGTTCTTTCTCAAAGACGCAAAGTTTTCCACCCCTGTCTGAGGGATTGGATCGATCCATCCCCAGACCTCCCGCCAGCGTCCTCGACCGCTGGGCTGAACCATTAAACTCTGCATGGGGGGATTATGCCTCGCTCCTCTCTGTATTCCCCTTGATTTGTCCTCCTCTGCTTCCCCATTGCTCCCCCATCCCTCTAACTGACACTCTGATACCGCCTGAATCACTCTGTCTTGCTCTCCTTCGTTTACGCTCGCTCCTTCTCTTTGATCAATACCTTTGCTTCCTCTCCACTTTTCTCCCCGCTTGCCTGGGCTTCTCCCATGCCCCCGCGTCCTTCAGCTGTGGCGTGTGTTATGTGAGCGTGTTTGTCCGAGGCCCTCCCTTGCATCTCACAGGAGGAAGATGCCAATTAGTGCATGGACACAGGATACTTTGTCTGCCAGCTGCTGTGTCTGTGTGCTCCATATGACTTTGTTTCTGTTTGATCAGTTCCTCACAGTAAACTGCAACCAACATACAAGCACAAAAGTTAGGAAAGATTTGTGTGTGTGTGTGTGTGTGTGTGTGTGTGTGTGTGTGTGTGTGTGTGTGTGTGTGTGTGTGTGTGTGTGTGTGTGTGTGTGTGCGGATGTGCGTATTTGACACTGCGACCCAGAAAAGCCCGCCCCCCCGATAGGGTGCGTCAATACACAGTGTGAGAAAGGCAATAACCCCTGGTGGCAAACCTCTTATCTCTTATCTCTTCCTCCCCTCTTTATCTCTCTCTCTCTCTGTCTTTTTATCTCTCTCTCTCTCTCTCTCTCTCTCTCTCTCTCTCTCTCTCTGTCGCACTGCCTCTTTCTACCTCTCTCGCCCCACTTCCACTCGTGTGTGTCTTTGACCCAGAGGAGGCCTTGTAAACACCCCTGGTAGGAGGAACCAAACAAAACACACAAAGTGAGAGAAAGAAAAAAAGAACAAATCAATAATGGATAGAACACAGTAGGTTGACATGGCCAGAGAGAGAGAGAGAAGCTTATCAAATGCGGTTCAGAGTCCATAGTGACATGTGCTGTCACTTCTTGATCACAGGCATGTGGCGGCAAATGTAGATCCTACACAAATGCAAACACATACGTACTGTATATACAGATAAGGGGATATTCATACAGCATGCACGACCAGCCGCTTGGCCCTTACATCACTCTCTCTGTGTCTTCACACACTCTGTTGACTTTCCCTGTCTATTTGTGTGCGTGTGGTGTGGTGTTGTGGGATTCGTGTTTTCCTCTAACCCTGCAGAACTCTCAATTCCTGCTGCCCTGCTCCCTAAAGACACATTTGTCACTTTGTCATTTGTCATTCTGGAGTCCCCACGGCTGGCTGGCTTCAGTGTGTGTGTGTGTGTGTGTGTTGTACTGGACACGACACAGCTGCAACCCTCATTCTGGCCTCATTACTTCACACTTCACCCCTCTCCTCGTCTCCCAACTCCACATAATCGCAGTCTCCCCAGCTTCCACTATGGGCTGCTGTCCCTTTCTCCATCTATACCTTTCTCCCTCTCGAGGTTTCTTTCACTGCGGTACATATGGTTTTTCTTCTCAATCTCTTGTCATGCTTGCAATGGTGTAAAAATATTCCCCATTCGATTTCAACCTATAACTGGCCCATTTGCAGTCAGTCGCCTAAAGAGCCCCATGGGTTTTCAAAATGGAGTGAAATGCAAAGACTTCTCAAGGAGAGAAGATAAAAGCGTTAAAGTAAGACTGGATGGAATAATGGGAAACTAGGCTTGTTAATCTGTCAATCAATTCAGCGAGTGCAGTTCACCCAAATAAAAAGAAATATGTATTGTTTTTCATACTTTGTGTTATCTAGCCATGCAGATAGTTTTGGTTTTAACCGTCCATATTTTAAGATTTGTTCACATTTTACGATTGACACCTGAGATTTCTGCCTCCACCCCGATACAATGGAAGTGAATGGAATTATTTGTGGCACATAGAGTGATTAAGAAAAATATTTAAGAAATTCAACATCAAGATCTCTTGCCAGAAAAAGTGTCACTGCTCCTCTGGAAAATCCACAGGCCTCACAGTTTCCCCTGGAACTACACTAACAAAGAAACTGGATTCACATAATTAAAGACTAGCTGTCAAATTGGTTAAATTGTGCAGCAATAAATAAATCCAAAGATAGATAGATCCAATAAATCCCCTTAGGAAAACAGTGATTAATGTAGTCTAATCTAATTAATCTATTCTATAACACAGAGTCTGCAAGACTAAAGTAAAAAGAGCAAAATCATCAGTTAGCCCAAAAGTCAATTAATAGTGACTTACTTTTGAAGGTTGGTTTAGTGACCCAGACAGCTATTAACTTACAATAGCTATGTTAGCAGGTGGATGATCCTACTAAATTACACATCACCAATCAAAAGCAGCTATATTAAAACTTGCACCTATAGATAGTGCTACAGCAAGGGCATACAGGGAGTAGATAAAAGATTTTTGTCAATATTTTCTTGGTCACAATGTAAGAATGCATAACACAAACCAACTGTGAGTGGCGTGTGAATAGTGAAATATTAATAGAGGTAGGAGAGAAAATGTTTTAATTTGGTGAACCCTCATTCACTTATACTTTATTTTTGTATTTATTTGTCTCTCTGTCACTGCTCATTTTCTCTCTTAGCACTTCACTAGGGCATCACTAATTCATTCCACCTCTTACCCCCCCTGCCCCCGCCAGAGTACACGACATGTTTAATTAATTACTGTGTGTTTGTGTGTGTGAGCTAAGCAGTATTTTTTTGTATTAGCCTTATGATGAGATAGATGAGCGTGTTTGTATGTATGTGAATATATATACATGTGTGTGCGTGTGTGAGAGATGCTTATGGTTACCAGTAGTGGAAACTGGGGAATTGTAAAAGAAGAAGAAAGGAAGAGGCCCTTGCAACCCTAAAGAACAGATTCCCCAGTGGGCACACACGCAACACACACACACACACACACAAACATCTAACATCTTCCTAGATCTCCTCCTCCTATAGCATAAAACTACCCTGAGGTGCAGAATAAAGGCAAAATTGTGCATACACACAACAGACGATGTTCCACACGCTATGTAAAAGCTGAACCTTTTCGCACACACACACACACACTCAAAATGGCATGTGGTGCATATGCTGCACACACTACAGATTAGGATACACGCATGCACAGGGGATCACCCCACCTCCCACACATATAGCCTGGGTGTTGCAATTCCCCAGCTCTACGCATAACCCTCACCCATACTTTTAAAAAAAGACACAAATCTCAGTTTTACGCATGTAGTCCCAAGCCAGTCATTGTGTATTCTCAGTGTTGTCATGCTGTCTTTATCTCAGCTGAAGCCTCTTCAGAGCCGTGCGTGGTGCCTGTCACAATCCCTTCACCTCAGCGTCAGTGAAATCTTCCCAGGAAAAACACCATCATTAGCTCCTCCTTAAGGGAGCTCTCTGCAAGGCAAAATAAGCGGGTTTTTTACATTTGTTAGACAGTGCACGAGCTGGAATTCCTGTTCCACTCAATTTGAAGGAATGAAACAACCATCAAAGCTTATCGCTGGGCTTGGGTTGTGGCTGGAGGGCTCTATTCTATGCTTGTGACTCCTGCTGATCTTCACTCAATTGATTAAAGAGCTTCCATTCTCAACTATGAGACAACAAAAGATATGCCATCTCCTTTACGATTTATTTTACACCCGTGACTGGCCGTGCATTTTATCAGTAACCAAGGAACGGCTAGGCGATTGCATCGAGCTGTCATTATGACAGCGGCGCCATTAGCGCTGGCTCTGTACATGAATAAGCTTGGCTGTGTGTGAGCGCAAGGTTTATAGACCATGCTAAATGTCCCTGGGATGCGAGCCATGTCGTATGGCCGCTGTCTGTCTGTCTGTCTGTCTGCTCTCTGCAGCACAGATCCGCACGGCACTGATAAAGCGTGAAGATAACAGTGGCACTAGTCAAGGACACACTCATCTCTCTCTCTCTCTCTCTCTCTCTGTCTTCCCCCTCCTGTATAGATTTCTCTGTCTTCCACTCATGCTTCTGCTTCGTCTCTCATCTGTGTCTCTCTCTGCACCCATCTGTCTCACATTGTCATCTTTTGATCCCTCTCTCTCTCTGTTTTCATTGGTCCTGCCTCTCTCTTTATCTGTAATCTTTCCCCTGGTTTCACAATGCTCTTGCTATTTTACTTAAGTCTTTCACCGTCTTCCTCTCACTTTTTAGCAAAATTTGCATCAGTAACTAAGAATATTTAGTTCTCTAACTCAGTGAGTCTCTGGATGTGCTAGTTGTACACTACGTTTAAGCATGTCACAAAAAGAGTTTAGCATGGGCTTTCAGTGATAATCATAATGTGACACTCTATTGATCCCTAAAGGGGAAATTCTATATCTGTTTGCACCCAAACTCCACAGGGAGGTCAAAGGTCAGGGTCAGCCACACAGTAACAGAAGGGCATTTTGTGTGGGAGGTGCAATCCACTTCCACGTGCTCTGGGTTTTGGGAGAGCGAGAGTGACATTTGACAGATTGATTGATTCTTGCACGTGTGTGTCCGTGTTTTATCGTGCAAGCATTTCCCTGCGAGGGCTAGCTGTCAGTTAGATTGAAGTGCATTTTCTCCCCCAGAGCGAGACAAGCTCCCTGCTGCTCCTGACTAAAACAGCCTCTTTAATTGTACGGCCTTTCTTCACCTAACACATATGCACCTATTTGTGCACAGGCTGCACTTGAAATTAACCCTTTATTGTGTGTTTGTTATTAGAAAAGTGGGGTGGACAGATGAAAGAGAGGAACATGAGTGCCCATGTAACACTCTGAGATCAAGGGCGTAAGGAGGGAGAACAGGGGAGGGGTGAAGCTTTGGAAGTGTCATCTGACTTTTAAGTAGCTGTCAGACTGTGAAATATCTGTCCAAGCAGATCTGAGAGCATCTGACCGAGCCAGGGTCGCTCGCTGTCATGTGGAACCAAAAAAAGATGAAGGATTCTTTTTTGCATTTCAGCCCTTCGTATTACCATAATACCAGATTTACTGGCGGTTAGTGATGGACAACACAACTTCAGTGAAACACTCACATCCTCATCGACTGATGTTCAGCTCCTAACATGTGTCTTACAAGTAGTACCCTCAAGTTCAGACAAAGGCCTGTTGCACGCCATCAAAACAATCACACACTCTCTCCCTCTCTCTCTCTCTTCCCCCTCATATTTCTTTTTAATGTTAAAAAGAAAAACTACTGGACATCAGAGAGCGATTTAGAGTGTAAGGGAAGCTGCGAATCAACACCCTGAGACTGAGAGAAGCAAACGTATGTATGGAGATGATGATAAGAGATGCAACGCCCACAGCTGTCAAACCGCTTGCCCTCCATACAGGGTTTTCCTCCTTTCCTTCCCTTCCCTTGTCTCTCTTTCACCTCCCTTTCCTTCGCTCTGGCCCTTCTGCTCTGCCTGAGGCGCTTCCTCTGGATCAGAACTGACTTGTCACGAGAGCACAGTTATCCCTCCCATTACAAGTGACCTGCCCAGAGTGTGTGCGTGTGTGAGTGTGTGTTAAAGTCAATGTCTCTAGGGCTATGGCCTAGATTGAATTATTCATGAAGCGTGTTTATTCCTTCTCCTATTTCCTTCCCTCTCATTTGCTGCTCTTCATCCCTGTAGCCCCCCCCCCGCGCCTCAATTCCCAAGGGTTCCCCTCCTCTCTCCTTATCTGACCCCGCTGCCGGGTGCTAACAGACGATCAGTCTCACGCCATGTCAGCATGTTTCATGCAGACATTATAGGCCACACACTGCATCCGTCTACTGTATCTATACTGTATAGTACAGACTTGGTGTGTGTGTGCGTGCCTGATTGGACATGCGTGGTGGGGGAGGTTGAGGACAGAAATATTTATTTCTTGCTCTTAGACTGTGAGTAAGTCTAACAGACAGATATGTCAGCGGGGTGGCTTGCTAACTACAACTCTGCCTACACTCATAGAATGACATTAATGTCACAGAGACGTACAGAACCCCCGCATACACACACAAACTCAAGGATGAACTTGACTGACCCAAGGGTTTTTACAAGATACAGTCTCTGATTTAGTTTCTCTTTCACATCACATGTTCTATCTTAGTAGTTTTTAATTTTTTTTCTTTATTAATGGTAGTTTAACATATTTGATTTTAAGGTTATTTGATACTGAATCCTCACTTCATCTTGTCTAATGCTGAAGTGAGTAGTTGACTGGCAGGAAATTAAGTAACAACCATTTTGATAATCAATTAATTTTTTTGTTGTTGTCATGTTTCAAGCCAAATTACCAAATATTTGCTCGTTTCACTTTCTTAAAGCTGAGTGTTTGCTTTTTCGATTTTTCGAATTTTTCGTTTTTCTATATCATGGTAAAATAAATAACTTTGGACTTTTGGTCAAACAAAGAAAGCAATTTGAAGAAGTCAACTGTAGCTCTGGTAAAGTCTGACATTTTATAATACATGAAAACATATAAATAATACAAATAAAACAGATGGAAATAAAACTGTGTGATAGCATTAATAAAAGGCATTTATTTTTTTTATGTAAGTTTTTAAAATGTGATTTCAAGGGTGACTCTGATTCTGCAAGGATCAAATCCAGCAGGGAGTTCCAGAGCCAAGGGGCCCTGACTCTGAAAGCCTGGTCACCTTTAGTCTTAAGCCGGGACTTTAGGAACAGCCAGCAGAGCCCTGACTGAGGATCTGAGGCTGTGGCCTGGCTCACTGAGGAGCAGAAATGCAGCAATATGTCTGGGAGCTAAACCATGACATGCTTTTAAAGGTAATCAAAATATCAAAATCAGTTCTAAAAATTGCTGGTTATCAGTGAAGAGAGGCGAAAACAGGGCTGATATGATCTTGTCTTCAAGAATTTGTTAAAAGCCGAACACAACGCATTTTGTACTGAGCACAAAGGACAGTTTTCAGGCTTAAACTTGAATACAATAAATTACAATAATCTATTGAAATTACATTTTATTGACTATTTGGTAATATTGTTTAATCAAAAAATAAATAAATCAAAACTTGTATCTTATCTCAGTAATTAGTGTCTAAGTAAAAGCAATATGTACCCTATGTGTGTATTTGTATGGCTGCCAACTTGTATGTGTGTATAAACATGTGTGGCTGGTGTCTGCTGCTATTGATCTGCAGCGACCTGCGATCAAACACAATTAGGTGTGAATTCTCCAGATTGTATATCGACATGTCTCCTTCGGCGCTGCTGCTGTGTGTTTGTGTGTTCATACTGAATCAATAGGTATGCAGACACTTCACACACACCTTACAGGTGTTATCACACTAAGCTGATGCTCTGTACAGTAGTAAGAGCTGATAAATTAAATACAGGCGCTTGGTATTGTAATGGGCTGGTTTGCCCATTTGTTACATCAAAACATCCCATTGTGTCCACTTTACGGTTGCACTTCTGTCTCTGCATCGATTAGAATAGCCTGCATCTCAATCCGTTATTGATTCGCCAGTCACTGTATGTGTGTGCATGTGTGTCCACCAGACTGGCCTCATACCCTTAGCCAGAGTATAAAAGACTCTGGTTGTGTTGTCCCCCCCCCCCCCCCCCCCCCCGTTTCCCAGTCTTTTTGTCAAATTCCCTTCCAACTGTTGTCCTGGCAACCTTTGTTTACTCCGTCATTCCAAGATCAATCTAATTGGCGAGCTCTGTCTGCCTCAGAACCCCTCCCTCTCTGCTCCCTCCCACCACCCACCCCCAGCAGCCAATCCCATTCACTCAGTGAGAGACGGATATAAATAAAAGGTACGATGGATGGAGGAATTAATGACTTTTGACATTTATTGACCACTGTGTGCGTGTTATCTCTCAGCATGTTTTGGTCTTTTGTTTCAGTGCATTCGTGTGGGTGTGTGTGTGTGTGTGTAGTGGGGGGGGGGGGCTGAAATGTGGTTTTGCAGCTCGGCAAAGGTCATGCATCATGTGGCTTTGCCAGTGAAGGAATACAGTATTATGTATTCCTTTTTTTTTCAAACTGTAATTTTTTTGTGTGTGTTTTTGTCGCTCATTGGTTTATGTGTGTGTGTGTGTGTTGGGGGGGGGGGGGGGGGGGGGGTGTCTGTGTTTGTGTGTTTGCATGTGTGTATTCTATATGTGTGTGATCAAGGAGCAATTTGAAAGGCTTGGCTCTGTGTCATCTGAAATACAATCAGACTAATTCAGACAAAGGTATTATGCTTGTTGTATCCAATCACGGAGAGGCATGCCTTCTCTGTGTTTGAATACTACCCAGCAGGCTTTGTGGCCATTTAGCTCAGTAACTACGAGTGCGGGGCCCATTTAGAGTCATCAGATCCCATTCAAGTCCAATTATACCGGCTCTCTGTGGTAGATATCATAGTAGCACAACAAGTGTCTTGAGGAAATACTAACGAGGACTCTTCATAGACACAGTGGGACGCACACACTTACACGCCCAAATTCAAACCAACCAAACAGAGAGAACTATTTTTGGTACATAGGGAAGCATTGCTGGGCAAGCCTGGCAAAGCTAATGTATTAAATTAAATTAGCAACCCCAGTTAACAACTCATTACATAGCGACAGCAGTTATGGAATTTATTAATCCAATAAAAGAACAACAAGACCTCAACAAACACTATTAACGGTTTAATCATGTATAAGGGGATGATTATGTACATTTTTATGGTTTGTGGTCTCCTCCGTGGGTGTTTCTGAAGAGTTGGACTATAATCAGAATGTGCCGCCTGTAATCAGCCCACATCAGTTGTGTTGTCTAAAGTAATTTGCCGTAACATGTTCTTCTAGCAACACTGCTCATGTTAATTGTTTGTGTTTGTTGCCAGTTTCATTTACGGCCACAACTGTGATATGATATGCTGGAGCTGAACGTTTCTCCTGTGTCACTCACTTTCTTCAGTCCCTCTGGCTGGCTGCTTGCAGCGTCTCAGAGCAAATTCAAAAACCCTGCTGCTGGGATACAAGGCAGCGCCGATCCGCCAGGCCCGCGGTCCAGACCTGAACACCAGCCTTCGACCTCTGCTCTGCCCCTACCAGCTGCTCGGCTGCCCCTACTGCTTACCATGTACACTAACTCTGAGCGCTGATCCCCATGCCAACCAGTAATAGAATGACCCTCCTTCCACCCTCTGAGAACTGCAGAGTCAACTCCACATCCCATCATGGGTTGAAGACTTCTTTAAAAGAAGTTTTAGAGGAAATGTCTTTACTGTGATATGTTTGGTGCTCAGTGGACACCTTTCTTTCTACTGTATAATATAATTTCTGAATGGAAACAGCATTTTAAGCTGGATTTATTATATTAAACCTACATGAATTGATCTATTTGCCCACTTGGATCAGCACAACAAGCTGTAAACACAACATTGAAAAATCATCACCTCTATTGCCTATTTACACATCCAGTAAACACAGAGCTAAAGCCATTCATTTTTATGCACCTGATGGGTCCAATATTCACTTTTCTTTTATCTCTGGTTCCCTGAGGGAAATATTAAGGCGGCTAAATGCTCCACTATGTTCACCAGCTAGATACTAACTTTGTCTGCCTGCCATTTGGGGGTGGGCAGATAGCGTACAGTGTGTATTTCTGAGCTTTTTTCTTTAAAACAGCTGCCTGCTGTGTCTGGATATGACTCTGATAAGACCAGTGAGACTTAATTATTAATATTATTAATTATATTATTATTATTTAAAACGGTAATGTTGCCGGCCATAAAACCAAAACAGTGAGCTTAAAGATGCTAAAACACTGCACTAAGGGAAACTGCAAGGTCAGGTGATAGTTCTCCATTGGTTCGTCACTACAGATGGATATCTTTAGGATTTTATTGATATTGATACTGATACTGATTATCAATACGCTAATCAATCAATACTTATCGATACTCTTATATATACTACCCTCCATAAATTGTTGCAAAAAAAATAGAGACATGACATGAAAAGATTTGACTGTTGCTGCTTCAGATTTATAGAATGATGTATTCATAAGTGTTTCATTACGTTGCTGATTACCCCTTTATGTGCAACTACCTTTTTATGTATATTGCATTTAGATGCATGCTTATGTTTATGAACTGCTGAGTGCAGTGCACATCCCTGTTTGTCACTACGAACGATCCTTTTCACATTACAAATGGTCATTTTATCCAATGGTCACTTAAAAATATTGATTCGTGCAGCTTTAAGTAAAGCAAAGCAACACATAAAAATGTCACTAATTAATTCTGAAATATAAGACAGGGAGACAGTTGAGGTGGTATGACTTGTGGGAAAGATGGGGTGGCAAGACAGGTTTCAAAACTGGAAAATTGTCATATGGACACATCCTGCATCTTTGTGTAGATGCACAGATTTCAGATTGCACATAGTGTGTGTGTGTGTGTGTGTGTGTGTGTGTGTGTGTATGTTTGTGTGTGTGTGTGTGTTATGCGTTGAACAGAAGTGGACTTGGCTGTGTATGTGATGTCAGTACTGTTTCCTGTCTTGCTCGTGTCACTTCCCCTCTAATAAACTGTCATAGCGTCTAATCTGCCCAGCTGGCTCTGTCAGAACATGTGTCTGAAGAGTAGGATAGAGACTGTGTGTGTGTGTGTGTGTGTGTGTGTGTGTGTGTGTGTGTCTGTGTTTGCATGCAGGGATATGTTGAATTCATTTTTTATGTTCATCTGAGGACAACGATGGATAAGAATGATGTCCAAACTAGAATAGACTTTTGGGGTTTTATATGGGGTACTGTGAAAGCACCAGCTCAGCAGTGTCAGCATTTTACCTTGCAATTTTTATTACCTATTGATTTTTAGAGCAATGTTAACAGAAACACTGAATGCTAATAAGATCCCTGGTCAAGCTACTGTTGAACTTGATGCTGAAATGAACAAGCGCCGCTAGTCTGTTATCAAGAGCTCAATTTCAAGTCCAATATTTGCTGGCTTGTTCTTTCACTTATCAAAACCCATACAGGCTTTTTAGTTCAATTACAGCCTGTCTTTTTGAGTACATTGTCATTAATCATCTGAGTCCCGGTCCAAGGTTTAAAAAAGTAGCTGGGAAATGCAACCAACTCTTCACTAATCAAGACGTACACAGACTCAACAAATGGACTGCTCACATTTATCCATAAAAACTCTTTCTTCTTGATTAATTATAAATATGGGTTCAGTCTCACTAGTTTAACATCTGGCAACTGACTGGGGCCAATTATAGCGCACTGACTTTATTCTACTTTTTCGTCTTTTATTTGACTCTGTATGTATAGATCAGTTTATTAGTAAGTGACAAAGATTAAAATAAGAAAATTGCATTCAGTCAACCAAGGCGCACACACAGGGCTTTGGTTTTATTTCTTTTAGTATGTGATTTGGCCACTGAAGTAATTGTCACAGATTATGGTTCACAGCATTAATTGGTGTGTGTGTAAACAGCAGAAAACCCGAAATAGCAAGTTGATGGATGCATGTGTGGGTGGGTGCATGTTATGTAAATGAGTAACAGCTGAGGTCCGATTTTCTTCAGCCAAATTCCCAAAAAGAAAGTCTTTCTAATGCAATATTATTTTAATTTAATCTCATTCAGTTCCAGAGTTTTACAGGTTTTTAGAAAGCCTCTACTTTGCTAAATCTGTTTTCATGATTGTTGTGGAATTATAATTCTCATACTCACTTTTCTTTTGTAGTTGTAGTTATTGCCTGCAGGGAGGGTAATTATAGCTCTTTCAGTGGGACAAAATCAACTACATCAAAAAGTACTCCTAAAGAGGAAGGCAGGAAGACATGGAGGGAAAATAGAAAGCAGAGGGAAAGCTGGGAGTTTGTGTATATGTCAGTTTCTGAGTGTCTCCTCGTATTTCCTGCGGGCTACCACACATTTTTTTTTCCTCTGCTCTCACATCGCCGTTGTAGGTTTCATTTTGTCCTCTGACACGCAGCAGGATGTCTGCCTACAACCAACCTGAATACTGCATCAAGCGCTTTGCGTTTTTGTGTCTGTGTGTGGTTGTGGTTGTGGTTGTGTGTGTGTGTGTGTGTGTGTGTGTGTGTGTGTGCGCGCGCGCCTGTCATGTGGCTGGAAATCCACAGAACCACACTTGGTGACAAAACTGCTATTTTACCAGAAATTAAACCTTCATATGAAAGTTAGTATTGTCGTTGTAGGAGGTTTACAGTCTCTGTGTTTCTACTTTCACTTCTCTGTATGACTAAGAGAAAAAAATTCAAGGGGGCGAGACTGACGGACAGAAAGGGGACATTAAATGCCATAAACCCTGCAAGCTAAACAATAAAACTGTCCAGAGGGACTCGTATTGTGTATCTGACACTTCCTCCGTCCTTTATCTCCTCCTTCCTCTTCCATATTCCTCTCCAGCCACCTACCTTCATCCGTCTCTGTCCCCACCACCTCATCTCTAAAAGCAGCTAAACTATCCAGGGGATTTGGTCCAGACAGGCTTGATTCCCTTTGGTCATGTTGTGGTCATGTCGCATCAAGCTCCAACAATTTGTGTGTCTGTCTCCCTCAGCATCCCTCTTTGAGTTGTTTACAACAGTCAGCCTCCGTACCGCACACAACTGCCTCTATTACAACTGTTACAGCTCGCTTGCTGTGGATATCTGTGTGGGCTGGTGTGCTGGATCTTTGTATTTCTAACAGCCTGTCCTTGAAGCTCCAGATGGTTTGTCCCTAAATGGTGCTGGTACACTTTGTTCAATCACAAAGTGAAGAGCTAAAAACTTTAAGGCTCGAAAAACTGAAGCTTGAGTCTTGCTGATCCTTAATGCATATTTGATTTTGTTTTGCATATTTTTTTAGTATTTTAATACTACTTTATATTTATTCTTATGTTGACTTTGCACTACTTGTCTGTACTTGTTACGCACCAATGCACCACAGCAAATTCCTTGTCTGTGAAAACCTACATGGCAATAAACCTCATTCTGATTCTGATTCTGATATTATTAGCACCCCATAGCAACTTTGTCAAACTGGGACATGCAGATGTCATACACATACTGCTGGAATGTGTGATCTGATGACTATTCAGAATAAATGTCTAAATCTGATCTTGCTTCATAATAATCAAATTGTCTTTATTAATCCATGTGAATGCTGTTTGTGGTGACCGTGCAGACAGGAATTGCGAGCAGCTAATGCAGCATTACTTTCCAACAATATTAGTTGAAAAAACACAAGGCCCAGATGTAGCACACAGCTAACTCACTGACCACCATGGCAACATCACACTTCCTGTTCACATCATCCAAAGTGATCGGAAAAAATGATCGGAACCATATGGCCGAAATCTCAAAACACATTCATCCCGAATGAGGATAAGAAAAAGGAAAGTGTCAAAATGAGGAAAAGGACTGTTGCTTAAACCATAGCACTCTTCTTATCCATGCATTTACACATTTTTGATGCTTTGGAGGCAAACAAATTTCCAATTCTGTGAAACTTATTTTTATAAGTTGTCCTAGAACATGTATAGTACCACTGACATAAGACATATCTGAGTAGTCAAACTTCATATCTGGCATCCCTCACTGATACCTGCAGTGATTGTGCCATAAGCTTGTTAATACAGGCTGAAAAACAGGCAAAGTGTTACTGTCAAGTGATGTTTTTTACTGATCACTGATGGTTAAGGCAGATAATTCCTGTGTTCTCAGGAGTTCTTAGACCCTTAAATGATCTCAGCTTAGGGCTTGTAATCATCATTTTATCACAGTTTCAGCCATAACACTGCAATTGATTCCCTCATTACCATGGCAACTGCTCACTGCTCTCTGTATACAATCCCCAAAGGTTCAACAGCAATCATTATTGTTTTGCAACATGTGTAAAACTCCCAACTTCCCTTGCAGTTTCATCAAGTATACATTTCTTTTGACACCAAGCCTTGTCACGCATACTTATTTCATCTAAACTATAAAAATGGACGGGCTGCAAGCAAGCAAAAAGGAAATTACATTAAACAAACTGCCGGCTTTGTGAATTTTCAGTGTTGCCAACAAGAAAGCTTGAGGCATATTTGGAGAAAGCCTGCAGATTATTAAGTAGAAGAAGGGAATGGTGGTATGTGTTTCTGCTTCTGGGGTTCTGAATGATTGTGTGCAAGAGTGTGCAATGGGTTCCCGACTTTGTGTGTGTGTGTGTGTGTGTGTGTGTGTGTGTGTGCGTGCGTGCGTGCGTGCGCGCGCACGGATGTTTTCATTTTCGACTTGGATCGCGGCCGCTCCTCATAGAGTCGGAGTGATCCCACTCACTCCCTGCTCTTTCCTCGGGGCACGGAGATAGTGAGAGGTATTAATGGAGAGAGTGGTGGGAGGAAAGAGAGTGAGTGAGCGAGCAGGAGAAAACATGTTAGAATGAGAGGGGCGAAGGATGGACAGAGGTGATGGGGGGGTGAAAGAGCAAGATGGATGGATGAGAGTGGGCGGGCGGGGTCAGCGGAGAGAGCGATGCAGATCAACAGCGGGTAAGAGGAGGAGCAGGGGAGGTGGAGGGGAGAAGAGGCCCGGATCCAGATGGGAAGGTATTTTGGCAAGCAACCCCCCGACTGGCCCACAACAGAAACTGCTAACAATGACCCAACCGACCCCCGCCAGAAAGCAATCATAGTTTCATCTCTTCTAATAAAATCGCTCTCACTCACTGTCTCTACAGCGTCTTTGTTTCTATCCTCCTCCCCGGCTTCTCTCAAGTAGTTTCAAATACTGTTCTCTCTTTTTCTTTCTGATGTACTCATCTTTTGTTCCTTTTTCATTTTTAATCAGTGCGATCTGACTGACTGCCAGGCCATACATGACCCCTGAAAGTAAAAGCAAAAAAAAAAAAGAGAAGTAACTGCATTTAAGTGAGGTGCTAAAAGTCAGAAATCCTGAGAAATCACTTTGTCCTGTCCAACTCTGTTCTGAGTATTTGTTGCCTCTGTATAAGCTAGAGTTGTCGTGTACCCGAGTCGACCCTGTGTGAGAGGACAACTGGCTGACGCGCCAAAGGCAGGATTGTAACAAGGACACGGCACAGCAGAGGGCAGGGAGCAGGACTCAGCGTGTGTGAAGTGGGGGAGAGGAAAAGAAGTGGTAGAAACAGAGTGTGGGTGTGTGTGTGTTTGGATGGGAAAGTCAAAACAGTGAAGTTACAGGGTTTCTAAATAAGCTCAGTCAACCACACAGAGGCCTTCTCTAAGCATACCCAGGACCCCGGGACCTTTTTTTTTTCAGACATTTGTTCCAAGGAAGGCCCAGACAATACTCAAAACCAGAAGCAGACGGTTGAGAAGTGCAGTTGAGTGGCCAATTGTTGGGAAAGAAATGGGTGTGCTGTTTCTCCTTTTTTAGTCCTGATAGTCAGAAAGCACAGCAGGCTGCTGTGAGCTTTAGGTGAGCTGCGGTTCTGCATTGAAAATTTATGAGGATCTAAAATAACTTTGCCACATTGATTGAAGTTGTAAACATGTAAACATAAAAAATGTTTAAAGTTATGTTAGAGCATAAATGTGGTGACATTCTATATTTTTGTTATTGTCAACAAATCCTATGAAAGACCAAAACCAACTATAAATTGATCCTATGAACAAGGATTGCCTGTCTATCCAAAGCCTGATATATCTTCTTCTTCTTCTTCCCATAGACCTCCATTATTGTCCACTATTCAACTATTAAAAACACACACACACACACAGGACAATTCATTGTGATAAACAAGAGCCATAGACGTATAGGGTGTAGGAAAGCTGGAGAGTATTGACATATTGAGGCAGCAACATGAGCAGAATGCAAACGTTTAGTATTATTAAAAACTATACACACTGTATGATTTTACTTTACAACTCTCACCTATTGGCCCAAGCTGGGAGGGACGCTGGCCTGAGCTACAAATCATAACTATCATAATTGGCTCAGCAATTGTAATGTGTCTTGCCTTAAGAGAAGGAGAGAAAAAACTCTTCCTAAAGTAACAAAATACCATATAACAGAGCAGCATTAACATCAAAACAATTGTACAAACTCCAAGAGGTTTATTTTCCCTGCCTGAATTATTGACAAATCTTTTAATTTGTTGCAACATTATTATAACAATGTAGATAAACTCAGTAATGAGATTGTGTACTGCACTTATGATCCAGTTCTTTTGTACTGAGTACAGAAATATCCTGAAGTAAATCATTGGGAAGTATGGTGTTGGATCAATACTGCATACAATTTTGGTTGTATGGAGAGCAAGGACTTGAACTGTATAATAATCACTGTAGCCTTTTTCTTACAGCAGTGCCCCTACAATGAGGCTTAGTTATAAATACAGAGAGAGGGGATTATATCGAACTTCTCTGCTAACACACACACACACACACACTTACACTCCTAGTCCACTTCGACTCGCCTCCCAGCAATAGAGAGTTCCAAGTGAGGAGGGTGGCAGCCAACAGGAAAGCAAGGATTGAGAGAGTGAAAAGAAAGCACAACAAATGCAAAGGGAGGAATGGTGGTACAGCGCTTCAGGGGAAGGACAAATCGATACTCGCACACATAACACTCCCACGCAACAGCTAAATAATGCTGCTAGTTTGTCTTGCCTTCTCCCTCCGTGACCTCTGTCATCTTTAGACCCTGTGTGGAATAGTTTATTCTTTTTTTACAAAATTACAGAGTTTTAAACAATAGTCTTGGTAAATTTGTTTACAGAACTGTTTCTGTCTGTTTTCTTACTATTAAAAAGCTTTTTTATTAGCCTGCTATTCTCTTGAAGGACTCATTTTCTTCGGCTCCAACGCCTCTGTTGTCCCAAATTGACACTTTCAGTGTGTTCGGTTTGCGCATTGTTGGCTCAGAGAAACAGATCTTTGGTTACAATTTGACTGGACATTTTTGGTCATTAATACTTGAGTGTGTCAAGATGTCAGACTTTATTATAGCATTGATTACATACGACCAACAGTGACGCTGCGTCACACACTGGTATGAGTATAATAAAACTAGATGTACATGTTTTAAGTATTGCACAGTTTTAGCTCCAGTCGTGGTCAGTGGCTGTTGCTAAGTAACTTGAGTCTACTCCACCGTTTATTTTGGTAATTGCCCTTTTCCTCACCGTGCCAGTAACAAGGCTGCCAGAGAAGAACTTTCTCATCTTTCAGCGACTGCATCTGAATCTTTCCAAGCCTGCAGCTGAAGGCAGAAGACATCAGAATGGATTTACAATGCTGTCCCACTCCAAAGGCCTCTCCAAATTTGGCCAAAAATGTAGCCTTGTTTTGCCCAAATTTGGAGGACACAACTTGCTTAAGTGCTTTAATGATGCATTCACGCAGCCCTGATCAATGCATAAAGTTGGGAGGTGTGCATAATTTTCCAGTTATTTGCGTTCAGCCATTTATTCATTAATACATGAATAAATGGCAATGATTATTTACCTCACTGCAGGCTGTTAGCAATGCAAGCCAGGCATACACTTTTACACTGCTTGTTCTTGTTAGCAGCCTAGACACTGTAATCATACAGCTACAAAGTAATTCAAGTTAAATGGAAAAATGGACTGATAATCTGGCATATTGCTAATCAGTTGCCTGTTACAGCTCATACTGGAAACTCCGATATTATTATAGTCTCCTGAATCTGGTGCAGTGAATAAAATATTTTGTCAGTTGTAATTTAAGTTTAAGGTCTAGTTCCTGGTATTGCAAGTTTTTTCCCAGTGAACATCATTTCAATGGTAAATTAATGCAACAATTACTAGTAGCCAAGATAGACTCAGACAACATCTCTTTATAATAAAGTGAAGCAAAGGCAGCAGAGGAACACTTGACCACTTTTGCAGTTACAGCAATGTGGATGTGCAGCAGGAACGAGTGCCAAACAGGCCAGTTTAACTCGACCGCCTAGTGTCAGTGTTTGATTGTAACTGGTGCTGATGGCCACTGTGGTGTGAATGTCTGCCTGTTCTACCCAAATTATGACAAGCACTGTGGCTGTCTGGTCAGTACATTTTAACATCAGCCACTGCCATTATTACTCTAAGTGACTGGTTTGTCAGCAGGCTGTCTGACAAGTCCTATTTGCCAGCAACTTATATTTCACTCATGTTTACTATAGTAGGATAACAGCATGTAAATGCTTTTTTTTGCCAAGTCTTTCAGTGAATATTTGCCATTATGATTTAAGTGCATACCTTTATGTTTATCGTCTCAATAACTACAGTCGTCTGTGGTCTCTGAAATCCCTAGACTGGGGTATTTGTTCCCCTTAATGAGACACTACTGATTCACATAGTGTTTATCCATATTGAGTATGGATCACCCTAAGGTTTTGCACGGGCACCATGAAATACAAAAAGCTTACTTCGTGCTTTGGGCTTAACACATACATTTGTGGACCACAACGGAGCGAAAACCTTTTTTCCGTGTTCTCACTGCACTGACGGCTGCTATATCCAAACTTGTGTCCTGTTCGCCCACCCTTTTTTAAGTACAATCTGACTGTGCAGCGAGTCTCCAGCCACCTGTTTGTCTACTTCTCCTACCTGTCTCAAGCTGAAACACACCACGGCTCTTAGCCTGTATTAGGCAATGGTTGTGGACCACCCTAAGTGAGGCAGTAAATAGCACAGTTAAGTGGGTCTCGGAACGTCTGCCGCGTCTGCTTGTGCAGCGTGATTCTTTTTAGTTGCTCTCTGCTCTGTTTGAGCAGTTGGTTTGAGGCAGTAAGTTCTCTTTTAAGCACAGATTGTTAGCATTGCTCTCCTCTACGAATAGCTTGCTGTGTCGGATGCACTCTGCCCGCCTCGTAGACACACTTGCGAGGATACACACACACGTGAACAGACACACACACACACACACACACACACACAAAGCAGGAAGTGAACACGCACGCACAGTTGCATTCACACAGAAATGCGCACATGTGATGTAATGCTTCTTGAGTCACTTAATTCGATGACTCACTGTCTAGTTCAGTCTGTCTCCACATGCTACAGCGTCTGGACCATAATTCATAGCTAAGACCTTGGTGGAGTATTCTGAGAGTTGTGTGTATGTGTGTATGTATCTGCTTGCATACATGCCAGAAGGAAGATTACACTCGGAGTATAGTGAAACCCCTTCTAAGCAGCAACAAACAAACAATCATTCATGGATTCATGTTTTCAATGACTGCTCTCTGTAAACTTTATAGGAAATGGTTGGATATTGAACAGGGATATTGGGACATATTTCTTCAGAAATTAGTTGGATTCACGACGAAAGGACATTTCCTTCAAAGAGCAT
This sequence comes from Lateolabrax maculatus, assembly GCA_031216445.1. Taxonomy (NCBI): domain Eukaryota; kingdom Metazoa; phylum Chordata; class Actinopteri; order Acropomatiformes; family Lateolabracidae; genus Lateolabrax; species Lateolabrax maculatus. The sequence continues at coordinate 6,643,568 of CM062218.1, forward strand.
TTTTGAGATATAAAATACAGATGGAAACAAAAGTGAATGTGGTGCATCAAGACTATTGTAAAACAGAAAAAAGGGACAGACACTTCACTTTCTGTACATCTCTTGTCTCCTTATTCCCCTCTCTTTCTTTTACTTGCAGCCCTCCCTTCGTCGCTTCTTCTCTCCATCCCTTAATTGCTTGACTTCTATCCCCTGACTCCTCGTGACGCCATCTTGCATGTCTTAATTAAACGGCTGCTTAGAAGGAGGAAGACACTGAGTGAACGAGGAGATGCAGGGGGGGAAGGATTGGGGGGGGGCGAGGGATGGGTGGTGGGGATTAATGAAAGAAGAGTCCGTTAATTACACAACAAGGTCAAGGCCGCTTTACCTTCACAGCTTAATTGCGGCCCCTGATTGTGTTGCAAGGCCTCATTTTTAATTCAAACAGCAGGCAGACTAAACTATGTTAATTGTCGTTGGTGTGTGTGTGTGTGCGCGCGTGCGTCTATGTTGGTTAGTGTTTGAGTAACATGTGTGTATTTTATCAGGCAATGCATCAGCTCAACCTTGACAGTGTGATTTCAGGGCTGGGATACATTGTCTAAAGAACTTGTTTGAAAAAATGACGAGCGCTTAATTGTGTTGTGTTATACTTGTATTTATAAATGTCTATGTACAAGCAGTCCATCACTCCAGGTCTTGATCTGTTTAGTTATTTTTTAAATTCTTGATGAAAATTGCATACAAACACCAAATATAAAGACATGTCAGTGAATTTCAGACTTTAGAAAGACCATTCACAGTACAAACACAATTTCTTTTCTTTTTTAACATTTCTAGAGGGACTGGTGCATAATTCCCACCCTCTGCATTTTTTCTACACACTTCCTTTTACAGGAAGCAATTTCTGAGCTGTGATTGTCACAGGAAGACCTTGTTGACTATTAACTGTGGTGATCACTGTGTTTTACAGCAAGAAAACACAGTAATTGTTGGATGCTGGGAGACAAATTCTGGTTAAAATTGATTCTCTTTTTTAAAAAAAATGCCATTTTCAGCTGAAAGAGTGGAAAACGATGAGCCTTACACAGACTGTCTTTATGTATGTGTGTTTTGATCCCTGACATAGAGCTTAGCCATTAAACCCAATGGGGGGGTGGGAGGAGTTGGAGGATCAGCTCACCTCATCCATCTCCTTGATAGACCAACTGTTCCTCATCACATGGGGTCTTGTGCACACACATACACAATATACACACGCGGTCTTCACACCCTCAAAAAACATTTTAACTGTCGTATGCTGTGACCGTGACTCCCCCCATCAGTGAAAACACTTAATCAGCCTTATGGTCCAAGTGACCCCCTACAACTATCTCCATCCATCCCTGCACCCATTCAGCTTTTTAATAACTTTGGATCAGGACGCTGGATCTCAAATATGGCAGGGGATGAGTGATGAGCAGGGATTAAGTTTGCCTTAGATGGTATGCTGAACTCAGGGCTTTACAGTGTAGAATTCATAAATATTTGTCTTGGATATTAATGTCTTAGACAGATGTGTGCTTGGAACATAATAGTATCGTGTATTTAGGGTGCTTATCAGTTATTCAGAGTTGTTCTGCTCTTTTGACCAATTTTTAAATAGGTTGGGGAAAGAAGGATTCCTATTACTATTGGGCCAAGCCTTTTGATTTGCAGATTATATTAATAAGATATATCAGCAAAGGGGGACCTATTTTATTTATTGCTTCAGGATCCATGCATTTGTTTAAAGCATTTTAATACAAGGATGTTGATGATTACTTATTCGTGTATGGTTGGATTTCCAGTTTTCCCTGGAGACTATGACCACTGAGATTTGACCTCATGGCTTTGGTTTATATACACACGTTAGATGGTAAATGAGGGTCATGCAGGTGAATCAGTGAGGCTTGCCTTGTGTATGTGAGTGTGTGCATACAAACAGAACAGAGCAGAGCAAAAAAAAAGACTGAGAAAGAAATGACTGAATGCTCACATTGTCAAGCTACGTGAAAAGAAAAACACCTGTATGATGTAACACAATGCAATACAATAGCTCTGCATTATATACTGCTTTACTTAAAAAGTCATTAGTTGGGTTTCTTGACTGGTGCATTTTGAAGGTGTACTTGGATGTGTTTCTAACATATTGTCTGATTAATTTACATATTTGGAAGAGCACAAATCATAACTTTACCTTACAATAATCCAATCCAGTAGAACAACATGATGTGCAAAAATATTACCACAAAGGTGAATCAACACCTCCCTATATATATAATATATATGTATTGCAGTGCATTACAATTTAGAATGGTTTCTGTTATAAGCAGACGGTTGTTCCCTCTCACTAGAGTTGTCCAGGAGACTGATGTTTGCACCTAGAATTTGCATCTCTAATCCTCTTGCTACCTTGTGTTCATGCATGCGCAAACAGACTTTTTTTCATTCACACACATTAGGCACTGATATGCTATAAAAGATGCGCACCATCCTCATATGGGCCCTCTTATACATAATTACACTGCATAAGCACACACAGATATGCACCTTTCCCTATCCCGGTTCCCTTTAAGTGACTCTAATAGGTGTGTCTTCCAGGGTTGAGGAGCTGTCTGATTACCCATGACCTTCTCTCGTTTAACAATTGGACAAGATACTAGATTGAATGATCTGCTCTACAGTTTATTTTTTACTCCGTTCTCCTCTTCCCTGCTGTACTTAAGGATATGCAGCAGCGCTCATCTATCTGCACTCTTGGGAATCAAATTTATCAGGCTGATTTGTCTTTATCTGGGTCACAGTCTTTATGAAAATGGCTGATTTGGATGAGGCAAATGAAAATGGAATGTCATTAGTAAGTGAGACTCATTCAAGTTCACATCCCAGATTTGAATAGCTGATTCAAAAGAATCAAATGAAATCGGCGTGTCACAACAGACTGCAGGCTGAAGATTATGCTTGTTAATTTCCATAACCAGGCCATATTCAACACATACACATACAAATGAGGGGACTGCAAGAAAACAAAAACTGTCTTCTACTTTTCACATCCTCCCTAATACATCCACCAGAGAATGTAATTAGCTTCCAGTTGCATATGTTATTAAATGTTTAAGAAATGTAAGATCTAGGCGTATATGTCACAGTGAATTATGATCTTAGTCCTCTGCAACATATACTCTTTTTAATGATTATTCACAGTTTTCTTTGTCTGAGGGTCCTAGTTTTCATTTCAGTTTCCTATAAAAACACACGGATATCAACAGCATTTTCACTCAATACTTTTTCATGAGTCTGTGGTTGTTATATACAGCATACTTACAGATGTACTGTAGACATGCACTTGATGCATTTTTATACATGAAAAATTGGAAGTAGTGAAGAATGACATTACATATTGCCATTGCAAATGGGGGGAGATGTAAGTGGCTAAAAGGCTGCTCTGTATATAACCTTCAGCAGCATTACCAATCAATATTACTTTTCTTACCTAAGCTTATCTTTGCTCTCAGTTTGAAGGTGGAATTGTATTTTAGTGAAGTATGACGGGAAAGACGGTGTGCAGACATGCACGTACACTCAAACACACATGCAGCACAACAGCATGACTGTTGAAAAAGAGCAGAACATTGAATCTCATTTTGGGAGTGCTCAAACCTGAAATTGCCTGACATTCACATGCAAACATGTTTGCTGACTTGCGGCTGATATGGTTATAATGTAAATGAGTGGGACGCTCCCTACTATTGCTCAAATGCGCACACACACACACACGTACACAATATATTACCCTAACATTAACTGAACCCATCTTCTGCTGGAAGCTTTTTTCCTTGCAGGCTGGGTATGTGCAGTGAGGAGTGTGACTGTGTGTGTGGCACTGTCCATCTGGATGTGATGGTGGTGGTGATGATGATAATGGGTATCAGTGGGACGTGAAGGCTGAGAGCCTGCAGGCCACCTTGCACGGCTTGGCCGATCAGTGCTAAATCGTGTCCGTCCCCAAATCTCTTTTCTTTTGTTCTTTCTATGTGTCCGTCTTGTCAGCTAGAAGAGTCATTTCTTGTAAGTCCATTTAACAATTTAATTTTGGATTCTTAGATGGCTGTGTGTCTGCATATACACATAAGCATTTTCCTTGTATGTGTATGTGTGTGTGTGTGTGTGTGCGTGTGCTAGTGGCCCCCTGCAACCTAAATGTGTCCATTTGGTTTTTCACACAGCACACACGTGTGCTTGCGTGCAGGCACCATGTTACTAGGATATGCACGGACATAGATAAATGCCTGTATGGCTGAGCTAAATGGAAGCCATCAATCACACACACGTGGAAACAAAAACACCACACACTTCAACACAGTGACCGCTGGACAAGGTCGCCGATCTCACAGTCGGGTCTCACGACTGAGGTGAGGTTTGATGATGTCAAAGTTAGGCTGTGAAGCATGATGCCAGACAAGGATAAAATTTAAGGCTGACCTCTTCTGGTCAGTCTGTCGATTGGTTGGTCGGTATGCTCTTCCCCGACAGATATATCGTCATTGGTCGGACAATCGCTGGCGTTATTTCATAAGGTGAAAAGCACTTCTTAATCCATTATTTTCAGGGGCGGGAGGGACATACAGTATTTCCCATACATTGATTTATTTATATACAATATCAACATTGACTGCCACATAATTTTTTATATTTTTTGTACTATTGAAAATGGGTAAAATCAATTCATTGTAGCAATGTGAGCAACACATTGATTTGCTTAGCCCCCCCTGCTCTCTCGTTCACTCTCTCTCTCTCTCGCTCTCTCTCTCTAGATTGACAACTTCCCTGCTCTTCAGTGTCACTCTCTGCTGCTCGCGCTTTCTCATTTGCTCAACCACACACTCGCTACACACACACGCTAGGCACTGCCCTATTCCCTAAAGGAGCTACAATTCAATTCAATTCAAATCAATTTCAATTCAGTTGCTTTATTGGCATGAAAGTTATAAAAACCGTTTTGCCAAAGCATCAAAGAACAGATTGATTAAAGTATACAAAAAACAAGACAACAACAAACAAAAAAACACTAATAAGCAGTGCTTTTAGCAATAATAATGTTTCTCTTAAAAAGCCCCAACGACAAATTGTTTCATACCACATACTGTACTATTCATATTCCTGAACAAAATAGTATGAAATATGTTTTACACATACACAGAGTAGAGACCTACAATAAAAACTAATATCTTTACAACACATTTGTAGCCAATGTCTGGCAATGTAGGTCTCTTGGTCCTTAGCCCACCACTTCCACCATCCAGGATGAATCCTACTGACTTTGATGATTCCCTGGCTTTCACTTCTTCATATATAGTTTTCACTTATCCTGTAAAATATCTCAACATCTACTCCATGGATTGGCACAACATTTTGTACAAACATTCATGGCTCCCAGATAATGAATCCAAATGACTGCGACGAATGAAGTGAAATGTATCGGTGCAAATATTGGATGGATTGCGATGATATTTGGTGCAGACTTTCATGTTCTGCGCATGAACAGGATCATTTTGGTGATTTTAAAGACTTGTCCTCTACAGTGCCATCATCAGGTTAAAATTCAAAGTTGTCCAATACTCTGGTTTATGACAAAACATCTGCCAAACTAATGGCATTTCCATTAGCTTCAGCTGTATTTTGTGTTTAGTGATCAGCAAAGTTAATAGAATTGGCAATGTTAGCACTATGAGCATCTTAAGTATGCTTAGGTACCATTTAACATCGAAGCCCTGCTGTGTCCACGTACAGCCTCATAGAGCCGCAAGCATGACTGTAGACTCTTAACTTTGTTTCTTGGTTTCTTTGAGTTGTTTACATAATGCAGTAACACAAAATATCCGTCTCAGGGTCTTTTTCCAGCTAAAAGTATTTGCAAGCTTTAAAAATTCTGTTTAATAATCTCTTTCTCAAGTCATGATATAAAAGATGGAGTGCATGTCCTTTGACTCACATAAGTAATAAAGCCTATCCAGTCCATCAATATCAATATTTGGTGTCTAGATGTAATGGAAAAATGCAAAATTTCAGTTGCGTTGGGCTGTATTTTGGTTATTTTTCTGTGTCTTCAGCCTGTTTTTGTGTGTCTGGATGTGTTTTATGTCTGTATATGTATCTGGCTGAGTGTAAGTACATTTGTGTTTGTTCAGGTGTATTTGTGTTTGTTTGTATCGTGTCTCTAGATGGTTGCGTGTCTGTTCCCCTCCGCTCTTACTGTCAAGACACAAACAGTACAGACCTTGCACTGCCAGTGCTGTGATGTAACGCCGCAGCTCTTTGTCGTGTCCGTTCTGTGATGTAACCACTCTGGTATTTTTAAATGTTCTGTGTCTAAATGAATGCCAGTGTGAGCATGCCAGTTAATGAATCTGTGGGTATTCACATTCATACAAGTGTGTGTAATTGTTGCTTTTGTGGGTGTGTGTGTGTGTGTCTGCATCTGTTGCTGTGCATACGTGCTACATTCAGCGTGTCTTTGTTGGCAGAATTAAACATGTCTCCAGTGTAAAGCTCGTACACAGCACCGCTGACATTAATACCCCTGGCGGCATTGTTCGCTCGTTATCCTCCTGTGTTCTCTGTGTGATGTCAGTCTGTGGTAACCAGGGCAGAACAGAGAATAAAATGATAAAGCAAAAGCGTTGACCTGAATGGCATGGCTCAGAGCTTTCTCCCCGATTACACTGTGAGGCAGCAGCCAGTCAGTGGGTAGACTTGAATGAGGTCTTTACTTTGAGCTGATAACAGGGATTTAGGCTGTAATTCAGGGCTTGGTCATATCTTCAAAGCAGCTAGACGCATAGACAGGTTATGACACTGCATGTAGAGCAAGAGGAAATTGTTGTCTCAAAAAAGCTGAACGTGGAAAGTGTCACAAAATTGCTTTTTTCAGTCCCTTAATGTCAGCCTCCAACACTAGAGAACGAAAGCCTGATTACTGAAGATGTGATACTTAACCTCTAATAAATTATACTGACTTGGAAAAAAATGTTTTAATTAGTAGTGCACTGTTTAGTACGTAGCCCTGGAGGTGTCACTGAGAGACAAAAACCTAATTTGTGCTCTTGATTTCATAATTTGTGCACATGGATTACTTTATTTCAGGCTCTTAATTAAATGTGGTTTTCAGGGTGATACTGCCCCTTTCATGTATGTTGAGTTAAGCCTCTTTCACTTTGCTCTGTTCCACATAACATTTTGGGATTGATTTATCCAATAAAATTGTATGTCTGCTACATCTCTTCAGTCAGCTCCCACAGGGGTCAAACTGGTCGTGCGTAAAAAACCAGCTCAGCTGTGCGTTAAAGAGCTTACCGGTCAATAGAGTTAGACCACGTGCCACATACAGTTTTCTTTTTCTCACCTAAGCAAGCCCTGGACTTCAATTTTACCGTCAATATTAAATGCATGCTAATATTCGATGGTATAATCTTTGGGAACAGCTGTGTGGATGAATTAGGATATGCAACTCTGCATCATGTAATTGTTTTTGATTTATGATTGACAGTCAGATGTCTGATTTCATGCATATCAGGCTACAACATCACCTGATGATATATAGTAATTTTTAGGCTGTTATTTGTAATTCGGGCTGCAGTGAAAAATATTGTGGTGCTCAAGCCCAATAAATAGAGAGTAGCTGTATTTTCACTATTATACTGTAAATACATTATGTTTCAATACTTTTCAAGTCCAGAGTCACAAGAAATTAGTAATTCAAGTGCAAGGACCTTCCTGGGCTCTGTAGTTCTGTGTCTGTGTTCAAAGAAAATACCATTATTGTATATTTTAACTTTTTTATTCATGTATTTGTTATTTGGAGAAAATCATGCGGGTACAACAGATTTTATTGTGTCACTGCTTTAGTCATTATAGAGGCAGACAGCTCTCTAAGGGTTTACTGATCTGTAGGGCCTCTGCACTCAGTGATTTGTTTTCTTTTTTGCTAAAGAACACCCTTACTCTTACAAAAGAGAGAAGCACTTATGCTGGCACTGAGAGCTGAGTTTCACCTTGATAAAGCACTGCGAATGTTCAATTTTGTATTTCTACAGTTTGTAGTCCTTGTTCTGATATGAGTGGACTATTAAAGCAGAAACGTAGAAAATAGGATGCTCTGTCTACTGAAGAACATTAATAAGAGTTGCAGCATCTTGACTTTGAGACCAACAACACGAGTTCAAAATTATGTTGAATACAGGTTTAACATATCTTTTTAACCACCTTTGTGGCGGCAGGGATCACAATGGCGGTCAGCCCACAATTTTGACTGAAATATATCAACAACAAGATAAATTGCAGGGGAGTTTTGTACATTTGTGGTCCCCAGGCAATGAAATATATGAAATCACAGCATGGCTGTAGCCTCTTTGTTTGGTTGCTTTAGCACTCCGTAAACTTTGTTAAATCTGAATATTTTCAACCTTTTTACATCAGATATCAGAAACACATATATTACAGCTCATACTGTGTATTCGGCCACTCTTTGCCACTGACGTTTGCTTGATCAATTGGAACAGTATATGTATCATGACGAGGGTGCTTTACTAGCTGTTTCTGAGGAAAGAGAAAGCATTTTCCATTATTGTCCACGCTTCTACCTCAAGTCTGGGGTTTCACACTGGCAACCCCCCAAGCCCAATTCCCTAAGCTCAGGGATATATTCTAAATCTACTCCACATTTGGGCTGGAGTTAATATATTTAAACTTTTTGTGCTAGTCCAGAGTGTTTTAAATCCATTTCTCTCCACCCAAAGTCCCATTTTTTTGTAAATATTGGCTTTTAGAGGATGGACTGGTTCCATCCACTGCAGTCAAATTTCAGCTGGTCCACTTCAGTCAGACTCAACATTTCACAGTTTTATAATTTGAAACACTTATATGTACCAATC